>CM061054.1:6012500-7212500 GCA_030762865.1 Paraleonurus japonicus | reverse complement strand
TAATATTGATTAATACTTCATTCATCCATGATGAAGATAAACTTATGTTTTTTTTTTTCCGAAGCGGATCCAAGATTTTGAATTTGAAATACGGAAGATAATAATGAGTGAGAGAAAAATATCGAGTACATAATATTTTTTTAACTAAAATAATTAAAAAAATTAATTTGTTTTTACACAAATAAAGAAAGATGAAGTTGTTATTTTTAATATTTTATTTCCTCTTTTTACCCTTATATCTTCTCGTTTCTGAAACATTTTACTAATACCAATATAATGATTTGAAAATAACAAAATACAAATGAATATAAAAATTCAATGTTAAATATAATAAATGATCTATTAAATGACAATAAAAGGCAAGTATACATTAACAAAATATGCTATTAAAAAGTCAAATTGTTGAATATTCAACAAGCTATATCATCATACCAAAACCTGGTTAATTAACCTATACATGATCATTAATCTACTTTCCAAATTAATAATTGTGTTGGCCTAGCTAGGTCTATCAGCAGAAAGTAGCAGACTTGAATTGAAGAGGGTACATGAAAGAATTAGAATAAGTGAATCTTATAGTTTGACTAGTCTTCAATGGCAATCCACCATTAACAAGACAGTCATCAAAAGACAATCTTTTGAAGGTCCTAGGGTTGACTATCCTTGCAGAAGCAAACCAACCACATTTCAGATGAATGTTAGAAGGAGCACACCCTGAAACGCACGTGTTCACTATCTGAACTATGAACTCTGGGATCCCTGCCGTTGGATATCTGCTCTGTGAAATGCTTATGTCCCATTTTGAGCAAACCCCTTTTTATATAATTGCAAAAATCAAGATTTTAGGGAGAGAGAGAGAGAGAGAGAGTATATGTATATAACTATATATGTATGTGCATACCATGTAACATGAGTTTCCTGTGAATGAAGTATGCATCTTCTGGTTTAACAGGGAAGAGTTGTTTCCATGATCTTTGGAAAGATTTCCTGACAGAAAATCACTAACCAAAATAAGAAAGTATGAATATAGGAAGAATTAATAAAGATTTTGTTAATTAAAAATTAATTGATGAATTACCTGAGTAATAGAAACCAATGTTGCACATTACTAAGATGATCACCAACATGTAGCACACTATGTAAACACTGCTCATCATGATTCTTGATTTAAGAATTTTGATTTTCATGAATGATATATATATATAATAACTTGAAGCCCAATTTTTTTTTTTTTTTTTTTAGTGCTGAGGTTTGATTGATAAGTCTTAAAGATTTTTGCCCAGGTGTCATTTATAGAAATAAAGGCTGGATGAGACAGAAAGGACCACTATAAGCTGTAATTTATATCCTACACAAAAAGGTGGAAGAAGGACAACTAATATTTAATGCAATATTGGAGAAGGGGGCACTTCTAGTGTGTGTTTTGTGTGAGAAATGTCAACTGCACTTTTACGGCCATGCTTGCAAATGATCTCTTTGTTCAAGGTTGCCTAGGAAGAATTGAATTGAATTGAAAGGTAAGACATATTGCAGCTAATCTCCACATTAAAGTTGCATTGGAATGTGAAATTAAGGTTAAGACATGATAATGTAGACCTTACTACTACAACCCTAGTAATAATTGACTAATGAAGTTTTCTTTTTCTTGGGTTAAGTTCCAAATCTTGGTGCGAAAGTAACTTAATTCGATGACCATCATGAGCTTCATATTCATATTGAAGAAATAGTATATTGTATGTTTAATAACAAAGTATTATACATGTAAATATACATTTATTTTTTATTTTTTTTTGAACAAGCAAATAAAATTTTCATTAATAGAGAGTACATGGTACTCAACCCATAAACAAAAATATCAAGCAAGTCTAAAAACCAAGTGATTAAGACAAGGAATTAAGACAAGCCCAAGGGTCACCAAGCCAAGAATTAAGTCTAAGGATTGCAAATGAGGGTTCCCTACATGATATCCAATTCCAGAGATTGATTTGAATGGAGACGAACACCCTGTCAATATTGATTGGAGAGTTGTTGAAGATGAGTTCGTTACGCGCGATCCAGATTGACCAAGTGCAACTAATTTGTATTGTGTATGTTTTCTATACAAATATGGAAATACACTCGAGTGCTCGTTTGGTTTGCATGATTAGCGCATGACAAATGAGTTAACATGGGATGATAAGTATTAAAATGAAGTCAATTGTATCTACCGAATAACTAATAATGAAAATCAAACGGGTACTAATATGATAGAAAGTTGAAACAAGAGTTTAACACGTCAAACGATGTTGTCCCATACTTTGGTGCGATACGTTTCAACGACAATCGCCAAAATACAATTTTAGATTAGTGACATGTGTCTTTTAGAAGAAAAAGAATCATCTTATAATTAATTTATATATTTTAAATATAATTATCTAAAAAAATTAAAATATAATTTTACCTTTATATGTCACATGTATTTATCTTCTCTTTTTTTATTAAAAAGACACATAATTAATCTAACGTGTGTAATAAGATTATAAAACAGTTTTCAAATTGCATAATAAGATATCATAAATCCCTCCAAGGCTCCAACCATAAAAGGCAACGCGCTCCCTGTTTCTTCGATAGTGAACAAGAAACAAAATTTGCAGTAGAGGGACCCATTTAGGACTTATATTGGGTAGCAAAAAGAAAAGAATTGGACACACTTTTTTTTTTTTTTCCCCAAAAATTGCGTACACATGCTTTAACAAGTTATACCGACTTCTCATCAGGCCAGCAGGTTCTTCCTTTACCTGAGATTCGAGTTTGATTCCGTTTGAAAATGAATATTTATCGATTAAAAAAA
Source organism: Paraleonurus japonicus (assembly GCA_030762865.1). Classification (NCBI taxonomy): domain Eukaryota; kingdom Viridiplantae; phylum Streptophyta; class Magnoliopsida; order Lamiales; family Lamiaceae; genus Paraleonurus; species Paraleonurus japonicus. The sequence goes on along the minus strand of CM061054.1, from coordinate 7,209,670 downwards.
AAAAGTTATAGCGACTTTTTGTTGGAAATATGTTGCTCGTGAATTGAGTTTCGAATCCATATATTCTCCACGGTAACATAATTATTTACACACTTATTTTATTACTATCAAAATGCCAAAATAAACGCATACTTTTACTATTTATCAAGAATTTTACATTTCAAGAATTTAAAACCATGACTACACATATGTTTGAAATTCATGTAAATTGAGGTCCGTTTGGTTGGGGGTATTAGAAGTAGGTAATGGGAACATTAATCATTCTCATTGATGACGCTTGGTAATATTTACAACTTGAATTTGATTAAAAATAAAATAATCACTAATTTATTTTGATTATATAATCTCTCACTTATAATAAATCATTTAACAATTATTCATTTTTTTTTTACTCAACTTTTTCTCGCTCAAAAATTTTTTTTTCAAAATTCATCGATATGAATAAATCATTACCATTCTCATTACCTAATTCTAATATTCAATCCAACCAAGCGGCCTGATTTGTGTGTGTGAATTTCAATGAAAAAATAAAACTTAATCGTGTAGGTAAAAATGTGGTGAAAAATGAATACACGATTCAAATTCACGTGCACACCCACAACGTGTCCTAATTAAATAACTAGGTAGTTAATATGGATACCCAGAAAAGAAGGAAAAACATGGTGCGTGGGTAGAATAAATTCACTCAAATTATAGATTTATTAATTCGGCTTTGAAATTCGACAACTAATTAATAATGGGTCCGCTTTTATACCCCTTAGATACACCTCCGGTTTAATTCACCCAACCAAAATTCAGATTATTAATAAATACACTTAACCTATGCTTTTAATTTGCCCTTTCTCTTCAAACATGCATCCTCGGACATATACACTCCAATCGCTGCTCTGCCGTCTGCAACTGGGAGATGGTTGTATGAATGTGTTGTAAAATCATTGGAATGTCTGAGTCTAACTCAACCTCAAAACCTAGGTTATAAGTGAAGATTTGTCAATTACATTTAAATCTCAACAACCTTGCATATTCAATCGATGTGAGATAACCTCCTTCACGCCACTGCAGTCAATAGGTCATCCTCATTTGGCCCAAGGGCTAAATGAGCAAGGCTTCTACACCATCCACCCGCCCTTCGAGAACTACTCCTCAAGACTTATCGCACTGCTAGCCAATGAGTCCTCCCCACTTGGCCTGGGCTGGATGAGCAAGACTCTGCACCATCCACCCACCTTTTGAGCTCCCACACCTTGCTCTAATCTAATAACAATCTTATGCAGCAGACGTAAACACACAAGGTACAAACGTGAATCAATAAGAGGAAATATACACCTTGATACTACTTATACTAGATGTGTTCCTCATGAAAGGGATGATGCCTCTTTCAATATTCAAATCGTCAAAAGTCCCCAAACAATACAACAAACCAAGTTTAAATACCAAGTATCAAAGTTGAAGGCCCAAAACAGATGACCCAAGAACTAAAATAATAGAATAAAAGCCCATATTATAATTAATTACTTCGCAACGCTCATCTCCATCATAAAATAATCATAATTTAGGTTTGAATCCTCAGTTTATGATTTGAATATGTAGTTAATGTTGAATAAATTATGAAAACATGACAATTTTGTTCAAATGTATATGATATAATGCAAGAAAAACTGGATATTATTCGTTTATTGTGTTCAAACTCATCCTCCATCTCTTCACTCCCTCATTTACCCTATCTTACACCTTTTTTAGACTAAAATTATACAGACGCCTAAAGCTATCTATGAAATGCTTCTCCCTTGACCACTCCTACAATACGGAGTATTTCCATTTCCAATATCTTTCTTTAATCCCCCAAAGAACCAGCCATCAAGTCTCACCCCTGCAGCCTTCAAGATTTTCACTCCACCAACCAATTGATTTGCTATCCTACTTGATCTCGTTTGATCAAACACCCCTCCCCACTGATGCCCCAATTAGACCTTCTTACTCTTTATTCGTATGAAACCTTCACACCCATTTACCCAAAAATACTTTATTAAAACACTCTAAATCTTTAACCCCAAGATCCTTGTAACAAATAGATTTTCACTTGACCCATGAAACTTTTAGTCACTCTCACCACCCCTTGACCCCGTATGATCAGACGCTCCTCCCCACTAAGTAGCCCAACTAGACCTTAAGTTCTATTCCTTCGTATGAAACCTCCACACCCATTTGCCCAAAAATATTTTATTAAAGCACTCTAAATCTTTAACCCCAAGACCCTTGTAAATTTTTACTTTACAAATAGATTTCCATTTGACCCATAAAATTTTCGAGTCACGCTCACCGCCCCACCCCTCCTAAAAAAATACTTTGAATTTTGATAATTTCTCTCAAGACATTCTTTATTTTTGCTTTACAAATGAATTCCCACTAGCTTGACCCATGAAATTTTTGAGTCACTCTCGCCACCACCACCCCTCAAAAAAAAAAAAAAAAAAAAATCTTTGAATTGTGATAATTTCTCTCAATGCTTTCTTTGGCACGAGTCACTCTCCGTGAAACAATTTCATAGTATAAACCCAGACTATTAGAATCATTAATTGATACCATTAGAATTATTCACCGATACCATAATCATTTTATACCGCGATATCGGTTTATAAATATAATGGTATCACTAAATGAATATTATGTTATCAATAAACGATTCTAATGGTATTAATTTTCATAATATGAAACTATTTTCACACTAAATTTTGTCCTTGTAGAGATGTCCAGGTCACTCCAGTTTTGAACTCAAGTAAGTGAATGATAGACTACACGGCTGCGCCTGTTATATCCTAGTTCCTCATCAAGAGTACGAACTCTAGTGTCAATGGTTTTTGGTTCAACAAAATTATTCCGTTCAAAACTAACAAATTTTGATGCATTAGATACAAGCACCGTTATTAATTTTGCAAAATTGATCACTGTTAATCAATTTCAATCTGATAGGAATTTCTAAATTTTGGTCAAATAACAAATTCTGTCAAATCGTTTAATGATTAAGATCAAAATTACGGAAAATGAATCATTTTTGGACATAAGTAGTAAAAAAATTCGAAAAATTCATGTGGACTAATATTTCATTTTTGATTTTTGTTAAAAAGACAATAAAATGATTTGAAATGACGATTTGCACTATCTCGTATAGTCGTATTACTCCACATCAGTATATAGTGATAAAGCTGCTCATGTCACCTCACCCTTTTCGACACCAAAATGCGTCAGCGAGGAACTATCGCTAGGGTTTAAGGATTTAGGGTTTATCAAAACCCTGGTCGCAGTTTTCTTCGCCTTCGTTTCGGTGATGGATGAATTCGATGATGACGATTGCAGCGACCTTTATGCTGACGTGGTGGTACAGGCAAGCTCCGCAATCAGCGCTATGCACCGATTGACGGAAATGCGCCATGTTGAAGATAAAATTGTCGACAATGCCACCCGAAGAGAGAAGGAGGTAAGGGATGGATTCCGTGGACGAAGTCAGAAAACGTATGAACATGTCTCTGAATGTGAGAACGAGGAGGAGGAGGAGGAGGAGGAGGGCGGCGGTGGCGGCTTGACAAATTTGCCCCTGGAGAATGGTGATATATCCGGGAGTGAGAGTGAGGATGATTTGGATAGTGGTAGTGAGGATGAATATGAGAAAAAAGGATGAAAACTATGAAAGCGACAGACATGATGATCGTGCAAGTGATGTGGAGTTTGAAGTTATAAATGGAAATAGTTGTGAAGGAGGACCAAAATACGAAGAAGACGAGAAGAGGCGTGGAGGGATTGATGCAAAGAAGAAGAGTTCGAATGATGGGGATCACAATTCTCAGATAAAGGTTGTGAGTTCTGTTAATTGTTTCAATGTTTGTTCATATTGTGGTTGATGTGCGAGTTTGATGAGTTTTGGTTAATGAATTTATAGTTAGAATTATTGCAGGAGAATGAGAAATGATAATAATTGCTTGTGTATTTGTTTGTTATTGTGTGATTTTGGCTAATTTCTGGTTGTTGGATATTGTTACAATTTGAGGAGAAACACTTTAGTTTAGTTATAAAGTGTCTTTTTAGTTGTTTACAAGCAAAATTATAACCTGATTCTGCTTTTGAATTGAAGTGTATTGTCAACATTTGTGCAAATCATAGTATCTTCATGTTTCTTTTATTCTATGCTTATAATAATTGCATGAATTGCATCACAGAGTTTGAAGTGCAATTCCCGGAGTTCTAAGAAGAACAGAGTTGATGAAATGGCTTGCAATGCTCATAAATCATGCAATAAAAGGGATGAAGAACTCTTTTCTAAGAGAGATGTTGAAAATAACCAATCAAGACCCAATGATGCATCTGGAAGGTTATCTATTCAACCATTTTCACTAATTATTAGGTAAATAAATATCCGGGAGACTAGTGCTGATTGGTGCTACTCAGCAAAATATATTATTTGGAAGACCATATTTAAAAGATTATAATAAGAAAGGAGTAATTAATACAACAGAATAAAGATGGATCAATAACACTAGAATTTTCTTCAATAGATGCTTACTAGGATGTTTTAGCTTATGCTTGTACAATCATGGCATTTATCACATTCAGATCCAGTTTTCTTTGATCTGCTTATTATATAACCACTTCGTTATAGGCTGTGTAGTGAGAACCAGAAATGGGGGAGGTTACCAAAAGGTTAAAAGATGGAAATCCAGGGATGAACCAGTTTATGCATTATTCAGATTAAATTTTGGTACAAGGAGAACACTTGGTCATTTTGGTCCCTACATCTGTCTTAAAAACATAGATATTTTAATTCTTCACGATATTTGTTGACATCTGAAACACTCACAACTTCCCTGCCATAATTGAACAGCTGCAGGCCAAGTGTGCAGATATCTGACTCGGTGGAGGATAACCATCATGAGGTGTCTAACTATAGTTCTGATGGAATGACTATGGAAACTTCTAAGGACACAAATAGAAGAAATCAAAGCAGCCCATTTAATAAAGTATCATCTTCAACTGAGCTAGAATCATCTGAGAGTGGTTGGAGTCAGCGTGGCAGAGGTTCTTCTTGTTCTGCAAGTCCTCGTGGGGACAATTATATTGGAAAGAGCCATAAGAATTCAAGGCACCCTTCATCAAGCTTGGATCGTGAATTACAAGAGGATTTAACACAAGAATATCACCCTCCAAAATTCTGAAAGCCGTGTTAATAAACGAGCTACCAGCTATGGTAGATATTGTGATAGGCAGAGAGGTGATACAAGGAAGCACTCTCATCAGCAAAGGAAATCTAGTGATGTGCCCTATTTGAAGAACCGTTGGACTAATGGAGATGCTTCTTATTCAATTGATGTTGCACGTCCCTACACTCGGAATGCAGAACATGGGAAACAGAGGGCAATGAATAGTTTTGAATCAAGTAGAAATGATATGCCTTACCACAGCCATTCACAAAGATTTTTTACTCGCTCGAGTCGATTTCTCCCTGATTATTGCATGGGGCCGGCATATTTGAAAAACCAATATCCGGACATTCATCCAAGTTGCAGATACAAACAAAATTGGTCTGATGATCTCAATATCAGTGAGAGACAAATATTTATTGAGAAAAAATTAATAAGATGGATTATGAAGCTTCGGGAGATGATTGGCATCACAATCAAATGAGATGTCTTGATCAGGCCAATGTCAAGGGATCGAGGAAGTTAACACCAAAGTACTCTGCAGTTAATCAAAGAGGTACTCAATTCAGTTATGAAGTAGATGACATGCAATTCAGAAGGAGAACAAAAGATGAGTATTTGTCACCACTACATGAATCTGATAACAAATATATTGAAGGAAAGCATAAAAGAATGGGTCCCACTAGTGGCAGAGATAGAGATAATCTGGATCATATATATGATCGAAATATAACTAGTCAGGCCTCTGGAAGGGGCAAGAGAAGACATGATAGTTCTCATAATAGTTTGGACAACCTATGGTATACCGAGACTGATTTAAATGATGGGAGAAACAACAATGGTCGACCTTTTCCCTTTTTTCTCCTGAAGAATCTTATGCTCCTCGCAGGGGACAATATCCAGGATCTTCTGGACCAAAATCTGGTGTTTCTGAAAGGAACATGAGATGCTTATGGAAAGAACAGCACGTAGAAAATGGTCGGTATGGTATTGATATTGCCTCTTCTGACACCATGGAAAGCCTCAGGTACCGTCATTCTGAGGACCATCTTGTCAGAAGAAGACACTACCAACAATTTTCAGACACGTATGTCATGAATGAAAGCATCAAATATGATTATGAAGAGGATAATTTTTTTAGGAGAAGACACCATCAACGTTCTGAAGTATTGCTTTCAAGGGAAGATTCTAGGCATCAGAGTGATACCATATTCCACTCTGAGGGACCATTTAATCATTTTGAAAAGATTTCAAAGAATAATAGGGCTGATGATAGACGTGCATTTGGTCATGTTGATGAACATATTGATGATAGAGAAGCGAATAGAGAGAGAACTAAAATGATAAGAGAACAAGATTCTAGTAATCGATTTGATGGGTATCATAAATCTATCCAACCTCATAGTCATGCTCAGATGCATCCAAGATACAAGGATTCAATTGGCCGCTTGGTTGTTGTGGGCAGAAAGGTAAAATTGGGGAAATTGAAATCAACACCATGTATCATTTTGTTAAAAATAGGCAAGTGCCCGACATTTGTTGGGCAATCATATTTTATTGAAATGGTATCATCTTGTGCTTTCTTTCCCTCAATCCTCACATATGCTTGCTCTGTCAATTATGTATATGCTGCAGCCTTTTCAAAGTCATATGCAGGTGACTTGAACTGCTATGCAGGCCCTATATTGTTGATTTATGGAGAGAAAAATATTCTGCAAGTATCTCTGGTTTTTTCCTCATTTACGTTGTTGCTTTGATCTGAATATTCAATATCAATAGCATCTAGTTGAGTTTTCCCTCTGAATTTCTGGAACCAATTCATCCTTCAGTGCATCGACTTTTGATGATATATAGTTTCCTCCTGCCAGATTGCCAAAATTATGATAGAAGTTTGGATTTATTTTCATGTGGTAATGCTGCCTGGTGTTTCCATCGACAATCTTCTATGAATATGTTGTGAAGTTTATCCAAAATTACAATATCTCAATCCTTCTCTCTTGACTTTTTATGTTAATGTTTAGTTCTTAAGATGAATAGTTTTATTTTTGGGCATAATTATTATTTTAGATCCGTGTGGCTCTATATTTTTGTCTTGTTTGTCATTCTTTAACCTTTGTACTATTTTCTCATTGCAAGTTCTAAGTTCTAACACCATTTCTTATTTTTGCATAAATTTAATGCCCTCGTTTATATACTGCAATGGTGAGTACTGCTATTATGTATATAATATAATTTGAATGACTTATTTGGATGGTGTTAGTTGCTTTCTTTGCTGTATGCTTATATTGACTAGGCATGTTTGCTTCTTGTTCATTGATGTTAGCTTATGAGGCCCCCATTTACAAAGAAATTATCCTTGTTATCGCATATATTCCTGACATCTTCAATAAGAATTATTTTGTTTACCTAAAACTTTTCTGGGACAGCCCTCCTTCATCTCTGCACTAGTCAAACTTGAGTAATGTGGCTTGAGCATTTCAAATTGGTTCTTGTTGCCTGGTCTATATTCTCCGTTATGATGATTCTGTCATCATTCTTTATCAAGACTGTAGAACATTTGATTATTCATGTCCACTTGTTTCAGTGCCCCTTGCAGTCTTCTACAAGAACCCCAGAAGCTGGAGATGATAAATATTACAATAGGCGGGATCTCACTGAATGGAACAGCAACCAGAAATTCCAAAAAATTGAAGATTCGAATAGTTTTCATTCAAAGAATGCTGTTTTAACCAATGAAGAAAAGGTCGTTATTAGCCCTGGTGACAAAAACCAGCATGATCAGTCTCTGGATATCGAGGAAGGCCAGATAATTAGTGAAGAAATTCAGGACCATATGAAACATGTTCGTCCATCTGAAGGGCAACAACCACTTGATGATGAGAAGATTAGGGAAATTATGGTGAAGATGGAAAGGCGAAAAGTGCGATTTAAGGAACCTGTTACACTGTGCAGGGATTCTTCTGTGAAGGGTTCGTATCTGTTACCTGATTTGAATGTTGAAAGTGATATGACTAAACTCAAAAGACCTTCAAGGAAACGACGATGGTGTGGGACTTAGATCAAGGTTACGACGACGATGGTATGAATAAACTCAAAGTAGAGGTGGTCATCTTTTATATATTTGCTTTGAAAGAAGCTTATTGATTCAGTTTAATTGTATTTCCCTTTATGTGACAATTTGAGGATATTATTACCTTTTGGTGTTTTTGCTTTCATATCTTTGGAAGATATTCATGTTTGCAATGGTGGATTTTATATATGAGTTTTTTTCAAAACCAATTTGTAGTGACGTAGTCACTTATGAGATGCTATTTGAGTTTATTGTTGATAATTAGATTAAAATGACCTTTACTGATTAAATGTTTAGGTTAAATACAATTTAATTGACTTTCAACAATTTTGTGTAATTTTCATTTGATGCCAGTTTTTAAACTTCGAACGGAACTGAGAGTTTTGGCATCCAAACAAATATAATTTTTAAAGTTGCGGAATTGGCAATTAAAGGTATCAAATTATAGACTCGTATACATGGGATTATGTTTACTCATAATTTCATTAAATGTATGCAAGTCTTTGAAACTTTTGGCCACCTACTTTATAAATTGCATAAGTTTCTTTTTTAATATATTGTTGGCTCATCCTGTTTTTTTTTCGATTACGTGCTTTCTTGTGAGCATCAATCAACTTCTGAATATTTTTATTAAGCCGTTTAAAAATTATTTTTCGTTGAAGCTTGTTCTCTTTCATTTATCTACTTCGAATTTTCTTTTCGAGTTTTTTCGTACATTTTATACATTTGTGCCTAGAATGAGCCAACCATTTGATTTATGTCAACATTCTTATCTTCACTAACAAAAATTCAAAATAACATTAGAGCTGCATTTTCTTTTTCCACCTTTTGATTTGTATCTCTGAACAAATTGTGAGATATATTTCGTGATGGTTGAACTTGTACTTTGGTTCAAATTCATATTAGGAATTTTGTTAATATTAAAAACAGATAATTTTCGATGTTAAAAAAATAAAACAAATTAATAATCTTTGGAGTTTGAATAAATTTGAGGAGTTTGAAAAACCATATTTTTCTTTTTCAACTTTTCATTCCTTCATTTTTTTCAAAAACCATATTTGAACTTTATTGATCAAGTATTTGTCAATATACATCGATTTAAGTATTTTGACGCTTGGATTTAAGAGGGGATACCACAATCATTTCTATGCTATTATTTGTTTTTCAATAGTGGAGAAAAAGATAACATTAAAATTATTACATACTGAGGGAAAACATGAAAATTAAAGGTCCTATGCACCTGGTTTACAATTAAGACTCGTAAAACCCATTAATCCAAAACAACAAATCCCAAATAAATCTCATATACAAATTGTTATTAGACCTATTTTGGCGGATTAAAAATTAAATGCAATTCCTATGAACCAAGTTCACACATATCCTTACATTGCTTCTACTCAATATATGATGTAAACTTCTCTCAATATATATATATATATATATATATATATATATATATATATATATATATATATATATATATATATATGTGTGTGATGTAAACTAACCCACCTCAACAATTTTCAAGACATTTTCAGTTATGCAACTTCAAATATAAATAGAAAAATTTGTTCTCAATTTTTAAGACATAGGTTTTAATGAATATTAACAGTTTATATATAAAATAGATATATAAAGTTTAAGGGTGATGATAAAATAGAGAGATGTAATATTATTACAAAAATGAAATGAGAATAAATATTTTAAACAGGCATAATAATAAAAAAACACTGAAAATAAATTCTTTAGAGAATATTTTTTATCCAAATGAAACAAATTCCTTGTAATTTTGCACTAATTTAAACGATTTTAAGTCGTGCTTTAAAAACCTTTTCAGTTAGGACTCTAATTTCCATTCTCCTTTTACCCATAAAAAGGAGCAAATGTTCAAGAAAAATGGAGTAAAGGGCAGAAGTACCAAAATTATACTTAAAAGGGCCAAAAGATACAAGTATAGAAAGTACTAACATAAAATTAAAGAAAAGAACAAAACCAAAGTGCAGCTGATAATTAATTAAAAAAAAAAATCAACATCATGGCTTAAAAAGACTGCTCACAGAAAAAATCCATTAGCTCTAAAAAGACGAAACATAGTCCAAAACCAAACAAAAGCACAAGAAGCCATCACCGGATTGTACAAAAATTAACCTTACATCAAAATTGTCGAAACACCATTCTCCATAAATATTTAAAACATTAGCAACAGATTGAACACATTAAAAGTGTTACCTTGGTCAAAGTTCTTAAGACGACATGTGGTTACATTCGGTCTTCTCTTCTCCTTGGAGCACAAGTGATAATCTCGCCGACCCTCAGAATCATCTCAGCAGCTTCAGTCGCAGAAAGCAATACAGCATGCTTCACTTTGAATGCCTCGGATATACCTAGTTCTGCCATATCACCAACCTGCACAAAGAATAATGAAACCAACAGTTGAGAAAGGTTGTGATTTTATTGGCAATTAAGCCATTTATCTTTTATATATATATATATATATATAAAAATTGAAGACCCAAAATAGAACTATAAAAATGCTATTAGTACAATATCCAATTTTCATGGCATATTATGAATGGTGACTGATTACATTATGATAATTTTAATAACTTCAATAATTATTTATTGAATAATTATCTCCTATTATTTGTATTTTGAAATTATGGTATAATAAATTCATTATTAATATTTTTAAAAATCTATAATTTACTAAAAAAATTATCAAAATGATATTTTATTTATAATAGTGTATACATTAACTCATTAATATATATACATAATAAAATTAAAAATCCCAGGGGGTTTGAGACACAAAATGCAACCCTTCCCCCAACACAAAAAAGAAAAGAAGCTTCAACAAATTTAAAGATGGTAGTTACTCACAGCTCCGGTGATGACATCTATCCCTGCATTGCTTCCCTCCTTATGGTGCTCTGCACGTAGTTGAGCAATCAATTCAGCACTGTCCAAACCAGCATTGTCTGCTATGGTAGTTGGAATGGCCACAAGTGCCCGTGAAAAGGCTTCAATGGCATGGGATCTTTTTCCTGGAGTCTTCCTGGCAAGTTCATCAACAGCCTTGGCCATTACCATCTCAGGCCATCCACCTCCAAGCAAAACCCTACTGTCATTTACTGTTTTGCGATAGAACGCACAAGGCATCATGCAAAGATCTTTCAGCTTCGTCCAACATATGAGGGCTGCCAATAGATTACAATATTAGGACAAAAATATGTTATTCTTTACTTCACAACCGCTAAAAAGATCGAATGGTTATATGGGAAGAGCCTGGAAACTCACACATCAAATTATAATATGCAAGTTAGTAACAACACAGTAAGAGAAACTTACAGCTATAGAACAGGATTTATACAAAATCATAACAGATAATAGAAGTCCCAAATTGTTAAGAAACAAAGGAAAGACAACTTTGATGCAACGTATTTAATAAGTGACTAGAGTTTTTAAAGCTTTTATCCTGTCATAATCTAAAATAATAGAAATTGCATGTCCCCTGAGAGATACTCTTAACCAGGATTATAAATTGCAGAAAATATAATGAAAGAAAATAATTGTCAATATACCTTGCACCCTCAGTACAATTGTGCATGCCTGACCCATTGCAACCCCAGAAAAATGGATAAGCTTGTCCTCGCCAATCATTATTTCTTCAATGAGCTTACATTGCCCAAGCTTCACAGACTCCGGATTATCAAAAGTGGATGCAATCTCACCACCTGTAACAAGTGCCAGACGCTCAATTCCATCAAAGTCAGCATGTTCGATGGCAAGTACTCCAGCATCAGCAAATAATTCCTCCGGAAAATTGTAAATCAACTGCCTGTTAACAAAGCAGTTGATCCCATGATTTATAATCTTTTGGACTTTTTCCCTCATCTTTTCCTTCTCAGCCACTTCAATCTCAGCAACCTTAGCCATGGAGTCCACTCGCACTCGTGCTCCATATATTTTAACTTTATCGGTGTCCATTGCCGTATTTGCCACCAAAATCTTTGCATTCTCTATACGTTTTGGTTGACCAACACCAATTTTTTTGTCCAAAATAAACCTGAGTAGAGAAGGACGTCAACTCAAAGTGAAAGTTGTATGAAGAGCCATCAAACACGATTAACAATAGACCTAGTAACTAAATATTAAAAAATATCCAAATGGGGAAAGAAAATGAGTATTGATATATATATTTTCTATAAAAAGGGTATTGTTTTACAATTCAAGGGTTACAAACTTTCTGAAGAATTGAAAAGAATCTTTTCATGAACTCAATGAGATTACAACAACAGGATTGCAATGTGAAAACAGGCAAACAAGAAAACACAATGTATCAGCTTTAAAATGCTTCAGTCAATAACTTGATTAATTTGTCTTGTGCACTCATAGGGTATCTACTATAATATTTGATCCACAGCAAAAACACTTAAATATTAACCAATAGTATACTTAAGTAGATTCCCAAGTGTTACAATATTGCCATTACAGTGATTATGAGCTAGTCATTTTATTAACTTGGAAACAGCAGATAAATGTGTATCTGAGACACACATCATCATTTATAACAAAAAGTTGATATCTTATGTCATGTAAAACATTCGTAATAAATTGACAATTCAACCTGGGTTAACCACCAAAATAAATTTGTAGTTTCTATAATCAAATCATAAAATACAAAGCAATTATGGTATATGAAGTCATTAAGTAGCATTGCATACCCCTCATCTAAAAATGAATCTTTCAGTGACCCGCCAGGCTTCTTTATGATTTGAATGGACTCCAAATTCGTACTTCCCTGCCATTTCCAACCTTACTAGATCAGATATTTTTAAACGGAACGTGACTATTAAAAGAAGCGAGGAAAAAAAAATAAAAAAACATAAGAAGTTTACAACTACATCTGGAGAAAGAAATATAACGACAGAGACAACAGATTTAGAAGAGAGAAATGAACCTGCAGCAGCAAAAGTGTCAAAGTGAACGCGATAGCAATCTAAGCCCAAGGTAAGCACAGACTATTTTTTAATAGAAAAAACACATATCGTGGGAAAAATCGAGATAAATCCACATTATGAAATCAGTTGATCTTAATTCAGATGATTGACATGTATACATACATTAGGAGTGTGCCTACACATCACCGTTATAGAGCAAACAAAATTGTATTAAAATTTTATTTGCCCATATTTTCTTAGAAATCATTTAAATAGGAATAGCTGCATGTACAATTCTTCTTCATCTTAACGTAGTTATTTTACTTTAAATACAGAGAATGGTCTTCACCTACATGTCCTCGGGAAAGCATCAAAATCCTCAACTTAAAAGACTTAATATTGGCAGTTGTATAATGAGCAAAAATAATGAATGCAAAAGAAATAGAAGTCTTATGCAGTCAAAGCCACAGTTGATCAACCTAACACAATGGGTCGACATAGCTCAATGTATTCGGAGTAAAACTAAAATGAAATTCAAAATACTTCCATTTAAAAGAGAGAAAAAATAGGACCAGGCTTATCTACCAGTTCAAATAGGATTTACCTTCAACCTCATAACCGCATCAACAGCTAGTTTTGCAAAATGTTCTTTATCCTGGGACAGAATTTTGGAACTCAAAGTAGTCATTGCAATCTTCATCAAGTCAGTTTTGAATTTATCTGAAATATAAGACCAAAATTAAACCCCCACAATTATGTCGACTAAATCCAACAGTAGAGAAGATAAATTTGCACGCACTCCAGTTCAAATCTTTAAAAGGTCTATAAAATTGTTTTCTGCAAAACAAAAGATCCAGCTATACTTTTGCTACCATCATAATGATTATACCTATTATAAAATGTAAAACTATAGCCCAATTCTTTATTTGTTGTTTCAGCACAGAAAACTATGGGTAATGGGAAGCCACTATGACATGACACAGATGTACAGACCACAGAAGATTCTGTTGTCTAGTTACGTAGTAGAATCATAGTACAAAAAACGTCAACAAAGGAATTTCAACTTATAAATATTAACAGTCACCTTTGGATGGAAGAGATGCTGAATCCAATAAATAAAAGAAAAGAGTGCAATACAAATGTATGATCACCTGCGTCCAGTTTATTATCTACAACCTTCTCCAGCAAAGCATTTCTCGCGCATTCAGCCGCCATACGATAACCTTGTAAATGCACAAAAAAACATAACAATTACCTACAAAGAGAAAGATTCCAAACAAAGCTACTTTCATGAAGATAAAATGGATAGAATTTTTGAATGGCTCTACTGATACAAAAACACCAGCAAGAATACACTTAACAAGCTTGCTTGAAAAATTGATATCAAGTGACTGACTATTAGAATGAAGCATTGCAAAAGCAGAAGGCAAACCATCACAGGTATAATGAATAAACAAGGACAAACAAATGAATTCATCGCAATCAAAACTTCTGTTCAATTTTGTTTCATTCTCCAAGTGGATAAAGAAGGTTAAAGAAATTGTAGTACATATTCCATAATGCAGGTGAGTTAACTTAGATGCATATTTCAAACCTTGAATAATAGTCATTGGATGAATCTTGGTATTTACTAGCTTCTCTGCCTCCCTCAGAAGCTCCCCAGCTAAAACAACTACTGATGTTGTACCATCACCGACTTCATCATCTTGTACTTTTGAAATATCTGGCAATGCAATTTAAGGCTAACCAAAGGCAGATTTATACACTATAATATATATTTGTATAAACTTATCATCCTAAGCATCTTACCTTCTGAAAGCTTAGTTATTAGCCAAATCATTAAACCTTTAATACAAAATAGATACAAACCAGTTTTATACTGCGAAATATTATAAATAAGTATATCATTTATAACTTCCAGATTCGGATAGTAGGGGCCTGATCATGGGACATTAACTCATATTAACATAAAGCGAGTTAAGATTTTAGTATACTATGTTCTAAGCCAAAAATAATCATGGATGGCATACACCATTATCTCAAAGCATAGAGTATCTACATAAGTAGCCAAAGACACAAAGATAATAGAACAGCAGACATTCCATGCTAAGCTTGCAAATTATAAATAATAATAAAACGAAAAAGAAACAAAAAATAAATTAACTTCAAGGATACCAACTAGGACTTTGGCAGCAGGGTTGTCAATGTGCAAGGACTTTAAGATGGTTGCCCCATCATTTGTGACAGTTACACTGTGTCCTCTGCCTGTGGATTGCAAAATTTTATCCTACAAAAGCAAGAAGAAGCTTTGCATTGTTTAAAGAGGAAAGGGTAACGAAAGATTTTTCCAGTTGCAATACAATCTAAAAACGAGATATTTACCATTCCCTTAGGTCCCAAGGTAGTCTTAACCAAGTCAGCAATAGCCATGGCTCCAATAAAGGAGGCCTGTTGTAAAAGGAAAGAACCTAGACGTCAGCTAAAAACAATTTGAGCAACTGAATAGTATCTAACTGGGATAATGTGGTACATGTGAGATGAATGCATATAAAATGCTCAAGTAACAACAAAATGATCGAATTCTTGCTACAAATTATATAAAACTCACCATTCTGGCGCGCTCACCCTTTTCTTCTGTGGCCTCATCTTTAAAAAGGTTATCCACCTATGAACTCAAAGCCAGACGCATAGTTAGAAAATTAGGAGGTAAAAAAATGCTTGTTCTTCAAGTGGAGCGAGAAAATGCCATACCGCCATTGCAGCCGAATTTAAGCTCAGATGTAAATGGTTTTCTGCGGGAAAAAGAAATAATCTTTCTTACTATCTCATGAATCAGAAAAAGTTAGAACGATATTGCTATGTCCGCAAGCGTACGCTTAAACCCTAGAACAGTCAAGAATCACTAGCAACAAACATGAAAAAGAAAAACAGAAACTACACTGCAATCGATCGATAAACAAGCTTAAGAGTCCTGAAAAAACCAGTACGAGATCTCAACAAGTCTAGTTGCGTGTAAAACTCGAACACATTTATATGAGTATAACAACCATTGAGAGAACACAGCGAAAGAAACAAAGTTGGAAAACGAACCTTCTAGCGGTAGCGTGAAGAGGCGGGAGTAAAGGGTAGGTCAGATACTGCAATGGGGGAGCGAGTTGCTGATCGAGGGTTTATGCAAGTGCTGCTCCTTTGGATCTCTTAACAATCAACGGCTGTATTTTGCGCAACAAAAGAGGGACGGTTGGATTTGCTTAGAGGATGACACACCCCCTTTTATATTCGAAAATTTAAAATGCTCGCATTTACTTTCATCGTATTTTATCATTTTTATTTTTATTTTATACAACATGAAAGTATGAAACATTCTTTCAAGATCGGATTGGTCTCGAGCGACAATATTATACATGAGATGAATATTCACTTTAATAAGTATTTAAATTGGATAAAATGATAGTGTAAATAAGTTTTATTGAGAAATATATTCTGAAAATATTAATTATGAAATTAATTATTTTACTATAAGATATTACATTTGTATGATATTAGTTGCTTTATTAAAGGGTATTATTATTTCAAATATTAATTATTTCACTAAAAAGTATTTTATGTCAATCTTCGTACTTGCCATGTTGACTTTTCATTGGCTTGTACCCGAATGAGAGGTTGGGACTTTGAAGAAAAACAAAAACGCCTAAAAATAGACGCTTTGCAAGTTGCAAAGTGTTCACTTATTTTTCATCGCGCTTCATTCAATTTGTAGTGGATTGGATTATCGGTGTTATCGATTTGAACTTTTAATCGAAAAACTCATCTTTGTCTTGACTCGTCTGTCTTTAAAGTACACCGACACTTAGAATATATTCTCTTCGTCTAATGTGATTGCATATCTTCATTGTCCAAGGGACAGTCCACGTTATCGGCTTACTTACAACTCTGGTGATATCAAATGAATATTAGCTATCTTGTGCTTCGAAACCAAGATACCTCCTTCACGTGGTAGTCTTCTCTTTTGACTTCATGTCTTCAACAAATCTTTTATTGATTTTTCTTCTCTTCTCTTATAATCATAACTAATAAGTTGGGTTCCCTTAACTTATGACCTAAGTTTATGAGACATCGACCGGCTAACATGTTAAATTGATCATATAACTAAAGACGACTATGCGCACTCGGTTGATCCTATCATATGGTGTTTTGACATAATCATCAACACTTAAACATAATTTTCCAACACAAACAAATTATTAAACTTCATTCTATTTTAATTTCATCCTACCAATCTTTTCTCATCTTATTTTGAAAATCTCACCAAGTCACCATATTCTTTTCTCAACTTTTCTCATCTCACATATCAAAGGAGTCCTCAATATACACACTTATAATATTATTCTTGAAAAAGAAAAATTTTGCATATTATTTCATCATATTTCAATGTGCATTATACAATTATAATATATAACAATTTAAAAAGTGCAAAACAAAAAACAAATGCAACCAACAAGAATAATATAACTTCATTTAATTAATTCTATAGATAATAACTATATAGAAAGTGATACATAACGAAGCAAGAATGAGGATACAAACAACGTCAAGTGGAAATCAAAAGAATGAGACCTTGAGCTAAGGTCATAAACACAACAAAAATAACACATCGTAGAATTACATCCTCCTAAATTTGCATATAGGTGCTGAATTAGCACCTAAAAAATTGAAATATATATAGTAAAAACTCTCTACCCGTCGTATACCCGATCTTATGAGCTTAGAGTGGCCGTGTTCGCCTTCCGCTTGCCCTTCCACAGAGGAGTGCATTCTTGGGGATCGGGTACTCGTCTCTCAACGAAGTGGAGCTCGTGTAAACTCTCAGATAAAACTGTTGTCCCAGGTACTGTCGAACCCAGTTCTCCGATCTCAAGTTCCACATTCCCACATTATCGAGGGCCAAATATATAGCAGACCATGACT
This sequence comes from Paraleonurus japonicus, assembly GCA_030762865.1. Lineage (NCBI taxonomy): Eukaryota > Viridiplantae > Streptophyta > Magnoliopsida > Lamiales > Lamiaceae > Paraleonurus > Paraleonurus japonicus. The sequence goes on along the minus strand of CM061054.1, from coordinate 7,191,503 downwards.
TCGGATACACCTGACATGACATTGATCACAAGATTTTAGAAAAACCGTGTAAAATGGTTTAAACAGGCCCCAAGTTTTGTACCCTAATAACTTGCACGAAATAGTTTTCTACCCAATTTATAAGAAACACAACTTTTTAAGGTATAAAAACACAAATAACCTGAACTGTGCACCGGGAGACTGCATCGCGAAGATTGTAGTTGCTTCTACTAGCTGAAGTCCATTGCCCTCCATCCATTCTATTTTAGATATCAAATCAGCAAACAAACAAGAAATTGTATCATAAAACCAACAACTTAAAGAAAATTATGCATGCATGCATGCATTGTGTAAAAGAGCTCACTCACCCTACTACAAAAAGGAGTAGCCACTAAGGTGGTAGCTCTGCAAAATATCTTCGTCGTTCTCAAAAACAATTTCGATAAAACTTCTGTAGTCGGCCCCCATCACCGATGTATCTTGGTATATTCCTCCGCCAGTAGGGGATTCGGAAATGCTCCCGACGTGAAAAACTCCGTCTATTTTGAAGTAATCGGCCACTTTCAGAGGCGTATCAGCTGGAATAAAGGACACACTGTTGAGTGCATACCTCTGCTTATTGTTAACTTGACCTGCAGAGCTTGAAACCCTAATGGTTTTTGTTGTGTTTATCATACCATAGTGGTATGAGCCTTGTGGATTCGGTCTTGGTCCACTTGCTGTGAGATTGGTCCTGAAACGGATAATATCCGTGTAAACGACCTTTGACCACAATTTAATGACCGTTGTTCATATGATGACCTTGGTAATACTAATTACTATTTAGTATTATTTAGTATATGAAGTAATACTGTTTAGCATATAAAGCATCATGGTTTAGTAATTTTAATAAAGACGACACATAAAATCAAATATTTTTTTAACGCGAATTGTCGTTTTTCAGGTTTTATAAAATTAAGGAATATAAAATTTTGACATATCTACCCTTCACCAATCTTTCTCTCTCCACTAATGAAAGAGAGAGGACAGAGGGTGTGTGAGGGAAAAAAATTTCCAAAAAAAGATTTTTTTAGGAATACACATATAGGGGTAAATTAGGGAGACACGTGGAAAATAGCTATGACAATTATTTGAAACTAAATTTAACCTCAAAAGCACCAATAAATATGAAATAGAGAGAGTACTATTTGTATACTTAACAATACTCCCTCCGCCTCGATATAAGTTTCTTGTTTTTCCATTTTGATTTGTCTCACTATTAATTTCCTAATCATTTTTTTGGTAAATACCTTCCAAATTCATACCCCTATACTTCAATCTTATTTACATATATTGCCACTCAATTGTTTCCACTTTTGGCTAAATGTCTTGATTTTTCTTCTCTCACCATCATATCACTTGTATTATATTTATTATTATATTACTTGCCTTAATCTTTGTGCCAAAAAACAACAAAATGATTATAACAGGATGGAAGGTGTATTACTTTGAAGAGGAAAATCACATGAACCTGGTCTACAAAAGACGTACTCTTTTAAGAAATGTACCTGACGGAACGAGCTTGGTTGAGGGACCAATCGATCTCAATGGTAGGACCACCAGGTAGTGGCCCGGAGGCGGGGCCGTTTGAGTTGGCATAACGTAGATATCCGGTGGTGGTGAGGACGGGGTTGGTAAAACGGCTAGAGACAACAATGAAGTAATCGTGAGGTGGCTGATCGGCTGTTACAAGAACCGACATGCACTGCCCGAGATGAATATCTAGGGAAGAATAACCGATTTGCAAAGTGTGTGTTCCTTCGACTTCAACGAGCTTCATCTTGTGTCCTTGAATTCGAAAGTTGAGCGAATTTTGCAACCCTACGTTGCATATTCTGAATCTGTATGTATTTCCTGGTAAGTGTGACGAACATTGTTATGACTTTTTCGAAGATTAGAAGTGTTAAAATGAGGATTATTAAAAAGTAAAAGAGATGAAACACCTTGTTGAAGGGTGAAAGAGGTGGAGTTTGAGCCACGGCCATTGATGAGAATTCCATCAGGGAAAGGTAACTTGTTACCTCCATCCAGAATTGCCCTCAACGACTGTAAATTTGAACATCAACCCAACTTTCAGAAAATAGTTGAACTTTTATAAAACAGTTACCGTATGAGTGGTTCGAAGTATTACTTTATAGATAACAACTAATACTTTAAATAAAACAATTAATATGATTTAATAAAATAATTAATATTGCTTAAAAATGCACACAAAATGCAAATCAAGGAACTTGTTTACATTAAGACCTTGCCTTAATAGAGAATAGTGAATATCTACTAGACACTTTATTTCTGTCATACTTCAGTCAATGGCGTATTTTATTTATCAATGCATAATAAGTACTATATAATAATGGGTTGTACAATAAGTTAATTTTTATACCAAAAGATGAAACTGCAATGATTCATATCAAAACTATTGCAGATTTGTCCATAAAAATATTTCAATGGTATAAAACAAAAGATGCATTTCATGTTCAACTTGAATGTCATCAAACGTAGAATATGTCACAACTATACTATTTCCAACTATAATCCAAATTATCAAACTTGTAATGTATTATTTCTACACCAATCATTGATTATGTTGTGGGAAAAATATTCAATCGGACAAAAAAGTTCACCAAATCCTTATGAAGATGATGTTGGGCCCAACATGAGAGGTGATCCAGCTATTAATGGGCCAAAAGGGAGAGGAAATGTAACAAAGGCTGGGGGTCCTGGCCTACTAAGCTACCGACACTTAAAAGGAAGAAAAAAAAATAGATTAAAGGGGCCCACTAAGCCACCGACACTTAAAATAACAAAAGCCCATCATACATAATGTCATATGACATCAACAAAATACAATGTTTTTGTGAGAATTTTGTACTCCATATTTTATGTCCCAAAGAACATTAACAATCTTCTATATTCTTAGATAGAATACATTTATATTTGAAGTTGTCCAATGCAATATATTATAGAGGTCTGGGAATGATATAGAGTCCATCGACTGGTACAACTATTATGCCCACTGTTTGTGTCAAAAATACAAGAAGATTAAAATATAACATTCTTTAAAATACTCTACCTTTTATATTTTGACATATAAATTGTGGACACATTATTTCTTATATTTTGACACATAAATTGTGGACACATTATTTTGCACCCACCAACGGTGAACTCTATATCATTTCCATATAGACCATAAAGTATCATCAATGTAATGAACCACTGAATCTCAACCACACTAACAAATATTTTTAATGCTAAACTTTCTCGCTGATAAAAATGAACCCATATCAGAAAAAAAAATACAAAAATTTAAGAGCAGTTTTGGAAATTAAAAAGCGAAGGACTTACAGTGTGATTAGCAGAGTACCAATCTCCAATCAAAAGGGTGTAATCGTCGGTCGGATCAGGAAAAGGGACAGGTATTCGAGGCCTACTTAGGATTTTAATTCCTCCAAATCCTCCAGCAGCTTTGTGAAATCCCAATGATGGAAAATAGAAGAAGCTTCCAATTTGATCCTTCATTTGTAGAATGTATGTGAAATTTTTCCCAGGTGGAATTGGACATGTTGTTCCATATACCCCATCTTCATATGAATTCCTCCTATTTTGAATCCCATTCCTGTAAATAAATAAATAAAAACATAAACATTAAATTCTACCACCCAAAATTCAGAAGAATAATACTAGTTTGGATCTTTTATTGCGTCATGTTAATTCTAATTCGTGTTTTATTTTACACACGTAAGATATGTGGCCTCATAAATACTAGTATATGGAATGATGCAAGTTAAGAATGTAGGAATGTTCTTATCAATCATAGTTTTTAAAATATTAATGTTTATTTTGGATTTGGGTTTTGAAATTTTAAATAGATTATAGTTTGAAATTTTGAAATTTAAACACATATAAATTTATTGTCACACTTTCTCATACAATCAATTTTCTCCTTATACTTAAATCATAATTTGTATTACACAATCACATCCTAACCTTTTAAAATCGATTTTAAAAAGTCACTTAGAGTGTGTTTTGAACTCTATTCACTTTAAAAATAATATTAATTGATTTTTGTGTAAAATTTGAAATGGGGAGTGTTTGAAAAAAATAATTTTAAATTAAATTAAAAGTGAGTGTGTAAAAAAATCAATTTTACTAATAGTGGGTAATTATTTTTCTCTTCTCCCAATTAGAATCACTTTTTTTTGAAAGAATTAGAATCACTTTTTAAAAATCCAAAAACAAATAAAACTTGTTTTGCCAAAATAGAATTTAAGTGCTTAAAAAAATATTACAAACACTATATAAATAATTTTTTAAAGTAAAAATAATATTCCCTCCGTCCCATAAAAACTTTCACACTTTCATTTTTCGTCCGTCTCATTATAAGTTTCACACCCTTAAAATTGAAAACCCTTTATAAACTCCACCTCACAATTTTCACTAATTTACACAATTGTCATTACTTTTTACTCTCATATACACATAACCCAATAATTTTTTTTTTTAATTTATACATAAAGGTTTACAAAACTACCCCTCAAAACCTCAATTATTACTTTTTTTTCTTAAAGTGTATGTCCTCCTACATATGAAAGCTTTTACGGGACGGGGACATGGAGTTGGGTTTGCAAACACACACCTAAAAACCAAACAAGTGTCACCTAACCTAATCCAAACAAGAGTCACCTAGCCTAATTACTCCACCCCATAAGATCTTTTGCACTTTTTTTTTTTTTGGTTTGTCCCACCATAAGGTTTACACCGTTAAAATGAAAAATTCTTTATAAACTTCACTCTTACAATTTCTACTAATTCACACAAAATATCATTATTTTTTAACTCACACATACACACAATCCAATAATTTTTTTTTTTTATACATAAAAGTTTACAAAATTATCCCTCAAAATCTCAATCATTGTTCTTCTTTTTAATGCGTCTACAATTCCTCCTACAAAAGCTTTTATTGGACAAACATAGTACTCCCTCCGTCCGGAAAAGACTTCATATGTAGGTGGACACACACTTTAAGAAAAAGAGTAATGATTGAAGTTTTGGGGATAAATTTGTAAACTTTTATGTATAAAGTAAAAAAACTTTATTGGGATATGTGTATGTGAGAGTAAAAGTAATGTCATTTGTGTAAATTAGTGAAAATTGTGAGGGTGGAGTTTATAAAAGGTTTTCCATTTTAAGGGTGTGAAATTTATATTGGGACGGACGGAAAAGGAAAGTGTGAAAGCTTTTATAGGACGGAGGAATACTATATTTAACGGATGTATATTTAATTAGTATATTTAAGAGCATAAATTAAATTATCATAAACCTTGACTTTGTACTAAAAACATAGGTGTTTGTGAGGTGAAACAATTATTTCCAGTAATTACAAAAACTAAAGTGAAGTGTGACAGCTGTATGCCATGGGGCAAGACAGCATGTTTTCATCTTTATGCCCCTGACAAAAACAGATCCAAACACGTTCCCCCATACGTATCTTAATTAACTGGGATTATTCACATAATCCAAATTCTTCTTCCACAATTTTTCAAAAACAAAAATCTTAGTTCATTGCCTTTTTTTAAAATGTCACAAGTGTTATTTGATTTAACGTTTTATTTAATAAAATTGTATTCAGTGCATATAACTAAAATATAGAAATAAAATGTGCAAACTAAATGTGATTAAAAATTAATTTATATAATTAAAATGTGATAAGTGCACATATTTAAAATCTGCGCACCAAATGAACACAGGACTTGGTGAATTACAAATCGAATACACTGTAATGATATATTAATGTACTCACACATATTGATATAATAGCATATGAAATTCTAATACAATACTATATAAAAGATAAACAAGAAAAGAGACAAAAATTGGGCCCATAAATTTATGAGAAATCTTATTTTCTGATAGACCTTGGTGATTTAGGACATACTATTATTTTGTATTCATATGACAACTTGATTTATATTATAGATAAGTAGATATAGTTGATAAAATTAATAGCCGAAATCAAACCAGACAAAGCACTGGAAAAAGAGGTGCTTCCTGGCAAATGCATGACGCAACACCCCATGTGATTTCTCTTTCATTCTGAATTATCGAGTGAACACTAAACATGTAAATGAAAAAATTCTCAATTTAAATTCATCTGCACATAATACTTTTTTCTAAAAAATTGTCAAAATTTTACAGCATTATTATTATTTTTTTTTAAAAAAAAGGCTTGGAATTTAGTAATTTACTACTTCATGGTACTTGATACATTAAATATTAGGTTGACTTCAGATAGTGCAATAATTGAAATCCATGCATAAGGAAATGTGTTAGTAGGTGAAAAATTAAATGTTGCTATTATTGTTAGTAGTACTCCTAATAAAATGGAAAATTAAAAAAACGAAAAGAAAAATGGAATCCTCGGTCTGCGTATTGTTGAATATTGCACCTATCTTGTAAAAATTTCAGACCCTGTATTTGCTCATTAGCACGTGCCTCTTTTCACTCCCAATGACCACCGACTAATTGAATTCAACAAAACCTTATCTTTTAATAATATAATATTAGCTGTTTTACTTAATAAAATAATTAATACTAATTAATTATTTTATTAAAATATATTCCCTCTGCTAATTTTTTTGTCAATTCAATATAAATTAAAATATGTTGTTTTTATATTATTTGCATCCCAACAACTTACATGAGCCTTCTTTGCTTAACGCAAAAGCAAAGCATTAACTGCATGCTTAGTTATTGAAGAGCAAATTGATCATAACAAAGCAATAAAGACGTAAAGCCCCTCAGGTATTTTATTCTTATTTTAGTTTAATGATAATTCTCAAATTAAATTTGCTGATAATATATGAGATTGGAAAATTAAATGAATCCCCTGTTATAACAACTTAGCATGAATAACGCGCACACGAAACACAGATTAAAACCGCGTGTAACTTAACAAGAAACAGGAAACTTCCAGATGACCATATGAATATGAGAGAGAGAGAGAGATGTGTTACCAGTGAATAAGGAAAGGCTCATCCAAGCTATTAAACACATTGACGATAATATTGTCATTCGTAACAGAGTAGATATCAGGACCTGGAAACTGCCCATTTATCAAAATACCCTGAACAACACAAATTTTGCCCAAATCTCGTCAATGTGTTTCTTCAGAATACCAAAAAATACAAAGAGAGAGAATGAAGAAGCACCTGTTGGGGAAGACCGAGAGGCCAAATGGTACCATAAGTCACATTCCAATTGAAGAATCTGTACGGATCTTCCGCTGCAACGACGGCCAAAACCCCTAATAAAACCGCCAATCTCAGCGCCATTTTTCGCACACGATAAACTGATCCTCCGTTTGCTTTGGCTGATTCGGATTAGGATTGGAATGTGGGATTTGGGGTTCTGGTTTTGGATTGTGGTGTTTTGAGGAGAAAAATGGAGGAATGGGCGTATTTAAACTTTTCAACAGCGGCGGTACACACTGCACACTGCTGAAAGAGACTCGTACGTGTTTAGCTGTTCAAAATAAATTACGACAAACTATAATCACACCCTTTAAAAAAAATTGAGGTTTTGAAGGGTAATTTTATAAACTTTTATATATAAAGTAAAAAAATAAATTATTGAATTATGTGTATGTGAGAGTTAAAAGTAAAATTGTGAAGATGAAATTTATAAAGAGTTGTGTGAAACTTATAATGGGACAGAGACGGAAAAAGAAGTGTGAAAGTTTTTATGAGGCGGAAGGAGTATTATATCTTAATAATTTAAGTTTTCGGATGACATAAATTTTAATGAATATAATATTTTATTATAAAATTATTAATAAAGTATAAGAAAAATAAAAAAATAGAAAAATTATTAAAAAAATTAAAAAGATAAAGTATTTTATTATAAGTGTTCGATCACAATTTTCTAAAAAGGAAATATTAAGTTTTAAGAAAAACAAACTAAATGATTAAATGTTAAACTTAAATAGAAAAATTAAGAGTGTTTAATTAATTTTACATTTTATGAATCACATGAAGATAAATAAATTTAAATTTTATGAGGCAATTCCTTTCTAATCGATTTTTTTAATATATAAAATTGTATGTTGCAATTCATTTCTAGTCGAACTTGAGCCCATTGTATGGACATGTTTCTTGTGTATCATATGTATAATACAATTCACGTATATTTTAAAATAATATATTTTTATTAAAAATGCAGTTGTTCTCGCTTAATTGTATATTTCAATAAAAAAATCAGTAATATAAAAAAATGAATTTTACGTATACCTGATCCATAATCTTAAATGAATTTTATATATACGTGATGCATACAAGATTTTCTCCATGAGTTATTGAGTTGGGCGTGGATTAATTTGGATCTGTACACATTTACAAATATATATATATATATATATATATGTAAAATAAAAATTGTATTGTACATTTTTGATCACAGTCTCTCATTAAATATACCCCAAGTATTCTCGTTCTCGCAATTTTTTTTTAAAAGTATTGTCGTTCTTCTCAATTTATTGACCCCCCACTAATTAAATTTGAATCTGGTGTTTTATTTAATTTTTTTTTTTTTTTACTAATTTAAAGGCTTGGTACAAGGAAATGAAATTCCTATAGGGTGGTGGTATTGTCTTGAATAGGCAATTAATATTATAATACCAAAATTGGAAGGGAATTTCAAATCTGGATTTTATTTCATCATGAACCCAAAAAGGATTCATCCCCATTGCCAAACGTAGGGGTCCATCAGATCTAATTATTATTATTATTATTATTATTATTATTATTATTATTATTATTATTATTATTATTATTATTATTATATAAATCTTAATGAATGTTTGGTCTTATTTGCATTTTACCTAGAATTAGCATGTACGTAATCTAAGACTACAATGAACATAGATCATACGTAGTGTTGCGCGAGAGAAAAGTGAAGGTACATGTGTCATGCCAACAGAGTTGTAATCCGTATTATAATTTTGTATAATATAAATTGTAATCTGATTTAAAAATTATGGGAGAGTTGCAAATTAATAAAAAATCATGATACATATTACAACTTGTTATAAACAAGAAGGAAAAAAAAACTATAAATCCAAATAATTATAATAAGACAAAGTCTAATATGGGCAAATTTCATGGTGAAACTTGATCTATTTTATTAAAGTGTATTAATAGTGGTAACTACCATTTAATCTATAAAAAAATATTAGTCGTGATAATCAAAGATATGTTCAATATTACTAAAATTATATCGGTTGTGATAGTTAAAGGTTATGGCCTATATTACTATAAGTAGGGGTGAAATGTCAAAACAGTAATAGGAACTATAAGATACCAAAATCGTTTGAAATTTATAAAAAATAATATTAATTGAAATTAAAATTTTTGATTTAGTTTCGATATAATACCAAAACACCGATATTAGGCCTTTTACTTTATTTTAAGGTCATTTTTTAAATTATGTTTCAATCAAAATAAGTAAAAATAAACATAAATTATGTTTCAAACATGAATCATCCATATTCCAAGTTTTCAACACAAAATTCAAAGTACAAATCATGTCTTTAACAACCAAAACATCAATATTATATCAAATATGAATTCTAATCAAATTTTATAAAAAATGTAGACATAACATTACAATTAAAAAAAAAAAAACTGCAAAAAACAGTCAATTTCATGCTCTCTTTCAAATTCACTTCTAAGTGTGGGTGTTTTATGATACTGCAATTCCCACATTTGACAAATTTTAAAATAAAATACAACATATTAATAAATGAGAATACTACAACATTAAAAAAATTAAATTAATTACTTAGTTACCTCTCCTCCAAATCCACTTTAAAGTGTTAATATCCAAATGAAAGAAGTAGAGTAACTATAGTTTGGAGTAACTTTTATTTAGTTTGAGTATTGACCATAATTTACTATATTATATATATATATATATATATATATATATATATGTATTAATATTTAATATAATTTCAGTTCATTTTTTTGGTTATACTGAAAATTTGCATATAAAATTGAATACCAATTTTTTTTTAAAAAAATCAAAATTGAAAACCGGATCGAATTAAAATATCGGTTTGGTTTGATTTTTCGGTTATAACTAAATAGTGCTCATCCTAACCATATGACAACATTACAAATAATATTAATCATGATAAGTGAAAGATATGACCTATATTATTAAAGGGTATTAGTTGGGATAGTTGAAGATATTCTTGGAGAAGGGAGTTATTTGATTGGGAAAAAGATATTCTTGGAGAAGGAAGTTATTTGATTGGGAAAAAGATTTTGCCGAGCAATTAATTATTTTGGTAAACAAATTTCCATGATCACAGGAAAAGAACGACAAATGGAGATGGAGTGCAAGCTCGGACGGGATCTACAAAACAAAAGATGCTTACAAGGCCTTGGTGGGAAGCACGTTTTCGGATCAAAAGCAGTGCATTCGGAAGGAGACAAGTCTTTTATGGAGATGTTTTGCACCTCATAAAGCAATGGGCTTGGAATGGAGATTAATATGGGATAGGTTGCCTACAAGATCAAATCTGCGAAAACGGAAAATTCTTCATTCGGATGATGAGGAAGCGTGTCCTTTGTGTATGGAGTTCGCGGAATCTGCAAACCACCTCTTCTTGGAGTGTAGTCAGGTGCAAGGATATGGGAGGAGTTGATTAAATGGTTGGGTATTCCATTGGTTCTACACAAGCAAGTAAAGGTACACTTTCAAATCTTTGCAAATTTATTTCGTGGAAAAAATGAGAAGAAATTCGCTATTGTCTTTTGGATTTGCATTGTTTGGGTAATGTAGAAATGGAGGAATGGGTGTGTTTTCGAGAATCTCGGCTAGGACGTTAGAAAAATTGTGGAGGAGATCAAAGGAAGAATTTGGAGTTAATATCCTAATGTTTGCTCTTTTCCTTTTCATGTATGGCTCGTTGATCCTTATTCCATCGTGAAGCAATGCTTCACGACTTAATTCTCATGTAAACTCTTCTTGTTTGGTTCTGTGGTACCATACTTTTATTAATTTAAATTACTTTTTACCGATAAAAAAAGTTGGAATAATTGAAGAATAAATTAATTTTTTTAATATGAATCAAATTTCACCGTTAAATTTAATTTACAATAGCCAAATACTCTTATAATAATTATATTATATTAATATCTAAGACTACCTTTTGAATCCAAGAAATTGAATATATTATTAAAAAAACAAGTGTAATGAAATTAATCAGTTAAACCAATATAGATTCATTTCAAATTCTTGAATATCAATGCAACCCCATATATTGGAATTATCACAAAATACTTAGCATCATCGACAAAGGGTAAAAATTAATATTAATAAATAATAATAAAAAGTGTCGGTGGTGGGGCCAGTGGTCTCCCACATGAATTATTCGGCAGTTTTCGTTGAAGCCTGTTTTGAAAACGCAATCCTGGCCTGGGAGGACGAGTTTGCATGTGATAAAACCGCGCCGTTTCACCTCACTCCATGCCTAGTCTTTTCACATTGCCAACCTCCCAATCTCTATTTATAATAATTAAATTAAATAATTTAAACCATTTTCTAACCCAGAGTTAGTTTTCTGTGCACTGTGTATCTAGATGTGAGTGAAATTTAACTGCAAATATAAAATAAAATGTGCAAACTAATATAAACTTAAACATGCAGATTAATATAGATAAAATACGATAGAATTTACGAATCTAAAATTTATGTACAAAGTGCATATAATACTTGGTGAAATCCACCCAAAGCCAGTGGTTGACTGGTTGTACATATATTATTGTTTATTTCTTTTTATTATTATTACTTTGTGTTTGTTTGATTATAAACAGTCCAAACCATTGGAACCGATGTCCCATGTGCAACCTTATTAGTTTATGCCTTCATTGAAGTACAATTTGTAGAATACAATGAGGAGGGAAAATCTAATTAAGGCAAGTATCTTTGTTGCATTTCTTTGAATTTTAACTCTCTCTCTCTCTCTGGACTACAACAGTGGAGTAAGTCAACACTATCCTTTATAACAAAATGAAAATATGTAATTAAATAAATTAAGCAAAAGACAAATGGAGGATAATAATGAAAGTAAAAATGATTTATGAATTATGATCCCTTTGCCGGACACCCAAACATCAAAATCAATTATGCTAATACTCTACATAAATGGAGAGAGAAAAGAAAAATACAAATGTCGAATATTCAATGGGAGAATTCATAGGACCTGGGCAGCTAGTATATAGCACATTCACCTCCATCCCTCTTTAAATTTTACATTTTGTCTTTTAAAACATTTCTTTTAAAAATTTACCATTGTTATTCAACCTTAAAAATTTATACTTTTTTATTTTTTTCAGACTATTTTTATAAATAACTCCTCGAATTCAATCTCTTAATAAATAATTAATTTATTTCTCTTCCACGTAAACAACCTACAATATAATTTTCTCTCTTCTTTTTTCACTTTATCAACAACCCAATCAAACCTATAAATTAAATTCTTTTTTCACTCTTTAATAATTACATATTATATATAATCAAGTTTTATTATATTCAAAATTCATAATTATAATAAATAATTAAATTACAATACATTTAAAAATTGCAACAATCTTAATACAATATTAAAACTACAAGCGTTAAAATTGAAAATTTATGTTCAGAAAAATTTGAAAATTTGGATAATCCTTCAAAATTTGAATAGTTTGGTGGAGTTTTAGAAAGTAATTAGGATAACATGGATCCATGATAAAAATTAAAAATAATAATAATAGAAAATAATTAAAATTAGGAGATCATAAAAATTAGAAGAAAAGGAAAGAATATGAAATTGTGATTTAAAATATATCAACATCGATCTATAAATAGAGGAGAAAAAAATATTACCTTTGATATGTATGTATGTGTGTGTATATATATGTGTGTGTGTGTTTTATATAGATAGTATCTTAAAATAAAAAATTATTTGTAATTAATCTGGCACAAAATATGGAACTATTTTCAATGTCCCAAAAATATAAGACTCTTGACATAACTCCACCTCTGCATTTGAGTCATGCTCCCTTTAAAACATGATTGAAATGGAGCTCATAAACCAATGAGACATATAATATAGTACATGAGACCTCTTCATATGAGTCATTGCCAAAAATTATGTAATAAAGCCATCTGCTTAGATGAGGCACATCACCTTAGCACGAAGGTGAAGATATAGATAAAAGGGAGGACTTCACGGGAGAAAGTAGGTATAAGTAAATCTGGTGCGTCCCCTTCGCCATGAATTACTCGACTCAATCAACCCTTGGTTATACTAACTAACTCCCCACGAGCACGAGTAAATTAGAAGTCGAGCGTTCCGCATTGCTTGCTTTGGTGTGCCCCCTTAGTTCCATTTGTTTCCTTGGTGCGCTCGTGATCTAAGCCTCGGCTCCTACCAATGCCCAGTTTAGGCAAACCCCGATTTAGTCCCTCCAATAAGACACATGCTTTGCACCATTTCTGCATATATTTTAAGACATGAGATATGTGCCTCAAGTATTAACACAGCTGCAAAAGTAGAACGCGCCAAAAATCCAAACAACTGCTATCCGTAAAAAATTGAAGCACACAAATATAAAAGAAACTTTGGAAGAGTTAATATCAATTTATGTCCTGTAATTTAGGGTGAATCCAATATAATTTTTTTTTCTTTCTACTTTATCGAGCGGGACCACAGACAGAGCTGCATTTGTTTAGCTCGGAATTGCAATATTCCACCATCCTATTAGAGTCTAAGCTTCCGTTTTACCTTCCTTAGTAGTTTAATTCATTTTGCAAGCTTTAATTTGGTAAGAATGATTGTTGTTGGCTAGAAAATTTTGGTTCTACAGCTTTGTACACATTTGACTTGATATTTATGAAGTATTTTCTTGTTTAATTGGTTGTGTGTAGTTTAATTCTATTAGTGTGTTCAATTTTTATTGCAAACCATGTGTTAATGCATGTATGTAGATTGTTTTCTTTGGATTAATTGGATATAACCCATCAATTTGAATCTTCTCTAAGTGATCATCCCTATAGAATTGAGCTCATCTACCCTAAGTAGGATTTTACATCATTTATGGAAGATGAATGTGACAAATGTCTTGGAGCCACTTTTCTCATTTATTGAAACACCCTTTTTGTGACTTTTGATTGCATGAAACGTTGTTTGATCATTTGTTTGGTTACTAGTTCTCTTTATTGTTTGTGACATTTAGAGTGGATAATTAGAATTTGTTTTGAGTTTGCAATAAACATCATTCGTTAAGTGATTAATCTAGCAAGAACAAGACCATTTTATAACACTTTTACACTAAACCTTCCTTGTGGGATTGACCCGTATTTATCACATTACGATAGACACCGTATACTTGCGGTTGTATATTTTAGAGATTAGAAATATTGGAACAGATATATTAACAGTGATTTGAATACAGGACAATTAGATTAAAATCATCAGGACACACAACTATCTAGTCATAAACAATAATTCTGCTTGAATTCCTGTTATAGAGATGATGATTAAGCAGAAAAAAACATGTTTTGTGCAAAAATATAATGCAAGACAGAGACAGGCTACGTATATTGATATTTGGGGAAGCACTCTCACCTGGCTGGAAATGTAACCACATTTCTCACAAGTTCCCTGCTCTGGCATTTTTGTAGAAGTAGAGATCCTAAAATCTTCACCTGATTTTATAATGTCAATTATAGCTCTTGGCCTGAAATAACAAAAACGATAATTAATGTCACACTGAAATTATTGAAAAAAATAAAATACCAGAGACTACATAAGATGTGGAAACACATAATAAGGACCTGATCCTCTCCAAATCTTTAATAAATTCCCGAGCAAAACCTCGATAAGCATTCGGGAGTAGATGCCTGCAAGTTCAGAGGGCAATAAAACATCAACCAATTTGATTAATTTAGAAATTCACAATTGAAAAAAGCTAGAATCTCTACTTCATAGCTTTCTCCTATGCCCCTTTTAATAAGAAATTAAAAGAGAACAAGGATTTAAAAGGAAAGCCGTAGTATGCCTAAATGATTTTTTTTTTTACCAAGATTGAAACAATTTAAGATACAAGGAAGCGAGGAAATACTTACACTCAGTAGAGAAATAATCCAGCCTTTTGAAATGTGCATACGTGAGAGCAGGTTAAGGGCTTCACTTCAGCCATCAGTTAACAAGTAAAATGCACATAGATTACTACCAAATTTGTTGTTACTTATTAGAAATATTAGAATTAACAAAGAGAGAAACCATAAAACCCGTAAATCAAAAAGGATATATTACAATTTCCTTTTCATAGGTGTACTTAAACGGTTTGCATCTTGGAATAGGTCCATCTTCACCTGTGGTTATTGAGGTGCATCTACTCAGCCTGCAATGTTCGTAATGAATTCCCCATAATCAATGAAGCTAAAAAGAACATGAAGAGCAAGAAACTACCTCTTACTCTCGACTCCCGAGATCTTAACAGAACGAGTAAATTGTAAAACTTGTTTTATATCTATTGGGTCTTACCAATTTTAGTCCAATACGAATCAATTTTCTCAATTAAGTCCCAGAACTTTAAAAATGATGCAATCTTAGTCTTAATTTGGCAACGTTTTGTTTTAGGATGATAATTAATTTGTGATTTTTAATTGAAATGAATATGTTGAGGTCTCATTATGCCAGGTAAGTGACGCCAAGTCATTAGTCCGGTTTCTACATGAAATTCCAGCAGCTCACGTGCGCGGCACATGCAAAAATCCGTCAACCTTGTCAATATGGACTAAAATTGCATCATTTTAAAAATTATGGGACTCAACTGAGAAAATTAATTCGTACGAGACTTTAATCACGAACAACACATAAATACGTGACCAATTTTGCAATTTGCTCTAACAGAACACATTACCTGGCGATATCGCCTCTTAATATGTTTAAGAGGACTGTTTCAGCAATGTCGTCTGCATTATGCCCGGTAACAAGTTTGTCTACTTTCAAAAGTGCAGCACCACGATCAAGGGCCTTAAACACATGCCTTTGTTAAATTTGCATTACTAAGTTCCGTTTAAGACAATTCAAAAGATGTATTCTTCCGTTTATTATCTGAACTCCCATCACTTTATTCTGAGGAAAATATTACTTTAAAGGCAGCAACTTTCATGGTCTAGTATATGATATGACTAAATGCTGAAAATTAATTAAAGTACAAAGTTACGTTTAAGTAGCACACCTAATAGGAGAATTTTTGTTAATTACCTGGCGACGAAAAACACCACAAAATGTGCAGTTATTCTTCAGACCTATTTGCTTCACAATCTCATCCATCGTCCATCCATATAAGTCTTTATAAGAAACAACTTTTAGAGGTAGTCCATACTGAAGGTGAAGATAAAACAACAGCCAATTAGACATTGATCAACATCAAAACTTTTTCCATGGTATTTACATGAGGTTCCTCTTTAATCCCCGAGAGGTTTCAAAATTTAGTGGAAACAAACAGCTAATACAAACAATAAGCTTCTAGAACCAAACAGATAGTATTAGCCTAAAGGAAAAAAAGGAACAATGCAGAGTTGAATAGTATACTCATATAGAAAATGAGATAAATTATGCCAATTTCCAAATATCAATGAATGACAAAGAGAATCTTGCAAACAAAGCAAATGTTCATGGTATACCTGGATTTCATTTCTTTTAACAGTTTCAAGCGAATCATCCCTGTAACCAGTGATGCCTTCATCAACTGAAAGCAAGAAAAGATCCAGGCCGTAATCGTGCCTACGATTCAATTCGGACATTACATAAGCAAGAACAGTAGAATCTGCAATAAACCCGTTAATGTTAATCAGAATTAATCACTTTAATCACCACGATCGTACACACTGGACAACCCATTCTAATTACTAGCTGATAGTGATAATATCATGATCACGGGAGTGAATTCGATTTCTTTTGTGAATTAAAAAACACAGACACAGACACAGACACATTTTTCTCACCTTTTCCTCCAGAAGCTCCAATAGCTATGCGTTCACCCGGCTTGAAGAGATGATTATCAACAATTACTCTGTGAATTTCATCTTCGAAAACTTCGTAGAAGCAATCCTTGCATATCTGTTACAAACAGAGAGGTACATTCTTTTCAGCAAGGGTTTTCATAGACAGAGCAAAGGTAACAGAAAAGTATAGCAAAATTTTACTTGTTCGAGGGTTTTGGGGCGCTTGAGGACGGCGCGTTTCGCGCTGCATATGGTGCAAAGCTTACCACCTCTAGGCTTTGCCGCCGCCTCCGCCGCCACCTCCGACGCCATATCAGCAAATTTGGTGCAACTTCTTTTCTATTTGATTCTAGTTCAGAAATTCCCGATATTCGTAGTTAGAAGACTTTGCGCCTCTTTCTTTTAGTCTCTTTTATTCCTCCAACTCTTAATAATTTATTTGCAATTTTATTTTAGAGGGGGTTAATAATATCAATATTCACCGTTCAATCCTTTTATTAATTTATAATTATAATGTGTATAATTATTTCATTTAATTGTAATTTATATTATATAAAATTATTTAATTACAATTTATACTATATTTTGTGTTGGAACGAGCATCCAAAGTTTGTGGATAGCTATTTCCCTATTTTAAAAATATAAGATGAAGGCAAGAAATTAGGCCCCATTAACAAATTTCAACAAGAGGCCCGGTTTTGGAAAAGGGTAAAAAGAGCATATGGGGCATTCCGAGAATTGAACTCGGGACCTCTCGCACCCTAAGCGAGAATCATGCCACTAGACCAAATGCCCAATATGCACCCACCATGAATAAGAAGTCTAATTTATCGAAGGGTAAGAACTAAATCTCTTCAGTGAGTTGGGTTTGGAATGGTAATTTAGGTAATTTTTATATATAAAAAATTTAAATGGGTTGGATGGTGTGTATGTAGGCCAAAAGTAATTGATATTTTATGTTAAATTATGGATAATATGAGAATTGAATTTATGATAGATTTTTTTAATTTTGGTGTGTGTAAATTGTTTTGGAATGTTCAATAAAAAAATATGCAAATTATTATGAAAAAGAGAGAATATTAATTTTTTATGTATAAATATATGAGTGGAATAAAAAAATAAAAGATAAATTTATTGAATAAAATAAATATGTGGAACAAAAATATAAAATATATAGTAAATAAGTGTATGTTGGAGGGTTTAAAGTAGTGGACACTTTCTATTTTTGGACATACATATTAATTTTGAACTAATAATATTAATCTTATAAGTAATAGTATTAAATTTTTATAAATAATAATATTAATAGTATATAGTAAAAATGAAAGAACATATAAATGACCAGACAATGATAATAATGTATTCGTTAATAATTCTAGTTTCACTCAAATGGCATTATTATTAGATACTATTGCGTTAACTTTTTCAATGGATAAATCAAATAAAGGTTCTTCAATGCTATTCAAGATTTTTTTTTTTGGTATAATTCAATTAAAAAAACGATTCCAATAAAAAAACTTGTATGCAACAATTTTATATTTTGAGTCCAATAAATTCAAGCTCAAACTCAATCATATTTAAAAGAAAAAAATATGACTCAAATATTAAGGTGGAGATCCGACCTATATAAAAACCATCTCACACAAAAATTTCTTCTCAAAATTATAACAAGATTCAAGAGGCACTTGTTTCAAACTTTTCAATGAGAATGATAATGAAATTATATTTTCTCTCAATGCCCTTGAATATATTGAAATGAGGAATGTCTCTATGGTGGTTACATCATTATTGTTATGCTCCAATTTTTTTAAAAAAATTAGACAAAATAAATTTGTTGGTAAAGATGGAAGCGAATGATTATAAGAAGGGAATAAGTTGATCAAAATGGATAATGATTACCTTATTTAAGAAAAAAAAATGGTATCATGATCATTTTTGTTCTCATTAACCATCATAATTGCATTATACTTATTCTCATTCTCATTAAAAATTTGCAACCAAGCATCCCTCACTATTTCAAACTTTACTAAATTTCTTTTAACTCCATATGGATTAAATGAAGTAAGAATCTATAGAGAAGAATATTTCTGTCAAATAGAAGAGACCCACATCAAATAGAAAGAGGCGCAACTCTTTTGAAGTAAACATATTATTGTGCAAATAAATCATTTAATCTTCTGCAGAAATATGGACAAAAAATATCAACATTCAATAATACACATGAACATAAGATTTTAACTGGGAGAATCACGTAATGATTTCATCACTCATGGCAAAAATATAGAGTGAGAAAAGGGTTAGAAAAGCACCACATATGATAAAACTGTAATCCATAATTAAATTGATAAAACAATTTATATTTGTAGTAGCACTCACAGCAGAAAAAGATGTAAACTGAAGCCCATATGTCTAAAAAGAATTTGTATTTGTGCCTTGTCACGATTATAATATGTGCGCATATTTGATCTAACAATATACCCAAAGCTTCAAGGTTTTCTTGACCTGATTCCCAGTTAGATCATACTCCTAAGATCCCGTCTCGTCCTGGAGTCTACGCGATACATCAAGACGAAGCATGTCCATGAACTCCTACAAGTTATCAAGATATATACAAATAAATTTAATGTGTTTTAATAAGACATAAGTAGAATATAGCGAAAGAGAAAATTGTCAACCTGTGCAAGCCCGTCCGGACTGCACAATTCATCTAAACTGTCGTCTTCATTGCCATCACTAGATAGGTGAATTGCCCTGACTGCCAGAGATGTGTAAATGTCCTCAGATGGACTTTGATTTTCAAGCATCTGCACCACTGGTCGAAGATCAATCTGCTCGGTAAGGGGAATAAGCAAGAGTACACTATATTAGACAAGAATTTTCGAACATGGAAATGAAAGACCGGATACTTCACGAACAAGATTTATAAAATGGTTAATATCATTTTTGGTCCCTAAAGTTTACCTTTTTCCAGCATTGGTCACCTTCTACACTCACTATCAAATTTAGTTCGAGAAATACACTATTTACTCCCGCATGGGAAAGCCTTTAACAACTATGCCTACTACATCTTATCAATCAAACATACACAAGAGTCAAATTCACCTTTTTACTATTCCAGAATCTCTCAATCAGGATTTTCCCAAACCCCCTACAGCTCGGGAAAAAAAGTTGGAGTTCATTGTTTTTACCGGTTGATCATCATCGATCGGGTAAAGTCTCTTCTTGAACTAGTCTCTAAGCGCACAGATTCTGAAGGCCGATTAAGTTGGGAATTAGATGAAACACCACCTAAAGCTTGAGAAACAATGGGCATCATCTGTTGCATCATTCTTGAAAGATCAAACCCCCACCTTGGCCTGTATTATTCAACCCCGAAAACATGCTTCCGAGATCGTGGCTGTCAACCTGCTGGGCAATCTGATTCACCGTATTCATCATTGCAGGATTTTGAGTAAATTGTTGCAACATATTTCTCAACATATCTGGGGAACCAACCCCAGTTTGCTGTGATACTCCAGCTAACAGACCATCCAGAGAAGGACTACCCAAAACATGAGACATTGCATCCATTACATCAATGGGGCTATCAGCATTTTGGCTTGCTGTAGAAGATTGAGGGTTCACATTTCCCCTTGTTGGAAGGGATGCAAGTGATTGCAAAACGTGTTGCCCAACTGCTATAGACTCCTCACTTTTTTTGTCTTGTCCTCTAGGCTGCTTTCCTCGCCTCTACAACACGTTTATAGAAAACACTACATAAGTGATAATGGAAGACAAATAATTATAGACATGACAGAAATCAGCAAGAGATTCTTGCTAGGAGATGCTATGTAAGCCTCTCTTTAAAGCACCGAATGCAAAAGAACTTTTAACAAGCATGTATGGCAAGAATATATACACCGAAAATGTTATGTAAGATGATGTGAAGTAATTACATTTTACGAATTTGTAACAAGTTCATTTCTAGCTAAGATTGCTGAAATTAAGGTTTGAAACATATTACTAAGTACATCTAAATTATGATGTACCATTGAAATGGATTACTAGCTACTAAGGGGGAAATTGATTCAAAATTCCTCAATGAGAATAATAATGAGAATGAACATAGGATAATTGTGGTGGTTAATGAGAATAAAAGATGATCAATTTACCTTCACTATACTTCATACGGGTATTGAGACTCAAAATAAGTTCATTATTATCCCATTGTGTTTAACTACCTCCCCCTAACACCACTATTCTTCAATCAACCATCATTTTTTGTCTTATTTATTCCAAAATTAGAGCAAAACACTAACAGTGTAACCATCATTGAGAAAACCCTTCCTCAAACATATTCCTTTCATTACGGGCGTAGAGGGTAAAGAGAGTTTCATTACCATACCTATTGAAGAATTTAAACCAAGCTCATTACTACTTAAGGTTGCTGAAATTAAGGTTTGAAACAAATTACTAAGAATCTAAACTATGATGTACCTTTGAAATGGATTAGAAACTACTAAAGGGGCGCTTGGATGGAAAATTTTCAATGACAGTAGGAATGAAAATGAGTATAAGACAATTATGGTGGTTAATGAAAGCAAAAGATGGTCAATGACACTATTTTTCCTCCTAAATAAGGATACCCATTTTGATTAACCTTTTCCCTCCTATAATCATTTATCCTCAATCATTCCCCTCTACCACTACCAACAAGCTTCTTTTGTCTCATTTTTTTCAAAATTGGAGCAGAACACTAATGACGTAACCACCATCGAGACATTCCTTCCTCCAATATATACATGGGCATAGAGGGAAAAGACAATGTATTCTCATTCTCATTGAAGAACTTGTAACAAGTGCCTCCTAAGTTAATCAAAATTGTTATCTGCCCACGCTAAATACAAGAAAGAGAGACCAAGTTGGGCAAAATAGAAGTAACATGTTACCTTATGTTGAAGGCCTCCCAGTCCCAACCCAAGAGGGCCGCCTGAAGATCCATCTGAATTATCATTACTCTGATTAGATCTTGCCAGTTCATTTGAGTTTTCAGAATGGTCTGACGTACTAGACTCGGTATTCGGATCACCCTGAGCACATGTAGAAGGTCAGTTTGCACAACTGTTATTAGAATGAAAAAGCAACCAAATCAAATTATTACCCTATTTTACCTTCTGATTGTTCGAGATAGTGACATAAGGTAAGTTTTGACTGGTTTCATCAACCCTCCCACTGGACAAATTCCTTTGCTGATCTGCTAAACCTTCCGATGACCACAAAAGAGAGGCCATTAATTGTAGAATACATAAGACATAATTATGCATATTTTACTATGAGCAACACTTGGGAGTACCGCAACTAATATTGTTTAGTGAAAACAACTATATTGACCAACTAATAAAATTTAGTAATAAAACTAATACTAATAAAAATACACTTAAGTTGCATGGTTGTGTCCGTGTGCATACCTGGTGGTGCATGGTTTCCATTCTGTCGACTGACAGCACCTCTAAGTAGTGAATTGATTTCAGAAACAATTACATCATCTCCTGAGGTTGGAACTATGGCAGGTCTCGACGGGATAGCAGATGCAGTGACATTTATCCCCGAAGAAACCCGAGCTTGACCAGAATCAACAGAATCAGTTTCATTAGCTCGTCTTTCTCTCGTGTCTTCTCCATTATATACCCTGTCAGCCATTGTGGGAGGCGGAAATGAAGGCGGAAATGAGCCCCCTGGTTTAAGGTAGAATTCCACTGAGACCGTGAGAACCATGACTATGCAGAAAACTGGAAATGATGGCATCCTAAAAACAAGACTTACTAGTATTAATATGAATATTTATATTCCGAGGAGTGCCGATATCAGGTGTAATCATGGATATGGGCCTCGAAAGAGAGAGCTATGCTGAAGAGGGAATGGCTGCAAATCAAACAATTATATATCTATCATGAACTTCACCACAAGAAGCAAATAGAAAACCAGAAATATATTAATATCACAGCAATCGACAAGTCTCAAGAGCATCCATTATCTAGATATAGTGAGTTCTAATTATCAAAATGACAATCAAGGAGCACACATTACCCTGCACTTTGACCAACATTACAAGCAGAGTCAACTGTGACATTTGATTATATCATACTGAATCCCAAGTTACGACACTCTTAGGGTATGTTTGATTTGGGATTTGAAAACCGGATTTGAGATTTTGAAATCTAAACCTGGTTCTACTTTGGTATTTTAGAATGCGGATTTCGAAAACCTAATGCATCCACCAAACAAACACCTCTAAACCTTATAAATAACATATTTTTTCTGCATCGCTTTCTATCCAATAACCCATATGATTTTTTTATTCACTCTTATTTTATTTATCACTTTTCACACCTTTTATTCTCACTTTTGCAACTTCCAATAAAACACATTAATTATTATACAATCATTACAACTGCAATCAGCAATAATATAATAATAATACAACATCAAACACTCCTACACATCAGTTTGACATAATTTGAAATCCTACCCTATTTAAATCTCAAAACAAACAAACACTAGTACAATTTATCAAGATTTTGAAATCCAGGTTTCAAAATCCTCTAATCCCAAATCAAACATACCCTTAATATTAGAGTATTGACTTCAGAAATCTTTTAAGCAATGAACGAATAACAATCAGGATTAGGCTTGAATTACAAACCTGTACCATGATCGGATTAGGCCCTGCAGGAGAGATATAAACAGCAGGTCCAGCATTTACAAAAGATTCATTCTGCATAAGCACCAGAAGAATGTTAAATGACTCACTGCCCATTAATGACCAGCTGCTGAAGTTGATGTAAAGGACGTACAGGAGATTGTCCCAAGCGAAGAGTCAAAATGGTCCTCCCCAACTCTAGAAGAAGAGCACCTAAGTGCTGTATGGCAATGCCTAAATGCATAGATTCTGTCTGAATTTGTCCCCGTACGGAAGGGTCATTTAATTCTCTTT
Source organism: Paraleonurus japonicus (assembly GCA_030762865.1). NCBI lineage: Eukaryota > Viridiplantae > Streptophyta > Magnoliopsida > Lamiales > Lamiaceae > Paraleonurus > Paraleonurus japonicus. Next base: position 7,167,445 of record CM061054.1, on the reverse strand, counting down.
CTTCGTCCAAACGGCTTGCAGTGTGCTACAAAGTGGCAGCAGATAGTGGGGGATAGATTACAGAATCAAAACAGCAAGAAGAAAAGGCAATAATTTCATTGGAATGGTGCTTACAGATAATGCTTGAACAACATGGTCACGAAGAAGTTGTTGGGCTTGCTGTAGAACAATGGTCAGAGCCTCAACTGTTGGATAACCACGAGAATTCCTAGGTAATTCAGGACTAGATGGGTTGCTGCTAGCAGTTGGTGGTTGGTCTTGCTGACCACCTGAAAGTTTTAGACAGTGTAATAACAGTGAAACATACTTCCAAATTCATAACAACGAGATAAACTCAAGAAGAGCAAGCTATTACCATTTTGTGAAAGCAAGGACTTCATTTGGTTCATAAACTCAGTAAGTGTGTTCAGCGAATCAGGAATTGCCTGATTGTAAGAAAAAAGTGACAGATTAGAGCATTGTTGTTTTGGACATGAGGCGCAAGAAGGTTCCTACGGAATATAGCCCAATTGGATAATCATATTTAAATCAAGATTTGCAAATATCTTGCTATATGAAGGAGATATAATCTTTAACAAAATAAAGATTCTGTCAAATCTCTTCCTGTGACAAGGAGAGTATTAAAACACAGCAGAAGTAAAAAAGCAGCAACAGCGATAAGATTCACAAAGAGAAAAGGGAAAAAGAATCTAGCGGGCAGCGGTGTTGTTTCACAGTTTCTTCTTTCTTTATCAATTTTCCCTTAAACCCTTCAAGTTATTTTGTCAAAATGGTGAGGTGTGCCTTTAACAACTATGGGTTAGAGCCAAGAATAAAGTTTAAGGCCTGAGAAAAACAAATTTCTACCGCATTTAGTGATGGAATAGCAATTGTTGCTCCTGTAGGGGTTTGCATGGAATAGAAGGCAGATTGACCACGCGTGCCTTGTGAAGGGACTGGCGGATTTCCACTCTGACTCTGACTGCCAGCATTAGCCTGTGATCCTCCTGTTTCATTTGCTTGAGAAGGCTAAACACACACACACAAAAAGAGGATCACAATGTCATAAGAAAAGAACACCCAATCACAAAAAAACAAAATAATAAAAACTCTGAATTTAGAATACGAAGGTCTAGACATAAAAGTGCAGCAACTAGGCATCACGTAAGTAGCATGCTATTAAATTTGCTAATGGCTAGGAACAAATAAAGACTTGTGCATGTTAAGAGTACACTAGGAAATAACTTTGCATAAACCCTATGACACTAAGGTATGTTTTATTTAGGATTTAGAGGATCTTGAAATCTAGAATTCAAAATCTTGATAAATAATATGAGTGTCCGATGTTGTATTATTATATTATTATTGTTGTTCAAAATGTAATTGTAATGACTGAATGATTGTGTAAATATTACTGTGTTATATAAGTTGCAAAAGTGAGAATAAAAGGTGTGAAAAGTGATAAATATAATAAGAGTGGGAACAAAAAAACATATGGGTCATTGGAGAGAGTGTGGTGTAGAAGAAAATGTTATTCATAGGATTTATAGGTATTTGTAGGGTGGATGTATTAGGTTTTTAAAACTGGATTCTAAAATCTCAAAGTAGAACCGGATTTAGATTTCAAAATTCAAAATCCGGTTTCAAATTACAAATCAAACATACCCTAATATTATCAGCAGATAGGTGTACACTACGTAGTACTTCTTCAAAGCTCCTAAAGAGAAGAAAACTAGTAAAGAAAGTAAGCCAGGGCATTACCGGAATACCAGGTTGTACACCTCCTGCCAGGTTGCTAAGTCCTACAGAATTCAAAACTGCCCCAATGACCTAAAAAGTTCAAATGTAATGAATTTCTGTAGTCACTATTCAACATAGTTCCATCATCAAATTGAACACAGTAAACTATAGCATGAACAAATACACACACACCCGACTTAGATCTGGTACAGCAGCCTCCCCTGCATCTCCGACATTTAAGGTCCCTAGTACTACACTGTGGGAAATGTGTCCAATATGATTGCAGGACCCACCAGCAGCAGAATCATGTCCTGTAATAAACAAAAACCGAGAAATGATGAGAAGAAAATTTTTGAGCTAGATCAGATGTTTACATATGCATTAAAACCTAAAATGAAAATGCAATCTTCTGCTACTATAACTTGGAGGTGTTTCACCTGAGTTAGATCCAGTAGGTGGCTGTGGTTGCCTCTCAACCACATGTAATGTATCCCCATTTTCAACATCTGACGTGTCGTTAAGGTACGACCAAAGAGATTGTACAATATGGAAAATATTTACCTAAAAAGAAGACCAAGATATCCGAAACAAACTTTTTCGAACTAACTCCGTTCCTAATTAACTTCTGATTTTATCCAAAATGGTGTTCCTAATTATTTGTCACTCTGCTGATACCAACAAAAAGTTATTCTTTTTCCAACCAATACCCCTAATAATACTAACCATCTTGTAATTATAAGCTTATTAATTCATCCACTAGTAATAAATAAAGGTATAATAGCATTTTGATATCCTAATTAATGAAAAATTGGTCTGTGTGAATGGATTAAATCTGACAAATAATTAGGAACAGGGAAGTATAAAAGAAGGCATCCAAAGGTAATAATGATGAGCTGCTTAACTACACCTTGATATTGATAGCAATCAATGAGTCAAGGAGTATATTTACCCAGTTTAAATTCCTTTAATTTCATATATTTAAAAGTGGTAGATGCGAAGATTTACAAGAATACTTCATTAATCCTCCTCATATCCGCCAAATGATTGAATTAATAGCATGTGAATAATGTACTCTCAGTCCTAAGTGAGACAGAATATCAGTACTTTAATGGAAGATAGGATACTATATTCCGAAAGAACGTGATCATCTTTCAAGACCTTGCCCCTGAAAATAAGGCGTTGCTGCCCAACAGGAATACCAATTTGAGTAGCTATTTTCTCCTTGAATTCTGAGACTACAATCTGAAATGTGAAACCAAGGAATGATACAGCAGTTAGTACTCTAAAGTACTTTACAAGTCAATGCAATCAAATCGGGTAAAAGTGGACAACCACGATGCAGTTAGCAATAATACTTAAAATAGATCATTCAACGGCAACTAAAAATGCCCTGTGATCATGCTGTAAAACATCCAAATTACTTGGCATCCATGTTTATATTCCACAATAGATACAAATTATAAAATTTTCTAATATGAAAATCCACACTTATAAAAGAAAGTTTACCAATATTCTGGTGTAACCTGGCTTTTGATTTTGAAAATTTTATGAGATTACACTTTGAAAGATAAAGATTGCATATTGCTAGTTTATTTTATCTATAAAACTGTGGCAATATTAAATAAGAACTTACATTCTTATCAACATGGAAACTGAAAATGCGAGAGTCTAGGGTCTTGATATTGAGCTGAAGTGTTGACTCAGAACTTTCACGAGAGGTATCTCTTGAACCCAAACCCTCCCGGACTGCAGATTCTCCATTTAACTTCAAAGGCAAGAAAATACCATAACTAAATGAAAGGTAAAAAGGGGCAGACCCATGAAATTACTAAAATCCCCACACATGTCGTGACAATTGAATATTTTAAATCAATACATTCAGGGCATTTCAGAATCTCCTTTATTAAAAAGTACACGGTGGGTTGATAGAAATAATAATTTTTGAAGTATTGGTGCAACTGGAGTTGATTTTTGGATGGACATTAGTTAGGTGTGTCTCAAGTTATTTAACACACGCGCACAATGAGAGAGGAAACAATATGGGGCAAAATGGAGATATTCTCCACCCAGAACTGAAATCCGATAACAGATTCGTAATTCTTGCCAAGACTTTGTAGACCTAAAATGTGCAATAATAAGGTTACAGGAAACTCAAAAACACTTAAATAGTAACTTCTTGCAAAACATATCAATTACAATTAATTATGTAAACAACATAATTATACCAATCTTTCCTCTTCTTTAATTTCCGTGAGTTCAAAATGTATCCATTGATGACAAAGACACGTGTCGGAAACCACAAGACCTCTAATTGCCAAAATTGAAAATGTGTAAGAGAGAAAGACCTCATTCGAGAAATAGTTATCCCGGGATAGTTTCATAAAAGGAAAATCTGAATTTGTTTACATTCTCATATTCCCTCGGCTGTTTATTTGTTCTTTTAATCATCAATGTCATTTTAGCAAACTGATAAATTCACAAATCAATGAGATGGTTCCAGAAACCTAGTATACAAATGTATGACAACCAAGGCCTAATTCACAACACAATCCATCTGCATAACTGATGCAATTCAAAACAAGATACAGTAAATCACTTCACATTCCATATTTCAATGCCATTAAACAAAACCACCGCAACTAATCAAAAACAAAAATTTAAAAGCATCTGAAAATTGAACTAATGCATGAGACAAAACTCGGATTTTTCACTAATAACACTTCTACTCATTGGATTCACCAAAAAACAGTAAAAGAAGTCCAATAAATTATAGCTGCCCCAATTTTCACTAATTAAAATCAACAAGTTAGAGCTGCCCTAGGGTTTCCAATAATACAAAGCAACAAGAAAAATCAATTAAATAAATTAAAACCACTGTGAAAATCGAAAAAAAAATACCGTGGAGTAGACAGAATCAAGAATTGGTGAAAATGAGGAGCGAAAATAGGCCCGATCAAAAGAAACCTGGAATAAATTTATTTTATTTATTTTTAGGGAATGAAAGAAAGAGGAAAAACATATAATGGTGTAGACAACGGCGCGATTTGCTTGTAGAAAACCTCCTTAAAGCTTGTTAATTTTCATCTCAGATGTACACACAAGTGAATTCAAGTGATGTAATGATGAAAAAATTACCTCGTACTTCCTTCAGACTAAGAAGATTCTAGCAGTAGTCAACAGCAACAAACAATGAAAGAATACGAATGTAAATATACTTGGGAAATTTTCCCAAAAATTTCCCCCATTTAACTACGCCCACAGTTTTACTTTAGTACAACGTTTACACCTTTTTTAAAAAAAAACTGCTTATACAATCATATAAAATTACAATAAAGGTAATTTTAAGAAATAAAAATTAAAAAGAAAAAGAAATTACAAAACAACAGTTGTATAAAGTAATTTTTTTTTAGTGGTAATAGCTAAGCCTTGAGTACAACCTTGGCTAAATTCACACATTTTATTAAAGGGTGGGTATTGTGTGGGAAAGTTTCATATATGAAATGGGGTTTCAGTACAATATTTGATTAAATAATCAAATCTAGTATATATTTTTCGATCTTTTTAGCATATATTAATATTTTTTTTTAAGAAATGATACTCATAATTTTGGTTAGTACTTTAAAACATTGTCAATCTCATTTTCCGGCCAAGTACGATTTACGACGAATTCCACCATATAATATTGAACATGCAACAGAAGTAATAAAATAAATAATAATAATATACATTGAGTTAATAGTTTGTGCGAGACATAATACCAGAGATAAAACAATTTAGAAACAACTTTATTCTTCACTTGAGAGATAGAGTATCAAGTGGAGATATAAAATGGGTTGGCCCTAGAGTTAGTTCCGACAGATCGCAAGCTAAACGATTTTTCAAATAGTGAAACCTAATTCTAACAATAGCGGACTACGCTAAACAAGGTTACTAATAGTCTACATAATAAAAAAATTGAAATATAAAACAATAACCAAAATTCGATAATTAATATTTAAACTTGAATCCAGCGGCGAGCTAGTAGTGAATCAAGGGAAACGACGCCGAAGAATGCTTTCAAGTAAGTTTGGAATAAAATGGTGCCTCAAAAGGTGAGTGCGACGACATGAATGATTTTATGGGATAAATTGCCTACAAAGAACTTAACATCTTCAAGCGTAACATTCTCAATAGCCCGAATGAGATAGATTGTGCGATATGCAAGGGAGATAGAGACAGTGAGCTTTTATTCCACACATGCAGAGGTACGCATTTGGTGTGGTATAAACTTTTCAATTGGCTAAATATTTTGTCTCCAATCCATAAGTCAATTGAAGATCATTTTCTACACTTTGCGGGATGTTTGAGAGGTAAAAAAGGAGATCTTTTGTTGTTGGCAATTGGAAGTGTATGATGTGAGTCGATTTGGAAAGGAAGAAATAAACTAATTTTTAGGGATCGAAAATTTAAGTTGATAAGATGATAGGGTAGTTGAAGGCAAGAACGTAGGTTTGATGATCTACTTTCAATCTTGAAATTTGCTGTTTCTGTTTTAATTTTTGGTTAAACAATCCTAGGCTAATCATAAATTGTTGATATGTACATTTGAATTTTTATGGGTATATCTTATATATGTTCATTATGCAATAGAAAGTTCTTTTTCTGATTAAAAAAACAAAAATTAAACTTGAATTTCGATCACCGTTCAAAAACTCATCAGATTAAAACGATTAAAAATTAAGCAAAAATCTAGAAGTTCAAAAATTAATAATTAATTCATCTTAAAAAGAAATTACTTCTCTTCGTCACTCGGCATACAAATGTTAATATTAATATTTAAATGTGTTAAACAATAGCTAGTAATATAATACCTATACAGGAGGGACTTATATATATTTCCCTATGATATTTAACAGAATTTATTATATCTGATACACCATTTATCCCATAAAAAATTCATATTTTTCTTTTTGACACGTCCCAATAAAAGTTTCACACCATTAAAAATAAATTACTCATAACTTAAAACTCTTCACAGTTCACATTACTAGTTCTATTTAAAAATTTTGTCATTAAAACACACACACACATATATATATATATATATATATATATATATATATATATATATATATATATATATATATATAATTTTAAGTATATGCATTCTTACATATAAAAATTTATTTTGGACGAAAGGAGTATAACTTAAACTTAATGGGATGTAATTGCACAACCACATTATCCGATTCATACATCTTTTGGGATATTATACATGATAAAATATACAAAATATAATATTTAAATCTACATGTTCAATTCCCTTACCTCTATTACTGAATATCTCAATCTTACTTTTTTTTATCAAACCAAGTTCCCATTTATTTATCCGAATTTTGGTATTGTATTTCAAATTCTCTAATTTTTTCTCTCATAAGAGCATCTCCAATTGTGCTCTATTTTAAAACTTGGAAATAGTTTTGAAGTGTATACTTTATATATGAGGTTTACTATTATATACTCTATATCTATTATTTTATAAATATTTATAAATGCAATAATACAATTAAATGAGATTATAATTACATTTCATTTGCTAATATAGTTACAATTCTTTTGTTGTATAAAGTTATAATACGATTTTTAATTGTGTAATTACAATTAATCACTTTTTTAAAGTGAACAAAATTTCAAAACTCAGATACGAATATCATTAATTTGGTTAATTGACTCTTGCTTCTATTGATCACATTCCGCTTGACATGTGAAATTGTGGAAGATGAAGAAACTAGCAACTATATATTGATGTTATTATTATTATTATTTTTAGGATAATATGCAACATGAAAATAACAGAAGGTAATAATAAATAAATGAATAATACTGAAATATATATACTAGCTAGTATTATTTTTCAAATCATCATCTTATTTTGATTTTTATGGTCTCATCTCCATCATCATTATTTTAGAAGATACATGGAGGATTACGGCGGGACCACACATGTCAATAAACAGAACATTTTTCGATAGTTTGGTTTTGCTTTCTTTTGGGTGTTCTCGATTGCTTTTTGATCTAGTTATCATGAAATTTAATACATATGATTTGTACATGAATGATGTTAACCACACCCATTATTATATATCCTATAAATAAATCACAACTTAGTTAAATTTTGGTTTATAATTGAAAGTACCACTCAGATGGCCATTGATGTTTTATAATTACGCAAATGTTCAATAAACATTATTGGGGGTCTGACATTTTTATCAAAGCAAACGCAAATTAAATAACCATTGATGTTAATTTATAATTACACAATTGTTCAATAAAAATAATTGATATTATTTAAAAATACATTTAAATTATATTGTGCATTGAATGCACGCGAGAATTGCTTATTCCGCTCATGGGCAGTACATGATATTTGTTCTCAAACCCTACCTAGCTATTGATACACCCAATTCTTTTAGAGACAGATACAACCAATTCTTACTTCAACTGATGTGATCAGTTAGAAGGTTAAGGAGTGTTACTCTACTTCTAATTAGTAACCTAAATAATCTCTCCAATCCCCTCTCAAATCCTTGTATGCAAACCTCAAGACTTGCCAAATTCCTTTGCAGCATTTGAGCATCAACAACCCTACCACCATTGTTCTTAATTCTCCCTTGAAAACTTCTTACTGCAAAATCTACATTTCCCACTTCATTAGTAACATTAATATCTCTCCCTGAAAGCCTCGACACAAAATTAAGCTCCGCCCGTTCCCCGAGAATATCAAAATACACTTAAAAATAACAATTGTGAAATCAAAAACTTCCCTAAAAACCCTAATGTAACCAATATCATTTTTGTTTTAAATGAAATTTCTAATCCATGCTTGTTTTCTAAATTCTTGAGTGTTTTAAGGGTTTTGGCTATAATTTTTGGCTCTCTTCCTCTTGCATGTGTACGTGATGATATCGTGTTGTATATCTTTGAATTCAAACCCTTGCGTCTCGAACGCCGATTCAAGGGCTTGGATATTTTCCTTGGTTGCTATAACTAATTCTTGGATGACGTTGCAAGAATCTACCACTCTATCGAGCACTCAAGCAATTCCTCCATCGACTCTCGTTGTCGAGTTCTTTGGAGATTTTGCAGCCTTCTTCTAAAGAATCGTACAACTCTAAAAGCTTCTCGAGATCAGATTGAATGGATTGGGAGTTTATGGGGAATGTTTGTGAAGGACATTTGGAAATTTGACAAGATTTTAGGGTTTGTAGGTGTGGTTCAATTTTTGGTGCATTGATGGGTTGTACCCTTGATGGCAAGCTAATTGATCTGAAATGAAACCCTAGAATTGACATTTTTGGCTTCATTTCTTGCTTACTAATTTGTAATGCTGAGTTTGCAAATGGCATTGGCAATTTTGATGGTTGTATATATAATAAGATGTATAGAACTCTTTTTAATTTTCTTTAATGTTAATTAGTTCAATTTTTCACCATAGGAGGTGCGATTCATAGCCGACATGGGACAACGTTTAATGGAAATAAAATTGATCAATTGCAAAAGGTGCTAGAATTTATTCTTGTCTGTTTGTCCCCTCCAATCATTGATGCTGGGATTTATTCAATCAATTTGTTCCAAAATACGTTTACACTTTCAATTTCATCTATTCCACAATATATATTTTTCACACTCTTTAAATAAAAAAATCTTACATGAATTTCATTATCACAATATTTACAAATCTACATAAAATGTCATTCATTTTGTGTCCACACATACACAATCAAATCAATTTATATTTATATATATATATATATATATATATATATATATATTTTTTTTTTTTTTTTTTGTCCTCTTGCCTGTGAAAGATATTCTGGAACGTGAGTGGGAGTAATATAATATAACATTTTTAATAATAAAATATTTTATTTAAGAAAAAGTTGAGGTTTGAGTGATCATGTCTACTTATTGTTTGTTTGCAGGAGAGCAAAGAATCGAACGTATATATTACTCCCAGTGGGAATGACTAGTGATAGTTAGCAACGTGGGAGTAGTGATGGCGGGTAGGGAGCACGGCCGGTGAACAAAAATTTGAATTTTTTTTTTTCAATTTTCGACCTGAATGCTGGTTATTAATTAAATTTGAGAAATTTTGTTTAAATTAGTTCGGCTAGTAAAATATAGATTTTTTCTATTTTAGTCTTCGATTTATGATCAATTAATTATCAAAATAACCGAATTAACTAAACTAATGTTTATGTATTTTTTTATCGACAGATAAAATATTATAAAATTGGAGTACACGGAGTACTCCAACCCTTACAAAATTTTATTAACTAAACTAATTTTTATGTATATTAATTAGTTTGATTTGATTTGAATTTATTTATATATTTATTAATTGAGCTAGCATTGTATTTTTTCAACTTTATATTAATAACAAGTAGGAGTAACAATAAGCCAAAATTGAAAGCAGTGACAAAAATATCAAATGTTTGGGAGCATTTTAAACTCTTTGAAACTGAAAAAAAAAAAAAAAAGAGAGAGAGAGAGAAAAATTTTAATAAACAAAAATTGTTAATTATTTGTTTTATCAACAAATTAACCGAGCACATTAGTTCAGACTGTCCAGTTATGTAGTATTTGGTTCTCAAAATCCGATTCGATTATAATTTCACGTATACATAATTTGATTCTAGAAAAACAGATCAAAACCTACCAAACATCAATGCATTTGACAAAAATTGTGAGAGGCGATTCACAAACTAGTACAAATTAACAATCATTTTCTCCAAAGTGTTATAATATTATTTTCAAATTACATTCTGTCTCGCCACAAAATCTACTCCACTACCTAATTCTTTAATGGGGAATGAGGTGCTGACGAGAGAGTGAAAATACATAATAAGGCAAAAACTAATAAATATTAGTTTGTTGTTGTTAGTAATTAGTTACCAAGACTCAAACACTCCAATAATTATTATTAATTTTAGAGTTAAATAAAATTTTCTGGATCTTGTCCTGTTTTGATAGTCACTATATATGTGAAACATAATATAACACCTTAATGTAACCATATGTAAGAATATTATTTTTTCGGAACAAAATTAAAACATAGAGCCGGTAATCATGATGTGGAATTCTCATAAGATTGTTGGGCGTAGAATAGCAGACATGGCATGTGTTTACGTTCAGAATGATAAGGTTAAAAATAAACTGAGACATTTGTTTTTGTTTCAATAAAAATATTAAATAACAGAAGTGTATATTCAATTGATGAAGAACTTGTTTTATTTACCGGATTATACCAATTTATTATATGCATTTCTATTTCTCCATTAAATTTAAGCTTCGAAACTCACTTTTGCCGCTAATGTCCACTACACTGTTTTTTTATCTGAACTAGACAAAGTTGCCATCTCACTTGAGGACTTTTTAGGGCATGTTTGTAAATTCAACTACCAGTTTTCAGAATTATTTTTATTTTTAAAAAATTGTAAGGAATTATGCTCCACTTTGTTAAATTTACAAACATAACCTTCATAGTCCCTGCATTTTATACATATTGCTCGAAAAAAATTGTGATCTCATTTCCATCTTCACATTTGAAGTTTTATATATACTCCCTTTATTATATATATCATTTTAATCGATACACATATATTGAAAAATTATTAACTTTTTATTATGCCCTTAATTAATCGATATGGAAGTCTACATATAAAATAAGCGTAATGATTAATTGAAATCGAAAAGTGCAAAATGTCATTCAAATTGCAAATTGAATGAATAATCAAAACGTCAATTAAATAGATCTTGAGAGAATATTTTTAATAATAAAAACATTATATTGAATTAATAAGTAGATAATTATTGACGAAGTGGTATAGGTGAATTGGTTAGAACTCCACTATCTATGCCTAAAAGGTCATGAATTTGAGTCACCATTTAACCGATAAAAAAATTCCACATAATTATTTTGCATATATATCATCCTTAAACTTTCCAAACAAGAAAGTTTAAGAAGCAGATCGAACCAATTAAAGTTAGAAAACATATATGCGACATAATTAATTGCCTTAAAACTATGAAAAACATAAAAGAAAAAAATGATTGGGTTAATCGAATAGTAATAAATCTCTATATCCTGGAAAAAAATCTCTATAGCATTTCATTGTATATATAGCGATATAAAATTCTCAATTGAAAGATTTACTAATATTTTATGTAATAATTCTTCAAAGATGAGTAGGATGAAGTATTAAATGCATTTGGTCCAATTAACATATATATCATCAAAATCATGCAGGCAGCTGGCAAAGAATATATATTACACATGTTATCATATCATGAGGATTCGGTAAAATTATTCAACAATATTACCTGCTAAGAAGTATATATTATTATTTTGTAAAGATATTTTTCGATCAAGTTAATTAGATCTTTATTAAATTAGGTACATCTCCTTTCCTTGGTCTTTAGTGCATATATCAATTGCATGTGTAATGGTACAACTTTATTCATTATAATTACTATAAAGAAATTCAAATGTTGAAAATATATCATCTATATACATCTTCATACGTGCTAATGATAAATTTATATTGATTGTTTAAAAATAAAGAACCTAGTCGTAAATCATGGCTCCATCACTTGTGATACTGTAATAATTGCATGCAATTTTGGTTTGATCTGATTGATTTTTTATCCAAAACACGTGACTCGGCTTATTTTCACAAACCTAAAAACACCATACTAATATAAATGAATCTTACTAATACAATTTTTCGATCTCTGTTATTATTTTTTTCCTCCGTGATTTTGTGTGTGTTTTTATTTTTATTTCGTTCCCGACCTGCAGGATTAGCGTGTTTGTTATATATCTCTTTTAAGTGGAGAGTTTTTATTCCCTCTCCTAATTGAGAGGTTTTGATCCCCCTTTTTTTTTTTTTTATCCCCTTCTTCTAAGTTGAGAGTCTTTTATTTTTCGTGTGTGGAGAGCCTTTATTTTATATTTTTTCAATTTGTCTTGTGGAATCAAAATTTTTTTGTGTTGACAACAGAGATGTTGACTACGTAGGGAGAGAGGTGAATCGACAAGTGCGTCATCGGTCAATAATATTAAAAGTGGAGATTTCAGTTAATATAATCACTTTATTACCGAGGCATGCAAGAGAAAGAGTCAAAATATTAATTGTTTTCATGTCAATGGTTTGTAAAACTATATTATAATTGCTTAAAAATTATATTTTTTATATTTACTCGTAGAAATATCAATATTTTGTCTAACCGTTTTGTTAGGTTGTCTACATCTATTCCAAACTGTCAAGCCTCCAACTATTGTGATGATATTCTCGATATTTCTTATTAATTTGAGCGTGTCTTCATGAACAACACATTGAAAAAGTAGATCTAATTTACTTTTCATTATCCTAACTAATACCCTTTAATAATTTAGGTAATATCTTTCAATATCATGATTAATACTCTTTGTAATATTACTATATAAGTCATACATTTGATTATCATGACTTTAATAATATAAATAATATCCTTCAATTATCACAATTGATACCTTTTAATAATATAGGACACACTCTTCTTGATTATCACGATGATATTCTTTAGTCATTGCAATCGATACCCTTTAATAATGAATCAAGTTTCACCATGAACCCTTGTTCACAGTGTACTTTGTCTTTTTAAATTATTTTTTTGTCTTTATAAAAAATAGCCTCATTATTGATATTAATATCATAATCCAATACAATTTAAACCCGTAACTTGCATGATTATTTTCAATCCCTTTCATTCTCATCCAGACCACTACCAACACGCAATCTCTAATGCCGTTACATGTAACGTCAAGAAGAATAAAGACAACTAATACTTTCCTTTTTTCAATAATCTTATTAAAGATTTTGAAAAATAAAAAATTAGTACCATTAAAAACATACTATTATCTGATGGTGTGTCAATTAACTATCTTTTCCACTTGCCGTCTTCATTATAGATGGAAAATCATCACAACCTGGGGCCTTTTGTTTACTAATTTATTTTACACAAGAACAAAAACTTTAAAAAAAAAAAAATTAAAAAACCACCACTAATTTATTTTACACAAAGAACATAAAATTTAATTTGTAAAAACACTCTAGCATTAAAACGATCAATTCTATCCCAGCCTAAAACACACACATTAAGTAGCTACTACCCGCTACAATATTTTAATTTCGTTTACTACAAACATGTTTTCATAACACTTGGTTACTCCCACATTTCAACTTAAACGTTGTTTCTAGGTTTTTATATAGGTTAAGAAAGTCATTTAATATTAATAATTATTATATAATATGACTAATTAATATACGAAAGTTTCTTTTTTTTTTGATTTTGGCAAAATAAAATTAAGGAATTGTACTAGAACAATAATATAGTACAAGTAATGTGATAAAATAAAATAAAAATGTAATGAAAATATATATAAAAGTGTATTAAATATTGGGTATACTAAAAAAATGAGAAATTTTGATTAGAGCGGAACAAAATTAAAAAAATGAATATTTTTCATAAGAACAGTGGAAGTATATTCTCACATATTATTAATGAACTACATTTCATAAAAATTAAGAGGATGTTTGGTTGGTGATTTTGAAGATAAGATATGAGAATGAAATCAAATTTAAATATTTTGTCAATTAACAGGTTTGATTTCAGAAATATTAATTTAATTTAATATGAGGAATGATAGTGTTAGTAATTATATATTGTTACTTTATAATATTTAAACATTATTAGTTCATTAAATATTCTTTTAATTCAAAAAAATATATTATGGTAAATTTCTATTACAAAATATTTTTGTTGACCAATCATCATTTATGGTAATAATAATCATTTATATTTATTAATCAAACAATTCAATAATAAAAACCATACCTATCATTATTTTTTACTACTATTAATATTCTAATTTCCATTACAATTTCTATATATGCCAAACATAACACCCCTACAAAAGGAACAGAGTTTTTTTATCTCTGAGAAAATTAAAAATCAGCCCATAAAAACATTGTCCAAATATACATCACACAATATATAAACAATAAATTCATAATATTCAGGACCACAGCTAAAAATAAAGCCCTAAATAAACATAAAATTGATATACTAATTACACAATCAACTATTTAAAAACAGGTTTATTATTAAACACAATAAACAAATTAAGACACACAAACATCACCATAATGACAATATATATTAATCACAATTATTTAAAAAATCCTCATTTTTCATAAGATTCATGTTCTTTCCCCTTTACTTCATCATTCTTAGAGCCATATCCTGGTATTTTGTCCTTTATCTTCTCCAGCAAACCTTTCTTCTCTTTCCCCTCCGCCTCGGGGCGGTGGCGCATTCAGCTGCAACCGACGGCGTGGGTGGCGGCGAAGCCACCTCCTCCTCCTTCTTGCCGCCGGGAAGCTTCTCCTTGATCTTATCTAAGAGGCCTTTTTCTCCTCTGTTTTATCATCACTCTTCTTCTCCTTTGAGGCCTTCTTTTTCTTTTTCTTTTCTCCATTTTCATCTACTTCCTCCTCATCACTTGACTGCATCAATCAAAAAGTGCAAAAATTGAATCAGAATAAAATTATTAAGGAATTATATGAAATTACTGTATGAAAGTTGATAAAATTATTACTATTAGGACTTGAAAGTTTTTTTTTTTTTTTAATATATAAAAAATAAAACCTATCAATTTGGTTTTGAAAAACAGAAATTATAAAAATATTATTAAGATAAATAAGAATTACAAAATGCTAAATATGACGTTAAAATGTGTAAGTTTTAAATTAATAATTGATAATTTTTTACTATCTTTTAACTTTTAAATTGATATTTTTATTATTTAGATCTGAATGTATAAAATTCCTATTATTATAAATTAACTTGAGATCTCTCGTGCCTGAGAAACATTACGTGCAACCAACATAGACAAATATATGCGTGTATTCGAGTCACCCTTTTCCCGAAATATATACACGCACACATTAAATTTAGTAAAAAAGTTATATGAATATTAAAAGATTTTTAATTTGATATTGTTACATATCCGATACGAATTGAATTATATAATTTTATTTTTGACGGAGCAAGATACTGGCTAGTAATCATTTTTTACACTATATAAATTAATTTTTAATAGATAATATTAATATCAGATTATCCTTTTAACAAAAACACCTAATATTATAAATTAGATTCACGGTTAAACATTAGAAAAGATACTTACAGAGCTACTGGAGCTGCCTGATCGGTGAAGTTTTTCAAGCAAACTTTCATGCTTCTTCTCATCAGAAACCTTAGCTTTCTCATCAAACTCAGAGGAGATCACTTTTTCCTCCTCATACTTCTTCTCCTCCTCTTTCTTCCCCAACAAATCGAACAGGCCACGATCGGTGACCGTGGCCTGCACCGCGCCTGATCCTCAGCCTTGGCGGCGGCGGGAGTGGGGGCGCCGGAGCATGGCACATCCTCCGCAGACATTTTTCAACTCTCGTTTCTTACAAGAAAAGTAAATTAAAATTTAAGACAAATCGAAATGAAATTGGGAAATGATGAATATGAATTGTGAATAGGTGGGATGTGTTTATATAGGAATGAGAAACGCGGAAATAACGCGATTAAGACTAAAATATATATGTTGTAATTAATAATCGAACCTTTCTGGACCAATCAAATGCTCCCATTTGTAAATTGAAACCGAGATGCTGTCATTTTTTGCTTTATTATATTCTGTGTGGATTTTTTAAATTTTTTTGCTTATAATTTTAATAGAAAAATTATATTAATTTCTATATATTTCTCTAATATTTAATCTTATGCTTGGGATAATTTTTTATTATAAAAAAATGGTGATGTGACAAGATTGATTGGTATGGACACGTCATTTACAATCTTTGGACATAAGTGTATTATTTTAATTAGTTATGAGTATCTTTTCTCAAGAAGGAAAATATATTTGTATCAATGTATTCTGATGTACTATAAATGAGAGTAAATGAGTGTTTTTCTTTTCTTAACGTTTTTTTCTTATTTAAAATATTCAAATAAAATACGCGCAAGGTCAATGATACATTTAGGTTATGTTTGGTTAGGGATGGGCCATCCGTATGTGGATGGCCATTCAAATCTCATTCTATTTTGGATTGATGCTCATCCAAAACTTCATCCAATCATATAATATATCTACACACCTATTTTTACATATCTCAATACAATCACATTAACTTTATTTTTCACATCAAATATATTATATTATGTTTATTTCTCTCTCTCTCATCATCAATCATTATTCACTAACTAACAATAATATAATATTATATCATCTTCTATCACAATCATTCAATCATTACATCAACCTACTAACAATAATAAAATAATACAACATCAACTTTGATTTGACATAAAGCTTCGTCCATTCCTATTT
The DNA here is from genome assembly GCA_030762865.1 of Paraleonurus japonicus. Classification (NCBI taxonomy): domain Eukaryota; kingdom Viridiplantae; phylum Streptophyta; class Magnoliopsida; order Lamiales; family Lamiaceae; genus Paraleonurus; species Paraleonurus japonicus. Next base: position 7,150,257 of record CM061054.1, on the reverse strand, counting down.
CTATATCCCTAACCAAATACAAATTTACTTTTCACCGGATTACATCCATCTTCATTTTTCATCTCCTTCCTCCATCTCATCCACCACCATCTCTAACCAAAAATACCCTTAGGTAGTACTTTTCAAACTTAATAGAGACCCGAAAATTACTTCTTTAATTTTTTTAAAAGTATACACTTTTTATTAGAGTTTGAAAGCATATACTTAAACTAATCATTCATACATTCAAAAGCATTAGAGAAAAACGCAATCGCTTGTATCACTATAAAAGATATCATGGTATGGAATAATGAGGACATGTAATGAAAATGAAAGAAGATTCATTTCCCTTTTTATTCTCCTTTTAATTCAAAACACATGTCATTATAAATTAATGCGCACATATTAAAAAAATTATACATTAATTTCTTATTTACTATCTTTAAATGATTGCTTTAGAATTCTACATGAGAGTTATTACTATTTAAGATATTATTAGTTACTCTACGAATAAATTCGGAAGAAATAATTGATATTAAAAAATTGTAAAACGTTATTTCCAACTAGAATTATTTAATTAATTACTCAAATTGTTATTATATTTTTACTCACAAACTTTATTCATAAATATATATCATGATACTCTATAATACTATTTACTTTTATCTATTCTTTTAATTTGTGTTGGATGATTTAAGCACATATTTTAAAGGCAGATGGAGTACTTATTTCACAATTCGTGTTAAAATTTTCCACTTGCTTTTGTATAACTATAAAAACAGGTAAGAATACATAATCACATCCAATTAATCATTCAACAGATGTCAAGATTTTGATCAAAAATCATATAATAACAAGAAAAGTAAAGAAATTTAAAAAGAAAAAACCACGTGTGTTCCAGTTTGATAGCACAGTATACATCATTTAAGGAAAGCAAAATGGACCACAATTTCTATTATTTTCATTTAAAATGAAAAAGGCAAGCCCATACCATAATGGGCTAACACGTACAGAGGGCCCACGAACTTCTGCATATGATTAACAGATTTTTTTGTAATATTTTATACATAAATGTTTTTAAACCATAATATTTATAATACTCTATTAATAAATATTATATCATTATTTTAAATTTTTAAACATAATGTTATATATATAAAAGACCTATTAATAAAATAAGATAAATAAATGAATTATTGTGTTTTCAAGACAATATGAATAAGTAAATCAAATATTAATTTTCACATAATTAGAATTTTAAGATTTATTTAATCAATTCATCAATATATTAACTATATTAAAATAAAAATTATTTTTTTAAATATATGATTTTCTCAAATATATTGAAATAAACCAAATGTCAAATATAATATTATGTTTAAAAATTGTCATATAATAAAATGTTAGATATAAAATAGAGATTATGACGTATTTAATAAAACAGAGATTCAAAGTACTTAAAGATTTATAGATTAGTTTAATTATTAAACAACATAAAGATTATGCAAGATGTGCAAGGTTCAAATCTTCTTAGCAAATTTTTTTAATTAAACCCTATATTAAGATGTCACATATTAAGTACAAATCAATAGAAAAATAAAACATTGATACAATAGATTATTAATGCACTTTGTGAAAATATGACACCTCATCTAAATTGAATTCTAAATTGAATTCTCTATTAGTATAATAGAGATAATTATGGAAAATAGTATGTCCAAAGTCAAAACTCCTAAATTATTTTTAAATACTTTTTGGTGCACTATTTTTGTATGAAATGTCACAGTTTTATATGTTATTTTAATACTTTTAAAATTGAAGTATTATAAAACTATATATAATAACATAAGTATTATGTCTCATACATAAGTTGGTGTCTATGTTAAATTTTAAGTACTATTTTTAGTGTATTCAAAACTCTCAAGTATTATTCTAGATTAATTAAATCTATTTTTTTCAAAAAGTCATTTAACTTCTTAAAATTGAACAATTAGACACTCCAATTAACCCAAAACAATTTATAATTGGCTCAATATGGATTGACTCGCTCAAAGTCTGTGTCAACCTTCAAAGATTCGATTTGGGATCTGAAGTAGGAAGCAAAAGGTAAATAAAACTCACTACATTGAAGAAAAATTCGACCGTGATTTTCAGTGATGTAGAGGGCCAGATAGTACAAAAAGTCAAATAGAACTGAAGTAGGACATGACAAAAATCCATACATAATGGATGAATGGACAAGGTGAAACACGTAGAAGAGGGTATACCAGCTCAAAAATCAGTTCCATGATGAGCGAGCTTTAGTTAATTTTCAGTGATGATATTAGTATTTTAGTTAAAACTTTGGAAAAGAACAACATTACTTTAATGATTGACTTATTAAACGGCATCCATGAAATCCAAAATTGGGATTGAGTAATAGAAATATTTGAATGCTTGCGACAATAATCCCTCTGCACTTGTGGAATAGAAAAATTCTTTGATTGAATTTTTTTCTCAAATTGGAAAATTTATCAATCTTGACCCCATTCATGAAGACCAAGAGCGATTGGATATTGCTCGCATCTAAATCTCGACTTCCATTCTTCTTCCCATCAATAGAAATTTTTATTTTTCGAGGTTGAGAATCATGAAAAGTTTTATGAGAGGAAGAAAATAATATTTTTAGTAAAATAAAGAATAATTTTATTTAAAAAAATACACGTCTATTACATGATGTATACAAATTTTAACCATGTTCATTAAAATTTTATTAATAAATATATCATCATTTCACATTTCTCTAATGCACTTATCAAACTCATTTCCAATCTACTCGCTCTTCAATTTTCGTAAAAAAAAGCAACATTTTTTTCAATATTTTTACAAGTTGTCATTTTGTTATTAAAAGTACTAACTATTTTCAATAGTATGAACCTTATACCCACAAAACAATATTGAAAAACAAATGCAATTAAAACATATCTTCTTAAACAAAATAAATTAAAAATTAAATTATATTCCCAATAATTTGATAAAAGAATGAATACTTTAAAATAAAAAGATACAATAAACAAAATTCTAAAAAAATAAACTCCATTTTATATGTTTTGTTTTGTAAGTATAACAAGTCCGGACATTTTTATTTTTTGTAAATTGTAATAATGTGTAACAAATAAATTTCAATAAACTTACACTAACAAAGGTTAATTTCGGACAATCGATGAAATTACAACGACGCGATTTTTTTAATTTTTTTAAAGATGAATTATAAGCAGAAAATGAAAACGTTGATGAAGTAGTTTCTCCATCATTTCCCTTCTTCCCCTGACTTTGTTCTTCAATCTTCTTCAGTTGAATTTCGCTGCCGCGGTAGTCGCCTTCTCAGGAACTACCCACGTCCTCCATCAATAAAACGGATTTCATAAATTGAGGAGGCGTCGACCGACCGCGGCGGCGCGTGGGATTGGGGAGGATGATTACGCGATCCAATTTGGCGGAGCAGCTGAGAGATTACCAGATTCGGTCTAAGCACGATTGGGCTTCCGTTTCGTTCTTCTCCTCCACCTCCAATCTCACCTCTTCCAGGTATTCTTTTTTTTTTTTTGGAGATTTTTAAGCGGTGTTTTTTTTTTTTTTTGGTTGTGAGATCATTAATTGCAACGATTGATTTGAGTTCATTTCGTTTATTTACATTTCTGGAAGGGATTTCATTCTTAGATTAACCGGTTAGAAAATTTGCCTCTTTTAGGATGCTCTTGATACAATTAAATAATCTTCGGTTTTTCAATGTGATACCTTTTTCTGTTTAAGATCGTAGTATTTAATCATTGTTGTTGGTGAATGCGGATGGCTTATGTTATACCATTTATCTGAAATTTTGGTACTAATTGATATGTTCAAAGTACATTTGTTTTCTAGAATAAATGTGCAGATTTTTACAATAGAAGATTCTGCTAGAACTCTATTCCGACATTTTGGATTTTTCCCCCTATTGAGTACTATGAATGCATAATTAGGCATGCCAAATTTTGATTTTTCTCATGGAGTTGTTTATTATTTGGACCAATGTGGTGTTTTTAGGAGCTATTAATAAGATCATTAAACAAATTATCCACAATAGTTGTGCTAACTTGAAGCTTTAGATTGCGTCTGGATTGAAGTATTTGAGGAGGATAAGAAATCTGTAGTAAGTTAGTGTTAGTTGTTTGGATTTGAAATTCACCACTCTGATTTTAAACAAATTTTGAGTGATTTAGGTGGATTTTTAATTTGAGTGGACTTAAAATACATTTATTTCAAATACATCAATCCAAATGTTACCTTAGATATATGGGGTGAATAGAGGAAATCCTCGCTTGCCAAGCAAAAGCGAGCAATGTTTGATTTCCTAATAAAAAGGATTAAAAGCATTTACTCGTAATTTCATTCGGAAATCTTTTGATTAGGTTAAACTACCTAGTGTGCATTCTCTCCAGTAGACCCCTGCTAGACCTCCACTTTTAAAAGTTTAACTAGATGGAACTCAGGAAACAATTATTATGTAAATATGTATCAATTTGATCAGTACGTGAAACTGAAACTAAAAGTCAGTTGAAATATTATTATGTATAGGTACCATCCTTATTGATTGAACTAGTTACGATCTTCAGTCTTCTGTTTCTGAGATGTAGAATCTTATCGGAAGTCTTCATATAATGTGATTAGGTAGTGAATCCCTGAGAGATGTTCCCCAAGACAGTATTTGATACAACCCTATTGGTGATTCTTTTTCAGGTCACTGAACAAATTTTTATTTTATGATGCATTTCATTTTCAAAATAGGACCAGTTCCCAGTTCCCACTAAGCTGATGTTATTGTTAGTAAAATACCAATAGTATCGTTGATTTTAATATTCTTATGTTAAACTATGAAATTGGCCTGATGCTGCTGTTGCCAATGGAGTTGGTCTTATGTAAAACAGTTTTATTGTGTAACTAGTTTACAACTATCACTTTATAGTAAAACAAGTAATATTTTTTAAAAACAACTAATAGTAACAAATTGGAGTAGTAATGTAGTATGTTTTAATGAAACAATTAGAACTGCTAAAAATACAAACAAATTGCAAATCAATTGCACGATAAAACTTGTTTATGTAAGACTTTGCGGTGCCATTATTTGATATTTGTATATGCATTACCATAACTTTTCTTGATGTATTTTCTGTGAGATACATCTTTAGTGTTCAAAACTTGTTGACGCGAGCTTATATATTCTATGGCTTTCCCATTCTTCCAATTGGTCAAATAAATTGGTTTATGTGATCTTTGTCAGTAGGACTTGCATTATACAGGTTCTAATGTTAGCCTTTTTATGCAGGGTTGATGTTGCAATCTTTGTAATATGGGAACTTGTCGTTCTAGCGTTCCTTGTTTTCTCAGCTGTTTCGTTATATTTTAGGCACTTGGGTCTGGCCGTTATATTTCTATTCGTTATGCTGCTATTGCTTTTACTAATGAAAATCACTAAGAAAGTAAGATTGGCTCGCAAGAAGAAGCGAAGGATGCTTCTTCCTTTATCAATGTAATTGACTCGTCTTTCTTTCTTACTGTAGATTGTGATGAGAATTCTTTAACCATTGATTTTGGTCTATGTATGTGGTTGGTATATGTAATGTAATGTAATGGTAGCTAATGAAAGAGTACAGTAAACTGGTGTGCCTATTTCTGTAAATCTACATTTTTACCAAATTACATGGCAAACGGCTGGGGACTACGTTTTCGTAGCTCTGTTTTTCCTTTTTTTACTATAATTACGCCTCATGCAAGACTTCCCATTTATTGTTGTTATTATTACTAGGGTTAAACACAATTTGCAACTTGTATTATAGTGTATTTTACAATTTGCAATCTTTACTATATTTTATAATAAATTGTAACTCGTATTATGTAAAATTGGTGATTGATACTTTAAATATAAATTTTATTCTTTTTTTACCAAATTATATTTGGTCAAGGTTATATTTGTTTTTTTAGATTTATTAATTATTTTTATATCAAATATTTAATTTTTAACAAAGAATTAATCCATTAAAAAATTAATCCCTAATTTGGCTAGAAAAGAGTAACATTTATATTTGATGTACCAATTTAAATGTGGAAGAAACCTTCTGTCTTTTTATCAGCATTGGGCTTTGATGTAGAACTCAACTGAATACGCAATGCTCAATTAATAAATGGATATTTTTTTATACAAATAATTTTCTTTTGACAAGTTTTATACAAATAATTTAACTTAAGACATATTTAAATTAAATACAAAATACTTACAAATTACAATTAATTATATTTTAGGTCCTAATTTGTGATGAGTGGAATAAATGATTAAATAATTCATTAAAAAGGTATATTAGTTATTTATATTTGAAATATTAAAAAAAAAAGATAGTTAGGGTGGAATGGAATTAGTATCAACGTTTCTATACATAGATCCACCTATCCATCGTTATCATAAATATAAATATATAAGTAGTATATTTTATATGAACATTGATCATGATATAAATAATTATTTAATTTCATAAATTACTATTCAATTTTTGATATTGGTCAAATAATTGATATTTCAAATATTTTTTTAGAAAATTTGATACTTAAAATTTAAATATTATATTGAATTTTTAATATTAAATATAACTAATTTAAATAGTGCATGTTTAGCAATAAGATAATGACCTAATTTAGCCTAAATTAGATCCTTATCTTATTGCTTAAACATGTCTACCAAACGGACAATATTTCTGAACAATAATATGATAGCACGGTCCTGATTCTTGATTGAATATTTTTTGACTAAATTATTGATACTCTTGATCATTCTTAATAATTCGATAAATTTTTTTAATATTTTTGATCAAATATTAAATATTAAAATTTTTAAAACAGTTTGATGATAAACAAACCATTTACAATTAAAAATTTTTCATATAAAAATGTGATTATAAACTTATCAAAAACCATTTTTATATAAAACTTTTGCCATATAAAAAAGTGATTATTGAAATATTGAATAGTTAAGGGGCAGAATATTACATTTATGAAGACTTTGAGGGCAGCTAAGCTAAATTCACATTTTGATCTTTATTATCCTTCTTCCCCAAATTATAATATAGCTCACTCATCGGGTTAACCCTAGAACATTTGATTTGCAGAGAAAAATGGGAGGACACGACCATGGCGTTACGTACAAAGGCGTAACCTTGCATCAACCTAAGCGCTGGCACACAGTCACCGGCAAAGGCCTCTGTGCCGTCATGTGGTAAAAACAAATTCTTTCATATATACCTACACTTCACACCAGATTACTCATCGTATTATTTAGTCTAAACGTATTCGATCAATGTGCATCTTTAGATAGAACTGATTCATGCCCAAAATTTTGATTTATTTTCTGATTGATCATTTTGCTAATTAAAGCTGTTATTGGTTGGTTTTTAACTGTTAGATCTGTATGTGTCGTGAACTGAAACTGATCGGAGCTCTAAATTTTTTTACATTATTATGATTTTTTCGGACTTAAAAACAAAAAGTATAGCTTTCGCTTGACTGTTTCTTCGTCTGTATTGGTCTCATTATCGAGGGTAATCCAAATTGGCAGGATGATTTCTCTGATTGGAAATTTAATTTTTTTAGCTGCATATTGTTTTAGTTAAATTGTTCTCATGAGGAATTGGAGAATTGGATTTGAGGATGATACACGGGAGGTAGCGAGTTTGTGCTTTTGAAGGTTTATTTTATATGGGCATTGTGAATAGTTGGGAGCTAAGAGAGTTCTTTTAAAAGTGGGTGGGGGGTGGGGTGGGGGAGGAGGTTTGTTGTTTGTACTTATACATGACTTAATCCTCCGTTGGATCTTTATTGATAATTATCATTTATTCACATGAACTTTAATCTTGGTTTTTATATTGTTGAGTTGCTTCCTGTTTTAATTTCTTTTTCTTCTTCTCTGTTATGTGTGGGTTGATGTGACAAAAATGTTTTGTTAGATAGTCACTGCTGTCTTATCTAGGTTTCAGCAGGCTTACTCTCCCTCTTCCTTTATCTTTCATAACTACAAAAACATACCCTCTAATCTTGCTTCATTAAAACCCTAATGGAAATTATACTTATTTAGTGATCAAACTGCACTTGGGGTCTTGGTAAAACTTATATCTTCGGAGAAGTCCATTTTTATGTTGATGAAAATTTCTCTTTGTAAAATATAAAAATTAATTCTGATAACAGCTTAATTAACAGCTTTTTGGTTGTTTTGAAAAATAAACCTAAATCAACTCTCCTCCCTTCACAGTTTCTATCCTCTGTCTTTATCTCTTTATACCTTCCTCTTCTCCATTTTTCCATTTATCATCCTGTTTCCCTTCATTCGAATCATTACTCGTCCCCCTTCCCGCCAGATATAAAAGCTTGCCCTGTTTCTGAGTACATATTTCATAATAGCCTCATTAGGCCATACATTTTTCTCGGCGTAACCAGATAATAGCTAGGATCATAATATGAAACATTCTGTAGCTACAACGATATTTATTAATTCTTTAGCACCTCATAAAACAATTATCCCCATGGTGTTGTTTAAACAAATAAGAGAAAGATCGCCATTTCTGTACATTCAAATCAATGTACTCTACTGATAGAGAAATACATTGAGTTGAATATAGTAAAATAAGAAATGGAAAAGATTTCCTCCCCTTTCAACATTGGCATTGCCTCATTCATCTCTCTTAATTATCCCCTGTGGTTTTTTATTCCATAAGAAGTGCGGATGGAAATTCTAAGCAAATTCCAATTCCTCTGAGCTTCACCCACAATGTCACAAAATAGAAAGAGGCCTAGCCGAGAAGCGGTTGCAAGATGTCGTCAATTAGTACTCTTAATACCCTATGCCATCATTTACTTGCATATATTTACGATGAATGTTGATTTAAAAGAAGTAGCTCCTGTCATTGATTTTTTATGTTTGCCTTTGAGCTATATTCTGTTTACGTGTTATACTTTTCAGGTTTTGGATTTTCTATAGAGCAAAGAAAGATGGTCCCGTGGTGTTGGTAAGTTATAATGTCTTCTAGTATTCTATGTGATGGAAGTTTATTCTGTTTCATATATGTGTTATACCCTAAAGTAGCATTATTAAAAGATTTTCTGAAGTAACTTCATGATCTTAGGGCTGGAGGCATCCTTGGGACGGCCATGATGATCATCATTAGGTAATTTTTAATTCCCATCTTATTGATGATCTATAATCATTTGGTCATAAGTCTGATGACATCACTTGTTTAACATCTAATCCAACTTTGTTAATCCAGTGTGCAATAGTTTTGCTGAAATATTTTAATAATTATGTTGCGAGTAAATTTGTCTATCCTCATCTTTCTAAAGAAACTATCAACTTTTCATGATAAAGCTAAAACCACATATACAAAACTATGTCCTTGCTTCTTCATGGAAATTAGATCGCGATTTTTATTCAGTCTCAAGACTTTTACCACCCCCTGCACAACACTAAACAAGTGAAGTGAGATTTATTATTATTACTCAATAATAACTGTTAGACCAGTGTCAAATATATTTGGCTGCCTCTCTCTCTCTCTCTCTCTCTCTCTCTCTCTCTCTATATATATATATATATATATATATATATATATATATATATATGAGTGCTTGCAATTGATTGTACTTTTAAAAGAATGACCTAAATTGATTTTGTAGGTATCAAAAAAGTAGGCACTGTTTTAGATGACCAAAATTTCAAAGTTGCTAGTATTTGCTAAGTGATCACATTTTAGCAAATTTATACAAATACTCACTTAAAATTCGACCATCTAAAAAATCTGTGATTAAAGTTGTATTTATTTGAAAAGTGACTAAGATTCAGGTTCTAGTTGATATATGACAGCTTAACAAAATTATATTAGAGGTGGTTCCTTTTAGTCTATAAAGTGTATGAAAATGCTTTGGAATCCCATTTGTTAAAAAATAAAGAAGATTTTAAACTGTTTAAGAGCTTGCCTAAAGTATGATAAGAGTCTATTGATTTAACGTATAATGTTCTGATTTTGATGCCTTTTGCCAGATTTGTGGTGCAATGCTAATATTGGCATGGAGCAACACTGCGTATCTTTTATCGGTATGAATTGACCATGCCGTCTTTTACCTCTCTTTGGATGTTATGTACAATAAATCGACTGAACACAAAGTCGTGCGACTTATGATATTGTACATTTTTAGACTGGTTTGTTTTACATTTATGTTATTTTCTTTAGATACTCTTGTTAAATAAAAACTTTTAATATGGGGAACCACTGCATAAACAATTCTTGCTAAAAGGAATGTACCATGTTTCTTATGTTTTTTCACCCCTATTTCGTAGTTGTACATAAAGGTTATTTGGAACTTTCGGATAGGGCCATCATTCATTTTTGATTAGGGAAAATTTCATGATTATTTGGTCCATCAATGTGAAAGAATGTAAAAGTCGTGTGAATAGATTTTACTGATTTTAATAGTATTGATTATTTTATTAAAGAATATTAGTTCTTACTATAAAATATTTAATTGTAAATCAATTTTTGATGAAATTTGTTTACACAAGATCCATTTTTCTTTTTTTGGCGTGGCAAATTTTCGTATAGCTATTTGCCCCATTATTTTCATGATTAAATGTCTAAATTAGGCTCTTCGTCAAACCTCTGTGTTCTTCCATCCCATCGCCACTATTCCCATCACTTAAAAACCATCTTCGTGTCAACGCCACCACAAAGAAATTAAGATCAGACCTTTTTTTTTTGAAAAGAGAAATTAAGATCAGACTTGGTATTTTTTTTTTTTTTTGACAGACTTGGTATTATCTATTGAAAGAAAAACATTCTTAATGTGTTTTTATCAAAAGGTAATTGATGGAGTGACAATTTAAGTGTTTTATTATAGTTTATTTATTCATCTAGATTGCATGTCTGTATGAACGAATCTCTGTGAATAAGTTTCACGGTGAAATTGAATCTACATTACGAAAATGAATTCAAATTTATTAACTAATACTCTTCGGGCATCTGACTAACATCTTTATAGTAATATAGGTCACATTCTTGATTATCACGATTCACGATTAAAATCTTTGTAATGTTGGTTATATCATTCAATTATCATGATTGATACTCTTTTAAAATATATGTCATACCCTTAAGTTATCACAACGGATACTATTTAGTAATATACGTCATGTCCTTGATTATCACATTTGTTACCCTTTAAAATAAGTCATACCCTTCAGATTATCACAACCGATACACTTTAGTAATATATGTCATACCCTTCACTTATTAAACTGATAAAATGGATTCGGTTTCACCGTAAAATTTGTTAGACCAATAAAATGGATCTAATTTTACAGTAACACCGTTCAAATGAGACTTTGCCTTTGGGAAATAGTAAGACAAATTACTCCCGAGGTACAACTTTTTTTGTTGGGTCTTCAAGGAGGCGATTGAAATTACATATGGGAGATCTTGTTGGATATTTTTCTTGTGGACCTTTTTTTTCCTATGTTTTTGTAAATCAAATTTATTTTTTATCAGTTTAAAATCTTGTTTTGGCTTAGCCATTTTGTTTGATGGATGGTTAATTGAAACCACCAGTACTTACTACATATCTCACTTTCAGCCATTAATCCTTTATATTTAGATGGTTGATTAATTGAAACTACTAGAAATTACTATATCTCTCACCTTCACTCTAACTACATATGCGTATTACATACATAATCTCACTTATCAATTGACTCATACATATAGTGATAGAATAACATTTTGATGCACTAGTTATTCCGTATAAATTGTACTCAATTAACACTATTAAACGAAAATTTTAAATATTGTTAAATGAAAATAATTAATCCTGAATAATTAATTTATTATAATAAAATAACTAATATCATTTAAAAATATACTTGGATTGTACGGTCCAATTAATGTTGAAGTTATTTTTGCCATGTTCATATAGGTTCAGCAACTAGAGTTCCATAAACAGTGGAACAGACCGAATCAATCCTTAGAATTTCATGTTAGACATTGTTATGAATACAAAATCCAACCTCTACGTCTAAATACACATTCACTCTTATTATACACCTATATATCTCACACTTGGATATCTTTGACAATACAAAATTTATTTGATCATGTTAATTTGCAATAGCCATACAACAACAGGTAATGCTAAACACAATCAGAATTGCATCTAAATCATTTAAGTCAGAACTACATCTAATGAACTTAAAGCCATGCAATGCTGTTCACAATCTAAAAAGGCGAGGAAGACGACCACCACAACTACACGTGCTCAAAATCTCGCGTGCAAATCCTTGGTTACCAGTAAGCATAAGTCCATTTAAAACCCGATTGAATGTAAACTTTCGAGGCAAGAATCCTCGTTCCACCATTTCTATCAACAACTTTCCAGCTATCACCATATCATCTGACTTCTTTCGTACAAACATTGATCCAATCAAGATATTATAAGTATCCAAATTAGGCAGACAAGTCCCACCATTCATCTTCTCAAAAACCTCCAAACCTTTCTCAATCTGCCCATCTTCACAACAATACCTAATCACCATATTAAAAATCTGAATTATTGGCTCACAATCATCCCTCATTTTGTCCATATACATAATAGCCATATCAATTTTTCCAGCATGACACAATCCTCTAATAACTATAGTGTAGCTTGTTGCATTTGGCACATAACCTTTCCTTAACATATCTTGAACACTATAATAGCATTTTCAACACAATCTTTCTTGCACAAAACTTGAATTAAAGCATTATAAGTAGCAACTGAAGGAAGAACACCAGCTCCAATCATTTCATCAAACACTTTCCTTGATTTCTCAACCTCACCCGCAACACCGAGCCCATGAATCAATGTCGTATAGCTCACAACATCGATTTCAATCTTTCTCTTCTTCATTTGAAGGAAAAACTCCCACCCTTCTTTAATCTGTCCAGCTCTGAAATAACCCTTAAGTAATGTATTAAATGTCGTTAACGTTGGCTCTAAACCCCTTTCAATCATCTCCCTCATAACCTCTAAAGCTCGTGGGGTTTGTTTCTTTAAACAAAACCCGTTTGCTATAATGTTGTAACTCACCACATCAGCTCTAAATCTCCCCGGAAAACCTTAAACAACTTATACGCCATCTCTACCCGTTTAGACTTGCACAATGCATCAAGTATTGCATTAAATGAATGCAAATCTTGTTGGCAACCATGTTCATGCATGGATACAAATATTTTAACAGCCTTATCAGCTTTTCCAGCAGAGATGTACCTTTCTGTGATAATAGCAAAAGTTTTCGGGGTGGGACCTAGTTTTCTGGATCTCATCTGGAACCACGAGGTTCCAGGTGGTTTTGTAGTCTCTCATTCTAGCTGTGATGTCAATAGCATGGTCAAAAGTGGCAGCTGAGTGGGAGTAAGAAGGGTGATCATCAAGGAGTTTGAAAAATTGGAAGGCTTTAGGACCGTGGTTCCAGAGACGTTTGAGAATTGTTTGGACTAAATGTGGGGTCCATTCAGGCAAGGCATGGATGGTTTGGGTAAGGAACTCTGGGTTGTCTGATTTGAGGAATAGATTGGCAATGGTGGTGGGGTCTGGTGGCGGTGGTGAAGAGGTGGAGGGAGGGAGTTTTGGTGGAATTCTAAAGTTGGTGAGTTTCGAAGCGTTGTTGGCTAAGTTCATTACAGGGTTTGAATAGCCGGCTGCGAAAGGAGATATAGAAAAAATAAGCAGGTAAAATTTCGTATTGTATTTTATAGCCTAAGAAAACAAATATCAAGAATTATTACTTACATGAATATTTCACTGTCTTGCATCTATCAAATAAAGATGTCAACTGACTCAACTCCTGCACTCAATCTTCACTAAACACCTCTTATGATAAAAAATATCAGCAAGAAAGTAAAAGTACCACCGAAGACTGTAATTATCACAAAGGTTGCAGCCTGACCCAAGACCAAAAACACACATTGACATAAAGCACAAACAAGGGCGCACCATTTTGAAATACCTGATTAATGATGATTAGGAATGCTCATCACTAATATTTCTCAGTATTAGGCTTTTGTTGTAAAAAAATATGAACATCTTTGATCCTAATGAGACATGAAAACAAAAGGGGTAGGAAATTCAGGTTCAAATATATCTTTTTGCAAGAATTTTTTTATACAACTCAACCATAAATTCTTGACATCATCTCTATGCAAACATTTGAAAACGATCTGGGACAAAGTGACATGAACATCAAAACAATTCTTAAGAGCCTGGAACAGAGGAGTGAGTTCACAAACATTCATAGAGGGAGAGCTACAAAAAGTTAAAAACCAATAAGAAGGTCAAAATAAAAAGGAAAAGGGTCAAATTGGACCCTCACTTTATCTCCCAGGATCAAATAAGCCCTTTATCTTTTTTTTTTTTTTTTTTTTTTGTGTTCATCCAAACCCTTTTATTCTTAATTAGATCAAATAAACCCTCAATCTTATGAAAATCAAATATATAAATCCCTCCGTCAATGTGTGAAATGGTGTTAGAGAACTTGTCAGACATTATATTGAAAAGAAGTTTATGTGTTTGATTTTCAGAAGATGGATTAATCCTGAGAGATAAAGAGAGGGGTCCAATTTGCCCTTTTCACGAAAAAAATGGCAATTCAAGGCATAAGATTGTAAAGAGACAGGAGTTTTTGCCAAACTGTACAATAACACTGTATATATTATTTACACCAAAATTTTATTTCTGTTGGCAATGGCAATATTGGCTATATATCCTCTTAATTTCTCATCTACAAACTGATAATTAAGAAATTCCATGGCAAGACACCTTAAACAAATTACATACGATCATTGATATATGATATATCAAATACCATGTACAAGAGCTCATTGGAGTTCCCCTGTTACCTACGAATTCAGCTCAACTTATTCCTCCACATCTACAAGAGCTAGAGTATATAAAAAAGATCGTATCATTTTTCCAGTTAGGCTTAGTAAGTTTTATGTTCCTACTCATTGGAATTCCCCTGTTACCTAACTTTTTATATTATCATATTCCCTTTACCCACAGTATCTTTCAGAGGACAAGGAGGCATCATTTTCCACTACTAATGTATGCTTAATTTCAACTCCAATACATAATTTTAACTGTCGAATTTTGCTAGAAAATCCAGTAAAGCACAAAATATGCAAACCTAGTCTTCTATGTTCAGAACACAGATGTATTCAGGATATAAACTTTTTTCAAATTCATCGTTATCTTCTATCCCATACAAAACCAAAACAAAGAAAAAGATAATAATTCATAAATAAAACAAAATCAGCCAAACTACTTGTATCGGAAAACCATTTTTTTTTTTTAAAAACATCAGAGAACTCAGAGAAGGAGAAATTCGACGACGAGGAAGAGAGTGTATAGGAAGACGTACTCACCGCCCCCGGTAGAAAAGAAGAGGATCAAGCTGACGGAATTCAGCGTATTGGCGTCAGGTTTCGCAGTCGCCGGCGTTCAATTTGTTAAGAAATCCAGTTTTTGGTTCAACAGAGGCAGTTTCGACATTCAGGAATATGGTGACGTCATGATATTCAACAATAATTGACTTTGAGTCAAATTTAGTTGCAGAATTCAATTGGGCTTTGTTATTCATTTTTAGGCCAATTTCTTGTTATTATTGGGCTTATATTAGTATATGGGCTGCGTATTTTTGTTTGGCCCAGACCCATAAAAAGACTGCATATTTTCTAGCAAACACAAACTTATTTTTGTGCTACTTATTTAAAAGACACCATTATTTCTTTCAGAGGCAAACACAAACTTTTTCTCTTCCGCCTATTTTACAACAAAATCACGAGTCAAAGACTTAGAATTTGATTTTTTTGTCTTCCTTTAAATCATAAAAACCGAAAATTGGAAAAGAAAGAATTTGTGAATTAGTTGCAAAATAAGTGACGAAAAAGAGGTTCACTTATTATACAGAATTTAATAGAAATATACACACATATAAAAAAAAATTAGGAGAAATTTGATCTAAAAATTAATTAGTTCATTGAAAATAAAGGTTTGGTAATTTAAATGTAATTTTAATGATAGTTTGGTGAATTTACAGGAATTAGGCCTAAATAATTTGTGGACAACAGAACAATTGTTTGTGTGTAAATACCACCTAAAAATAGTCATGCCCTGACAATCAGTGATGAGATGTTAAGTGATACCTCTGCTATCATCAAAGATGCATTCATTGTATAATCCTGCCCTGCAAGATCTCTGTATCTGCACTTTGGGCCCATTATACTTTTAATGGATACGAGCTTCACTATATTTCAGACTTTTGCCGGCCTCTGCTCATGTGCTTCCTGGTTACATGTAAGGCTGCGTTTGTTTCGAAATTTAGATGTAGCATGAAATTATGACTTTAAATTTTTAATATTTAATTATGTGACTCAAACTTAATACCATTATAACACGCTATATATAACTTATCCAACAACTGATTTGATTATAGAACGAGGAAATCTTGTATGAGACATATAATTGCTCATGCGTGAGACATGCTTTACTTGGATATTTGATGGAGATGGAATTGTATTTATTTATTTATTTATTTATTATTTGCATTTTATATAGTTTTAGGTTTTAGTTTTATTGGACTTTTAGAATTTACGGGCCCAATTTAGTTTATAAATAGGAGTTAGGCGAATTTTGTAAAGGGGGTTGAATGAATTAATGAAAAAATGAGGATATCGATCCTTTTGAGACGAAGAATCATTTGATTCGAAGTCGTTTTATTTGTTATTTTTTATTGTTTACACGTTTCTCATTGCATCAGTATTTGAAGTATATATTTTTCTTTAAATATTTCTTGGGTTGTATCTCCATAAGCAAATGAGTCATATAATATGGTAAATGTAAGATATATAATTTCATAACTGTCTCATACAAATTTTTCTTATGTAATATTAATCATAGCATGACCACGTAACAATTTAAATTTTCAATTAGTATACTAGGGATATTTATTAGGGTATTGATATTAATTGATTGATTTCTAACCTCTCTACTTTCTATAAGTTTGAAGCTTTTAGATGAGACAAAATTCTTTCGTGGTATTAGAGTAAAAACAAAACCTGAGTTAGTGAAACCAACTCCGCATATTTAAATTATATACTTGTTGGGCTTCCCAATAATTGAGTTTATGTCGGTCCGCAAGTACATTCGTTGGTCTCCTAAGTCCGTATTCATATTAATAGATTGATTTATAACTTCTTTACAAATTTGAATCTTTAAATGAGACAAAATTCTTTCAATATTTATAAAATAAAATATGGAATAAGAAAAAGGAAGCCACCAAATGAACATGGAAAACATATGCACAGAATATGGCCATGCTAGTAAAGGTAAAGCAGCAAGCCATCCAAGACAAAAGCAGATTTTCTCCTTTAAATTACCACAAACCCCTCCTCCTTTTTCTTGAAGCAGACAGATCGATCTCATTGAGAGGAAGAAAAAATAATAGAAGTATAATATCACTATATGCCACTTTCAATACTCAAGAAAACCTCTAACTTTTGTTTATTACCTTGTTTTTTAAATATTTTTCACACTTTTTTTTTTTCGGTCCGTTTCACAATATTGTTCATATTTTTAATGTGCAAAACTCTTCATAAACTCCACCCTTACTATATTAAAAAATTTACACAAAATGTCAATAATTTTTACTCACACATACATACACACGGTTTAATTAATTTCTTTTATATATAAAATTTATAAAATTATCTCTTAAAATCCCAACCATTACTTCACTTTCTTATTTTGTGTGTTCTATTCCGAAATGATGGGAGTATTATTATTTAGTTATAAATAGATCTATCATTCTTTTACTCTTATCTTTTTTTTTTTTTTTTTTAAAGAAATTAATATGGAAGAGGAAACTAACAGAGTGTGACCGTTTTATATTAAAAAAACCAATTACCTAAAAATACAAATAAAACCAATAAAAAAATGAAAATACTCTATTTTAGACCTTAATTTCTCATAGCTCATCTTCCATAAAACCTACCACACAAGAATTTCTACCAAAAAACATGAAACATACTCTTGATTGCTTATATATGAACAACACGCTCTTGAGATTGCTCTCTTAAAATACATCACGTGATTTAATCCCTCAACTATTTTTCAGAGCAAGAATAGTGGGAGCAACGAGCACTCAATTGTGGGTATTCCATTTAGGGAAGAACTAAATTGTCATATTATGACCACCCATTTAGTGGGAGTGTGTGTGTGTGTTTTTTTTTAAATACGTCTAGATAGATATGCAAATATTATTTTTATGCTTTAATGAGTTCCAAACTAGATGTTTCTGGGAATTTTATTTTCAGTTGTAAACGAGCTTTGAATCTTTTTCTTCAGTTCTTTTTGAGTTTGATTAATAGTCATGTCATGCCAACATTTTTGTATCACACAGTCTTATTGGATTGAGCCTCCTTTATTATAAATGAACTTTCTAACGATGTTTACTTTTACCAATAAATGGAATACCCTTTAGTTTTTAAAAAAGTTTGTGAAATTATTGGCATACAATCATTCTGACTTCAAAACTAATTATATATTAACTTTATCTATTATTTCACTCCAAATATTTAGAGAAACAAAATCTTATTATAAAAATTTATATGCAATATTGTATTATTAAATATTTCATAAATATGGTTTATTGTAATGCTAATTTTGTAGCACACTGCATAGCGAGGGCCGCTAGGGGTTATCGTAGTCCTCATTATTGGGTCGAGCATCCGACGTTTGTGGATAGCCTTCTCAACATTTCTTGTTCGTGTTAATTTTTTGGAACATTTTTTGTTTAAAAAAATATTTCATAAATATAGAAAAAAATCTCGCGGGTAAAAGTGGGGTTGATTCGGATCACCAAGATGGTACTACTTGTTTACCTTAGCAATATTACTTTTTTTCAATGTAGTATATTATCTTTAACTAGTATTCTCTCTGTGCACAAAGAGTATGCTCATCTTTTTTTTCCAACAATTTGTTTTCTTGTCACCATTTAATCATCACTTAATTTTTTCATATGTTGTTGACTTTATACTCATAAACAACCACTTAACTCATAAATGAACTATACAATACTCCAAAATATCTTATGTCATCTACTTTATTTATATTTTTTTGAAAAACCATCAAAATCAAACAAACATACTTTTGATGCGCGAAGGGAGTAATACTATATAAGCTACATAATTAGTAGTATCACATTGTTGTTCACATAATTTTTTGAATAGCACTAGTGGTTGTGGGCCAAAATTGCTACTACCATTTATTGCAAAAGAATTTGTCAAATTAGTATTATTATTGGCTATATCTAAACTTGTGAGGACGATTGACAATAGTAAAAAGTCAATTATTATTATCTTCATTAAATTATCTCAATTCTCAAAATTATAACTGCCAACCGCTATCATGCGCCGGAGTGTCACTATCCCATCTTTTCCAATATTTTTAATTTCTTTATCTTCATCTTTTTCATCCCCATATTTTTAATTTACTTCTTCACTTCATCTTCTCCACTCCCACAAATTCTCTAAACTCTCTCCCTCCATTCGAATTAATACTTGAATAAGTTGAAAAGGATTTCACTTTCATTTTTACTCTGTCAATGGTAATTCTCCAGCTTTAATTTCTACTCCAGCGAACTCTGTTTGCAATCGGAGATGCAGGTTGTACTTCGGTGAATTGTCGCCGGATGTCGCTATCAGATCTGTATGTCTCACGGCATATGCATATAAGCATCTGTGTCTGCTGTATCTATGTGCTTTCTGTATACTGTATGTGCGAATATAAATGCTTTAATTGTGTCTTTTCGTTGATTTGTTTTACTGAAGTATTTATTTAGTTACCAATTGTCACACTTCTGAGATCTTATCTAGACTTTCTTTCTGCTGTAGAGTATATTATTTTTTAAATTATTAGTTTAAGTGTGGTGATTCCTTGTGTGATTTACTTGGAGGATTTTAGCTTTAGTAGCAGGTTTCTTGTGATAGTGTGATTTCCTCCTTCCTATCTAGTCGAACTTCTTTACCTGTTTAATATTTTGAGTCCTTTCTAGTGGATCTTGAATGTCAATGCGTTTTTGACTTGTGTTGTATTGTAAGTTAGTATTCTAGAACTAATTCCAATATACTTATAGGAACTAGTTTTACATTTTTACTGATTATTGAGAGCGCCAAGTTTTCTGGAGTATTTGAGTAGCAAATCCATCTTGTTGGTGTGTCCATGTTCTTTTCTTACTTGATGATCAATCTGTGATTTCCACTGTGATGGATATGTAGTCTATTATGATGTTAATAAAAGTTTCGATGTTTTCTTCATGCTTTTGAGAATATAATATATATATATATATGTATATATATCCCTACGTAATATCTGAATGGATTTCAGGATTTGCTCATTGCAGGTGAATCATACTGTTAAGTAGATGAAAGACAGTAACATGGTGGTGCTCAGATGAGAAGAACTGATGTTATTTGCAGTAGAAGGAGGAGGGTTTTTCTCTTCTTCAGCTTCTGGGTACAGTAAGGGCCTGACCCTTCTTCTATTGGGACATAAAAGCGAAGAGAAACCCATGAGAGTGACACCCTGGAATCAGTACCAGTTGGTGGACCAAGAGACTGATTCTGATCTCCAGCTGGCTTCTGAGAAGAACCACCCTGTCCGGGGTGCGCCTCGTTTGTGTGTTTTGGTTGCACTGATTCTGGACTCGAGAGCTCATCTTCTTTAAAAGTCGGACCAACTCAAAATAAAGAAGTCTTGCCTCCAATTGTTAATGAGAGTAAAGAGTCAAACAATTTGGATGGTTGTGTTGTTGATGATGATAGCAAGAGGAATATAGTTAATCTCAAGAGTAGCTTGAAGAAAACAGCAAATACTGCTGCAGTTGCTTCCACTGACAGTGGTGGTGGCGCTGGAAAAACAACGGGCCCAAAACGTCATGTGAAAAGAATGATGATTTTGCTTCTCAAATGGAAAGAAGGAAAGTGCAGTGGACAGATGCAACTGGGGGAGAGCTTTATGAGATCCGGGAATTTGAGATGAGGTAAGAACAGTTATTAAGTGTCATTGCGCTATTAAAAAACGTGTACTAATCATATTGGCTTGGACTGTTTTAATTGTTTCCATGAATATTAACTTTCTTATATGCTTGTTTGGTTTAGTGAAGCATAAGATACTGAGTCTGGCTTACTTCAACCAATCAACTCTATGTACCTTTTAGCTTGGTCTCATGTTACATTTTGACTACCAAAGATTGTGTTAAGGTTCCTAATTTGAACTCCCTGGTCAGTCAATTTGGATTTTCTGGTAAGTCTTAGGTGGTCAAAGGATCAAAGCCGGTAGCTTTGTCTTTTATTCTTCATAGACAATTTAATTGATTTGGTCATGAAGGATGTGGAGTTGGAAGTGCTGGAATTTGATGAAAATAGCAAGTATAAGATTCTTAGGCCAAGTGGTATAGCTCAAGTGGTTAGAGCTCCACTACCTACGATCTAAACATGGGTTCGAGTCACTTTTGCCCGATCAAAAAAAAAAAAAAATCTTAAATGATGGCATAACGTGTTTTGAGTTGTTGTGGACTCATGATAGGGGTTTCCAGCATGCAGTATTGGCTGTTTGAGGAATATGAGAATTATATATGATCCTTCTCCTGCCGTTCTGTTCTAATGGCTACTAATGTCTTGGTTACTTCTTTGAAATTATGCTTAACAGAATGAACCAAAGTTAACCATTGCATGCTGCTAGTAAACATCTGTAGTTTGTCCTATTATTTTACTTTTACCTAGTAACTGGACTCTCTCTCTCTCTCTCTCTCTCTCTCTCTCTCTCTCTCTCTCTCTCTCTGATATAAAGGAATTGACTAGGGAAAATAACTTTAGCTAGACAGAAGAATGACTTTATTGTAAGCCATCACAAATTGGGTTATATGATAGATAGAATAAACAAACTCAATTTGAAGTGCTTTATGGGTTGCACTAGGACATGGAAATACTTCTGTCTAAAATGTTTAAAAGAATCCGTTTGGCGCATGGTCATGAAACCAAAAAGCAAACTAAAACAATAATCTTCAAATTGCATAGTTGCATCCTCTGGATTGCATGAGAAAATCTCATTGATGAATAGTGGCCTAAATAATGTGAAAATAAGTGATGATTAACTGTGCTTTTACTTTCCGTCAAAAAAAAAAAAAAAACTGTGCTTTTACTTGATGTTCTATTGTACTTCTCAAGTAATCAATCATTCACTTACCTAATCAACAATTTATGTTATCTCAGTGAAGATGGATCAGACAGTGATTTCGACCATGGGAATGAAAAAGACTTGCTTGTGCAACATAATGTAGTCCAAGCATTTCTTGGCTATTTATGACTCACTCGATATTGACTCGACCAAGGCACGAGTTCATCATCGATTAGCTCTCCCGTTAGAGACGTAAAAAGTAAATTTGAGGCGATACGAAGGTGCTACGTTATTGATTTGTTGTCTATATTTTGGCTTGTAATCCAATTTTGTTGCATTGGGTTTTTCTTGATATTCATGTTTGGCAGTGACAATGCCTGATGTTTCCAGTTTGTTATTATAATTTGGAAAGAGTCTCCCTCTCTCTGCTTCAGAGGAGTAATGAGGCGGGGAACTCTTATTTTGTATTTTTATAGTTGTCTATATGGAATAGAATTATCAGGTGAAATATATATTAATCGACTAATAGTATAGTAGCAGTGTACTAGGACTGAGCTACATTTCCTAATATAAATTTGATTAGTTGGGACTTGGAGACCTATTAAAATATAGGAGAGAGATTTGTGTGAGACACTCTCGTATATACGAGTTTTTGCTAAAATATAATAATCTTATTATTTATGTAATTCATTTTGATTCTTTTTATGGATTTCACAGTGAATATCTCATTTCCTAATAATTTACTTGGGGGAAGTTTATGACCGTGCGTGTGTTTGAGGCAGGAATACAGAATACCTTGCTTGGATCACTTATATATCATCCTGCCAAAATTGTATTAATCGGTTGAGTTGGTCAGTCTTTATCACCAGCGTCCAATCCATCCTGTCCCGTTTGTATTAAAATTAATATTAAAAAATATATAATTTGATATTAAAAATTCAAATTAAAACATGTACTAATTGATAAAACAACCTTTAATATTCATCTAATAAATAAAAATAACATTTTAAATCTATATATAAACACAAAAGTTCACTATTTATAATAATGTCTTGTCACTACTGAATTTGCTAAAATTATTTTTATGTTCGACGTAATTTAAAAGCATAATCTAAAATATGTTGAAAAGAAAGAATTGGTCATGTTTTATCTCATATCTTAATGTATCTAATAAATACCTGACATTAATATTTTCTTCAATAAAATATCATTCATTATACTCGTGACATGTAATAGATTTATTATTGACATAGCGAACAAGAAAAAAAAATAGGAAAAGATGTGATTATTTGTAGGCTGGGAAAGGCATGTAGCAAGAGTCATTGGTTCCAAAGAAGCTTCTTACTCAGCGGAAGAAACTAAGCTTAAAAGAATAATTCAAACAAGTATATCCCTATATTATGGCTGCAATATTCCACTATTTCAGCCGCCCTGCCGGCCTTTTATCATGTCTGCAGCTCTTGTTTTACTACACTCTACAAATGTCTTATTTTCCTTAATTATTCCATTTTTCTTGTTTTTAATATCTTGTCATAGTCTCAAAATTTGATCAAAAAGATCATCTAACAGAAGCTGATCATATATAATTTGCTATATACTGAAAAGTCATGAGAGTTTCTAAAACATGGGGTCCTCTCAGAGTAGTAAATCGTTGATGTTATCTCCGAGACGAGAGCTCGAAAAGCTGAAGCTGGAGAACGGAAGAGAAGGGGGTGGGAGGGCGATGAGGAGGCAAGAAAGCGAGGAACGGGGATGGAACGAAAGGAAAGGCGATTCGCGGGGCGAATGGAACGTTGAGAAAGGTAATGTGGTTGATTTGGAGAGAGGGAAAAAGAAAGTAGTTAGCAGCAATGGTGATGGAAATAATGTTGTTTATAAAAAGAATGACTTGAGAGAAGATGAGTTAGTGAATGGATGGCCAAAGTGGCTTGTTGAGAATGTTCCAACTGATGTTTTGAAGAATATAGTTCCAAAGAGTGCTGATTCTTATTCCAAGATTGACAAGGTCTCTCTCTCTCTCTCTCTCTCTCTCTCTCTCTCTCTCTCTCTCTCTCTCTCTCTCTCTCTCTCTCTCTCTCTCTCTCTCTCTCTCTCTCTCTCTCTCTCTCTCTCTCCCCCTCCCCCTAAGTAGAGTTAATATCAATTTCAGTTGTAGAATATCCAATTTCAGTTATAGAATGTCTAATTTCTAGTTTTTTTCTTCTAATTATAGTCATTTTCGCGTAAAAATACATAATTGACCGAAAATAGCTTACATATAGGATCAAAATTGGATAACTTAGAATTAGAAAAGAAAAAAGAAAGAGATTTATATTGGATCCCTAAATTACAAAACGTAAATTGATATTAATTAACTCAATTTTGGAGTAAAAATTAAACGTTTGACGTTGTTTATTATTTAGTGTGTGATTAATACTAGTTGATTTCTTACTTTTAGGGTATATTTGATGATATTTGGTTAAGAAGCTTCTAGTAATATTAACTAAAAATTTGACATGTTAAAAGAAATACATCACTTGATGATTGATTTCCCTTGATTTTGTGGGAAAATAAGTTTTGGTTAGGGTTACAAATAATGGGATGTAAACCATCTATGAGGAGTAAAAAACAAGAGAATCATGCCTCATAAAGGGATTACTATTTGTGCTCTAAGTTCAAATGTTTTTCTTATATCTGATTTTATAAAAATGTAAATGGTTTAGATATGCAGAAACTCGAGACAGTGGATTAGTCGAGCTTCTCGACAATCTGTCTCGAGCTTCTGCAACGAAATCGTGATTGAATGTATGGTTCTCAACTGATTAATGACAATATTAACATTGATTATTAAGCATTCATTGATTTCCAGTAGTCTACATGTTGATGAGTGTCTATTTTAAACGAAAGTTGTGTATGCATGTTAAGATCCATGGATACGAATCTTAATCATATAGTATTTTTTTATTTATCGAGCAATTAGTGACTCAAATCTATGATCTCACAGAATAGGTAGTAAAGCTCTAACCAATTAAAATATAAATTTTAATTGTATAACCAATTAAAATATAAATTTTAATTGTATATTTGTGTGAGTTACAATTTAGATATATATGCAGAAACTCGAGACAGTGAATTGGTTGAGCTTCACATTTGCTCGACAAATCTGTCTTGAGCTTCTGCAATGTTGCATCAAGAAACAAAAATATCATTAAGCTTTGGGTTTACTGCAGATTGGGCAGGGAACATACAGCAATGTGTACAAAGCAAGAGATAAAGAAACCGGAAAAATCGTCGCCTTAAAGAAAGTCCGGTTCGACACATCAGAACCGGAGAGTGTGAAATTCATGGCAAGGGAGATCATGATCGTACAGAAATTAGACCATCCTAATATTGTAAAGCTTTTAGGCTTAGCCACCTCAAGAATGCAGTACAGTATCTACCTGGTTTTGAATACATGCCTTCCGATTTATCAAGAATTCTGTCTCGTCCAAACGAGGCGCTAACGGAACCACAGATCAAATGTTACATGCAGCAGTTGCTTTCAGGCCTGCAGCATTGCCATGATAAGGGTATTTTGCACAGAGATATTAAGGGGTCAAATTTGCTGATTGATAGAAATGGGATGCTAAAGATTGCTGATTTTGGGCTTGCGAATTTCTTTAGCCCGGAAAGAAGGCGGCCTTTAACTAGTCGAGTCGTTACGCTTTGGTACAGAGCCCCGGAGCTTCTTTTGGGTTCGACCGATTATGGTGTCGGAATTGATCTTTGGAGCGTCGGTTGCCTCATGGCCGAGATGTATGCCGGGAGGCCTATTATGCCTGCCCGAACGGAGGTATTCCCGTCTTTCTTGTTCCGTCTTCTACATTTTTACGTGTTCATTTAGGGATGGATTTAAGGGTAGGGCTGAAAATCAAACCAAGTTATTCGATACTTGATTCGAGATCGTTCGGTAAAAGTTCAGTTTCGACATGGATATCAAATAAGTCTGAGCATACTTTATGTTCGTACTACGATCTAAAGCTCAGCTCGAGTTCGATAAATAAAAAGATAAAACAAGCATAAAATATCAAACTCAACTTGTGCTCACCCCGATTAAAGCTTGTTGGAGCTAGACTCATTTAATAACCAAATAAAATCAAACAAGTATTTTTTTAGAATTTTTTTTTTTTTTTATTTGGGCTATTTATAATGAATTTTAATATGATGAATTATGATGCAAATATTTAGGTTGAACAAGTGCATAGGATTTTCAAACTGTGTGGGTCACCTTCAGATGATTATTACACGAGACATAATTTGTCGAGAGCTCTTACGCCGCCACAAGCTTACAAGTCGACTCTTAAGGAAACTTTCAGGAAGTTTCCTTCTTCTTCTTTGGAACTTCTCACCATTCTTCTTTCACTACACCCTCAAAACCGTGGCTCTGCATCCTCTGCTCTTCAAAACAAGGTTACCTACTTAATTATCACCAAATTGGTTAATTTGATTTGTATTTTGCAATAATCTTGGACATAAAAAGTGATTATTGGTTCATGAATAATGGAACGATCGAAGAAATATGATTACAGTAAAATGGAGGTAATGATTAACTTATATTGAATCTCATTACATATCCATAGGAAGTATGATGAGGGTGAATTGATCATCTTTCATTCTCGTTAACCATCACCATTTGAACCAAACACCCCCTCTGATGACATCGTGAAATGTTAATGAACGTGCAGTTTTTCGAGACGAGCCCGTTAGCTTGTGGCATTTCGGGTTTGCCTAAAATCCATGTTGAAGATGATGAATATCGAACGTAAGTTTTTAGTTCATGTATCATCACTACTTAGCTTGAATTAGTATCCATGTTCATACAAAAATGTGACTTCAAACAGGCACAGGACGACGAAATTAAGGCGCCGTTCTCAATCGCACAAAGAGCTGAGGACGAAGTCAGCTGATGAGGAACCGAAAGCACACAATAAAGGCTCTAAGGAGGTAAGATATCACTCTTTTTAGCATCATTGAAAAAATTACATCACATCTAAAAGTCCGAATTTTTAAAAAGATATTAAATTAATTCATTTATATTAATTCCCTAACAATCATTCTACATATTTAGGAAGTTCAAACGAGCACAGATTTATCGGTCTTTAGCTTGGAGCGGGAAGTAATACAACGAGTAGTTCGTCTACAAGTACAAAGGCTCCAGAAGGAACAACTGAATCATATTTTACTTCCTCTGTTGTTCCAAATCGTGATGCGTTTCCAACTGCACAAGCTTCGTCTAATGTTGCCAAAAATATAAAAAATCGAGCCCCTATACCGACTGAAAAAGGGCGCACGGCCAACAATGGTGCGACTACGGGTGATGGTATAAACAAATTGAGTGTGGTACAAAGGTCAGTATCAAGTAGAGAGTTTCCAAGTTTGGAAAATAAGAACAAGATTAAGCTGCATTCTGTTGATTATTAGGAGGCCTATCTCACCTAATGATATATAAATTTATGATATCACATTTTCCTGGATTGTTTGATCACAACCAGCAATCTTTATTCTAATACTTTCAATACGAGATCCTCTGTTCTATTAAATGTGACATCATTAATATAGTGTATTGATAGTTGTGATGTGCGCAATTTGCAACGACTGCTTTATTGTGATGTTATTCAATAGGGTTAAAAAAATTGGCCTCATATTTATTGTTTAATTTTGTTCTAAAAAAAAAGTTAACCCTTTCAATTTAGGCCCAATATTCAAATACGTGTCTAATTTCAGCTCAAAAAATTGCCAGAAAAAATTAAAAATGGTGGGGATTAATGCCACATGAATGTCTATTTTTGGCCCCAAATAAAAATCCTCACGTGACATTCGTGTAACATACAACGACATTATGCATTTTCAATTTTTCGGTGATTTCGAAACCAATTTCATTAAAAATATTAATTTTATCGTAATAATGTATAATGAAAACAATTAACCATTTTAAATTGTTCCGTGAAACTAGTTTACGATACACTTCCTCCTCGAAATACTAAATGAGGGTAAAGATAACTAAGTGGCTTAGCCCACTGACCACCGGCTTCTCACTTTAGTGAGAGGCGAAATTTGGACGATTCTATTTGGGAGCGAATTATATACCAATAAAAAAATGAGGGTAAAGATATACTAATTTAGAGTGGTAGTAATTATATTTTCTTGAAATTATACGGATTGATTTTCAAGAAAAGTTTATTTGCTTTCAAAACCATCCCAGGAATTGGTTAATCAAGATAGTACAAGACCAGATCATTAACAAGTGATTATTATGAGATTATAATTATACATAGTAGAGAATTAAAAAAAAAAAAAAAAAAAAAAGCTGGGTGTTTACAAATTGTAACGAATATCATTGATTTTGGTTTTGATCCATCTGAAACCATCTCTGACAGATGCTTTGACTTTACCTTCAGTGCTGAACATGTTATAAGCAGCAATCCTCTTTTTCCTCTTCATTTCTGGATCATTTGATGCTCCGAACCCGTGATCGTTTCTGCTCGGCCCGTTGAACGAATACGGGTTCGGCCCGTTTGGCACCCGAATACGGACTTGTATTCGGGAAACGACCTGCTCTTCTCCATCTTCGATCTTGGGTTGATATGTATGTGAATTAGTGGATGAAGAAATGAAATGGTCCCCTAGGCCTTTTAAGTACATCATTTATATATATGCAATGAGAAAAAGCCTAGTTTTGCGTTGCATGCCCATGAAAAGGCTTACCCCACTTTCTCTCTCTTTAGAGAGTAGGTGGGACCCATGTAGACAGAAAAATGCTTTCGGCACTCACGCTGGGAATCATGAAACCCAGTTGTAGAAAGGTTGATTTGTGGTAGGGTTTGATTGTCTCATGTATCATCATGTTCACACTTCACATAGTGCATGGTGGGACCCATTCTCACTCCAATTACGAACATACGTATGCTATTCGGAGGATACAAAATAACGACTTGGTTACTAAATTAATTTCGTGATCATTGTGTACGCATTTGTTTACGGATTTTATGATTTATTTTACAATATGCGTCATATATAAAATTAACAATGGAACAATTGAAGGTAATTAAATACATACGAAATAATCCATAAACAAAACTATCCGAGAAGATAATTTTAGCATACATTGACGATTGTCTATAGAATATTAGTAGGCAATTAACCTATAAATTACTCCCTCCGTCCTTGCCTAAGTATTCCATTTTATCATTTTCATTCGTCGTGTCTCATTCCTTTTTATTCATACACTACTTTTATTATTATTCATATACTATATACGTATTTACACAATATGTCACTCATTTAATATATTTAAATATATTTTTCATCTCTCTCCATCACATCACTTATACTATATTATTATTATACTATCTTTCATCTCTCTCTATCTATCACATCACATGTCTTATATTATTATTATACAACATTTCTTAATACTTGTGCCCAAAAGTGTTGGGACACTTAGGCGGGATGGAGGGGAGTATATTTTTGTTGGCAAATAAATTAACTCAAAGTAAATTCTCTATAATGTTTTTTGTTGGTATTCCGTAGAGAAATGTAAATGCCTACAAAAATGAGATTAATGTTACATATTCCTTTATCTCGTACTCGTTGTGACATTTACTATTTGACACACATTTTAATGTAAGAGTTATTTAATAATATAAGTTATTTTTCATGGGGGTAGGATAGTCTTTTCAACTTTAATAAGAGAATTGTTTAATAATATTAAATTGAGTTAGTGTGGGAAAAGTAGTGTAATATTGTAGTGTTTGAGGGGATAAATAAAAATAAAAAGTTATTTTATTACCATTTAAGGAAATGATGCAACGAATAGGGGACAAACCTTTTTGGCAAATATTACAATGTGTATGGAGCGAGTATGGGACGGAGGGATTACATAATATTCTATAACCAATTCATATATTACTGTAGTGCTATATGTTTGATCGATTTTGGTGTAGGTGGTGGGGTTCGTGGATGGTTTGAAACTTTTAAAAAAGTGAAAGAGGGGAGATGAAGGAGGGTGGTGTATTAATCAAATTATTAAGAACTTAATTAAAATTGAATTTGACAACATAGGTAAGTATTAATCAAAAGGATGGTGTCTTTGTTGGAGTGGTGTAATGCAAATAACCTGGGCCTATTTTAAATGGGATGAGCCCAAGCAGGGTGGGTGGCCCAAATCGTTACCAATATGAGCCCAAGCATACGTGTAATGTAATTAGTTCATCCCATTTAAGGAACACAAAAACTTGGATCTCTCTTTTCTCGTTTCAATCTTCCATAAATACATGTTAGTTCATCACTACATACGAATTCCAATTTTGCCCAGAAAAAAAAAAAAAAAGTCGATCGTACTGAAAATCTGTAAAAGGAACGGAGGCTACGGAGCACTACGCCACTACAGTACTACTACTCGCAGAGAGAGAGAGAGAGCGGCTGTTGGAATTTGATTGGACGATGAGAGAGAGTGAGAACTAGGAGAAATAAAGAGTGAAATGAGTAAATGAATTTACCCAATTATTCTCAAGTCTCTCTCCGGAATTTTCCTCGCGCTTTATTTTCTCTTTTCATCTGTACAATATTTTCTATACCCATAATCAAAGGAAAAAAAAAAAAAAAAAAAAGGCAATCTCCGCCGGTGCCCGCCTCCTCCACCGTCAACTAGCTCGTTTGCCGATTTTATTTGTGGGTCAACGGGACGATTCCTCCAATGACGTCGTGCATGCTACGACTAGTTGACGAATCGTCCCGTTAACTCTTTTTTTTGTTTTTGTAGTTTTCGACTTTTTCTTTCTCTGTTTTTCTTGTTTTTTTTTTTTTCTCGCTCATCATTTTTTCGTTGTTTCGTCTTCCGGTTGTGAAACCTCGATGCTGCGTGTGCGGTTTATTAGAAGATTATTATGGGTTGCACATTTATTTTGCAATTATATTAATTATTCATTATTATGATAGTAGTCAATTTAGTGATATGATTCAACAGGTGATCATTATTGATAAGAGCCAATTGGGTGATCAAAGTTAATGGATCATTATGATATGAGCCAATTAGGTGATCAAAGTTAATGGATCTTTATGATATGAGTCAATTGAGTGATATGAATTGATGGTGACGATCTATCATTATGCAATATGATATGGAAAAATGAGTAGATACCATATAGTATTCAATCAAGAGGATTATGGGAACTCTTGTTGAACACTATATAAAAAATGACTTGGTTATGGTCTACAACACACTAAATCATTTATAGTTTTCTACTCTCCCCATCAAGATAGAAAACGAAGGTCCCATTTTTTATATTTAGTTGAGGAAGGCCATAAAACCACTCTTTCACGTTCTTGTTTGATTATGGCCATAAATCCTGGTATGTTTGCTTTTATTTTATTTGTTTCACTTCTTCATAAAAATATTATCATAGAGGATATTTTAGTTTAAATTGATTTCTTATCTTTTTTTTTTTAACAGAGTTTTCCTCACTTTGTGTGCTTTTTCCTCCCTTATGGAGGTCGCATGTGAGTCCCAGGACTCTTGGGGATTCGTCTCTTAATGGATGCTTTGTCTTTTTGTGTCTTTGACTTCGTGGAATTAAATGATCTAGGATTTTTCTCTTTTTGAGAATGGAGGCGGATTTTTCGGTAGACGGAGATAACACTAGTCCCTCCACTCCTCTTGATTGGTTTTGAGCGATTGTTCGAACCCAGAGATAATTTGTTTGTGATTGTAATTATTTTATTGTATAAACTATTTCTTTCCTTGTCCAAAAAAAAAAAAAAGAGTAAATGATAAGTATTTTTATTTGTAATACTTTCTCCATCCCTCTTTAAGTTTAATATTTGAGGGATGACTAGAATTTTAATTAAAATAGTATTTTATTGTATGGTTTTGGTGCAAAATGTAAAAAAGTATAAAGATAAAGAGAGGGTAAAAAAAAAAGAAAAAGGAATATTTTATTATAAATTTGGGCTACTATTAAAAAGAAAATGTTAAACTTTAAGTGGAACACGCAAAATGACAATATTTTAAATTTAAAGAGGTAATGAGGAGTATCATATATGATTTTATTCAATTTTTTAATAATTACATATATTAATTATGATGAAATAAAATATATTTATTGAGTCAATTATTCTCTTTTAATAATTTTACTCAATATGTTGATATTATTATATAAGATTGAATTAATTCAATGAAATATTTAATACATTTTTATAAGCTCAAATTAAATAAAATAATTTTCAAACTAGGTAAATATGTATGAATTGGTTTAAAATCGACACCTAAACTAAAAAAACTTACCGATATAATTACTAAAAATATATAAGTCGATATACCACACCAACCATAATTTAAAAAAGGCATATAAAGCGGTGTGGAAAGAACAAAAAGTTGGTAGCAGACACGTTTTTTGTTAGCTGAACACGTTTTTGTTAGCTACTTTCCATCCTATCTAGAAGAGATTGCTCTTTTGGAATATTCACATTAAAGCCTCTTTTATTGTTATCGGACACTTGTGCTCGTGGGCATCTCTCATCTTGTCATTTGCACTCAATTTTCCGCTTTTTTCTCTCATTCTTTTTTTTTTTTAATAATCATTTTGTTTGGCGGAATATGTATCCTTTTGAATAAGACAAAGTCTTATCCAAACAAATTTCATCATAAAAATGATTAAAGGTGTATTAGTTGTTTTATTAAAAATATTAATTGTTTATAATATACTGTCATTAAAAAGTATTAATTGTTTTATTAAAATATATTAATCATTTTTCTATAAAATACTTTCTCCGATTCGAAAAAAACTTTCATGTAGGTGGGTACACATTTTAAGAAAAAAGAATAATAATTAAAATTTTGAGTGACTAATCTTGTATATATTATGATACTCCACATCATAAAAAGAAAATTTCAAAACTCATAAATTAGTTAGAAAAAAAAAAATATTGAAATCAGATTAAGTGAATAATACTTCATGTGTTTCACAATTCACTGTCGCGCGATTCGATGTAAAAAAACTCATCTCTGTGCAATCAAGAGTTTCTTCATTAACGAAGGGATTAATCCATGCTTGGACTAATCCATGCTTGGACTAATTGTTTGATGGTAAAATTATGGTAAATAAATTTAATTTGTAGTGACATTATGGTACTTAAAAATGTAAAAAAACAGTTATTAATTATTTTATAATATGAATAATATATCGTGGGACAAATGTTTTTAAGTACAATATCAATTCACCGTATACAATTTATTTGAGAATTCTTGTCATATTTTCAATTAAAAAGAACGCTACATTGAACAAAAATGCAAATGCAAGTATTTTTTTCCATCAATCAGAATAAGAAAAATAAGAAAAGGAAAATTACACGATAGAACTTATGAAGAAGAGTGAGAATAATGCCCTCAGGCCCACGGCCGTGCCGGAAAATCTGCGCCGCCGCCGTCACCACCTTGTTGGCCGAAATGCAGAGTTTGGCCACTGGAGAATAGCAGGGGATACGCAGATGTTGAGGAAGAAACAAATGGCGGGTCATGAGAGAGAGAGGAAATTGAAGAGCGAGAATGTTCATCAGAAGAAGCGTGTAACTGATTTGAATATAAACCCGCCAACGACGAAGCATAAAACATATGTCCAAACAGCGTTTTCGACTCTTGTGAAACAGAATCGCCATTGCTCTGAAGCAACTGCGAGTATTCCCAATAGTCCCTTCCGGTGGTTTCGAAGAACGACTGCGGCGAAGGCGGCGGAGGGTGGAGACGGTAAATTGAGAAGGCTGATGTGGCGGCAAGATTCTAACATTTTCAGGAAAGTTGAGTTTGGCGCGACTGCCCCTGAAGCGTAGCGCCGCCTCGTCGTAGGCTCGGGCGGCGGCCTCCGCCGTGTCGAAGGTGCCGAGCCAAACTCTGGCGGCTTTGTGTGGGTCCCTTATTTCTGCTGCCCATTTGCCCCACGGCCTTTGCCGAACTCCTCTGTATTTTCGTCTTTCTCCGGTTATTTGATATGACACCGCCGCGGTCGGGATGGCTGCCTCTGTAAAATAAATACAAAATAATTTGTAAAAGACGCGCATGTAATCTTAACATTATCACAAATTACAATTTAAATTAAAATTTTGAATTTTGTTAAATAAAATTTAAATTTAATTATTTTAGCAATTAAACTAATAGACATATTTTCTCTGACCACCTATAATTATTCGTATTATTAACATGTTTACATTCGTTCGAATGTAAGAGTATAACTGATGTTCATTTTCAAAAAAAAAAAAAAAAAGTCCATCGTTTCTAATTGTTGAAAAAATTAATATAAAATTTTATTTAATAAGATTAAAAATTTAGATTAAATTCATTTTTCATTAAAATTGTAATTTTTCCTGTAATTAAATCTAAAAAAATGGAAAGCATTTAAGTGTTCACATTTAACATCGTAGCTAATTATTAATTAACACATGCAATAATACCAGAATTTCCAATATACGATTCCAATAGAAATCAGGATAGATGAAATCATATTGTTGAAATGATCAAAGTTTAAGGTAAAGAAAATTGAAATACTTGAAATTAATAAATAAATAGCAATAATTCATAGCTGAGAAACAGAGGAGTTGCATGGTAAATTAAAATATCTAAATTAGGAGGAAGAAAATAAATAAATAAAAACCTGATTTAATAGAATCAGCGGGCGCAGGGTAAGGGTATACCCTCTGACCATGGTCGGAAAATTGAGCTTCCTGATTATGTCTTCTTTTGCGGCTAACCCAGGAGGCAGAGGTGGACGGTGAATAAGCAGGGGAAGAAGAAGAAGACGGCGCAGATCCACCGTTGATATTACCAGACGCCACGTGGGACAGCGCCGCTATCATCGCTGACATTTCTGGCGATTGACTGTACCCAGATAGCGGCGGCGCCGCCACGAAATCTGGATGTTCTTGTTGCTTCATGCGAAAGTAAGGAATTGGAAGATTTGCGGCGGCGGGGGAGGTTGTGCTTTCTCAACGTTTTCTTGCGTTCGCCAACTTTTATAAGCAGATCAGATGTTATATTTATACTTAAAATCTTTTATTTTCATTTTCCGTAGGGAAGTACGGATTGTTAAATAGCGGCTGTATAAGAAGCAGGAAAGAGACTAGGTTCGTATGACTTAAGATATATATACGCCGCCAGAGGAACAGTGTTTTTATTTTATTTTTATAAATCATGTGATGAAATTGTAACTTGTAAATATTGGCGTGGGAGAAGAATAAATTATAATCATTCCACTGTAATGTAACTATAATTATGTTCACACATATTTAAAAAAAAAAAAATTATTATATCCCTCCATACTTCATAAGTTTTACATTTTGTCAAAATCGACGTCTCAATCAAAACTTCTCATTTCATATTTGTCAAAGTTGTGACTCTACATCGATCTTTCTCTCTACTTTTTTATTTTCCATCACATTTCAATACTCATTACACATAAAATACTGTTTTTCTTAAAAAAATGGGTAATTATTAAATGAGAAGCTTATGAGGAGATGTATGGAGTATTAAATAGGAGCAAAATATATTAAATAGAATAAAGATGGAAATGAAAAAAATTAATAATATTAAATATGGTTATTGATTTATTTTGTGGGGCTTATAAAATAATTTTTTTTTAAATGGAGAAAGTACTATTTCTTCCACTAAAAGATTTATTCCCCTCTATATTAGCCTATATTTTAATGAATATTAGTCCACTAAACCAAATTTTCTGGACATACCAATTTGCTAAGGGAATTACATCAATTACACCCAATTTGAAAGTATTTTAAATGCATCATATTTACTCAATTACTAGAGCAATTTGAAATTTTCTTTCCAACTATTTGATGAATTCGATCTTTTATATTGAGACGATATTACGAGAAAAATTTAAATTTAATTAATTATAAAGGTGATGAATGTTTGACATGTGAGATGGTAGTAAAAAATTAAAATGAATAGATTAATTCTACAATTTTTACAAATTTATATTTTTAAATGAAATGAAACCACTACAAAAAAAAAAAAAAACCAAATTTAAAGAGAGGACTTAACAAGTGTTTTAAAACCCTCGATAGTTAAAAAGGACGTAGACGAGGGGCAAATTTAACGAGAGTTTTAACGAGAAAAAAATTATTTTTAGTTAAAGAGGGCCCACACGAGGGGCAGATATCCCCTTGTTAACTAACAAGGGGAAGCCCATTGACAAAGTCCAGGTTAACGAGGGCAAGACCCTCGCTAAGGTCCAGACCAAAATTACCGAGGGATAAGTCCTCTCGTCAATGTCCAAAAAGTGTTAACGAGGACATTGCCCCTCGTAAATTAACGAGGGCAAGGCCCCAAAGCTCCTCTGACCACGACGATTAATCCTCATTCACCAAGTTCAGCCTTGCGCCTTCCAATGTCATTCCTTCCACTGTACAAAATCAAATCATCCATAATATTGTATCTCATATAATATAAGGACTCGTTTGGTTTCCTTTATTAGGGTGTATTGATTCTTAATACAACTTTATCACTTATTTGGTTTGTTGTATACATTGTACTTCAGCTCGTTATTAAGAATGAGCCCGTTCAAATAATATCTAATACATGGTATTATAGATTCCAAGATTCATATGATATTTGTAATACTTATATTTCTCCAACATCTATTAAATTTTAAAATACCAAAAACACCATTCACTTTCATCAAGATGTGTTTATTATTATTTTTATTTATAAGGACAAATTAGTCTAAAATAAATTAATACTAGTTATAATACTTGCTACCAAACATAATATTGATAGCTAATCACTAATTATTTAACTCAAGTTTTTGAAACCAAACAAAATATTGATAAATAAACCGATATTACAAATATAGGTATTATAGTTCGGGTATTATCCAATAAAAGAAACCAAAGCGACCCCTAAGTGTATATTAAGAAATTGAAAAGACTGTAAGAAAATTGAAATATGAGAGTATGAATTTATGAATTTAAATGTTTAATAATATGAATTTTAATTGTTTAAGATGATGAATTTTAATTGTTTGAGAGTATAAATTTTAATTGTTTAAGAATACATATTTATACACATGATAATACAGTTGAGAATTTAATTGAATATATATGTGATAATAATACCAATTATAAAATGATACTTAATATATAATAAATATATACTCCAGTTAACAATTTAATTGAATATATATGTGATAATAATAACATTTATAAAATGATACTTAATATATAATAAATATATAGTTAACAATTTAATTGAATATATATGTGATGATAATAACAATTATAAAATGATAATATATAGTAAATATATTGTTAACAATTTAATTGAATATATATATGATAATAATAACAATTATAAAATGATAATATATAGTAAATATACGATTAACAATTTAATTGAATATATATGTGATAATAATAACAATTATAAAATGATAATATATAATAAATATATAGTTAATAATTTAATTGAATATATATGTAATAATAATAATAATTATAACAATTATATGATATAAATATATTTCAAAGGAAAACATAATTAATGACTTATTTTGCCCAAACGGTAAAACGCACGCTCCCTATGCACTTGCGAGGCAGCGAGGGCCGAGGCGAGGATAAGTTAACGAGGTTTTTCCCTCATTAAACCTCTCTTTTAACCCCCAAAATCCTCGTTAAGCCCTTTTTAATTAACCCCGTCTGTCTCAATTGTTTAACAGAAAAAGGATGGTGACGTGTAACATGAGGATCATGCGTTTACTCTGATTTGACTCTCTATGGCATAATTCCATGAATCTAACATTAATTTCCAACTCTCATTGAGGTCGGTCTTTGGATTTCTGTGTGTGTGTGTGTGTGGGGCAATGTCGAGGTCGGTGAGAGGTAAGCATCACACGTGGAAAATTGCGTTCTTTGGACGTTTATGGAAAAATAAAATTTAAGCGACTTTTATTTTTCTATTAAAATTTCGTATTTATTATTAAGGTATAAACGGTAATTTCTCCATTTCGGGATAATGTGCACATTTTATTGGGCACACACGTATTAAAAAAATTGTTTTTGGAATAAAAAGTGTAAGAGATAGAATAGAGTGTAAGAATATCTTGAGTGGTTGAATGTAATAAAATGCAGGGAGAGATAGAGTTATATTTTTAATTTTAAATAGTATTGTGAGGGAGTTAATATTATGTAATGTTTAAATTAAAGGGTGTACAAATTATGTTGAGACCTAAAAAAAAAAACAAATATACACATTATCTTGAGATGGAGGGATTATACATTTTGATTGAACTTTTACTTTTACTCGTATTGAATCCCTATGAACAAAAGAATACTCCTCGAAAGTTTTAAGAAAAATAAATAAAATAAGAATATTGTGAGGTATTATATGACCTATTTAAGAATAAAGTAACTATTTGTAAATATAAAGTTAATGAAAATTTGAGTAATTAAGTGATGGTTGAATGATAATAATAAAGTGATTAATTTCATAAATATAATGAATATATTTTTGGTAGACGGATAAATAAGGCAAGTGAGCGATAATTTTAATGTAGAGAAGTAATGCAACATGATCTCTGTATATTCATTATATGTAACAAAAGGTTATACTTTGTATTCAAAGATATATATTTTATTAATACATAAAGACTTAATTGCAAAATAAATGATGAAATTTCACACCACTACAATTTTAACTATACTATTAAATAAATGCAAAAAAAAAAAAAAAAAATCACGAACTTAATATTTCTATTGCAATTCAAACTTTGACCAGTTTGAGTGTGTACACATCAGTTTGACTTGTACAGCCGTCAATTACAAAACTACGTCGTTTGACTTGTACAGCCGTCAATTACAAAACTACGTCGTTTTGGAATTAGGTAGGTCACACACTGCTTACAGTTTGAATTGCAATCGAAATGTTTAGTTTAATTTTTTTAATTAATTAAAATTGCAATTATATAAAAGATCATAATTTTTATGGAATCAAGCCATATGTAAATGTAAATATTATATTTTGGTAAAGCAATAAGGAAAGAGAACTTAAAGCAAGGTTCGAAAGACTTATTTTGACTTTTCTACCTTTGGTGGTTATTATTTTATTTTTATTTTTTTGTAGACGGTGGTTAATTATCTCGTTCCAGTCAGCAGTTGAGTAAATTGTCATGTAAAACAAATAATATAATAAGAGGTGGAAATTAAAATGTCGTGTCGTAATTAACTTGATAACAATGACTAATTAATTAATTAATCAAAGAATAGATTATTTAATATTTAATTCAGTGGTCATACATTGGAAGTTCCTGGTGATGGTTGAGTGTGAATTTGACTCGTTAACTAAGATTTAGGACATACTAATCTTAACGGATAAGAATACTCTTGTACAAAAACAAATGTGTTAAAGGTTGTTTAATCTTATATTTAAGCCAACCTAACAAGTGGATTAGTATAGATCTACTCATAGAAAAATGAGTAACAAATAATTTGGCTTTATTAATTATAATAATCGGACGAAAATAGTTCATTCCACTACTGGTAATTAAGGGATTAAACCAGGTGGTTTAGTCCACTGGCCGGGTTCCTCACTTTAGTGAGAGATCCGTGTTCGATTTTATTTAGAAACGAATTATGTAACAACTAACAAACTTACATTTAGCGATAAAAAAATTAAACCATTAAATAACATTAATTTGGGATCGATATTGGGGCGTTGAAACTTGATTTTGAATTCTCTTACAAAAATAGTCCATTTTATATTCGGATGCTTTTTTTTTTTTTAATCACACAAATGATAACTTGAATTCATGATTTCACGACATAATTAGTAGATCACCTAAATTATTTCATTTCATTTTAATTGGACCGTTTAATACATGACCATATCCATATGTTACAATTTTTATAACATAAGAAATAAAAAAAAAAAACAAAGGATTCATTGCATTTCACGTTTTCAATTATATTATCAGCTTTTAATTATTGTATTTTTGTTATATATGTGACAACTGAAGTCATTCATATATGTCAGGTCTACCTCAACTAACCGAAAGAAAATAAATTGATTCAACTCTTCATCATTTGCTAGGACTAAAGCAGATTTTGAGATACTTGTCTTAATGGCGCGGGATATGTGGTTAGAGATGTAAAAAAAAAAATCAAATCAACGGTCAGGTTCAGCAGTCTGTAACCGCCGGTTAATAATGCCGGTTACCCGGTTAGATTTCGATTAAAGGTGTAAAATAATTGCGGAACCGTAGGTTTTACCTTTAAAAAAAATCAAATTTCAAAATATGTGGCTAAAATTTTAGCGTGCAATTGAGGTATAAGTTATTTTTACTGAATAGTATTAACAATTTTCATAATAATATTTGTTATTTTTATTAACAGTATTAGTTGTTTTTATTGAAGATTAATTATTAGATATTTATATTGAACAATATTAATTGTGCATTGGTTGAACAATATAACTAATATACACAAGTATTACTGCTAAAATCCTTTTTTTTTTTTAAAAAGTATTACTCCTAAAATACTCCTAAATAAAAAGAAAATCATATTGTTCAATGTTTATCCCCATCAAATTAAATTGTAAAATTATGAAATGGATGAGGTTGGAGCTGGAATGTCTTATATGTAATTACAGTTGGGGTGATAAGAAAAAAAGAAAAAAGTAGTGTGCAAACGATAAGGATAAGATTTGGTTTTGGATGGACGTCAATTGTCAAACGTGGGACTAGTTGTCAACTTGGCTTGGCTCAACCCACACGGGGTAAAATAGATCTTGCTCCTTATGAGCATCTGTACTTTATTATTATTATATTTAATCAATTACAAAATTTAAAATACATTGACGTCGGTCGAAAATGACCTGCACAAGGACAAAATGCAAAGCTACAATATTTTCATATTACGAGTATTATGAAGGATTACTTGAAAAAATTATGATCTTGAGTACTGTTTTTATCAATTACTAATATATTATTATTATTATTATTATTATTATTATTATTATTATTATTATTATTATTATTATCATTAGTAATTTGATGCACCATTTTTTCAAGTTTTGCAATGCAATGCAATGCATTTTACATTTTCACGATCACAATTAAATGATATAGTTGTCACATATATGTCACGTAGATGTCAACAAATAAAATATTTATGTTAAAAAGAACATAATTTTATATGTGGGCATCTACGTGGACATATATGAGATCACCGACAACCACATCATTTGTTCTTGTATGTTGTCTTTAAAATTCAAAAGAAGTGCTTATGATCATTGTTTATATTTATAAGATGATGCTAATATATCTTTTTGATTGCTTATATATGTTGATGATATGTTTTTAGTGAATACTAGCAGTCTAGCATAAAGGCTATTGAGCATGTGCAAAAATCTTATATGTTAACTTTAACATGAATAATCTTGGTGATGCAAAGAAAATACTTGACATGAACATTAATAGAAATAAGAACATAAGTACTTTATTGCTAAATCAGGTTTCTTATGTGGAAAAACTATTGGACAAATTTTCCACGTCAGCTGCCAAACCTGAAAATGTGCCACAAGTTGTTCATTTTGTGCTAAGGATCAGTGCACCAAGATTGATTTTGAAATGATGATACGAAGAATGTGTTTTATTCCCATGTTGTAGGATTTGTTATGTATTTAATGGTGAGTAGTAGACCCGATGTTGCATATGAAGTTGCTTGAGCCAATATATGTCAATTTCGGGTAAGATTAATTCATTGGGAGACTATGAAATGGTTCCTCAGGTATTTGAAAGTTATGATAAATGTAGGTCTTACATTTTTCAGATCTCTTAATGAGGTAAATTTTAGTAGGTCGGTTATGTGGATTCGAATTATGCTAATGATAGAGATAATATGAAATCAACTACTTTGTTTTTACTTTGTGTGGCTCTTGTATGAGTTGAAATTTCAATTATAGCATGCATGTAGTTGTTCAGTCCA
This sequence comes from Paraleonurus japonicus, assembly GCA_030762865.1. Classification (NCBI taxonomy): domain Eukaryota; kingdom Viridiplantae; phylum Streptophyta; class Magnoliopsida; order Lamiales; family Lamiaceae; genus Paraleonurus; species Paraleonurus japonicus. The sequence continues at coordinate 7,107,975 of CM061054.1, read as the reverse complement.
CAATTGAGTCTGAGTATGTTGCTATCACTGAAGATGTAAAAGAAATTATTTGGCTCAAGGGACTTGTCACTGAAATTGGTTTGCTTAAGAAAAAATAGTTGTTTATTATGATAGTCAATCTACCATTCAATTATGCAAAAGTATTTTTTATGATAGGACCAAACATATTGACATTTGATTTCACTTCATTCGTGGTATCATTAAAAATGACATAATTGAGCTTGTTAAGATCACATCTGAAAAGAATCATGCTGACATGGACACTAAATATTTAAATTTGGAAAAAGTTTAACACATGCATGAAGATTTTGTATTGTTCTATTGATTAAATTCAATATGATAGAGACTATGTTTCTTAAAAGCACTTTACAACCTTTAGCTTGTGTTTAAGTATTTTAATCTGTACTAAATTATATGTTTTGTTTTGTGCCGGTGATGAAAGTAAGACCTCTTGGTTCCAAGAAAAAAGTACATGATGATTCTTTAATTTGTGGCAATGGACCAAAGAAGGTGAAGAAATGTTAGGCTTTTATTTTGTGTAGTAATTTTGGTAAATGACTGACTGACTTAAACTGGAGCTCAACTTATATATGTATTCGACACATTATATCATTTGACCCCTCTGTGCAGCTTTTCGCCTTTTTTCTTTCCTTATGGCTTGAGATTTACTTACCTTCCTTCATTGGAAATTATGGTCAGATACCGTGGTTCTTCTCTCCTATATAAAGAGTTGTTATTGTTATTCACTTTGTCTAAATTTGGTCAACATTAATTACAATTGTTGGTAATATAAGAAAGAAATTATGTGAGGGTGACTTTGAGTCTATTCCCGATATTATGGAACGATTCACTTAGAATCATAAAAGAGATTGCCCTGAACCCAACATAGTTTTTCTCTTGGGTTTCTATTTTATACCCTTCGTAATATTTCTATTGTTGATTTCACCAATTTTATTCTTTCTATAACTTACATGAAACTGAGGGGCGCTTGAGAATATAATATATTTTTCCTCTATATATGCCCCTACAATATAATTGTTTCAATGATGATTATATCACAAGTGTTGTGCCTAATTTTAAAAAATATGAAACAAAAAAGTTGCAGTGATTATGGAGGAAAATGATTAAGGAGAAATCATTGTAGGAAAAAAAAAAATTAATTAAAATTGGTAATAACTACCTCATTTAGAAGGAAAAGTTGTATCATTTTTTAATTCCAGAAATGAAATCCGGCAAATGCAAACAGCTAATTCAGCAATCGAAGAGCGCCGTCACAAAAAAGGTTGAAAAGCGTCATCGTTCACATGAATTGAAAGGTCGTCAATGGTGGCCGAAAAGTTCATTATATATATATATATATATATATATATATATATATATATATATAAAAGCGTCAACTCACAAATCTTGATCATTTTCCGAAGCGTCATTCAAATGAACACTATAAGTATGGCCCGCTTCTCCATTTCATTACACAATACGTTCGTTCGATAAAATAAAAAAATAGAATCTCCAATGCTGAATTGGTCTGAAAATGTTCATTTAGCATTAGCAATTATAGATTTAGATTTTTGTAATTTTATAAATCCTTTTAAGTATGTATCATTTTTATAAATCTAAAAGTTAAAATAAATATCTTCAAAAAAATTAAACCTAAATAAGATCTGAAATAATTAATATATATTAAAAACCTAATAAATAAAATTTGATAATATTATTAAAATTATAAAAATACCATTACAAATTAAAATATGCAGAATAATTTTTTTCCGAAAAATGATTAATTAGTCAAAAATAAAATTTAAAAAAATATATAAACTTGATAATTTAAGAATTATAAATGATTATAAATAAAAAAATTAAAAAACAATTATGTATAAATTATAGCTTCGTCAGAATTTTATTAATACCAAACACAATAACATGCAGTTTTGCAAACTAATGATTAAATTTAACCATTTTTTTAAACACTATAAATAAATAGATTTATGTGACGAGAATAAAATAAACTCAGACTATTGGAAAAAGTAATGTTGTAAATGAGCAATTAATGGTGAAAATTTTAAGAATTCTGGTGAAAAAATAATAGAGATTTGAATCTATAAATACTATAATTAAATTACATTAATGCCGATCGAATTAAGAATAAGGAAAATAAGAAATAGTAGACAGACAACGATAATTTTACCATAGGATATAGGAATCTAAATAGACATGAGAAACCCATTAGGATATAGTAATAAAAATCCATAGGATGTAGCTTTTATTTTGTAATTGAAAACGTAAATTCATTATCTTAGCTTTGGATTGAGAACGAAACAACTCTTCAAATGTTTTCCAAACTTGAAAGGAGTGATTGTGGCGATTTACATACCCCAACATGGATTCGTAAATTGAGCTTAGTAGCCAACTAAGCAAAAATTGATCTCGGCGATGCCATATGAGAGCATCGAGAATCTGCACTTTGGAAGATGCAAAATCAGAATCTGCTTTGAGACTTGGTACCGATCTATAGTGTAATGAAGAAATTCTTCAAAACCATGAGCTCGAACAGTTGTTAAAATCTGCAGCCTCGGTAAGTATAATTGTCTTTATCAAGACGAATGTTTAGTGAGAGGAATTTAGGAAGTTTCGGGAAATCAAAGCCATGAAGATGAACAGTTAGCGAGAAGATTAGAAGAAAAGATAGAATGAATTAAAAGCAAGGTTTGAAGATTAGAAGGAGTCAAGAGAACTCGAGAAAACAACACAATGATCGTAGAATGAAAAACGCACGGCTCAATTGATACCATGTTGAAAACTGAGAAAAATTTAAAATATGAAATCTGCATAAATGAATTGTAGCCAAGAGTATTGGCTTTATAGATTTTACAGGAGTGTTGCTTCTCTTCTCGAAGCTTCACCAACCGCCTAACAACTAAACTAATCTAACAGAAAGAAGTTGAAAACAATTAACTAACTAACAGAATACAAAGTAGCCTATCATTTCTATCATGCTTCTGCGTGTAGCTTAACAAAGAGGGAAACCCTGACACTAGTTGAATCGTTGAAATTTAATATGTACAAAACATTTTACACAAATTTTAAAAAATATTAAAATTTTATTTATAAAGTAAATATGTTGGAAAATATTATGTGGTATTGTTGTTACTTAAAAATAAAGTTAATGATAATTTGAATAATTAAAATAAACGAAGTGGTATTGATTAATTGGTTAGAACTTCACTAAGATAATGGCCTCAACTTCCAATTATTCAGAGGGATGAACCCATACACACTTCGGTCCGTAACTTAACATTTTTGTAAATTATCTTAAGAGACTTTAAAAAAATCAATTAAGCTTCTAATTTTGTACAATGCTTAATTTATGTTTAATTTTTCGAAAATATTTCTTTGCTAATTTTTAGTCCAGTAACTTTTATATTTTCTTAAATTGTTCTAAAGCATGTGCCAAAAAGGACGGACGTTTGGCAAAAAAAAAAAAAAAAAAAAAAAAAAGAATGCTAATTGAGCAATGTAAAATGTTGTAAGACTATAATAATTTTTTAACTATATGACGATTTGAAAAAAAAATATGAAAATTAAGGAACCAATAATTTTTTTAACTTAAAACACGTGTCTTAGAGACAAAATATTATGAAGACATTTCATCATAACAATTTTTAAAGTAAAATAAGTAGTATAAATTATTTGGAGATGACACGTGGTAAAATTAAACTCCCCATGAGCATCTATTGGCACATATATAGTAATGATTACAACTTCTCATAATTAATTGTAATAAGGAAAAAGCTATAACTAATGTTATATTTTACGCATTAATTTTAGTTTTTTTATGTCCCACTAACAACTAATATTTACCGATAAAAAAAAATTAAAAAAAAATCTTATTAAAATATAAATGAAAAAGAAATGCGATAGAAAACATAATTGGATATAGTTTTTTTATGTCCCATAACTTTTCACCTTTTCCAAAAATATTCCAAAAAAGTTAATTTTTTTAATTACATCCTAATTTTTTTCTAAGTGTACAATTTATGTCCCAAAATTGTCGGATGTAACGAAATGCGTTCCTTTTTGCCCCATGTGCCGGGCACATGTTTGTTTAAATTAGGGATTTCCGACACCCTAGCTTGTGTGGATTTAAAATTTTATTTTTGAGTTATTTCAAATCAACTTATAATAAATTAATTCTCCAAAAATAACTGATATGATTAAAGCTTAAAATTAATTCAAAAATTAATTAAATTAAATTAAGTTAAAAACAATCATCTTCTTCTTCTTTTCAAAAAAAAAAACAATCATCTTCTTCCTCGATCTTTCGTCTCCGGCGTGTCTCCACCGGCGTCGCATTTTCTGTCGTTTTTCTCAACACAATGAGTAGCAATAGATTCGTCTTGATCCTACGATCATTTCCCCATATATATTTTCCACTTCATTGTTTCAAGATCTGTTGATTTTTAATCTGAAATCGCAATTTGCGATATTAAACTAACCCCTGTTGTATGATTTTCGGTTACCCACCACTCACCCTATATATCATTTTAATCCTCTTCATTTTCTCGCCAATTCCCCATCCTCCAATATTGTCAAATTCATTAATCATAATATTTTTACGATTTAAATACTGTTGGAATCAAAAGGGTTGCAGGGAAGGGATGGGGGGTGGGTGGTCGACCTCAACATACCTGGTTCTGGGCTGAAGCTGGTTTGTTTGACTTCGGCTTGCTGGGATATGGGAACAACGATTATGAAGGCATGCAGGGGGTGGGTGGGTAGTGGCCACTGGTTGTGGTGATTAGAGATGTTAAAAGGGACACGGGTGGCGGGCCACCTCGTTTTAATCTGAAAAATACGGGTTAGGACCAGGGGTTTAATGACCCATTTAAAACCGGACCTTTTTGCCCGGATCGATTAGCCCGCTGGCTAAACGGGCTAACTGCCGATTTTCCAGGTTGGCCGTCGATCCGATTATTATTATTATTATTTTTAATTTACTAACTTCATGCCTATTAGCTACTTAATAAGAGAGAAATTGGAGTTGAAAATTTTTGGAGGTAAAAACTAATAAGGAACAAAATCTTACTAAAGGGTTTGACATATTTCAAGAAAAAAAAAAACAAAATGTTAGTAAATAAGTTGAGTTTGTTCTTGACGGCTTTTTTCCTAAATGTAAAACGCATTTGACAATTTATTATGTTGTAATTCCTTATTGTTTAACTATTTTGATGTATTTCTAATGAATTTATGAACAATATTTATGTTTTAAGTTTGTATTGTGTTATATTATAATTTTAATTTAAGATTTTATATTAAAAATTAATTTTATTCTTCGGGGCCCGTTAGTGACCCGTTTAGCCCATAGCCCGTTAGGGTTAGGTTTCAACAATTATTGGACCGCCATGAGTGAACCGGTAAGGCTGAAACCGTTTAGGCTCGTTGCCCGTTTAACATTTCTAGGTGATGGTTTTGCAATTTTTTTATTTAAATTTCTAACCATTTTAATTTTAATTAGTTTTTCATGTGTTTAATTTAATTGCACTGAATTTTTAATTTGTTTTATTATTATTTTTTTATATTTTTAGTTGCAACGTAATATGTGTCCCTTTCCTTGAATTTTATTGGACGAATTGTGTAGTCAGCATGCCACATCGTGCTATATATATCCACACAAGAATGGGCGTCGGAAATCCCCAAATTTAATGAACACGTGCACGACACATGGGTGAAATCGATACCGTTTTATTTTTTCGCGATTTTGGAACGTAAATCGTACACTTAGTGAAAAATTGAGATGTAATTGGAAAAATTAACTTTTTAAGATTTTTTTGAAAAAGATGAAAAATTATGGGACGGTGAAAACACTATCCCAGAACATAGTATTATTAAAAGATGTCAGCATAACACTTTTAGAATAAGAAATGAGGCATAAAAATGATATTGATATGATATGTGGCAAAACTAAACCCGATCAGAATAAGGTCTGATTACAACTTGCTTCATAATTGATTGTAAAGAAAAAAACTATAACCATTAAAAAGGGGAGTATTTTGAAATATTAATGGGAGGACTTGCCACATAGGCTTTTGAAAAGTTTGGATATAGGCTGAGTATATTCAATAACTAGAATAGTTCCCTCGTATTATTAAAATTTGAATTGAGTAAAAAAATTGGGTAAATTGTATTTTTGGTCTCAAAAGAATGACGGAATGAGTGGTCTGTAAAATGATCTTTTTTTTACACTTTTGATCACGTAGTTTTTCGATATTTTTAGTCCCAACAAAATTGTAGTTTTGGTCACAAGAGAATGAGATAAAATTGCAGTTTTGATCCAAAAAAATAATGGTGGGACTATTTTTGCAAAAAAGGACCAAAAAGAACGTGGAATTAACATTGTCATTGTACAATTCTCGTGGGACCAAAACTACAATTTTTCCAAAAGCGATTAGTAACTATTTTTTTAATTTTAAATTTGAATTGAGAGTTTAATATCAAAACAAAATATTAAAATTTATATGTTTAAGCTTGATGAATTAATCTAACTAACAAATATGTTAATAAATTTATTTAATAGTAAGACGTGAAAAATCTTTTAATTTCATTTTATAAATAAATAAATAAATAAATTTACGTAATTACGATAATGAAAGATGTTCAGACTATTAGAAGAAACAATGCGAAAATTTTGAAGAATTTTGAAGTGGAAGATAATAGTGTTAACAAATTAAATATCATAATTAAATTACATTAATGCAGAAATTAAGGACGAAGGAAATAAATAGCTAAAGTCAAATCTAAGTCCCCCGGCCTAATTAACCAGTAGATTGATTACTAAAGTTTGTATTGCAACTTCCTTTGATAATTAAGTCCAGGGACAGATTTTGGGGTGCATGGGTGGTTATTTCCGTTGGATTTAATTTTTTTCACTATATGTATATAATTTTTTTATTTATACATTAAATTACTAATATTTTGTAATTTTACCCTCCTTGAATTTTAAAAATTTTCTCCACTCTATTTTATGAAGTAATTCGTCTTTCTTAGGACAAAATTTTAAATCCGTCCTGATTAAATCCACAAAATCTAATATTATTGGTAAATTTTTGTATGTAACTGGTGCACCTATTGTAATTGGATATTTTTTATTCAATTTCAAGTAATTTTTAATATATTTTAACATGTTTAGGAATGAACCAAAATTAAATTAAAACAGACTTAGAATCAATTCAATTATATATGTGCTTGACAATCAAAACACTATAGACCATTATGCATGACCAATATCTGGGGTAGACTTAAACGCCCCTAGTTAACTTTTCGATTGATGCTGATGTAGAAAAAGTCTTATCTTTTCAATTCGATGTTCCACCTTTTACAGTTGATTACTGGATTCGTTCAGTAATACATCAATACTTAATAAGACATACCAATATGTGTATAAAACAATATCATGATATATTACACGCACACAAAACACGCCAAACTATCGAAAAATATTGTGGTATCACTTAGTGCTATTACTTAATAAATTATGTGATATTCTTGAATGAATGTAATGCTATTATCGAATGAATACATTGCACGACGTGCAACTAGTTCACATAAGTATTTGTTAATTTACAAGATTATTTTAATTCGTTAAAGTCAACAAAACTGAAATAGAAATAGAAATAACTTATCGTACTTAAAAAAAAAACTATATTTCAAATCTATACTCTATATAAAAAAATCTATATAAAAGTGGCTTGGGGTTGAGAAATATTTTTGAACATTCTACCCTCGCCACTTTTAATTGTTACAATTTTATCACACTTTTAACTATTCCAATTTGATCCCTTATATCATCTACTGTTTTCATCTTCCCCTCTCACGTTTCTTCTTCCCCGTCATTCGAAAAATTACATTTTACTTCTTCGTAACTAGGGGAGCACGAGAAGGAATGAGACATAATTTAGTAGTTTAGATGCACATGATGCGTACAGGGGCGGAACCAGGAATGGATAAAAAGGGGGACCAACGATAAACCATAAATAGTTAAATAATTATAAAAGTATTAAATATATTATTCTTGCAACAATTTATACTAATATTTGTTACATTCAATAAATATCAAATTTTAGAATATTTACATAAATAAAGTATTGTATGAATAAGTCACTGTGTACAATTCTTAGGACCTTATAACTAATAGATACAATCTATTTCATAATTATTAATAGGTACAATATAAAGACATTTATACCCCCTCTTCCATATTTTTATTTTGAATCTCATTTTTCATCCAAGTCTTCTTCTTCATATTGTGGGTCCTTCTATTTCGGGTCTTCCTTACTATTTTTGAGCCCTTTTATTCTCGAGCCATAGTAATAATTTATATCTCTAGCATAGCCATAATAAAGGAAAGTAAAAGAAGCGCTGAAAACATCTTCAACAGTTATTTCTATTTTAGAGTTAATTTATCACTATTTCACTTTCAATAGTTAGTTCTAACACTATAATAGTAATATTTATTAAAAAAAAATTTTAATTAAATTATAATGATTTTTGAAGTTGCATTTGTAGAATCACATGATCTATTGTCAATGATATCACAGAGCTCTGAGCCCTCTTTCTAATCAACGTCCATGATACTAACCAATGTCCATTTGAATATCGGTATGTATATTCATAAATAAGGAGAAAATAATTTATACCAAAAAAATATTTTTTAATTTTAGTGAAATGGTGAAAAGGGAGATTTGGGGGTGTCGATTGAGAGGGAGAGGTAGGAGAGTAATTTTGACCCGATAATATTGTTGGGTTGAGTGATTAATTTGGTGGGTGGGAAGTAATGGGGGTTGGGGAAGTTATTTGGCAGAGGAGGGGGTATAAATTAATTATTTTTATATACATAAGTAAAAAAATTTTTAATGAAAATGAGTATTTGTCCCTATTATCCTTGATTATTTCTACCATTCTTTGTTCTTTTTTATGTGTTTTAAAATTAATAATTGTATATGCGTTTCTGTATATTTTAGGCCAAGGTAATTTACATTAACCAAATAATTAATAAAGATACTTGATTTTTAAACATAGAAAGAGCATGTACAGTTGTACTCCCCCTCCTCCGAGAAAAGTCTTGTTTTTTTTTTTCAGAAAATACAATTAATTTATAAATATTTTTGTATCTCTACTTATTTGTTGGGTTATATACTTATTTAATTACATTTGACTAGTATTAAATAAAAGATATTGATAAAGTTGATATATATACTCACCAAGTAATAATTATACTACATACAACATATCACATATATAATATTCCCCTTTCGCTTAATATCAATCTTCTGATAAAGTAATTGGACAAACCATGCAAAAATATGAACTTAAATTTGATTTTGCCTCTTCGATCGATTTCAACTCAATTGATCATCAAACGATTCAATTTACATGCATTATAAAAAAAAATTGCAATAGACAATATAATGATGGAGTTAAAAATATTTTTAGTTCCACAATCACTCACGAAACATTGTAGTTTTGGCACATATCTTGGAACGATTTGTAAAACGGTGAAAGATATGAGACAAAAAAATGAACAATAAACTATGATGTTTTGCTAAAAAAATGGATGTAATTTGAATCATGTACAAAGTTACTAGACTAAATTGATTTATTTTTTTAACTATAGTGGGACCATTTACGAAAATAGTAAAAATTACATGACCAAAAATAATTTTAACTCGACAAGCTGGATGCGTGAACAAGATTTGGAAAAGATTTAAACCGAAATGAGGTCTACCTCTTCGATTAACGTTGACGTGATATAATCTTATGTTCATATTGTATAATTTGATTGGTCAATCAAATATTTCACATTATATAATCTATTATCTGATTTTAATTCGTAAAAATCAATAAAATTGTAATCGGAATTAATAGGAATAACTTACTATAATTAAAAAAACTAATTTTCCTAATACTAAATAAAAGATATTGAGAACGTATTGCAAATTGCAAATTGCAAGAAAAGTCAGTTGCATGGTGTCCAACTTATGTATACAAAAATTAGAGCCATAAGAATAGAGAACCAATCATGTACGAAAAGAAAAAAAAACTAAGTGGGAACAGATTTTTTTTTTTTTTTAAAAGTCAAAAATATTTTTGGTACTATAACCTTTTACATTTTCTGTAAAATCGTCACACGATAGTTAAAAAAAAAAAAATCAATTTAGTCATGTAACGTTGTAAATTACTCAAATAATGTCCATTTTTTTTTAAAATGTCGTTTTGGATTATTTTTAGTCTCGTAATTTTTTTTTCGCAATTCATCTCAAGACATGTGTCATAAACGCCACCATCTAATGTTTGAACTTAAATTAAGCAATGTACAAAATTTCAGAACTACAATAATTTTTTTAACGTTCTTGTGACGACCAATTTGACCAAAGATCCGATCAATTTACTAGTGCGACCTAAATAAATTTCACAATACACCCATCTATTTAATGCACAAAGCTTTTCACAAGAACCCTACTGAAGATCAGAACAACATGGCTTCTGTTTCCTCTAATGGATTCCAAAGTGCTCAATCCAAACACCCTTTAGATCCTTTATCTGAGGCGGAAATCTCCGCTGCGGTGGCAACCGTCAGAGCGGCTGCCGCCACCCCTGATGTTAGGGACGGCATGAGATTTGTCGAAGCTGTTTTATTGGAACCAGAAAAGCATGTTATTGCACTAGCTGATGCTCATTTCTTCCCCCTTTTCGACCTCCATTGTTGCCTAGTGAGCTCCCACCAAGGCGAGCAAGACTAGTTGTCTACAACAAGCTTTCCAACGAGACAAGTGTGTGGATTGTAGAGTTGAGCAGGGGTGGAAAAGTCATTTCATTAAGAGTTGTCCCTGATGTTCAGCCACCAATGAATGCTGCAGAAGACGGGGAATGTGAAGCTGTTGTGAAAGAATACCCTCCTTTTATCGAGGCGATGAAGAGGAGGGGCATTGATGATATGAATCTAGTCATGATTGAGACCTGGTGCGTTGGTTACTACACCGAAGCCGATGCTCCCTGTCGTAGGCTAGTTAAGCCCCTGATATTCTGCCGAACAGAGAGCGACTGCCCTCTGGAAAACTATTATGCCCGACCCGTTGAAGGAATTCATCTTCTCGTCGATGTACAAAATACGAAAGTAATCGAGTTTGAAGATGTCAAGCTCGTTCCCGTCCCTCCAGCTGATCCGCTCGGAAACTACACTCCTGGCGAAACAGAGAGGAAAGACGTAAAGCCCTTACAAATTGTTCAGCCTCAAGGCCCGAGTTTTCGGTCCCATGGGAATTACGTCGAGTGGCAAAAGTGGAATTTCCGCGTTGGGTTCACTCCGAGGAGGGTTTGGTCATTTACTCAGTTGCTTATTTTGATGGCAACCGCGGCAGAAGGCCTATTGCCCATAGGCTGAGTTTCGTCGAAATAGTAGTGCCTTACGGCGATCCAAACGAGCCTCATTACAGAAAAAATGCGTTCGATGCAGGGGAAGATGGCCTCGGAAGAAATGCTCATTCTTTAAAAAGGGGTGTGATTGCTTGGGGTATGTAAAATATTTCGATGCTTATTTCACAAGCTTTAATGGAGGAATTGAAATAATTGAAAACTGTGTATGTATGCATGAAGAAGATCATGGAATCCTCTGGAAGCATCAGGACTGCAGAACCGGCCTTGCTGAAGTTCGAAGATCAAGGCGGCTTACTGTTTCCTTTATTTGCACTGTGGGTAATTACGATTATGGGTTTTATTGGCACTTTTATCAGGACGGTAAAATTGAAGCGGAAGTTAAACTTACTGGAATTCTGAGCTTAGGTGCTCTGCCACCTGGCGAGTTTAGAAAATACGGTACGAAAATCACGCCTTCTGGATTATACGCGCCCGTTCATCAGCACTTTTTCGTCGCCCGTCTGGACATGTCTGTCGATTGTAAGCCCGGAGAATTGTGTAACCAGATCGCTGAGGTGAATCTCAGAGCCGAACAGCCCGGACAGGGCAACGTTCACAATAATGCATTTTATGCCGATGAAACTGTACTAGAATCCGAGCTAGAAGCCAAGCGTGATTGTGCTCCATTATCTTTCCGTCATTGGATTATCAGGAACACCAGAGCCGTTAATCGGGTGGGGCAACTGACGGGCTACAAATTGGTACCCGGATCCAATTGCTTGCCGTTGGTTGGTCCTGAGGCTAAGTTTATGAGGAGAGCTGCATTCTTAAAGCACAATGTGTGGGTCACGCAGTATGCACGTGGGGAGGATTTTCCAGGGGGAGTTTCCGAACCAGAATCCACGGGTCGGGGACGGGCTAGCGACATGGGTGAAGCAAAATCGGGATTTGAAGGAAAATGATATCGTAGTTTGGTATGTTTTTGGCATGACGCACGTGCCTCGATTAGAGGATTTTCCAGTGATGCCTGTGGAGCACATAGGTTTTGTGCTTGAGCCTCATGGATTCTTCGATTGCTCCCCTGCTGTGGATTGTCCATCCAATGCTTGCAAAAGTTAGATAATGGTATACCCATGTCATGTTTGAAGAAATAAATAAATAAATAAATGCACTCCTCTCTTAAGTGTATTATTATTGTTCCAAAGAGGTGCGCTCCTTTGTAAGATGATCTCACCCTAACCTTTTCTATATACTTGATACCTCTTCTTATATCATACCTACTTACATATTTATACTTTGTTGATAGTATTTAAATTTTACTTTTTTCAATTCTCATTCTCCAAGCATTTAATACTTCAATTAATATATTTGATATTTGATACTTCACCTTACATAATTTTTTTTATCGGTAAATGTTAGTTGTTAGTGGTTAGAAATTAGTTCACCAAGTTTCCTTACAATTCCAAATTCTCCAAGCCTTCTTATACCTCCTCACATATTTGATATTTGAGTCAAGTATGAGGCCTGTCTCATGTATGAAACGGTCTCATACAAATTTTTGTCTTCTAGAGATCAATGTTTTTAAAATCGGACCGGTTAGCAAACCGGACAATGAACTCGAGTCATTGGTTCACCTGGTTCAACCGATTGAACCGTTGTAAAAAAATCGGATAACTCGGATATTTATTTGTATATTTATATAAAATATATATCAATGTATTACAAATATTATAGATATTCATAAACACATAACATAAAATTCAATATTATGCCGTAACATTGCATAAGATTAATGGAGTACGCAAAAATTAAAACTTCAAAATACATGTTCATAAAAATAAAATATAAAATTAAACTTTTACAATTAAAAATAACTCATAGCAATTACAAAGAATGCTAAAAAATATTTATTTACAAAAATACCAAAAATCGGGTCAACTTTGTTCATCGGGTCACCGGTTGAACTTGATTTTTGCGGTTCTTACTTGGTTTTTCTAAAAACTGGTATGCCGAAAGAATCGGACAGACTATGACCGATTCCCGTTAAACCAAATCGAATCGGCCATCGATCCGATTTTCAAAACAACTTTGCTAGAGATTGGTTTTTATATGCTCCTTAAAAATTACGCAAAATATTATATGAGTCACTTCATATTAAGGTTATCATAAATTATTTTTCAATTTTATCTAATTATTAATATTTTTTATCAAATATTTAATTAAAAATATGATAATTTTTTTTCATCAAAAAAGAAAAGTCGTCGGAATGTCCTTAGGAGAGATGGTACTGGGAGTTGGGGAAGCGTTTGGTCGTTTGTTCGTAACAACTTGTAAGGATATTTATTCGATTAGTTGAAGATGATAAATTGCGTATATAGGGAGAGCACCTGTATGGCTGTATCGAATAGAAAGCTGCTAAAGCCATAGATCGAGCAGGAAGGGAAGACTTTATTGAATAGACTTAATAGAAGACCTCACCAATCCGCAACTCTCCCACCGTGGGGTTAAGCGAACGGCAGTTCCGCTTATCCTTGTGCCGTGCAACCCCTGTGTCATTGCCAAAATAATCCACCTCCTCGATAGATTAAAACTTCAAAGAAGGAAGTTGTTTGTAAAATCATACTCCACATCTTTTCCATTGGGTAACAAGTATTTTTTAAGTTATTTTTATTTTTTAGCATCCCTCTCATAAAATATCTCACATACAATAATAATATATTTAAGAAAGGAATAAAACTCGCTTTCAAATATAATACTGTGAAGGTAAGTATTTATTAGTACTAGACTTTATAGAAACACATATATATTCTTACATATTTGTCGTTACAATTACTCTATTTTTATTCTGAATATAATATCAATATTAGAAATATTAACATCATATTAAATATGATTATAAAAATATTTGAGAGAAAAACACATATCATAATTACTGTATTATTATAATAATATTATTATGAGAAATATATTAAATAAAAAATTAAAAGTGTCAAAATCGATAAGCGAAAAGACATGTCAAAATTAGCTTTACATTGAGAAAGAATTTTAAAAGCAAACACTTATTATTAATTTATTTTTATCGGTGGCGCAGATTACTTATTTTGCTGAAAGAAGTCCAAACAGAGCCCTGATAGCCATTTGGGAATTAGGGCAACGTCTCTATAAATACTCCTTCAAGCTTCATTGTCGAAATCGTAGAGCCAAACAATCTTTCCCGGCGGCGCTCTGTTTGTCCTCAAGCCTCATTCTAGAAATCGTAGAGCCATTTTCCGGCTGTTTGTTTTAGTAAAGTATCTAAATTCGTAGTATTTCTCAGTTTTCCATTTTTATTTTGATTTCTCTTTTGTTCTACAAAAATACATTCGTATAATGATGAAAATCTTAACATGTGCAGACGCAGCACCAACGGTGCGATGAGCGCCACATTCCACACGAGATTTCTGACTCTCTACATCTGTTTTTTTATAGAAATTTTAAATTATATGATTAATCTCTGGTCAATCTCTGTATTTTATTTTTTATGATTATTCTTTCGATTAATTATGAATGTGAAAAGAGAGAAAATCTGGATTTGGGGATATTGAACGCGTTTTCTGTTTTGGGGATAATTGATGTTAGTTACACAGATTTGCGTTTTTTTGTTTTGTGATTTGAGTGGTAGCAACGATATTAGCTATGATTCCAGAAGAAGATACATTCGGTTGATTTTTAATTTTAACAAAACGTTTTGGATTAATTTTTGATAACATTATTTTTCGATTTCAGGATTTGAATAATTGTAATTAAGTCCAGATTTTGAATTGCAGGAATCCAAACCCGGTCATGTAGATCCCGCAGCAGATACTTGAAAATAAAAAATTTCATTTCAGCTCATAGTTTTAACTTTTAAATAATTTGTTTATATCTGAGTTATTAAAGTTAATTAATTAAACTCAATTGAGGAGTATTTGATTGGAATGGGATACTTTTAAATGAAAGGAATGACAATAGAATAAAATCAATATTTTGTACATTGGAGTAATGATTTTTTTCTATTTTTCGGAAAATATATAAAATTCCTTCTAACCTGCTCTGTTTTCATTCCTCTATTTTTACCAAGTGCCTCAATATTTATTTAAATCTGAGATTAGAATCGATAAATATTATGAATTGGGTGCATATGATATGCATTCAATTCACACAATGTTACTAACAAAAAATAAAATTGTTACTTGAAATTTTTTAAAAATGCAGGATTTAAAAAAGAAAGAAATTAAGAAATATAGAGCTTTTAGTGGATACAGTGTTATTTTTAAATGAAAAAAATAGCAATATTAATTATTAAACAAAATCTTCAATTAAATAAGAAGTTCAATTTAGAAAAAAATTCAAAGACTACGATTGAAACTATTTAATAATATAGATAATATCATTTATTTAGTATTACGAATGATATCATTTAATATTATAGAACATACTTTTT
Source organism: Paraleonurus japonicus (assembly GCA_030762865.1). Taxonomy (NCBI): domain Eukaryota; kingdom Viridiplantae; phylum Streptophyta; class Magnoliopsida; order Lamiales; family Lamiaceae; genus Paraleonurus; species Paraleonurus japonicus. The sequence goes on along the minus strand of CM061054.1, from coordinate 7,092,104 downwards.
AGTTATCATGATTTTAAATTTCATCTTTAAATCAATTGATTTATATTCAAACACCCTCTAATTTTGATTGGGAAACAGTAAAATGTTTTTAAACAAAAATTTGGTATAGCTAGCGGTGGTTTGTTATGTCACATGAAGTTATGCACACTTTTTTTTTTTTGGTCCGTCCCAACAAGTTATGCACACTCTTGAAATAGAAATATCACACAATATTAATATCTCACAATATCCTTTAAATTATAAAAATATCATTTTTATTCTACTCTACTTTATTCTACTCTCTTACTTTATCTAATTAAATCACCCAAAATATCCTTATACTTTATTTTCTCTCTTACCTTTTATTCTCATAAAAATCAACAAAATTAATTTTTCTTAATTTTCGTGTCCCAAAAAGTGTATAATATTTGGAGAGAAGATAATATCTTGTATGCACCATGCAATTGAAATATAACTTTAATAGTATCAATTATTTTCACTGAATATTACATTGTTTTAGTGCAAACAATTGTAAAAAAATTTAATAAAAATAATTAATATTATTTAAAATATACTTAAACTTCATGGTGCACCTAATGCACATGAGACTTAAACTAGAAAGAAACATTAAAATAAGTGTTATTTGTTCTCTACTCAAAATTTAAGAATGGTAGTGTCAATAGTACTCCTTCATGCCATTACTTTTTACAAGTTTTGCAGCTCTCCAACGGCCGAAAGTCTTGGTCTCCAAAGTGGACGGTGGTGGAAACAGATGCCAAGCTTGTCAAGGATGTTGTGCGATGAAAATTGTGGATCACTCGGCTTTTGGGGATTACATTGAATTGGCTCATGCAGATGCCTCGTAATAATTCTTTTTTTTTTTTATTGTTAATCTTGTCTCTCGTGATGCCAATATGGTGGCACACACTCTTGCTAGGTCTTCCTGTTCTTTTGGGAGTCCTTCTATTTGGAGTCGAGCCTCTAGCGTTTGTAGATGACCTTATCGATGTTCCTTGCGTTTCTTGAATTTCTTGCGAATAAATGCGGTGCTTTTGTTTTTCAAAAAAAAAAAAAAAAAAAAATTTACAAAATTACTTTAGTTTAAATATAAATATTTTATACTATTAATTATATAATGTTTATTGATATGAAATATAATTTATAAACATATAATATATACATTAGATAATATATATTTGTAAACTCAAATGAGGCGCCATGCTGCTCTTAAAAGATTTTTGTGAACGTCTAAATTTAGCCTTTTTATATAAATAGACTTTTAAAAAGATAACTCGTTTATTAAAAAGACTTGGGTTGATCGGGCTGTAGACCCCTAGTGAGTAATTTGTTCTATTCCCACCCTACATGCAAGTTTGGTCTAGTGGTACGGAAGCAAGGGCCAAGGAGTAGAAACGATTTAATACTACAAACTCGCTAATAAAACCTCAATTCTTAATTTATTATGAGTTTCTATTTTCCATTTTAATTTTAATTAATAAATGATGTTTTAAATTATCTCAAAGGGAGTGTATCTCAACCACAATTACACAAAACAAAACCAATCAAACTAGTAAGTCCAAAATTTAATCATATGGATTGATAAATGAGAATTGGCATTATTGTTGAAATTTCCAATAAAGCAGGCATCAATAAGTCCCTCTAATGTTTAAACTAGCATATCATTCATGTAAAACAACTTTTGAACACATATTACTATGAAATAATTCTCACACAAAACCGTTGAAAAGTCAACTGTGCAGAGGGAATAATTATTTTTCCTTACAGAAGAACAGATTAAATAAATCATACGTGCTATAATTTTCCCCACTTGTGGAGGCATATGAATCCAAACAAACTTATATGACACAGTGATACTCTTATCTATTTTTATAATACTCCATTAAAAAAAAAAAAATCACAAAAACATGTAAGAAAGAATGAAACAGTCTCATACAATATTTCCTCCAACAAAATCTGAAATTCATCAATGTATCCTCAGTTTACATTGCAGTAAAACATCACATACATCTAAATTGAATATTACAACATGAGACAAAATCAAGACTTTCAGTACCAAAAATCAAGTCCAACCAGAGAGTAAACAAGAGTGAACCTTCAGGCCCATAGAAAGGTTTTAAAAATACTCTTGCATGAAGGCCCCCTTATTCTGAAAATGAATAAAAATTATGAAAAACTAACATTTATGTTCTTTTTTTTTTTTTTGGTAACAAAGGACAATTTTTCAAAGAATAAAAGTAAAGACCTTTCCACAAAAATATAAAACGACCCAATAACACTTTTTCTATATCTACAAACGAATCACCTTTTGGTTGCTTAAATGAAAGGACGATCGTACCCTTCCGGGGTTCTTAGCTCCGTCTCACTTCCCGTCCCGACTTTTCTAACCGAAAGCCACCTATAAATCTTTATCTTCTGTATATCTAGTTACAATCCAATCCACAAACTTCCAACACGACTCCATCTCTTGACAAAACGGGTTGACACGGACCCACAGCAACGAGAATATAGAGGCGAGAAGAATCGACCACACAATAATAATGGTGGGAAGTTTGTCCTGTTTTCCCATGAAACCTTTCAGGAAGGGGTATAAGTGGACAATCACCCAAATGGCGAAGAATAGCCTCCCGAATAGTGGGCCCCATGATTCGTAACCGTTGCTTATGGCATCCGAGATCCCAATTACAACACCGATGAGGTTGATGATCATTAAAGTCATGGGAGGGATTAACAGCGGCGTCCATTTAAAGAGGTAAAGATCGGAAAATTCTCCATCATCGGCTGCTTTAGAAGTAACAGTGAAGTTTGTGTTCACTCCAGCTAGAACTTTTAGAAGACCTTGAATTAGAGCAAAAAAGTGAGATGAGACACCACCGATTACCCAAAATTGTTCGTTTCTCCACAAGTCGTCGATTGCAACTCCTCCCCATCGCATTTCAAGGACACTTGTTAATGCAATTGATATAAAGAGGCCCATGAAAATTAAACTTGCATAGTTGCTGATCTGTAGAGACACAGAGAGAGATGTTAGGAAATATGCTGAGTAAGCTAAATCGAAAGGGCTATATTTATTAGACGTAATTTTACCCGTCTCTAACAATTTATATGGGTGGAGCTACACTCTAATGTTCTCTAAAATGCACCCCAGCTTGGTTAAGCTTGATCGAACAGATAAAATATTGCCCCTCAAATGACTTTATATCCTAAAAAGGCCCTTGGTACTCTATAAAAAAGTTTCATAGGTCTCCAGTGAACCAGGTTCACGTTGACTCTTTTCTTCAAACGTAATACCTTTTAACATATGAAGTATTACGTCTTAGCATTCGATGTACCACTATTTAAAAATATTTGATTTATGTGATTTTTTTTCAAAATCACTAAAGAGTAATATTTCGTATATTAAACAGAATACAAAGTCATACGAGTAGTAATTTTTTATTTTTGAGTATGTTTGACCAGATTGGGGTGCGAATAGCACCACCCCTATTTATATTCGATGGGAGCTTACCTCGGGCACGATGAATTTTCCTGTAAGCAGGCAAACTGCAGGCAAGGTGCAGTAAGCAATCAATGGGAGAGAAGTCAACGGGTAAACAACCGAGTTTATGTAAGAAAATCTCTCCAACGGTTTCAGACCACAGCCATAACCATACCAAATAGGACAATGCCTACTCAATAAAATCTCGACTGATCCCAAGGCCCATCGAAGAACCTGGTGGAGACGATCAGAAAGATTAATTGGGGCGGACCCTTTGAATGCAGCCCTTTTCGGTATGCAGTAGACTGATCGCCACCCGTGGCAATGCATTTTAAAACCAGTTAAGATATCTTCAGTAACTGAACCATAAATCCACCCAACCTGATGATATAGAACGGTTAGAGAAGCTCAAATTGGCAAGAAGTTTAAGGGAATAATCATCTAATTAGGGACTACATATATATACCTCTTTTCCCCATTCGGTTTTATCTTCATAGCCACAACTTATGACATGAATAGCTTCTTTCAAGAGAGATGCGGATGATGCCCCCTGCGGAACACCGCCGTCTTCTAGAAGTGTTGAAGCGACGAAAACTGGAGATTGACCGAATTTTTCTCAAACTTGATCTGGGGCATAAGGGATGTTTTTTCATTTTCAATTCCTGCCAACAAAAGAAGGTGAGAACGATGAACACAGTTTTACAAGAGCAATTGCTCCGGAATTGGACTTCGTGAATTCCTGAGGGATTATAAATGCATGCACAAAGTATTCATTCATAGTTAAATTAAGGGGTTGGCCTTATGTAAAACAATTTTCCCGTGCAACTAGTTTGCAACTATCATTGTATAGTAAACCAACTAATTCTTTTCAATACAACAACTAATACTATCAAACTAATATTTTTAATCAAACAACTAATTCTACACACAAAACGCAAATCAGTTGCACCATAAAACTAGTTCACATAAGATTTTGCCTTGCTAAAATGCTTGGTATCTTAAATTATGATTATGACTCCATGCATTTGAACTCAAATTCAGTAATATTAAAACTTTAAGCATTTATTCTTTTCTTTTTGTTTGTGTACATAAGAATTTTGACATTTATTTACTAACCTTCTATTCCTTCCTCAATGTTCTCAAGAGCATGAATTTGAGGTGAAGTTTCCTTGCTTTTAGTCTTTTTCTTGTTCTCCTTAGATTTCCCCTTCTTGTTTTTCTTTCTCGACGTACAACAGAAGCAACACAACTTTGGCCAACAATTGCATGTTTTACCCGGGGTTTCGCCTTCTTGGGGGCATCATATCCATACAATGCCTGCCTCCTGAAGACACATCCAGTCCCCACATAAATCGGACCTTGGATCCCATCAAGCCCTTTCATATTAATCTGTAACCAATAAAAAAGTATAAGCCCATTTAAGACCATTCATAATACCATTTGTAACTTAATTTTAATTCAAAAATGGCCACCACTTACATCGAAAAAGACGACATTGCGATTTGAATATCTATCATGCCGATCAATCCCATCAAATCTTTGAGGAAATTGCACATAGCATATTTTCTTTCCGGCTTGTGGGTCCATCATGAAACACATAGCTTCTCTAAGAGCCTTGCTGTTATTTATATAATGATCACAATCAACATTAAGAATATACGGAGCGTTGGAAATGACAGCTGAGACTCGTATCTGAAAAAGAAAATCATAAATCAGATAAATGCATCTCAAAAAGGAAATAATATGGTTGTTAAAGTGAAGAACATTCACCAAGGCATTCATAGCACCAGCTTTTTGTGATGATCAAATCCAGGCCTCTTCTCACGAGAAACATAGATGAGGCGAGGCAACTCGTTCCCTTCAATATCTCGAACACCATTTTGACCCAGGAAGACCTTTAAACCATTAAAAAGATAAATAAATAAATAATATTATCAAATGTATTAAATATTTAAATTAAATAAATTATTATAAAAAAATCACCAACCTGGATCATTCCAGGGTGATCCCTGACATTATTTCCAGGCCACAGAGTTCCATCTTGCATTGTCCAACCATCCTCAGGAACCTTTAGTGCCGTAGCTACCAATCCGTTTATCCGTACTTTAAACTCTTCATATTCTCTCTGCATCAACGCAGTTATAGCACATAAATTTCAATCATCAAAGTTAAAAATACAAAACTAGATTTAAATGTGTGTGGCCATCTACAACAAAAAGCACACTTTCTTGAACTTTTCATTTTCTGTTTAAAAATCTTTTAACATGTACTCCCTCCATTTCAATTTAATTATCCTTTTCTTTTTTTTTTTTTTGCTGTGTTTCACACATATTAAGAAAATCATTTAATATCTATAATTATATGTATAAAATGACTAATATACCCTTTGGGTGTTTCACATAGATCCTTGTATCTCAATAAATGAAACATATCACAAATATTAAAAAAGGGCAAAGTTGGAAAAAGTGACAGATATTTTGGAGCAGTTTTTTTCTCCAAAACAAAAGTTAAATTGGAACGGAAGTAGTATGAGATATGGAAAAAATCGTAAACAGATACAGGGGAAAAGAGTGGCACCTTCATTGCACGACGTTCCCTCACAAAACTCGGTTCAACTTTGTTTCTCAGATAGTCGACCTTTTGAGCAAAATACCATTCAGGAGCACGAGGCTCTATGCTAAACTTCTTGCAGAACGGGACCCACTTCCTGGCAAACTCCGATGTCTCAGAAAGGGCTTCAAAGTAAGCATGGCAGCACCATCATCAGACACATAACATGCAACCTTGTCGATCGGGTAATCAACAGCAAGTATAGAAAGAACCGTGTTTGCTGTAATAAGTGGAGGTTCCTTCAACGGATCCACCGTACTCACATAAACATCCACAGAAGCTAGCTCAGACTGCTTTCCTTCTTTCTCATACCTTAAAGAGAGTCTATCTAGGTATGTTTCACGTTCAATCGGGCACCACTTTGGAAACTGATCGAATATCCATGATACAGCAAACCATATCTCACAAATAATTGACGTTAGCCATAATCCGTACGCATCATTCACGGGGTGACGAATTCTATAGTGAAAGAACAATCCAAGAATAACCATTCGGAGTAGAATGACAATTCTGTATGGGCTTATTTTGCTTGAAGGAATAGGTATCTTTCTTGAAAGCGGTTGTCTGCCTTCATCCATCCTGCAATAATTTTAAAAGGAAACTTAAAATGTCAACAACATAGATTTCATCTCCTTTTTCAACTTCATAAAACAGAAAATGTGATACAACCTGATTCCCATATGTTCCAAATCTATGTTCTATGTTCTTTATGGATATTCACTTTCTAAAAAATACAATTACATTCAATGTTATACATGAAAAAAATATTAATTGAAACACCTTGTTACCACTAAGTCAATGAAATCTTCTTGTCAATGCGTTAATAGGCAATGTGCACGTGCAAAAATTAAAATTAGTAAAGTCATAATGTAAATAATTGAAAACTAAATATAGAATTATCAAAAGCATAATGAAAAGAAAGGAAACGGAAAAAAGGGGACCTACTTCGGGAGATCAGAATCCTCGAAGCCATCTCCGTCTACACCACCTTTATCTCCTTGATGCTTAACCACTTGAAGTTTCTCATTCTGCTTCTTCTTCCATTCCTCCATTCTCTCTTTCCACGCAACCGTACCATAACCATAAACGGCTAAATCTTTCTTAGGATCCATCGGTCGTGGAGGCACTACAATGTTCATAAATGAATTGAAGACAAACCAAGAAAAATAGCACCGAATATACATCCAAAACAAATTAAAACTTACAAGTCATGGACGAATCAGTATACGGCATAGGGTGGATTCGCTTTCCACGCCCCATAAAAGGGGGACAATGAGGGCATGCTTATCAGCCGAAATTGTATCGTCCTTCAAGTTGCATTATTCCCATTAAAAATTTTAATCAAACTACCATAAATCCGTAAGAGGATCATAAAAGTTGAAATATAATTTACCTCTTGACCATAAGTAAGGAGAGGAATTTCCGAGTTAACAGCTGCTGCATCCAATTCCGAGTGAGTAGTGATTCCAGAGGTCGTGCGGCCAAGATTATGCCAACCCGCGAAAGATCCCTCGGAAATATGCTGTGAATCTCTCCTCTCAATGCCATTATAATCAAATTCATTCTCCAAATCGTCAAATTCGTCTTCATCTTCATCACCATCCACTCTTGGACTCCCTGAAAATTAATTGGCCTAATTAAACTATTCAACTAAAGATGTAATCTTTGAAATTGAACATATAACTTGAAGAATCAACTACCTTTTATGCGCTTGAATCTAGTTTTGCATTGAGGGCAAGCTTGATTTCCCTCCCTCCTTTCATATTCATAACATGGTCTACAGATAGGGAAAGCACATTCATTACAAGCAACAAAAGGCTCCTCATCTTTGATAAATTCAATCTCGTCTCCACAAATTTGACAGATCTGTCCACTCAACTCCTTCACAGAAGTCACCTACCCATTACGAAGAAATCGATTTAGTAAATCGGAATCAGATCAAGAATTTCAACTAAATTAACACATACCAGTAAAAGCTTACAGATTCAGAAGTATGAAAGAGAAAAGCATAAACAAACAAGAATGCAGAAAAGCATTACTAAAAGAAACTGAATAGGCTTTTATTCCACCGACAGATGAGGTTTTTCTACTTAATTGAAAAAATCCCTGAAACCACCGACAGATGAGTTTTTCCTCCTTAATTGAAAAATGACATCCCACCTCCAGAAATCAATCAATTAATAAGTAAAAAGAACAAGCAACACAGCAAAGTGCCAACAACTTGAGAAATTAATGAAATCTTCACTCACTTTTCCAATCTCATCAGCATTGATGAGAACAAACTCATTCCTGTTGTGTGAGCCAGCAACAAGTCTCCCTTTAGTATCCATCGCAGAAAATGAAAGAAATCTTCGAAACTATCTTTCTTCCCTTCACTATAAATTGAAAAAGAGGGGAAGAAGAAAGAATATCTTCTGCTCAACGCCCATTGCACATGTTAAAAGAAAAAATGAACGGGCCGACGACTCTTTTACTTTTTCCCTCTTGTAAAAACAAAACTCTTCGTAACAAATAATATGCTGAACAGAAATCGATGAAAACGCCACACATTCAGCGATTTAACAATGTGGGTTTTGAACAAAAATGTGGGATTTAATTGAGAAAAAAATATGGGTTTTATATAAAGGGAGTGGGAGGGGTATAATTTCTTTCTGATTTCAATTCTTGAGAGAGAAACCCCTGTTTTGTGATAAAGGGTTTCTCCCTTACAGTATTTTCTTTACTGAGATGTGTGGACCGCAGAATCAAATGCCAACTCCCTGGTTGAAGGGATCGACAACGACAAAAACAAAGCGTATAAATGTTAGTGATTTTCTACAGAAATTGAGAAAAAAAAATCAAGGAAAGAAGAATTGAACAGAATTGTGGTACTGCTACTAGTAATTGAAGAGAGAGAGGGAGGAGAAGAGTAGAAGGTTCAACGCGTAATTTTCAAGGGAAGGGACAGAAGGTCTAGATTATTGATGTTCGAATTGGAAGATGTAATGTAAATTATGTAATGAAGATTGTAGTGGGGCCCAGATGATGGTGGTGGGGTGGTGGAGGGAGGGAGGTCCCACCGACGAAGCGGTGGCGCTTGGGGTTGATAGGAAGGGTGTTTTTGTAATTTTAGTATACTTGTCATTTATAAAGAAAAAAACAATGGGCTTACCGTTTCGCATTTATATTAATTTGTATTTTTCTTTTGGAAAGTAAAAACTAATTTTTTGGGGTGTATTTGATGACGATGATGTGTGGTGTACTGGCAGTGGCAATGACATACTTTGCTTTCGTTTTATATACGTGTTTCAATATTATCTTTTTACATTTATTTATTTATTAATAAATTAAAACTTCTAACATCAGAAAAACGATTACAAGAAAAATGAAAAAAGTCGTCCACAAAAATTGGAAGCACAAATCAACAACAAAGCTAGTTACATTAGAAAATTGGTATTAAAAATATTAAGAAAAAATATTACAATTAGCCACGACAGTTTTAACTCCATGATTCATCCACGTTAAAAGTCTTCATAACATTAAACACCATTTAATTTTTCTCATAATGTGGAGTATACATTATTGTAGAGAAATAATATTAACTATAGTAAAGTTTCATCATAAAATAAATTGATAATTATTGCTAGTCAATTTTCGATGAATATGATGTGACTAGCAAACAAGATGTGTGTTTAATAATTAAGATAAACTTTTCAATGTGTAATTTGTGTAATTAAGGTTGAATTTGTTTATTAACTTGTCAATATATCAACTATTTAATATTTATTGTACAAGTAAGAATGAGCTATCTTTGTTATATTCAATGTGATTTCGACACAGTCGACTTGGGTAGTCGGGCCGAGGTTGAATTCGATGTGGACGAACAAAAATAGTACCGACCTCCAACTTTAAGTGGATGGACACTCGATCCATTATCGATGACTAGTACTTATTATTTTCGAGTTATTTTTATCTAATTCGTTGTTCGTCCTTATGATTGAACGAGGTAGTTGACTTTGAACATTACTCAATGAAAAATAGACACAACATAGATGGATTAAGTAATTTTTTTTTTTTTACAGGGTGATAGATTAATTACTTAATTATGTTTATTAATGGCCTTTTTCCTTATTAGAATAGATCATAAGAAGATTCAATAATTCACATGGAGAAATTCATATATGTATCAATTGCACGGTAAATGGTGCATATTTTTAAAAGGTAATTATTGTGTTTACTCAATAGTATTAGTTGTTTTTGTTGAACAATATCAATTTTACATTTTTATTGAAAAATATTTCTCTCTTTGTCTCGTACTCGATGCATCATTTGTCAAAAAAATTCATCTTGTAATAGATGCATCATTTTCTTAAATAACAATAAAATAATTTTAACTTTTTTATTTATCTTCCTCAAACACCTAAATATTATACCACATGCCATTAATCTTCTTAGACTAACTCAATTTAATATTATTAGAACAACTCTCTCATTAATGTTGAAAATATTACTTTACACCCATCAAAAGACAACTTATATTATTAAACAATGCTTAGATTAATACATGTGTCAAACAATAAATGATACATTAAGTGCGAGGACGGATGGAGTAGTTCTTTTCATTGAGTAGTATGAGTTGTTTATATTGAATATTATTAGTTATTTTCTCTTAACAATATTAATATAAATGTTGAACAATATTAATTATACATCACTTACACGTAGTGACGAATCTAAAATTTTTAATATTGGAATACAGAAGATGATCAATAAAATATTATTTAATAATTTAAAAATTAAAAAAATAGCATATTTGTTTCTATGTATCAATTTAATAAAGAAAGAAGAAAAATCTAAAAATAATAACAAATTTGTTCCTACGAAATCAATTTAGAAAGAAGTAAAAGCTAATAAAAAGATGAAATATTCAATTAAAATGCAACAACCACTGAGACTTGATCACTTGAACACAAGATACCTAGGTGGTGTTTGGCTAGTGATGGTGTGGGTGGTGTCGTTCGTATGGTGATGACTTATTCCCATTTCATTTTATTTTGAACTTATACTTCTAAGTTTCCATCAAAATATTCATTCACTTCTATAGTAAATCTACACATTTTTTTATGAATAGTAAATCTACACATTTATTTTCACTTAATCTCATACAATTATATCATCACTTTTTTTTTTAATCATTCTCTTTCCTACTTTTTTCCCACTCATTAATTATTTCTCCTATTTTTTTACACACTTATTCTCTATCGTACTTTTCTTATTTTATTTTCTACTTTTCTCTCACTCAATCATTAACAATAATAAAATTATATAAATTATTTTTTATTTTATATAAAGTTTCATCCAACTATATTTCTCCATTTCTAACTAAACAAAAATTTACTAGTCATTTGATTGGTCCATCCTAACTTTTCATCTCCATTTTTCATTAATTTATCTCGCCACCATCTCTAACCAAACACCACCTTTAAAGTATAATACATGCACAATGTATACCACTGTACTCAATCGCCATCTCTAACCAAACACCACCTTAAAGTAAAAATAATCTATTTGTTCTTATAATTCTACTTTGATATATTTTAATGTGGAGTATACATGAGAGTTACTCATTCACGTGTGATATTTTCATCAGTTATAGGCTTTCGAAAAAATCGGTTATATGTACAATAAAGTATTATATTATATATAAAGCACATCTTGATAATGTCAATTTGATTATTTTCATATTTAGGTTCCGTGAATTTCATTCTCTCCTCCCACGTGTTTTTGGAATAATGAAAACTTCTTCTTGCAAACTTGTAACTTTAGATTTCAGTGACTTATTAGTGAAGCTAAAAACATATTAAATTTACACACTAGGTACGTACGTGGTAACATTATAATTTCATGTTTATGCATTTTTTTAAAAATATGTATAAAATTACTAAAATAGAATGACAAATCGGATATTAGAATATTGTGAATATCATTATTTTATAATTACAACATGTGGGAGATTTACATAAATCCTCTTGAAAAAAGGAAGATCATAAATCCCAAAGGGTACAATTGATAGAAAAATTGGAATACACAAATAAATGGATCATAGATGAAACTGAGAAATCGCCATTAAGCATGCTAAATGCCAATGCCCAAAAAATTAAATATAAGGGCCGCAAACGTATAAAAAATTTCTAAGTTTAATTAGATGATAAGAAACATACACATTAATGAAAACAATCACTGAATTTTGGTCACTTTATAAAATCCAGAATTTAATTTCTGTAATTTGACAAAAAAAAATATGGGAAGTGGAAATTTCAGGTTAAAAATACAATAATATGCTTGATTTGGGATATATTTTGTAGGATTTCATGAATAATAAAATGCTCGAAAATTTATATGCTAAATAACGACACTTTATATAGTAAACAATGATACTTAGAAAGGAGAGTTGATGAGATGGTATATTTCAAGTGGTTAGAGCTCCACTACATATGTTTTAAGACTATATATGAGTTCGAGTCACCATTTGTTCGATAAAAAAAAAAAAAAACTTGAAACAGAGAGTTCACTTGATGCTACCACGAACTTAAGAGCTCTTGATGTATATTTATTGCATTGAGAGATCAACCCTTTACAATAATGTATAGACTTTTATCTATAGAGCTAAACAAAGCATTGATTATTGAAGTGCAGTCGGGTACACTAATTCTACAAGAGTTGATGTTAACTTTTGCGGGGCATGAACCACTGCACAAACTCCTTGGAACTTGGTCCAAAGATATACTTTTTTCTACTTAAGTATGGAGTTGTGTGATTTGTCACCCACTATTTTCACCAACTCTATTCTTGAAGTTTAGACGGATGTAATGACGGCTTGAAGGATGAATCAATCTCGTAGGTGGAGTGCCAAATCGGCGAGGATGACACCCAAACGCGGAGGTGATTACTCTTAAAGTTTGTTTGCTCGCTCGTCCGACCAAGCTAATAATGCAATCCTAGACGAGATATGGCCAAGGTCGACCGAATCGCTCTAAATCCCGAGCGGTAGGCGAGCTAGCCGATCAGGAAGCAGGGCCCGGTCTTGAGCAAGCACCCTAGTTCTTTAAACCGGTTTGATAACTAAATGGCCCGATTGACTCGGTTAGATAGGATTTATAAATGAGATTCATATTGATCAACAAGTTTAAATAACACCTACTAGGCTACTATTATCAGCATTATGAGAATGCATTCGCAGGCGATGCACGTGTGAACAAGAATGCATTCACATGCCAACACACATTTATATAATATATAATTTTATTTTTATTTTTCCAACCTTGAGGAGAAAGAGCTAGTAAACAAAGCAAGTGGGTGGGCCCGTCTCCATGTTTCTTAGTTCTTACGCGCAGAGTGAAATTACATATATGGCCTATTTGTTTATTTATTGCAACTAACTCCAAAATTATTAGAATATCATCAACGGCGAAACCCATTTTGTATCATAAAGTGCCCAAAATTATTAATACTTAATTTATTTCAAAAGTATTTGTAGGTACGAAGCCTTAATTCGGTCACTCAAATCATTAAGACTTGTTTGAGCGCAATCAATAGAAAGTTAATGACTCAGAAGTTAATTAATATAATAGGGTTAGAGATCTAGAGGCTAAATAAAGAATAGTAAGAAATTATATGTAATTGTTAGCTTCTAGTAATTTTTTAAAAATTATTTATAAGTTAGTATACACGTGTTTGACTTTTATTTTGCCATATACTTCGTCTGTTTTATACTAATTATCGTTAAAAATTAATATAAAATTAAAGAATATAAAAGTTTATGACATATATATACCCCCAATCAATTAAGAAGGGAGTGGAAGAGTTCATAAAGGTTTCAATAAAAAAATTAAGAATACATATATGAGTAAATTAGGAAAAAATATGAAGATATAGCTAAAGTGAGAACTAATTTAAATAAAATTTAGCTTTTAAAAAATGATCAACTAATTTTTATTAAGGAATTGAATGATCTTATGTGTTTATTTCCTTAACTTTTTTTTCTCCTAAAACATCCACATATAGTGTAGTTTGTGGTCCACTCGATCGAGCTAGATAGTTTGACTAGCACGAGCGACCTTCTCTCGTGAGCTTTTCCCTAAAATTTTGACTATTTATGCCGCTTGGTCGACGGTGATTAATTCATAAATTTGAACTCCTAGCTCAAGTCGAGACAGTGGCTCGAGCCGCCTCTAGTGGCTCCGGACTTCTTAGCTCATGTAATGTGATTAAAAGCTACTCTATTGTATTAATATATATTGTACAAGAAAAAAATAATGTTCTTTTAAAATAAAAATAAAAATATAATTTAAAGCAATTTTAGAAATAGTGATTGCCAATTAAGGTGAACTCAAGGCAATTATGTACTAAATGTTATTTCACTTGATAAATTCCTATTTTATGTTTTATCATTCCAATCCTGCATTGGTTATTAATAAGTTCCTTTTAAATAAATTCCACCTTATAATTTAAAACGATATTAATAAATTAATATATTTTAATAAAATACCTAACATTATTAAAAAAATATACATAAAATACAAACAAATTTCATGATAAAACTAGCCGGACTCACAATATATCTTACCCTAAAGCAATTAAAAAATTTAAATAATTAAACTTGGGTAAAAAAATCACTGAAAAAATTATATATAACTACTTTGTGAAGAAAAAAAAAAACTTTAGCTAATCCACGAGGTAGAATGTGAGAAACTGGACTTTTTCTTTACCTTTCTCGTTTTAGAAGCATAGGATGCTTCCAATGTTCGATTAGCAACTTCCAATCATTACCTAATTACAGAGTGATTATTTCCACTAATTAGAAACCCAACACGTGCCAAGTAGTATTAATTATCCATAATTAACTACCCTAATACCACGTGTGGGCCACCCTTGATTTCCTGACGAAACCTATACGCATTATTCCCTTTTTTATTATTACTCCCCATAATCTTCCCAGTTTTATTATATAAGTTTCATATTTTTAAAATAAAAAATAATTATTATATTTCATTCTTACAATATCTACTAATTTATATGAAGTATTATTACTGTTAGACTAATACAAATAAACAACCAATAAATATACATACTATATACATAAAAATTTATAAAATTATCTCTAAAAAACTCAATCATTATTCCCTCTTTCTTAAAGAATATGTAATTCCTCCTAAAAAGAGTTTCATGGAACGTAGAGTATCATATAGTACTTATGTACCTTTAATATGGACGAATTTTTCTTTTTGGTACGTACTAAATTAGTAAATTATGATCTTATTTCTGTATTTTAATCATGAATTATTTTCTTTTGAACCAAAATAATTCTATTTAATCATTTTAATACATATTAAAATACTTAAAAGTAATATAAGCATTTCAACTCCTCATAGATATTTAATTTCTATCTCATCTATTGTAGAGATATAATAGAAAAAAATGAAAAACATTTAAAACTATATCCTCATCCACCAAATTTATGCTCGGTTATCTTATTGGTCCTTCCATCAAATTTATGCTCATTCCTTCTTTAAAAATTATCATTTTATTATCATCCTTCAACCATCACTTAATTACTCAAAATGTCATTGACTTTACATTCACAAATAATTACTTTGTTAAAAAATGGACCTCACAATACCCTTAATTTATCTACTTTATACAATAAGCAAATAATTTTTCTTAAATATTGTGCAATGTTCTTTGAGCATAAGTTTCATGGATAGAGGGAGTATTAAATATATTTTCTTAATTTGTGTGAAAAATTAACAAAAGTAGCAAAATTATTTTAGCAGTACGAATATATATATATATATATATATATATATATATATATATATATGACAATTTTAGCTATATGGATTATTTACATTTTCTATTTTACATGTAAAAACTTTTAACGGTTAGGAGTTAACATAAATGAACAAATTTCACAATTTTTTTTTATATATTTTTGAACTTTTAAATAAAATATGATTTTTGACTAACAATCTTGAGTAGATATGAAGTTAGAAATGTCAACGGGCGGGGACGAGCCGTTCCCCATCCTCATCCCCGCTAAGGAAATGGGAAAAATTTCTCCCCATTCCCGTCCCCGTGAAGAATTTCCATCCCCGTTTACCTATATATATATATATATATTTTTAAATATAAATAAAAATTAAATTATATAAAATATTTAAATAAAAATTAATAAATACATATATAATATTGAATAATATATAAAACAATACCTTTTATATATATATATATATATATATACATATAAAATCACTATAGGGAAGGGAGAGTATGATTCCCACTCCGCCCGTTCCCATCAACGGGTATGTTATATTCCCGGTGGGCGGATCCCGGCATGGAACGGGATTCCCACCCGTTGCCAAGCCTATATGATATATATACCTAATCTAATATATAATGACTTGTAGATTAAAAATAATACTCCCTTCGTTCCTCAATTAACTTCACATTTTCTTTTCTGGCGTCCCACAATTAACTTCACACCCCTAAAATGGAACACTCTTCATAAACTATACTCTCACAACATCATTTAAATTTCTAAAATACCGCTCTTATTTTATTTTATTCTCTCTCCTATACTCTTACATTTTATTCTCTCTTACATGTTTCTTTACACGTGAAGATAACTTAAGACGGAGGAAGTGTGATATATGATTATTAGTATAGCTAAATATATTTAAGATTTTACTATATTTGAAATCCAACCAATTTGATTTTTTTAATAAATCTTCCAATTTAGAGTGAATCTCTAGTGAAACTCGTTCACCGTATGAAACGAGTCTCTACATTTATTCAAGAATTTATATATATAAACTAATATCATATCATTCACATAGTTTAGCGTATGCAAAATATAATTAATTTATATAAAAGTGATGAGAGTATTATTGAATGAATAATATTATATACCGAATAAATTCAGTTTCATACTATACAAGTTTCATTAGAGAATTTTCTTTCAATTTAATTGAAACTCTAAAATAGTTGAAATTACTCAAGCTCAAAATATCTGTTTTATCATAACTATTAGAACGGGAAAAAAATACAACTCTTTTGTCAAATGGTTACAAATAGCAACAAAAATCAACATAGAATAAGATATTTATTTAGATCGAGCTAATCAAAAGTTACAGCTAATCAATTGAAAACCCTAATCATTGAAATCATGATCCATCAAATTAATTTAGGAAATTCCACATTGACAGCAAAGACCATGATATGTCAAAGGTGTACATCCACGTTCGCAGTAGAACCCACCTTCAAAAACCTCCACGCGCTAGCTAACCAATATTTTCACGCGCTTCCCCACTATTTTCGTCGGTGCAAAATTTTAAAAATACTGATACATAATTAATAATAATGCTTTAATATTAAATACGCCACAGTGCGGCAGTTCACCATCTTCGCCGACAGAAAACGATTTGCAAGATCCACGGCGAAAAACAAGCCACGTGTCGAATAGCGTGGGCCTTCCTTACAGCTAAGTGAAAATAGTGCAAGTGAAGTTGGTCTGCCGCTTTCATTAGCTGTCTGCCAAATTGTTTTCTTTTCCCTTTTTCTAAAATATCTAGTCGTTCTGCTTCTGCGTATTTCATTTTAATTAAATATATAAGTTTTTTTTTTTTTTAAATAGAAATTGGAATCGTGGGAAATTGTGTTGGTATTTTTCTGTTATTGGACATTATAAAAATGAAGCGGGAGATATGGCGGGTCTTATTTTGGTGTGGGGAAAACAACTTGTCAATAATGTAATTACTAACATGTGGTAAATATACCAAAGATTGGGGTGATGTATTAAAAGACGAGAATATGTTGAGTGTAGACAAATTGTGAACCTAATTCAAGAAAAATAAGTTAAAATTAAATTAAATTTATACTAATTAATTGTGTCATATACAATTAATACATATAAGTGTAACTCAAAGTATAACATATGAAGTATATTCTTTGCATTTAGTTGACTAAGGATCGGTTGACCTTTATAATGAATCTACCTAATTAAGTAGCTAGGTGTGACACTTTGTATTTTTGTGTTATATTTTGAGTTGACATGAAGATGTACAGCACAAAACTATAAGACTACACACTAACACTACAATAAGAAGCGCTGCTAGCATAATACAAACATGGAAAATTTCGTATTAACATAATACGATAAGATTAAAAATTAAATTTACGTTATCCTATAACAAGTTAATAAAAGTTATACAATATGATACGGTAAAAAAGTATAAAATTTTCAATAAAATTACAAAATATTAAGTCATATATACAATAAATATTTTTTCAATTTAATGAATCTACACGAACACGACACAAAATCTTTATATTCTTTTCGTGTCGATATCATGAAAACGATAAGTTTCAATATGTACATATTTGAAATTTTCGTGTCGTATCCAGCATTATTATTCCTATAGTACAGTGTCAAGAATTTTGGCTTGAGAATTTACCAAAGTTTAAAATGTTCATCCATCTAGAATTTTTAATTAACTCACTTCAAACTGAATTAGTGGGTGCCCTTATTGGGCTGCCTTTTACAGTGGCAGTGGTACATTGAATTTATGGCGGAGCATAGGAGAGAGGGGGTTGGGAAGACTGGAAGAGAAGTGATAGAAGAAGACCAACTCTGTAAATGAGAGTGAAAGATTTCATATTATATTATGCCTAATGTGACACATAATTAATTAATTGCATTTAATTAGTTATGATTAATTAATTAAAATCTTAGATTAATCTACAACGAGTTAACGATGTTGAATTCTGAATTTGCCGATGATTGACTATTTAGTACGAAAATGAGGATGCGAGATTCACTTCCTTAAAAGCAGCTTCATATTATGTAATTAATACTATTAAAATTATTTATTTATATTATTATATTTATTTATTGATATCATAACTATTTTATAATGTGATATCGAGTTTATAAGTGTAATTGTACTAAATGAATATTATGATATCGATAAATGAATGTAATGATATTAATTTCGTACTATAAAGCTGCTTCACACTAAATTTTGTATTTTCTTAAATAACAATAAATTTTGTGTTTTCTTAAATAACAATAAAGTAATTTTAGTCTTTTTATCTATCCTATCAAACACCTCAATATTACCTCCATATCACATGCCATTACTTTTTCCACACTAACTCAATTTAACACTATTAAACTAACTCTTTTATTAAATTGAATAAACTATCCTATTTCATCAATAATCAATTTATATTATTAAAATATATTTTATATTAAAACTTTTGTCCAATATTAAATGATTCATCAAGTACGAGAAGATGGGAGTACAAATTATTAGATGGTGGGTTTAGCAATGTTCCGCATAAGTAGAGTGGGCTTGTTCCTTGGCCCAGAAAAATGAAAAAAGTGGGTTAAAAATTGGGCTTAAATGTTTTTTTTTTTTTAACAGGATATGGGCTTAAATGTTGTTAATTGAGTTGGATATCGTTTATATATATATATATATATATATATATATATGGAAATAAAAATTTGTTGTTAAATATAACTCACAAATGATCTAATTTGAATATGGCAAGGTGTCGTACTGGTACACGGATATAATCGTGCGACTCGCTGAGCTAAATTGAAATTAGGGTAGCATTTATTTTATATTTTCAATCAAATTTAATATCATGTTTCAATTATATTAACTTACACAATTTATTAAAACTAGTATTACGTTTCATCCAGATTTATGTTCAGTTGTACAATGCAATTCGTGTATATTAGACTGACTTTTGAATATATTCTTAATTGGCCTCTATAGTTTATCCAAAGAGCTAGACTTAAAAAATACAAATTATCTGTCAATGTAGTTTTTTTTTTTTTTTTTTTAGATAAAAGAATAAAAACATTAAAGCAATAACTTACAAATTTCTAAATAATATATAATGAAACTAATACACGAAAATAAAAAAATAATTCATAAGATTCAACATGAAGACTTTCTTCTTGAAATCAAAGGACGTTTATAAGTTAATTAATAACGAGTTCATTAATTTATGCAATAAAAAAGAGGTCCAGGTTCCAGCAACTACACACGATAGCTAGGAGATCCTATAGAATATGAAATATTATGGGATGAAAGATATTCTACTGACGGTGTAGAGCACCAACGATAATTATTATAAAAGTGATGAAAATAAACAATAAAATCAAAATTGAAAAATAGAAGTATTACAAACTCGAGCTAACATTCTTTATCTTCTAATGGATCACTTGCTAACTTCAATAATATTAGTTATTTGTGATTGTTAGGATTTTAGAGCACCAACGATGATTATTACAAGAAAGAGATGAAAATAAACAACAAAAACAAACTAGAAATTAAAGTATTACAACTGATAGAATACTATTCAACTTCCAATATAGTAGTAGTTGTTAGCTTCAATGGCATTAGTTGCTTCTTTGGGCAACTTTCTCTAAATAGCTGCTTCTATTTTACCTTATTCCAAAAAAAAAAAAAAAAAGGGTCAAATCAAACTGTTAAATACTCAGATTAATTATGAATCAATCAACATCCGATCTCCTAATTGTGATACCAATGTTAACGGCCTGTTTTAAAAAATTGTCTCTTCTTTTCTTTGGATTAAGGCAATTATTTTTGGCATATATACTGCGGTTGAGGGAGCCTTTGTTAAATTGAACATATATAAAAGACATGATTATAAAGGATCAAGCTGGTGAGCTTGTTAGACTGAAACATTCTTTTGGTGTCAATTTTTGGTCCTTTTCACCGAAAAATTTCAATTTTGCCGGAAAATTGCCCTAATTTTTTATTTTTATCACGTCGGCAGCCGTGTCAAGTCTCATTAATTTGAATTGTTACTTATCCAGAAGCAAAACCCTAAATCAATTTTAAATTCCGATTACATCTTCCTCATAAATCACGATTTGTAAATTTGTCAATTTTCGTCGCTAATTTCGAGTGTTTTACGATGAGGGGAGGGTCGATGCCTATAAGTTTATTTTCCTCTTGTCGAGCCTGTCATTTTGATACATTTTATGTCATTCTACTACAACAGATTTTTGACCATTTTTCGGTAATTTTTCCGCCAAAATTTGAATTATCCAGTGATAAAGACTTGTTTTGATATCAAAAGGAACACAATAGATAAAATAAAAAGAAAAAGAACCAAATCTAGATTCGAGCAAAGTTACAGGACCATTTATAAAATTATCTCCATTTTTATTCATGTAAAAGTAATATAAATTACACCATCTTGAAGCTAGCTTGTTAATTCTGTATTACTATAGGTAAGCCTTGCTTGAAAACAGGCATAGGATCTCTGCTGGTTGACGTTGTCTTGTATGCAAAGCTTCCACCTGGGCACATTCTTGGTCCTCCCCCAAACGCCACGTAGGTATAAGGCGGGATTGCTCCCATTTTCTCAAATCGCGATGGATTGAACTTATGTGCATCTGGGAATATGCATGGATTCATCCATTTGTGTCATGCACCCAGCCCACAACACCTGTTTTTCCATCATATATAGCTTGCTTGCTTATATTCATATCTTCAAAACATGTACTCCCTCCGCCCATAGTTGACTAGGCACGAAGATTAAGAAAATATACTTTTGGTGTGTTGATCCATTTAAATGAAGGGTATTATAGGTAAAATATGTGTATGTAAAGTAAAAGTTAGTTAATTGAGTTGAAAAAGTAATGACATTGGTTGTGAGGGTGTTAAAAATCAAAGGTGTTTCCATTTATAGGTGTGCAAAGCAGATGTGGGACGGACGAATAAGGTAAGTGTTCAAACAACTGTGGGACGGAGGGAGTACATAATAGTATTTCATATGGAGTTTTGTTTACCTGCCATCCTTTAGGAATAATATATCCTCCCATTTCAATGTCCTTGACACCTGCCTAAAGTTAAAGGCCACTGGTGGATACATCCTCAATGCCTTCGTTGCTACTCTCCATGTGTACTTCATCTTAGCCAGATCGTCCCATGTGAGAAGCTCGTCTGGTGACTTCCCCTCGCGATCTCCTCTTGCTCTACATAAACCATAAATGTGTGTGTGTTTTTAAAACGATTCACCTTAGTTTGAAAATGGAGACAGTTATGATCTTGATACCTTTAAGGACATTATCATAAACATGAGGATTTTCAGATAAAAGTTTGATCAAGAAAGTAAGAAGGGTGGAAGTTGTGTCGTGCCCTGCCATCATTACAACGACACAATTGTCCACGCATTTCCTCATCGGTCAACAGGGGTGAATCGGTCTCATCACGCATGCTTAGCAAGCTAGTGACGAGATCTTGATGATCTTGACGGTCAACGGGCCTAAAATTGCCGGCTCGAAAACATACGGTCCTTTTTGCCACCCCAGATGTGACGTGGCAACTTCTTAATGAGTTGGAGTCTAGCTGGCGTCCACGTATTCAATTTCAACCCTATTAAGTGTAATTCGGGCTATTTTGTCTTTATTTTGCTAAAATTAAAAGTTACGGGCCTAAAATTGCCAGTCCGAAAACATACGGTCCTTATTTTGCCATCCCCTAAGTTACGGTCCTGAAAAAATTTACCAGTGTTAAGTCTAAAATATATTTACCATATGGTACATTAACTATAATATAACTTAGATTATGCAACACCAAAAATATTACTTAATATGTATAAAGTGTTACCTATTTCTAATATGTAACACTTTTAAAGGGTGTTGTAGTTGCTTGTGTAGCCTAAAGTTTAAGATAATATTTTTATAATTTATGTATCACTTTATAAAAAAATATTACATTATATAACACCTAATGATAACACTTATAAAATATTACATATGTACTTTAGGTAATTTTTTTTTTTTTTTGTAGCAAATAGAGAGTGACCAAAAAAATACATAAATCTTATAAATTTATTACATATTATAATTTTAATAATATATATATATTATAATTATAATAACCATATATATTTTTATTATGTAATAAATAAATTTAAATATAAATACTCTTTATGTATATTAATTTTTTTTTAATTATGGAGTATACAATATATTTATAAAAATAATTTATATATTATTTATTAAAATAAAATAAAGGGATTAAAGTTTTGTACGCCCAGTAACTTGACATGATTTTGATTTTGGTCCCAATCATTTGCTCAGTTTAATTTTGGTCCAGTAACTTAATTTATTTTTTGAAATTGGTCCTTTGACAGGCTATAGTAGGTAATCTAGCACGTTATGACCCATGTGCATTTTTGTTTTATTTTCCTTTTTCTTTTCTTACTCACGTGCCATTTTTATACTTTTTTTTTATAATATTTCACTATTATGTGGCATGTTTCTTAAAAGAAAAATAATATTAAAATTAATAAATAAATATTAAAAATATTAATTTATCTAGCAAAAATAATTATTTCATTATTTGATATGTTTATAATTACCTTTACTAATTTTTTTAGGAAATTTAAAAAATTAGTTTTTCAAAAGTTAATTTTATAATTCTATTTAAAATCTATAATATACTTAAATGCTTTAAAATAAATTAATTATTCTTTCTCAATTTAATTTATATCTGTCCTAATTATATGTTTATAGACAAAAATATTTAATCACAAAATTAATAAAATTTATTGTTAGTATATTTAATTCTCCATCAATTTTATCTATTAGAAAAAAATTAGAATAAATATTATAAAATTAACAAAATTTTTGAAAGTTGTGATTATTTTAAACAAAGAAATCAACAAATAAAAAGAAATCAATTGACTTCCATTTACACAACCACATCTATTCCTCCCAAAATGTTGTCAAACTTAGTAACCCTCCTGTTCTTCTGTTATGATGTCATCTGTTCCATTCTCTTCTTTTTTAATAATATTTATTCTAATTTTTTGAAATAGATAAACTTGATGATGAATTAAATATAATAAAAGTAAATTTTTATTAATTTTTGTGATTAAAAATATTTGTTTTGTCTATAGACAAATAATTAGGACAGTTATAAATTGAGAAAGAATAATTAATTTATTTTAAGGCATTTAAATATATTATAGATTAATATAATATATATTTTAATATATTATTTGCTAAATAAATTAATATTTTTTAATATTTATTTGTTAATTTTCATATTATTTTTCTTTTAAGAAATTACATGTCATATAATAGTGAAACATTAAAAAAGTATAAAAATGCCACTTGAGTAAGAAAAGTAAAAGAAAAAAAATCAACATGACTTGCTAGATTACTGCTATAGCCGGTCGAAGGACCAATTTCAAAAATAATTAAATTTACTGGACCAAAATTAAAATGAGCAAATGATTTGGACCAAAATCAAAGTAGTGCCAAGTTACTGGACGTAAAATCTTTAATCCCTAAAATAAATTATTCTATACAAGGACATGAATAGAAATGTAGTGCATAAACTAATAACTAATATATTTATTATATATGTACATATTATAAATAATATATATATATATATATATATTTATTTATTGAAATAATTTTTATAAGTGTTACCATAATATGTTACATATGTAAATGTGTTATCTAATAGGTGTTACCTATGTTAAAGTGTTACTTTTATAAAAGTGTTGCCTAGAAGTGTTAATTATGTAAAAGTGTTACTTATATAAAAGTGTTACTTACTTAAAAGTGTTACATGTAAGCGTTACATAATAACAAAGTGCTACTTAAAATGTTACATTACCATAATGTGTTACATAAATTAAAAGTGTTACAGCATGGTGTTACGTAAAGTCAATTATGTTGTAGCATGCAATAACCTCCCACATGTCTATCCACACCATGTGAATTGTTTGAATTATTTTATTGGTTACTAATCCAACTGTTTTATCCGTATAATATATATTACACCAACTTAAAGCTTGTAGATTTCTCTACCAATATAGGTAAACCTTGCGTGAAACCTGGCATAGGATCTCTACTCATGACATTGTCTTCTAAACAAAGCTTCCACTTGAATCCAGTTACCAAGTAATGAATCATGGTTAGAGTTTGGAGTCTGGCAAATTCGTTACCCGGGCACATTCTTGGTCCTCCCCAAACGCCACAAAGGTATAAGGCGGGACTGCCCCCATTTTTTCATATCGCAATGGATTGAACGTATTTGGATTTGGGAATATGGATTCATCCATTTGCGTCATGCATCCCGACAAAACCACCTGCTTCTCCGTAAATAATTAGTTTGTTTAAAAACAGAATATTTCAAATAAAGTTATGGATGTTAAAATAATTACCTGCCATCCTTTAGGAATTATATATCCTCCTACTTCAATGTCCTTGAGGACCTGCCTAAAGTTAAAAACACTGGTGGATACATCCTCAGTACCTCTGTTGCTACTCGCCATGTGTACTTCATCTTAACCAAATCATCCCACGTGAGATACTCCCCTGATGCTTTCCCCTGCGCAATCTCCTCTTGCTCTACTCAAAAACACAAGTTATACAAGTCCGTAATTACATGTCTTTTAAAATGAGGACAAAAACAAGCACCCTACCTTTAAGGACAGTATCATAAACTTGAGGATTTTCGGATAAATTTTTGATCACGAAAGAAAGGAGGCTGGCAGTTGTGTCGTGCCCAGCAAACATCGCAGCGACACAATTGTCCACGATTTCCTCATCGGAGAGCAGTGGGGAATCAGTTTCATCACGCATACTTAGCAAACTAGTTATGAAATCTTGATGATTTGGGAGGTCATGCTGTTTTCCTAGTTTTTCCCTCTTTTCATGCAAGAGTTCCATAATAATCTCTCCGACTTTGGACCTTGCACATAGGCTTCTGTTAAAGCGTGTAAAGGGCAAGTTTATTCCAAATGTTAACGTTCCATCTGTCACTTGTTTAAACAAAAGTACAAGTTTGTCTCTTCTTTTTCCCCTTTCAATTCCAAACAAAACTGTGGAAATAACGTTGAAGGTCAAGGTCCTCATCAGGTGCATCACCTTCATAAAACAATTGCCATTTAGATCAATTTTGCTTCTATTGAGTCTGGATAAATTATTTTTTAAGGACTGTAACTTAGTGGGTATGGCAAAATGAGGATCCTAACTTTTTGAAATTGACAATTTAAGGACCATAACTTTTAAAAATAGCAAATTGAAGCCAAATTAACCCAAATTGGGCCCAGAATTCAGCCGAGATTGGGCCAAAATTGGGCTGAATTTCAGCCCAATTCGGGCCAATTAGCCCGATTTGTGAATATTTGAACTGATTTGACCTCAATTCGCCACTTTTTATAGTTACTATCCTTAATTTGCCAGCCCAAAAAGTTATGGTCCATATTTTACCAACCCCTAAAATTTATGATCCTTAGGAAAGATTTTCCCATTTATTCTTTATCACACAAGGGCTGAAACCGAAACAAACTATTTGAGATCGTCCAATAAAAAGTAATTAAGTTTAACAAATGAACAAGTATAAAATTAGGGTAAAGGTATTTTTTTGTCCTTTAACTTTCAACAATTTTAATTTCAATCATCTAACTTTTCAACTTTGTAAATAGTCAGTGAAGTTTATGAAATTCAATATTTTGTCATTTACCGGCTAAAGATGCAATAAATTTCAACTTTTTGTCCCATTAACGGGCATAAAAGGACGAAAATGTTGAATTTGGTAAATTTAATGGATGTCAAATACAAAAAAATTAGCGGACTAAAATAAAATTTAGTTCAAGTTAAAGGACAAAAAGAACATTTGCCCTAAAAATTAAAAAAAGTGCAAAATTATCAAACAAGTTCAAATAAAAGTCATACCTCGATCTCCTTATTGTGATGCCAATTCTGGTTGAAGTGCAATCTTATCTCTTCATCGATCTTAGCAACGGATTGTCTAAGTGCTTCAGGCTTCAAGAACGATAAGAATGCTCTCCTCAGACGGTTGTGGTCTTCACTGTTTAATTCCGTTAGATTCCTCTCACCGATGAGCCTCCTCAATGATTTGGGCTGCTTAGTGGAAAGTGTGTCATCGTCGAGGGTGTATATGAGTTTGTTAGTTGCCTGTGTAGTAAGGAAGACACTGGGAGTTCCAAAAATGTGGAACTTCGAAATGGGGCCGTATTTTCGGACTCGTTCCTGGAGCCAATCTTCAGCCCTGTTGTTTCTCATGGCTTTCAGAAGTTGAAGGGTCTGACCAATGAACGGTAATCCCATTGAACCAGGTGGAAGCCTTTTGGAAGAAGAGATCCCATTCCTAATGAGGAAGAATAGGAGGGGGAGAAGTACAAGAATGGCCAAGTAAAGTGCAGATTCCATGTCTAGTGATATATATAAGGAACGAGATTTGTTTTCTCTAGCTGCGTTTTACTTGCAATGTTAACTGTGTGCTGTGGATATATATTGGGGATGTTCTCACTTTTGTCTCCTCTAATTTAATACAATTTTCAATTTTGTAGTACAAAAATTAAAAAATTTGAAGGCTAAATTGAAAAAATGTCATGTAACATCGATCGATGATAGTTTTAAAATGCCCTATAACTTTTGAATATATGAATATGCCTTGTAATTGTAAAAGAGTTGAAAAAAATGCCCGGCCGCCAGTTGTATTAAGTTATTGGGTAATTTTGTCAAATTTTTTTGCTTGACATGACTTATTCTTAAATTGCCTTGTCAGCCTCTCCCCATTGAGAATCTGGAAACAACCGGCTGCAGAAAGTTTTATTTATTTTCGTATAATTCAAAAGTTACAGGATAATATCATCAAAGTTTCAAGACATTTTTTTTTCAATTTTACCAAAATTGAATTTATTGCGGGGACCAAAAATGATATTGAATATTTCGTTGGAGGTAGTCAGTGGTAATTGATATTTAAACATTGAAAATGTGAGAATTGAGTTTACTTTTTTTTTTTTGTTATTTTATGGTTGATGATGATAAATAATCATTAATTTTATTGGTACTTTTTATTTTAGTTTGCACGAAATTATGGTGTTTTGCCTAACTCGATTCACCAGTCACTACTATATATGATGTAGGACGGCTGCTACTATTGTTTACTTTTTAGTGTTAATTTATAGTTGATGATTATATGAATTTGGCGGGGTGGTTGACTAGAAGGTTTTGCCTTTGATTCAACAATGATTGCTATGATGTATGACGGCTGCATGCTCTGTTTAGTTGCCTCTAAGACTCCTATTGAATGAAGTAATTTAACTATTACATACAATTTTTACATCCCTATGACTAATAGATAATACAACAATTTTTTCTAATTGCTTCTCACTACAATTTAATAGTTGTAATTTCCGATTATGACCCTCCTTCTACGCAAACTGCTACTAATGCTAGGTGTATTGTTCATTGATTTGATATTATTTGGCCTTCCCAAATCATCTGTCCTCTCTTTCATTTGCTTTTACTGATTGTTCTTTCATTGGTGACTGACGGTGAAGTAAAAGAAATTAGTTTAAAAATCCTTGGTTCGAGACAGTTGGTGTGGTGTTTTTGGTCCCAATTTGATTTCACCGTTTTTTTCTATGATATAGACGCTGACTTAGCATGAAAAAATACATTTGGTTAGACACGCTGGCTTTCCAAGCCCGATTAGAGAACCATGTGCATTTCACATGAGTAATGGCCCAATTAAGTGTAATTTGGCCTAAATTTGCCGAACTTAAAAATAATGTCCTAGTTTTGCAAGCCCAAAAATATAGTGTCCTACTTTTGCCAACTGTTATAAGATAGTGTTCTAAAAATAATTTTCCCCTAGCTTCGAGTAATTTTTTTACATTTTTGTTACCTTTGGTTTTTAAACAATAATGTTGCACTTGTGCAATAATGATGTACATGTGCAAAAGAAAAATTCTGAAAAAAGAAGACATGTTTTGATTCATTGCTACCATAGAGATTCGACATTTCAATAGCACGATAAGATCACAGACGCTCATCAATGAATTTTTCTTAAAAGATCTTGAAATTGAAATACTTATGAACTAAGGAAAATTTCTAGAAATTATCGAAACTGGAAATTCATGGGAAAGAAAATCTATAGCTTTAGTGGGAAAATAGCAAATAGAGAATGACAAAAAAAAAAAAAAAAATTATATATCACTTTAAAAAAGTGTTACATTATGTAACACTTATAAAAGGTTACATATATACTTTAGGTAATATTTTTTATTAGCAAATAGAGAATGACCAAAAAAAAATAATAATAATAATAATGTAACTTTCAAGGTTTGATCCTTAAACCTGAAGAATGAAAATGCAATGCTTAACAACATTTTTCCTCCTCTGAAATATTTTTAATATTTTGCACTATTCTAATATATATATCATTTTAGAATAATATTAATTTAACTAAATACATTTTGAAATTATTTAACTAAATATATTCTGAAATAATATTATTTTAGAATACTATTAATTAAACTAAATACTAAATTATACTATAATTTAATATATAAATACATTGAAAATAATTTAAAACAGAAAATCTTAAAAAAATAAAATCTAATTAAAAATGTTAAAAATTGAAAATTACATGACTATTTTCAATTTGTAAATATCAGTATGACTAAAATAAAAATAGAAATAAGTTATAAGACTAAAAGTATATATTTTCCCTTTATAAAAGAATTGGTGTTTTCCATTTGTCGGTTTTTAAGTATTATGTTGAATCAACGAGTTTTATTGAGATCACTTAATCTAATATTCTTGTTGAATCAATGCATTCCGTTCTTGTGATATCGGTTTTATAATTGAAAAATTTTCTCTTGGACCACTTTTGCAATAAACCCATAGATTCAAACAAGCTTCAACTGAAATTATCAACCAAAGGACATGCATACTGAAATCTCATGATTGTGATGCCAATGTTGGTCGAGGTGCAATCTTATATCTTCATCCATCTTAGCAACGGACTGTCTAAGTGCTTAGGGCTTCAAGACCGATAAGAATGCGCCCTCAGACGATCATGGTCTTCACTATTTACTTCAAATAGATTCCTTTAACCGAAGAGCCTCCTAATCGATTTGGGCTGCTTCGTGGAAAGTGTGTGATCATCGGAAGTGTATATGAATTTGTTAGTTGCTTGTCCGCTAAGGAAGATAGTGGGAGTTCCAAACACGTGAAACTTGGAAATCGGGCCATATTTTTGGACTCTTTCCTGGAGCCACTCTTCATGCTTGTTGTTTCTCATAGCTTTTAGAAGTTGAAAGGTTTGACCAATTATAGGTAATCCCAGTGAACCTAGTGGAAGCCTTTTGGAAGAAGAGTTCCTAGTGAGGAATAATAGGAGAGAAAGAAGTGGAAGAATGGCCAAGTAAAGTGCAGAAAATTCCATGTCTGGTGATTTGAAGAGATCTGTTTTCTCTAGCTATCTGCCTTTTCCTTAATATATATTTAGGATAATTTCACTTCTGGTCCTCCAATTTTACACAATTTCTTTCTAGAAGTTTATAGTCAGTGGTAATTAATATTTAGACATTGAAATGTGAGAATTTGTGTTTACTTTTTTTTTTTAAATTTATGGTTGATGATGATAGATGATCATGATCAATTTCTTAGGATTTTAAGGTTTTGCCTAATTTGATTCACATACTACTATCTATATAGTTTTTCTTTGTTAGTTTATAGTTGATGATGATTGATGATCATACGAATTTGACTAGAAGATTTTGCCTTTAATTCACCGTTCACTACTATATACGATGTAGGACGACCGATCGGTTTAGTCGCATTTCGCAGTTGGAAAAGTTGCTATATTGTGTAAAGTGATGTTTTCTCTATCTGCCTTTACTTGCAATGTTAATCTGTGTGGGAAAATATTTTTAAGGACTGTAACTTATGGGGTTGGCAAAATGAAGATCTGTAACTTTTCGGGCTAGCAAATTAAGGACAATAACTTTGAAAAGTGGCAAATTGAGGCCAAATCGGTTGGAATCTTTACAAAAATCAGGCAAATTGGCCCGATTGGGCTGAAATTTGGCCCGATTTGGCCTAAATTTGGGTTGAATATTGGGCTAATTGGGTGGATTCGGACTGATTCGACCTCAATTTGTTATGTTTAAAAGTTATGTTCCTCAAATAGCCAACTCAAAAGTTACAGTCCTCATTTTGACACTTAGAAAAGTTACGGTCCTTATTTTGCCCGTCCAAAAAGTTAGGGTCCTCATTTTGCCACCCACTAAGTTACGGTCCTTAAAAATAATTTACCCTTAACGGTGTTGAGGATAATTTCACTTTTGATCCTCCAATTTAATAAATTTTAATTTATTTGGAGGTAGGTAGTGGTAATTAATATTTGGACTTTGAAAATGTAAGAATTGTGTTTACTTTTTTGTGTTATTTTATGGTTGTTGATGATAGATGATAACGAATTTCTTCGAAATTTTAGGTTTTGCCTAACGCTAGTATATATGATTAGGCCGGCTGCTACCATTGCACGTCTTTACTTTATTGTGTTAATTTATAATTGATGATCAAGAATTTGGCGGGGTCGTTGACTAGAAGGTTTTTCCTTTGATTCATCAGTGACTGTTATAATGCTTGGGGTTATCTGCAGTTTCCGTCTTATATATAAGATTTTTGTTTCATAAAAATGATTCTTTTTTATTAAAAAAATTGGTTTCATAGGAATTTTCTTTCCAAAACTAACATATGTTGATATTTGAAATCACGCGCCGTTAGAAATTTTACTAAATTGTAATTCTTTTTCAATTTTGGTCCCACATGAATTTTAAAATTTTGGTCAGCTGACGGTTTCTATCAAATAGTTAATAGTTGATATCAAAATTGCGGAAAAAAAGGACAGTTTCCGAATAATATTTAACACCCAACTAAATTTGTTACTCCCTCCGTCCTATAAAAATTTACGGGAATCTTTGAAACAAAATTTTAGAAAAAAGTATAATGAGTAGAGTGTTGAGGGGGAATTTTTTTTTCAGGACCGTAACTTAGGGGGTGGCAAAATAAGGACCGAATGTTTTCGGACTGGCAATTTTAGGCCCGTAACTTTTAATTTTAGCAAAATAAGGACAAAATAGCCCGAATATTTATCTCATCTATTTCTAAATCTCCATCTATCTTACGTGACATTCTATAAATTAAAAATATTTAAACCTTGTTTATATGAAACAATGTCGTTTTCTTGCAACCACGTAGGCGCCACATAAGCAACGAACAAAAGAAAATCTGCGCCCAAGCTCTAATTGCAAAAATTATTAAATTGAAGTTTTTTTAACAAATTAAAAAATTCAAATTAAAATATAATTTTAAAAAGGTGGTGATTAATATATGCAATTAAGTCTAAAATATATTTACAATATGGTACATTAACTACAACATAACTTAGATTATGCAACACCAAAAAAATTACTTAATATGTATAAAGTGTTACCGATTTCTAATATGTAATACTTTTAAGGGTGTTATAGTTGCTCGTGTAGCCTAAAGTTTAAGATAATACTTTTTTATAATTTATGTATCACTTTATAAAAAATATTACATTATATAACACCTAATGGTAACACTTATAAAATATTACATATGTACTTTAGGTAATATTTTTTGTTAGCAAATAGAGAGTGACCAAAAAAAAATACATAAATCTTATAAATTTATTACATATTATAATTTTAATTATATGTATACATATATTATGAGTATAATAACCATATATATTTTTATTATGTAATAAATAAATTGAAATATAAATACTCTTTATGTATATTAATTTTTTTAATTATGGAGTATATAATATATTTATAAAAATAATTTATATATTATTTATTAAAATATAATAAATTATTCTATACAAGGGCATGAATAGAAATGTAGTGCATAAACTAATAACTAATATATTTATTATATATGTACATATTATAAATAATATATAAATATATATATATAAATATATATATATATATATATATTTATTTATTTATTGAAATAATTGTTATAAAGTGTTACCATAATATGTTACATATGTAAATGTGTTATCTAATAGGTGTTACTTATATTAAAGTGTTACCTAGAAGTGTTAATTATGTAAAAGTGTTACCTATTTAAAAGTGTTACATGTAAGTATTACATAATAAAAAGTGTTACTTAAAATGTTACATTACCATAATATTGTGTTACATAAACTAAAAGTGTTACAGCATGGTGTTATATAAAGTCAATTATGTTGTAGCATGCAATAACCTTCCACATGTCTATCCACACCATGTGAATTATTTGAATTATTTTATTGGTTACCAATCCAACTGTTTTATCCGTACAATATATATTACACCAACTTAAAGCTTGTAGATTTCTCTACCAATATAGGTAAACCTTGCTTGAAACCTGGCATAGGATCTATACTTATGACATTGTCTTCTAAACAAAGCTTCCACTTGAATCCAGTTACCAAGTAGTGAATCATGGTTAGAGTCTCGATTCTGGCAAATTCGTTACCTGGGCACATTCTTGGTCCTCCCCCAAACGCCACAAAGGTATAAGGCGGGATTGCACCCATTTTTTCATATCGCGATGGATCGAACGTATTTGGATCTGGGAATATGGATTCATCCATTTGCGTCATGCATGCCGACAAAACCACCTGCTTCTCCGTAAACAATTAGTTTGTTTAAAAACAGAATATTTCAAATAAAGTTATGGATGTTAAAATAATTACCTGCCATCCTTTAGGAATTATATATCCTCCTATTTCAATGTCCTTGAGGACCTGCCTAAAGTTAAAAAACACTGGTGGATACATCCTCAGTACCTCTGTTGCTACTCGCCATGTGTACTTCATCTTAGCCAAATCGTTCCACGTGAGATACTCCCCTGATGCTTTCCCCTGCGCAATCTCCTCTTGCTCTACTCAAAAGCCAAGTTATACAAGTCCATAATGTCTCCTTAATTATGTCTTTTAAAATGAGGACAAAAACAAGCACCCTACCTTTAAGAACAGTATCATAAACTTTAGGATTTTCAGATAAAAATTTGATCACGAAAGAAAGGAGGGTGGCAGTTGTCTCGTGCCCAGCACCCATTGCAAAAACACAATTGTCCACGATTTCCTCATCGGAGAGCAGTGGGGAATCAGTTTCATCACGCATACTTAGCAAACTAGTTATGAAATCTTGATGATTTGGGAGGTCATGCTGTTTTCCTAGTTTTTCCCTCTTTTCATGCAAGAGTTCCATAATAATCTCTCCGGCTTTGGACCTTGCACATAGGCCTCGGTTAAAGCGTGTAAAGGGCAAGTTTATTCCAAGTGTTAACAGTCCATCTATCACTTGTTCAAACAAATGTACAAGTTTGTCTCTTCTTTTCCCCTTTCAATTCCAAACAAAACTGTGGAAATAACGTTGAAGGTCAAAGTCCTCATCAGGGGCATCACCTTCATAAAACAATTGCCATTTAGATCAATTTTGCTTCTATTGAGTCTGGATAAATTATTTTTTAAGGACTGTAACTTAGCGGGTGTGGCAAAATGAGGATCCTAACTTTTGAAATTGACAATTTTAAGACCATAACTTTTAAAAATAGCAAATTGATGCCAAATTAACTCAAATTGGGCCAGAATTCAGCCGAAGTTTGGGCCAAAACTGGGCTGAATTTCAGCCCAAATCGGGCCAATCAGCCCGATTTGTGAATATTTGAATTGATTTGACCTCAATTCGCCTCTTTTAAAGTTACTATCCTTAATTTGCCAGCCCAAGTTACGGTCCATATTTTACCAACCCCTAAAAATTACGATCCTTAGAAAAGATTTTCCCATTTATTCTTGATCACACAAAGGGCTGAAACCGAAACAAACTATTTGAGATCGTCCAATAAAAACTAAGTTTAACAAATGAACAATATAAAATTAGGGTAAAGGTATATTTTTTTTTGTCATTTAACTTTCACTAATTTTAATTTTAGTCATCTAACTTTTCAACTTTGTAAATAGTCAGTGAAGTTTATGAAATTCAAAATTTTGTCGTTTACCAGCTAAAGATGTAATAAATTTCAACTTTTTGTCCCATTAACGGGCATAAAAGGACAAAAATGTTGAATTTGGTAAATTTAATAGATGAATTTCAAATACAAAAAAATTAGCGGACTAAAATCAAATTTAGTTCAAGTTAAAGGACAAAAAGAACATTTGCCCTAAAAATTAAAAAACAAGTGCAGAAATTATCAAATAAAAGTCATACCTCGATCTCCTTATTGTGATGCCAATTCTGGTTGAGGTGCAATCTTATCTCTTCATCAATATTAGCAACGGATTGTCTAAGTGCTTCAGGCTTCAAGAACGATAAGAATGCTCCCCTCAGACGGCTGTGGTCTTCACTGTTTACTTCCAATAGATTCCTCTCACCGATGAGCCTACTCAATGATTTGGGCTGCTTAGTGGAAAGTGTGTCATCGTCGAGGGTGTATATGAGTTTGTTAGTTGCCTGTGTAGTAAGGAAGACACTGGGAGTTCCAAAATGTGGAACTTCGAAATGGGGCCGTATTTTCGGACTCGTTCCTGGAGCCAATCTTCAGCCCTGTTGTTTCTCATGGCTTTCAAAAGTTGAAAGCTATGACCAATTACAGGCAATCCCATTGAACCAGGTGGAAGCCTTTTGGAAGAAGAGATCCCATTCCTAATGAGGAAGAATAGGAGGGGAGAAGTACAAGAATGGCCAAGTAAAGTGCAGATTCCATGTCTAGTGATATAAGGAACGAGATTTGTTTTCTCTAGCTGCGTTTTACTTGCAATGTTAACTGTGTGCTGTGGATATATATTGGGGATGTTCTCACTTTTGTCTCCTCTAATTTAATACAATTTTCAATTTTGTAGTACAAAAATTAAAAAATTTGAAGGCTAAATTGAAAAAATGTCATGTAACATCGATCGATGATAGTTTTAAAATGCCCTATAACTTTTGAATATATGAATATGCCTCGTAATTGTAAAAGAGCTGAAAAAATGCCTGGCCACCGGTTGTATTAAGTTATTGGGTATTTTTGTTAAATTTTTTTGCTTGACATGACTTATTCTTAAATTTCCTTGTCAGCCTCTCCCCATTGAGAATCTGGAAACAACCGGCTGCAGAAAGTTTTATTTATTTTCGTATAATTCAAAAGTTACAGGATAATATCATCAAAGTTGCAAGACATTTTTTTCAATTTTACCAAAATTGAATTTATTGCGGGGACCAAAATGATATTGAATATTTCGTTGAGGTAGTCAGTGGTAATTGATATTTAAACATTGAAAATGTGAGAATTGAGTTTACTTTTTATTTTATGTTGTTTTGCCTAACTCGATTCACCAGTCACTACTATATATGATGTAGGACGGCTGCTACTATTGTTTACTTTTAGTGTTAATTTATAGTTGATGATTATATGAATTTGGCGGGGTGGTTGACTAGAAGGTTTTGCCTTTGATTCAACAGTGATTGCTATGATGTATGATGGCTGCATGCTCTGTTTAGTTGCCTCTAAGACTCCGTTTGAATGGAGTAATTTAATTATTACATACAATTTTTACATCCCTAAGACTAATAGATAGTACAATAATTTTTCTAATTGCTGCTCACTACAATTTAATAGTTGTAATTTCCAATTATGACCCTCCTTCTATTCCCAAAGCATCTATCCTCTCTTTCATTTGTTTTTGCTGATTGTTCTTTCATTATTCTTCATTCGAAATAAGGATTTTCTCTTTTCTCTTTCTCATTCAAAATACAATATATGCTTATTTTATTATGTTTATGAGTTTTGATACTAGCTTCTGGTTTCTCTTTTACATTTTTGTTATCTTTGTTTTTTAAACAATAATGTTGCACTTGTGCAATAATGCCTGCATATCTGGAAAAAGAAAAATTCTGAAGAAAAGAAGACATGTTTTCAGATTCATTGCTTCCATAGAGATACGATATTTCAAAGAAAGACGATAAGATCACGTAACGCTCATCAATGACTTTTTTTAAAGATCTTGAAAATGAAAACGAGAAAATTGCACTTTTAGTCCCAACAACCACGGAGTCTCACGGAATTGGTCCCATGACTTGCACCTTTGGTCCCAAAATTGACTTTTCATGCAAAACAGGTCCCAACGTTAGTCAACCGTTAGTCAACATTTGTACTTTTGGTCCCAAACCTAAAAACCCATAGAATCCAGTTTTGGCCCCCAAATTGCCCTGTGTGTCTTTTTGAGGAACCTTTTGGAATTTCATCCAACATATAATCACTTAGATAATATAGTATACGTACTGTCATAATTTTATTAATATCAAAAACTTTAAATTGTCAAAACACAGTAGCAAGATCTATTCGCAAAACCATAAACAAAATAGGAAATTTTGAATTCGATACCAGAATTTGAATTCAAATGATGCTATGAAAGAAAAGGATTGACAGACGATCATATATGACCAATTCAAACCAAACACGTATGTGCACATCTAGAAATCGAAACACAGAGATAATGAAGAACTGGAAACCAACATAAAAAATTGAAAAACAACAGATTCTTGAAGGAAAAAACAACCAAACTGTGATGAAAACTCCATGATATAACTGAGAGAAAAACAGGGATAGTGGAGTAGATACAATGAAAAAAACAAACGAAAACTGAAGATCAATCAAATTAAACTCAATTTGCAACTACCCATTTCTCACAAGGATGATTTTCGAGCAAATATTGAAGAAATAACACCAAATACAAAAAAATGATGAAAACTTATGATCTATTGGTGCAGAAATTTCACCATTTACGTTTCTGTTGGATTTGGAGAATAATCCTAATCTAGGGTTCTAAGAGACTTTTTAATTTTTTGGCTTTGTTCAATACTCTTTAGTCTCAACACACGTTGATTTGGGGGAAAGAAACGACTAACAGGCACGTGACTTGCACATGTCAATTTTCTCGTATAGCTCAAATAGTTAGAGTTCCACTACCTATGCACTCCAAAGGTCATGGGTTCGAGTCACCCTTTGCCCAATAAAAAAAAAAAGTTTTTAACATTGTTGGGACCAAATGTGCATTAAAAATTGATATTGGGACCAAACGTGCAAGTCATGGGACCAATTCCATGAGAGCCCGTGGTTGTTGGGACCGAAACCGCGATTTGCTCAATGAAAACTAATAAACTCCTTTCTTTCTGATTCAAATTCATAAACCCATCTCTCCGTACCCTAAAATAAGGAAAA
The DNA here is from genome assembly GCA_030762865.1 of Paraleonurus japonicus. NCBI lineage: Eukaryota > Viridiplantae > Streptophyta > Magnoliopsida > Lamiales > Lamiaceae > Paraleonurus > Paraleonurus japonicus. Next base: position 7,053,861 of record CM061054.1, on the reverse strand, counting down.
TTTCTAGAAATTATCGAAACTGAAATTCATGGGAAATAAAATTTATAGCTTTAGTGGGTATTTCTTGTTTCTGCTTGTAAATGGAAAATAGCAAGCTTTCAATTGTAAATAAAGAGAAGATTTTGGCTTAATAAAGGATTTTTCCTGCTAAATCTTAGAAACCCAATCTCAAAGGGGAACTCTGCCCTCATCCTCAATGAGTCGCCGTCCTCGTCTTAAAGGGGAACCGCCGACCTAGTCCTTTGTATATCACCACCGTCCTCGTTTCATCCACCATCGTCCTAACCCCTTCCGTCGACGCCCTGTTTTTAGCCCTCACTATATATCTCACACTTGCGAATCTGCGCTAGGGCGGCGACGGCGCTAGGGAGTTCCGATGCCGACTTCGCGGTTCTCACAACAGAGGTCATTTGATTCCAACTTCGGTGGCTACGCATTGTAGCTTTCTCTCGTTAATCCGTCAGAACTTTACAAGAACATCACCAAGAACAAGGGTTTCTTCACTTTCCTCAGTAAATATCATCACCAAGAGCAGGGTTTCCACAATAAATTGTTACCAATAAAAAAACCCTATCAATACCTGAATCCCTCCAATCAGGTGGCGTGATGAACGAGCAGCGGCACTTCGACAAATGGTGACGCGTTGTTGTGCGCGCGAGGGTTGCAAATCATGGCCGAAATTGGCCTACGAAACACGATGGTGTGCAAGCAACTAGCGTACACGAATGTCGCACTGAATTGGTGGCGGCTTGACAAGCTAGCTTTTGCCTTGTTTTTATTTTCCAATGGGCTGCTGAGTGTGCAACTGACCAAGAGTCTACAACTACAATAACTTTAAATCTTGATTTAATGGTGCATTATTCAGGTGATTTCAGTTATGGTCAGAGGGCATTATGGCTCATCAAGACTACATTATAAGTAGCATCTCAGGTGTTGTTGCAAGATGATGTGAATTCAGTATTTCAATATTGGTCCATTAATTTTTTGAACTTGGTCTTTGTAATTTTTTTGGTAGTTTCTTTTAAGTTGTGAGTAGTTAGGAGCTATCCATTTCAAGATGGAAGAGTTGTATAAATAGGCACTTGTAGCTCTTATTTTGAATATGAAGAAAATAGAAGAAGCTTTATAGCTATTAATCGAATACTTTCTCGGCCCGAGCTAGAGTATCGATTTGAGTTCCGTTGCTTGTCAACCTGAGTTGGGGCATCAAAATTACGTAGGTATGAGGATTCATTGCTTGCCAACCTGAATTGGGGCATCGAAATCATCGATCCTAATTCGCGGTTCTCATCACAAGATACATACACTTATTTCAGCATTTGCCACTGCTCTAAGCTTAATAATACCCACCAAGCCGCAGATGCCTCGTTCTTTCACAATTCCGACTAGCTACCACATCAATTACTAAACAACATTGTATATCTCCTTGAGAACTTATGTCAGCTGATAAGATATTCCAAATGAAGTGAAATTCTCTAATTCCTTATCACTGAGTTGTAGACCTGTGTAAAACTTTTATGTCAAGTATTTAAGTGGTTCGTAATTTCATTCAGCAATACAAAGGAATGTTAACAATGGATATTCAACATGTTAGGCGTGGTTTGTGCATGGTAAAGATGATACCGCCAAGAAAATAAGAAAACAGAATTGCCAGGTGGTTCCTAATTCTTTCAGCAATTATGCTGATATCGTCATTGTGCCAATCAAATGTGGTTATTTCAGTCTTGTAGGAAATGAGAAAAATGAAAATATATAGTTAAATCCAACAATTTTATTCATGTAATTTATTTACATTACAACATCTTAAAGCTTGTTGATTTCTCTATCAATATAGGTAAACCTTGCTTGAAAACTGGCATAGGATCTCTACTCATGACATTGTCTTCTAAACAAAGCTTCCACTTGAATCCAGTTACCAAGTAATGAATCATGATTAAGGTCTCAATTCTGGCAAATTCGTACCCTGGGCACATTCTTGGTCCTCCCCAAACGCCACAAAGGTATGAGGCGGGATTGCTCCAACTTTCTCATATCGCGATGGATTGAACTCATTTGGATCCGGGAATATAGATTCATCCATTTGCGTCATGCATCCAGCCCAAAACACCTGCTTCTCCATAAATATATATATATATATAGCTTGCTTAAAAACAGAATATTAACAAAAACTAGTCTTTTTCAAAGGAAATGTTTATGTTAATATTACCTGCCATCCTTTAGGAATTAAATATCCTCCTATTTCAATGTCCTTGAGGACCTGCCTAAAGCTAAAAGCACTGGTGGATACATCCTCAATGCCTCTGTTACTACTCTCCATGTGTACTTCATCTTAGCCAGATCGTCCCACGTGAGAAGCTCGTCTGGCGACTTCCCCCTCGCGATCTCCTCTTGCTCTACACAAAATGTTACACACGTCCATAAAAATCAACGACTTAACATTCGCCTTAGTTTGTATGTATTTCAAAATGGAGACAAACATGAGCATCCTACCTTTAAGCACAGTATCATAAACTTGAGGATTATCTGATAAAATTTTGATCAAGAAAGAAAGAAGGGTGGAAGTTGTGTCGTGCCCTGCAATCATTGCAACGACACAATTGTCCACGATTTCCTCATCGGAGAGCTGTGGGGAATCGGTTTCATCACGCATACTTAGCAAACTAGTGATGAGATCTTGATGATTTGGAAGGTCTTGTTTTCCTATTTTTTCCCTCTTTTCATGTAAGAGTTCCATAATAATCACTCCGGCTTTGGACCTTGCAAGTAGGCTTCTGTTAAAACGCGTAAAGGGCAAGTTTATTGGTAGTGATACCATTCCATCCATCACTTGTTCAAACAAAAGTACAAGTTTGTCTCTTCTATTTCCCCTTTCAATTCCAAACAAAACTGTGGAAATAACGTTGAAGGTCAAGGTCCTCATCAGGGCATCACCTTCAAAACATAAAGGTCATCTAGATCAGTTCTGCTACTATTGATGCTTGATCATACAAACAAAACAAAACTACTCGAGATCATTCAATTCGGTAAAATTTCATTTCAGCTTGTTTCGACATAGTCACATAGAAAAGTTAAAGGAATTTTAATTCCATAACTTGTCTACTTGACAAACATATGGCTGAAACCAAACCAAATTATTTTTTTAAATTTAATAAGCTTGAACACACTAGGAATAATTTTTTTAAGGACCGTAATTTAGGGGTGACAAAATGAGGACCGTAATTCTCAGGACTGTCAATTTAAGGACAATAACATTTTAAAGTCGCAAATTGAGGTCAAATCAACCGAGAATCAACCCAAGTTGGACTAGTTGACCCGATTTTATTTGTATTCGGCTGAATTTAGGCCCAATTCGGGTTGATTTAGCTTAAATTAGCAACTTTTAAAAACAATTGTCCTTAAATTATCAGCTCGAAAAGTTATAGTCTTCATTTCTTGCTCCTTAAAAAAATTATTTAACACTAAAGTCCACACATTGGCTTGTGCTCAATAAATTAGAAAAGATGAAACAAGTGTAGAAATATCAAATTAAACTGCAATTAATTATCAAACAAGTTCACACAAAAGACATACATACCCGAATCTCGTGATTGTGATGCCAATTCTGGTTGAGGTGCAATCTTATTTCTTCATCAATCTTAGCAACGTATTGTTTAAGTGCTTCAGGCTTCAAGAAGGATAAGAATGCTCCCCTCATACGAGCGTGGTCTTCACCGTTTAATTCGAACAGATTCCGCTGGCCGAGGAGCCTCCTCACCGATTGGGGCTGCTTAAAAGAAAGTGTGTTCTCATCAGATGTGTATATGAATTTGTTTGTTGCTTGCCCGGCAAGGAACACTGTGGGGGTTCCAAAAATGTGAAGCTTCCAAATGGGGCCGTATTTTCGGGCTCTTGCCTGGAACCAGTCTTCAGCCCTGTTGTTTCTCATGGCTTTTAGAAGTTGAAGGGTTTGACCAATGAACGGCAATCCCATTGAACCAGGTGGAAGCTTTTGGAAGAAGAGTTGCTATTCCTATTCCTATTCCTATTCCTAGTGAGGAAGAATAGGAGAGGGAGCAGAGCAAGAAGGGCTAAGTAAAGTGGAGATGATTCCATGTCTAGTGATGGAAACAAATTTGATTTCTCTGATCTGCACAATATGTCTTGAAGTCAACTGATAGATATAGATTGGTGTTATTTCATACTTGATTGTCATTAGTTTATCAGGAATATTCCAACGGGGTTTATTGTGATTAAGGTTTTGTCTTTATTTACCAATCACTACTAATTTTATTTTATTTTTTTGAAAGAAAACCAATCACTAGTATGATTTTGTAATGATTGATGTATTTATATATATCAGACATTGCTACTACTTTATTTAATTCTCTACCTCGCGATCAACTCTCTCTCATTTGAAAGGGCCCCAACAAATGTGCAATTTAATATGAATGAAAAGTGTGATGCCTCATACCATGAAAGAATCCAATCCAATTTCATAAAGTCCAGATTTATAGAAATATGTGAAATTTATTTATTTATTAATTTAATTCCCTAATAATTGTTAGTACGTAGGACGGCTGCTCTATTGAGGCGTGATAAAGCTGAGCTCCATGCCTCCAAGTGTACCCTTCCTGTGATGTGTGATTAAGCAGAATATTATTAATCGAAATATATATGTCAATATTATGTAACAATTCAATCGTCGGATCCAAATGTGATGGAAATTTAGGAATATTATTAAATCAAGTCAGGTCAAACTTTAGAATGTTTAAGGTTGACTTGCTAATTGATTGACTAATCTTTTCAGCTTAACAATATCTTGGTTTAACTTTAATTACACCCCAATAAATTCCTTAATTATTTGTTTGTCGTTGACGAACAGACAACGGGACGTTGTTTCTCATTTCATCGTCGTAGTTCCACAATGAAATAGGAATATATTAAAATTAAAATTTGCAACAGCCTGCTTTATAATGATAAACTATATTGTTTAACAAAATGGAATAATTGGTCCACGCGAAATAAACAACATTAACAAATCAAATAATTAGTTGAAACTTGTTGAAATAAATAATTGAAACACTATTAAATAATTATGTCATATTAGGGATTTTTTTTTTTAATATATATGTCTTCCAAATGTCATTTCAATATTATATAGTTCATGTGGCTTAGAATATTTTAATATATGGCGAAAATAAATTTAGAGAACTTAGTCAAAATGGACAATGGAAACAAACAGACCCTGTTGAGGTCAACCTTTGTTATTCTACAACAAAACTAAAATCGTCTTGGGCTTATAATAAGCATGGTAAAGCTTTTCTAGAATAGTAAGATATGTTCTTGTTGAGATCATATTATGTTATTCCTTCTTTTATTCATTTTAAATAATATAAGTTATTTTTATAGAATAGTTATAATTATTTTTACTGAGAATAATAATTGGACATTTGTAATTCTTTCGTGCAAATAACTACAACTGTACATTAAAAACAACTAATATACTGTTAAAAATACACTTAAATTGCATGATGCATATAATACATACAAATCCAAATTATATACCCCAGATATGGCTTACATGTTCAAAAAGAATAAAAAAATTAAAAGATATACAACTTGAGAGTTTTACAAAAGCTTAAGAATTCTGTAATAGGTATATGGCTTACATGTTCAAAAAGAATTAAAAAAATTAAAAGATATACAACTTGAGAGTTTTACAAAAGCTTAAGAATTCTGTAATAGTTCATTTCAGCTGACAAACCGTAACAAATGCTTGATAAGAGAGAACCATACCTCAAACAGTGGATGCTCAGAATAATGAGATTCATTCTCAATTGATCCTCAGATTCCTCATCTTCAAACTGAGAAGATTCAACATCTGGAATTACTGGTGATGCAAGCCAACTAACGTCGATTGGGTTCTGAATCAATTTCAAGAAATGGCTTTCAGAAGCAAGTATTCTCCACACTTTTGGTGTTACATTGGCTATGCAATTATAAAGCCGGCTCTGTATTTGCTCTAACTCCAACTTCTGATACGGGGTATGAAAAATTGGCCCTAAAGTATCACCAAGATGACAAACGTTACATTTGAGATTTGGAAAAGGTGATAAATCGAAATGGCTCAACCCTCGTTTCAGATATGGATCCCAAATGGGGCTCCTAACAAGATTCAGTAATGATTCACCGGCATTTATCCAGAAATTGGCAACAGATGTCACAAGGGATGATTCAAACATTAATAGATGATTCACAACCACAGCAAGCAGCAACGAATATGCAGAACTAATCTTGACCATGTTGAAGGCTTCAAGCTTATGTTCTTCGATCTCATAATCAAGAGCCAAGAGATCACTAGCTTGAACTCTAAAAGCAGAGGCTAGGGTGGTGTAAGCATTAAGAGAAAGATGATGAAACGGATGTAGCTTTATTTTTGAGGTGATTTTGCTTCCTTTGGTTCTAGGAAATTGTCACTTAAGTCGGTGTGAGTGAGTAAGTTTTCAAGCTTATTACAGCATGATTTTGGGTCACCGAGAGAAAGATAGTCATTAACTGCATCATCAATGTTTTCCGTCAGTTTCTCTATTTTGTCCAAATCAGGATTATCAGCTGAGAGTGCCTATGCAGGAAAAAATTACAGGTTAAGCATAGATGCTATGAGCTATGAGCAGAAGTACTAAATATTAATAAAGCATTTAAATGAAATAGAGGGAAAGTGAAGACATGAACAGAGACGGGAACACTATCACAAAGTTCAATAACAAAATGACAGAAATAATTTGGAAATCCAAGGGGGTAACAAGAAACGCCACGTTAATACAAGAAAACCAGCAAACTTTGTGAATTTTATGTGATATATCGACACATGCTTGAAAAATAACCAGGTAACCTTCTCGTGGGAAGGAGATTGCCTCTAGTTCTTGGTAATCTCTCAACGTGTAATGCTTCCACACAAACACAATTCAATCAATTGGTATCCAATTAATCTGAATCTTACTTGCAGAGCATGGTCCACATATGCTGTAGGCACCGCAGCACAGCGCTTACAGCTACAACTGAACCTATACTTCAACCACAATTCTGCTTGTCTCATCTCCTGCAAAATACAATGTCAAGTAAAATTTATTAATTTTTGAGACAGGAGAGAATTGTTGGTAAATGAATGAGGAAATCTTTAGAAAAAAAAAAAAAAGAAAGAAAGAAAGATAGAAGTTAAAAATCAGAAATACATAACACAAGAAAAAGTGTGAAGAAAGACTAATCAGAATAAAAGTGTGTGCAAGAAACTTATGGATGCTGATAAATCTAAACTACTTAAAGTATTTTGTCGAGGCAATAAACTTGTGCATGGTACCATGCAACCCCTCCTTTTTCTCTTCTTTCTTTTCTTTTGTCAACCCTCCCCCACCATTTTCCATCTTTATATTCTAATCCTTTTCCCAGTCAGATCATTTGGTACTTCACAACAAACAGTGCAATACCAAATTGAATAATATATCCTAAACCTATTCATGTATCGTCAAAGTGACTTAACTTCTTCGATTTTGAAAGCATGGATGCAATGCAGCATAAATTACTTTACCATATCTCATATGCTGAAACACAATGAAATGCATAACGTCATAATATCAAATAAGCTAAATTTGAAAGTATATCCAACCCGGGGTTGCAACAAATCAGTGTACGCAATTGTCACCTCTTCTCCCTTGACTACAGCCTTTATACTTCGAACTATAATTCTTGGACCATAACCATTTCTTTCTACATAACCCGTAAACACATTTGCATCACTTCCAGAAATAGATAAATAAACAATAAAAATAGATAATTCTCCACCACAAGATTCATGTTAAATACCTGAAAGTTGGCACTTCAAATCACCTCCCTGATCCTAAAAGGTGCCTGCTCATTATGATCCATCCCCTGAAGAAACCGATAGCAAGCATTCGGAGAACAACTATGATTAATCCAAGAAAATGCAGCATCATAAACAGCAATCTCTATGCTCTTTCCACTCTTATCTTGAACCTCCACAGCATTCGTCATCACCAAACACAACACCATCTCCTCTATCACAAAGTCCTCCTGCTTCTCTGCATTTTCGTCCTCATTCACACACATCATTCTCCTCGCCTTCGCCATTATCTTCGCCCCCTCTCTAATCCTCTCCAAAACGTTGTCCATATTTTCACCAGAATCCTCACAATCCCCGCGATTTTCTTGAAATTGGATGTTCATACTTTCCCCAAATATCAATTTCTCCCGATTAGTCATTAACCCCGCAATTCTCTCCACATTTTCCCTTGGCTTCTCTTTATTCTGAGGATGATGATCTGGGCCTTCAAAATTCTCAATTCCTTGATAGGGAGAATCTTTTTCTACTCCAGAAAACAATCTTTGAACACTGCTCATTGAACATGGAGATCTCGGCAAAATACTGTCATTTGTTGGAAGGTTTTGGAAAATGTGAACAAGTCGGAGAGAGAGGCGGAGGTCGGAGGAGTCGTTCCATGTGGAGGGAGGTGAGTGGTTGAAAAGAAAGAGAAGGTGGTGTTCGGCGGAGGAGAAATGGAGGGAGGAATCGACGGAAGCGCAGTTAGGGGAACAGTAGAGAGGAGTGGGGGTGTCACTCGGGACATGACAAGAATTAAGCGTAGAAGGGAAATGGGTGCGGCGGGAGGGAAGAAAAACAGGCGGAGCAATATGAGGTGACGGCGGAATCGTGGAGGACGGCGGCGAGGGGTGGAAGGGGTGGAGTTAAGTCTTGCCCGACGGCGATGCCTTCAATCGCTCTCATTTCCATGTTTAAGGGAGCTCGAGGAATTGCATAAATATGGGCCTCTCTATATTCCACATTACAAACATATTGTTCAATTTTTGGGCTTCCTTTATAATTTTGTAACTAGTGGGCCACAGAATTTATAAGTTCTTGGACAACATTTCTGGACTGGGTTGAGTTGTAACAAAACTTCATATTATTAAGAGAGAGAGAACCTTCTGTCCAAAAAAAAAAAGAGAGAGAGAGAACTTAAATTCTTTCCTTATTGCAAAAACTGTATGTGTCTAATATAATTTTGAGAAAAATATAAATATAATGTCTCTACATATGAATAAATGGTATACATCCTAAACTTCGGGCTAATTGACCCAATTTGACCCGAATTAGCCGATTTGGGATTCGATTTGAGTTAGTTTGGGCTGATTTGATCTAAAATTTACAACTTTTAAAAATTATTATCCTTAAATTGCTAACTCATAAAGCTACGTACTTACGTTCCTCATTTTGTCAACTTGCCTAAATTATTTGTAATAAATAGTGGACTCTAACCACTTGAGTTATTTCACTTCCACGCTTTATTTTTATGATAATATTTTGATATGTAGATTTATAATAAATAAGAAGAAAGAACAACGAAAAGATGGCCCCTTTCTTGATTGGCTTGTTAAACTTGCAAATGCAAGCATCTTCTTTGTTCCACACATTGCCTTATGTTAGCTTCAAAGGAATGTCTTTCTATCCTTTTTTATTTGCTATTTTTAGTTCCCAAGTTAGACAACACAACCATCAAAGAATGTTTATAAATGAAGTAATCATAATAAATTATAATTCCATCTTTTGATAGTTTCCTCGTAGTAATTGATAAGAATCTCGTAACGCAATTAGGAACGTTGACTCATGGCAATTGCAAGCAAATGACGACAGCGCAAATATGGTACATATATATGGCCACATGTAAATCAGAAAACGAACAAACTTTATTTTAGGGGAAGGAAGACAAAGCTTAATAAGTGAATTGTTTCGTGTCCACTTATGCATGGATAGGATTTTTTTTTAAAATTAATTTGAGTCTTTGTTTGAAAAAAATTGTTTTGATTAATAAGTATCCCTTAATTAGAGTTCCTTTTGTATTTTTTTACAAATAAAGAAATATATATAAATTTCAAAGATAGTTTAGATGAAATATATGCATATCATGCCATAAACTGCGCAATGATATAAACTATAAAAGAAACACTCTTATGAAATATTTCACATACAATATTAACATTTTTAAGGAAGAGGCAAAAAAATTGAGGATCTTTGCTGGATGAATTGGATCAAACGAAATTTTCTAAAAAATTGTGTAAAAGACATAACAAAAGAAACTCATTTCCAGATACGTATTACTATAAAATAAAATATATGTTACGGTAAGAGCAAGTTGTGTTACCATAGGGAACACAAATGTTACTGCATGTAGAAATATGAGTAATTAATGACTAGTACAAAAGCGAAAACAAATCTAGATTTATCATATATTTATCATAGAGAAAAACAGAATAAAAACACATACCACTCTTACAGAAACATATATTTATTATTATAAAAACATATGGACAAATACCTATTTTGTAAGGGCTAGTAACACATACTCGCCCTTTTAGTAATACATACTTGCACGTATAGTAACATAGACCTGCAAGCGAGTTTCTTTGCCTTTGCACAATTTTTTGGAAAGATTTGTTTTACTCAATATAATCCACGAAAGATTTATAACATTTTTCTAAAATATGCTAATATTACGTGGAATATTTAAATTATAAAGTGGTGTCGAATTCATTAATGCATGTGGTAGATTTTAATAAAAATATAACAATAAAATTCAAGTGATACTTTATAAGTTCTACATTATTATTATTTTAATAAAAAAATGTCTTAAATGGGGTGGGAGGAAGCAATACAGCTCAAGTTAACAGTAATTCCAAATTTCCTACTCACCCTCAAAATTTACTCTGCTCTGTCACAAGTAACTCTACCATACATATAGATAAATTTATACATAGTTTGAATAAAGGCTACTATATATCATCATTAGAAATGAAGTGACATTATATATTAACAAATTAAGGAGAATAATTGTTGCTTGTAGCCTTGATATTATTGACCTTAGAATCCAAGAATATAAAACTGGAACATGGACACTTCAACAGATCTATCTAACAACATTCTCAAATTCTAGCTGATGCAAGAAATAAATGCCATATCTGGCAACTAGTTAATTATATATTTTAGTTTCTCAATATCTCCATTTACAACTTCCCGAGCTGAAGGCAAACAAGAAACGCTTGTGATCGAGGTATATATACATCATATTATGCTTTTTTTTTTTTCTTGTATTAAACATCATGTTGAGCTCAATTAATTAGTTGGTTTACAATGTTAATTTCTAGGCCATCGATGGGGTCTTATAATTTCTATATTCGGATAATATTGTTTTGTTAATACTCTTTTGGTCTTTTCTTAAGCTTTTTTTCTTAAAAATCTGCATTACAGGTTAAACATCCTCTATCCTAATTAAAAAATTATTTGTTCCCACATTTTTCTCTCTCTATTTTTTTTTCTTTTCTGAATGGGGCCCACATACTATTTTTGGATTTCTTTATAGGCCTCATACTTGTATTATTCAACCGATACGCGATCGATTTGTTCAGTAAATAAAAGTTTTCCTATATATCTTTGTTTACTCATATCCTTAATTACAAAAGAATGAAGTTTTCTGTATTTGGTCATAATTTTGGGTAATCGTATTTACAGGACGGGCCGGGCTTTTTAAAAGATTATATTTTATTTACTGGAGAATTAAAAGAATTGTAGCATGATTCTCCAAGGTAAGACTTGTCATTTCTCTAATTTCTCTTGACATGCAATTTATTTTTTTACATGAAAAATAATTAATAAATTCATAACAGAACTTATCAGTAATCCATGAAACAAAACCAATTCAATTAAGGCAAAATTCTGTAAGAGTATATATTGTATAACTGGTGCAACTTAATTTGATCCAGTTTTAATTCATTTTAACGAGTCATAGGACCCACATAAAAGAGAATAAAAATATTAATTTATACTCCATTAGTTCCCTTTCAAGTTTAATATTTAAAGAATTAAACGGGTTTTAATAATAATCTCATAGTAAAATTATTTTTGAAAAGTGTAAAAAAGTAAAAACGTAAAATATTTTATTATAAACGTGATATCAAGCTTTAAATTAGACGTCCGAACTTAAATTTAAAGGGGATAGGGCGAGTATATATAATTTAAAGTATTAGTTTGTATGTCAGGACAATATTAGTCTTTTCTATATACAAACTGCTTCAACGAAAAAACAAAAAAATAAATAAATTGTTCTTGAATTAAAGAGTGACCCTCAAATTTAAAAATTCAATATCATGAATCATAGGTAAAAGTTGCAAAATGCTACATTGCTTGAAGAGAAGGCGAAGAAGCACAAGCAGCACAGACAAGAAAAAGACACTACTTCAAGCATAGCCAAGAGATGGAAGCTTCTGAGCGGCAAAAATCATTGGCAAGGTCTTCTAGACCCTCTAGACATCGACCTCCGCCGTTATCTTATCCACTACGGAGAACGAGCTCAAGCAGCTTACGACACTTTCAACTCCGAGAAGGCATCAAAGTACGCGGGAAGTAGCCGCTATGCAAAGGACAGTCTCTTCTCTAGGGTTGGCATAGAGAGAGGAAATTCGTTCAAATATCGGGTGACCAAGTACTTTTACGCGACTTCTTCGACTGAGGTTCCGGAAGCGTTCATCCTGAGGTCGTGGTCGAGAGAGGCGTGGAGCAAGGAATCGAACTGGATGGGGTACGTTGCTGTGGCTACGGATGAGGGGAAATTAGGGTTGGGGAGGAGGGATATTTTGATTGTGTGGAGAGGGACTATTAGGGCGCTTGAATGGATGGATGATTTTGAGTTTGTGCCAGTTTCTGCACCGGATATCTTTGGAGGGAATGATGAAGCTAAGTTGCATCTTGGTTGGTATTCAATATACACTTCTGAGGATCCCAAATCGCCTTTTAATAAGACTAGTGCTAGAAACCAGGTAATGCATGATTCTTTGTGTTTACTAACCGATAAATTGTAATTTTGGTTCCAAAAGAATGAGTTCATGCAAAATGTTTTTGGTACTTATATGTGAAAATAATCTTTTTTTTCAAATTTGATCTCATCCGTTAATTTTCAAATCCAAAAGTATAATTTTACCACATTTTCGTAGGACCTAAACCGCAATTTATCATTCGAAATCAAAAGCTGCAATTCTCTTGGAACAAAAATATCAATAAAATGACTTTTGCAGACAAAAGTGCAATTTACTAACCAAATATGTTAGAGTAGGTCTCCTATGAATTTGAGTTCACGTGCATATGAAGTGTCACCGTTTAAAAAAATGTTTAATGTTTGGTGCTGTTCATTTTAAAATTACACAACAATGATATTTTCGTATATGCACAAATTAATAATTTAATACTAATTAAGAATAAGAGTTCAGGTGAATACAAATTTAGAGAAGTTTTTGCCAATATGTTATATACTCTCTCAATTTCATAATGGTTATCGTTTTCGTAGTCAAATTTTGGTTTTAAATTGCATCTTTTAGTTACAAGATCAATTTTGCAAATTTTCCAGAGACTAAAGCATCTTTAAATTAACTGATACCCCAAAGATAGTGTCCTAAAAAGCATAATTCACTAACTTGTGATTATTCTTTTCATTCAACATCATACATTAACAAGCGCAAAAATTGACAATGAAACAATTAATTAGGTTCTGACTGAGGTTCGTCGCTTGGTAGAAGAGTACAAGAATGAGGAAATCAGCATAAGCATCACAGGACACAGCTTAGGCGCTGCAGTCTCAACCCTAAATGCAGCCGACATTGTTGTCAACGGATACAACAAGCCACGGGACATGCCCAACAAGGCATGTCCCGTCACAGCCTTCGTCTTTGCTAGCCCTCGCGTAGGGGATGATAAATTCGAAGGTTTTCAAATCTACAAAATCTTAATCTTATACGAATTAGGAATGCAAAAGACATCGTTCCAACGTACCCCTTAATAGGGTACTCTGAGGTAGGGGAAGAGCTGGCGATTGATACGGATAAATCGAGCTACTTGAAGAGTCCAGGGAACATAAACAGTTGGCATAGCTTGGAGAATTACATGCATGGAATTGCAGGGACACAAGGGAGTAGAGGGGGTTTAAGCTTGAAGTTGATAGGGATATTGCTTTGGTTAACAAGCATTTGGATGGGTTGAAGGATGAATTTGGTGTGCCGGTTTCATGGTGGTGTGAGAAGAATAAGGGTATGGTGCAGTTGGATGATGGTTCTTGGGAGTTGATGGATCATGAAGAGGATAAATTTTGAGCTAAGAATTAATGCATCAATTAATTACCAAATGTGAATGGGAGGCTTTTAATTTAATCCAATTCGAGCGATTTAATATCTCATCTTGTATTATAATTTAGAGTGACACTTGTGTTAATCGGATGTATATCATAAACTTAATTTATTTTTACTATCAATTAATGTCATATGTATAACAATAATAGTGAATATGTATAACAATAATAGTGAATATGAATGATAATAATAGTAAAAATAAAATTTATGATATGTATTCATTTCACACAAAGTTTACCTATAATTTATAATTGATTGAATAAAACGATGTGTAGTTGATATTGCAAATGGAATATATATATGAGACAAAGTACAACAAAGATTTGAATTAAATGCACTTGCCATTGAATTATAGGGCATTTCTTGACCTAATTAAATTGTCCTAGAAATTCAATTTGTTTTCTGGAAATTGACTCGACAATTAATATCATTGCTGAACAGATTTGGTGTACAGATTTTAAATTTGTGCATTTGTCTCTTTTCAATTATATTAGTATGCACGTTTTAGTTATATTAATCTACACGTTTTGTTCATATTTTCAGTCAAATGTAGTCTGCACGTTTAAATAAAAATGGAAAAAAAAAAAAAGCAACATTCTGGAAAAAATAAAAAAATGTGAGATATTTCGGAAGAAAAATTCCGGACCAAATTTCAATTTTTTTTTCTCTAAAACCAAATTTGCAGGACACCTATTTCTACAAAAAAATAAACAAAATGATACCAAAGTTTAAAATAAAAAACAGAAAATTGAACATTTTTAGAAAATCAGATTCAACATTTTTGTTTTTCGATTGTGTTTTTTTTTCGTCCAACCAACAGAACAAAAGGGAAGAAAAACCAAAAAGGGGTGGTGCAGGGGACAATCTTCTTTCATAAACAAGACAAATTTTACTACTCATAAAAGGTTTGAGGGAGTATATCATATAAATATTGTAACTCATAAAAACATGTACGATTTATATTATTAGAGGCTAAAAGCATTGTAGCTCATATAAGCCTACATCCTCTATCATCTTTGTTAACGCTTGCTATAGTTGTGGTAGTTGTGGAATAGGGGGAATAAGCAAGTTGTCTATTGCATCAACATGAACATGTGAGTCTAGACATTCTTGGGAGACGTCGCAACATTTATCAAATAATAAAAAATAAAAAAATGACCAATGCCTAACTAATACTAGAAGAAAAAGAAAAGTGGGGAGAGGCGCGCAGCAAAGGAGAGGTGAAGGAGAAGGAAAAGAAAAGGGGAAACTAGGGTCATTTTTAGGAGGACACAGAAATGGTATTTCAAGGTGGATGTACTGATCTTATGGTGTGTGCTCATCCGGTGGGTGCACTGATATTACAGTGTATGTACTCATCCGATGGGTGTACTACCTACAAAAGGGAGGGAGTACATAACCTGCGCCTTAAAATATACCCTGAAAAATTAATTAAACAGGCCACCCTGTTCCTGTTGGTCCCCTTCTTTTTCCTATTTTTGTCCTTAATCTCTTTGACATCTATCTATGGCATGATACAAATGGAATAACTTAGAAAATAGAGAAGGTATGATGTATACTTTGTGCGTTGTACATCACTACATAACAGCATTGGTTCTTATAAACAGTGGTGTACAGTATACAAGGTGCACATAACACGTTTGCTTGAAAACATCATCATACAACGTTTTCCTTATATTTTGTTTATGCATTCGCTGAAACAAACACCTAACAAAATCATTTAACTGACATATGATTGAAATGCTACATTCCTTGCGGCAGAAAATTAAGTCCACAGAGTTGCTAAGCCAAAAGGATCAAGAATACAATAATCATGTGAGTATGAACATAATTTACATTTGTTTTTTAATTATGCGCTGAGGGAGCAATGCATATATATTTTCTTTGGTATATGAGCTCACCACTACTTGTTGCTGGTGTTACTGCTCAACTTGTAGAGACGTCTCGATACGTTCAACGAGCTTGTCTTTACCCATTGCACCCTCCTAAAAACCAAATACGAAGCAACTTCATTTCAGTTAAACAAACAGTAACTAAACGAACATGAGAATAGATTAGCTTATTTGGACGGTTATTGAATCATTACAGGAACAGTTAGCTAGCTGAACTAGTTAATCCATCTACATATCCTTACACAAAAAACATCCTAAACTTTATTGATATAAATAGGGAGTGAAAGATAGATATGACCCCTAAAGATATTGGACAAGAATTTCAAATAGCGTTGTGAATAAAAAATAATTACTTACAAAGCGATCATGTGGTTTCCCATCCTTGAACAAAATGAAAGTAGGCAAAGCCTCGATTTTGTACTTGTCTGCAATGGTGGGATGCTTCTCTGTGTCGATTTTCACAACTTGGATCTCATCTATCATTGATTCACTGACTTGTTCCAGAATAGGAACCATGAACTGGCAAGGACCACACCTAGAAACCACGAATCAGGATTAGATTCTACAAACACGAATTCGATTTTACCTAAAGTTTGCAACATCATAAGAACTACGATCGCACTTGGTTCAAATTCTTCAATGTGAATGATAATGGGAATCATCGGATAGTAAATTACAATGAGAATGATGGTTATATTGTTAGTTTATTGGTCTAATCTTGGAATAAGATGAGACAAAAAATGATTCATGGTTGGGGACTAGTGGAATGATCGAGGAGAAATGATTATAGGGGAGGGGTAGTTAATCAAAAGGGGTAATTATTAACTCATTTTGAGCCTGATTACCTCATATAGAGTATCACCGCAATTATTCTATATTCATTTTCATTACCATTGAAGAATTATGAACCAAGCGCCCTCTAAAATTGGGTCGAGATGATCTTGTGTTTTGAGAAAAACACAAGTGCAAATAGGACAGTTGGCTCGACAGCTTTAAGCTATACTTATCACTAAAGTAATAAAGATAATACTCATATTATAGAATTGCTAGTAATGAAAGCTAAACGATTGTAAGATTCATTACCAAGTAGCATAGAAGTCGACCAATACTGGTTTATCAGATTTTTCCAACAACTCATCAAAGGAAGAAGACGTAAGATCCTTTGATGCAACCTGATGGAATCATATGTATTAATCATCCAACAGACAAAATCTCTTCTTCCACAATGACATGTGGAAATAAATCAAGGTGGAGTCACTTATTCTCATACACAAATACCTTCCTATCAACAGTACCATTACAATTTAATCATATGTATTAATCATCCAAGAGACATAATCTCTTTTCCAATTTATGCATCAGCATTAGGTAATTAGTTATAATATCACAGCATTAACCCAATGAGGTATCAATTTAACAGAAATCACAGGAACGAATCGCAGAAACACATTTTGAAATACAAACACCGAAAATCAGCAACAATGATAAATACTCCATAAATTCATCAGAAAAAGCACATCTGATGAATTAATAACCAGAAAATGTGTTTTCATTGTAAAACATATAAAATTACCAAAGTAAGCGTACGGTGTCGGATCTTCGATTTAACGCAGTGGCTCCGAATTGTGAAAGCGCGAAGCTGAGAAGGGAACTGAAGAGATGAGAACTGTGAGAGCTTCGAGTTCTGAGATGGCGGAGACGGAAACGTCCCAACGACGGTTCTAGGGATCGACGCCGCTACAGAAACCGCCATTTGTTTGGAATTTTTTAGAAGGAATGGAGAAAAGGGGCTAGAAATTTTATAGAGTATAATAGTTGTCGTCTTCGTAAAGAAGAAGCAACATATATTGGGGGAAATATATTGAGATGCGGCAGCGGCATGTTGTTTTGGAGTGTAAACTAATGCTGCGGAAAACCCAATTTTAGACGAGAAAGCAATCAACTGCAACGCGTTGACTGTGGAGGGGCAAAGTTGCAATATTAGATAAAATTATTTCACTTGTAAGTAATATTTATGTGAACCAAATCCATTTATTTATTAGTATTTTTCATTTTGATTTGTGATTGTATGGTGTATTATTCTCAAATCCTTAATTTCAAATGACTACATCCAAATGGAATCTTAAATCTTCTAATATGAGTTTTTCTTTTTTATTAAGTCTAGTTTAAATTTGAATTCACGTCAAGATTTCTCTCTTTCTTTTAAATATTACTCCGTTATATTTTAACCATGGGGTTTAGCCCTCCTGGTCACTGGTTTCCCGTGTTTAGACACTTGATTAACTAAGCTGAATGAAGATTGTAAAATGATTGTAAATATTAAAAGTGAAGATTGTTTAGAAAAAAATTATTTTAAGAAGTAAGTGTGTAAAATCACTTTATTAATAATTTTTTTTAATTAAGAGTAGAGTTTACAAACATCATTGTTTAAAAATATTTAATTTTACGTGTTGTTTTAAAATTACTAAATAGTGATACTTTGAGAAAGATATTATACATAAAGCTCGAGCCTTTGTGTTTTTTATGATGTATTGATGTGTAATAATATGATTAAATTTGTTATAAAGACTTACTCATGGAAGATTTATGTAATATATGTGCCATAATTAGGTTGAGTTATTTATATATAAATAATGATAAGTAATTAAACTATCGGTTAATTAAGGACTACATGAATTTTTTTATTTGTGTGTGGTAGTTGTGTCTATTATACACTCCCCATCCCACAAATATAAATCTAGTTATTTTCATACAAATTAAAAAATAAAAGTTATTATAGTTAATTCATTAATTTTTTGTTTGATTTTACTATTTTGCCCTCATGTAGTACCTAAATATTAATTTAAAAATATATATATTAAATAGTTTTGTTTATAAATTCATGCTCAAGTGAACTCTTTTCTTTAAATATCATTGTTTTGTATATTGTCATTGTTCAGCATACGAAGTATCACTATTTAGTGATTTAAACAAAAAACATCACATAAAATCAAATATTTTTACAATTATAAGTCATATGCTAACAATAACACTTTTTATATTAAATAGTGATACTTAAGAAAAAAATTCAAGTAAACTAGAATTCAAATATATCTACTCCTAATTACCTAAAAATTTATCGATACATTTTGTACAGTATCTTACCCTAGGCCATCTTTATCGCTGGTCTCTCATGACGGATCACAGCTAAATGACAAAAATAAATTAAAAAGTAAATGGAAATTGAGAAAAAGCACACGAACTGGGCGCTCCACAATCGGTTTGTTGTGGAGATTGTACTCTTTAATTTTGCTAACTCTCAGTATATGATTGGGAATTAAGGTTTGATATTATTTAAATAAAATTTAAAATTTTGGTTCGGTATATTATTAGTAAAAATAAAAAATTATATCAAAATTCATGATTTTTTTCTTTATAAATAGAGACCAATATTGGGGTATTTTGAAACACAATTTTTATCGCTATAAATAGAGACCAATATTGGAGTGTAAAAATTTTTATTTTTTATTTTTTTGTAATTATTTTTATATGTATTGTAATTTATTTCTCAATTTTTAAAAATTTTTTAAAATGTATTGAAATTTATTTATTATAATTACAAATTTTGAATTTAAAAAAATTGATTATATATAATATGTAATTATTTAAAAAAATATTTTATAGGTTGGGTTGAGTTGATGATAAAGTAGAAAAAAAAAAATTAAGATTAGGTTGTGTATGTAGAAGAGAGAGATTAATTATTTATTAAAAAAATTGGGTTGTGGAAGGTTGTGGATAAATGTAGTCTAAGCAAAAAAATGTCTACTGAATGTTCTCCACTTGAAATTGTATTTCATCATCTACGCATTCTAATCACGATTATCACTAGAGACTATATTTATACCGATTAGCAGTAATGGAGTACAAAACCAAGGGGCATAGCCCACTTGGCCACCGGCTCCTCACTTAAGTGGGAGACCCGGAGAATTTGGATTTGTAAGGAGACTTGTGAACTAACTTCTAACCACTAACAACTAACATTTACCGATAAAAAAAAAAAAAAAAAAAAAAAAGCAGTAATGGAGTACAAGTTGCGACAATTTAACGACTGAAATAGGGATGAAACAATTTTAAAATAGAAAAATATAATATTCCATTTAAATGCATATGGACAACGAAATGCAACCTAATTAAGTGGTGGCAGTGTAAGCTCCGGCGGCAAGTGGCGGTGAAATGCTTCGACTGCGCCTCCACCACCATCTTCATCCATCATGCGTTCTGCTAATTCCATTGCTCGAGATTTTGCCTGCACCAACACATTATTTCATAATTTATATGAGGCATATTGGGTTTAAATCCTACTCCCTCCGTTTTATTAAGATAAACTTTCATACAAATTGAAAAATAAAATATTGAATGTTATTAAATTCTTGTTTAGAGTAAGCGTTTGATAGAGATATTTTGGTTAATTGAAGAATAATTAGTGATTTCAATAAGAAAACAGTCTATAATTTGAAAGTAGATATGACATCTATTCAGGGGGATTGTTTGAGTTTTTAAATAAGAATGAGAATGAAAATTTATTTATTTTCCTTTATGTTCCGAATATATTGGATGAATGATTATCTTCATGTATTATATTTATATCACTAGTGTTGTACTCTAATTTTGAAAAGATGGATAAAAAAGTTGTTGGTTATGATACAGAGAAATGCTTGTGAAAGATGATTATAAAAAGGAAAAGTGTAATCAAAAGAGATAATGATTACCTTATTTATGAGGAAAATAGTATTGTGCATCATCTTTTATTCTCATTTTAACTATTATAATCACCAATATATATATATATATATATATATATATATATATATATATATATATATATATATATATATATTTCATTCTCATTAAACAAAAATAAAAACGAATTTATGAATATGAACATGTATACTTGAGGTTGTTGCATGAATCTTATAGCTTCGGTAAGAGATTCAACACTGAGCTTCGTTATAGGGATGGGAGCAGGTCCAACTCCTTTTTATGCACTATCGCTCCCCATAAAAATTGATCTCCACACACAGGTACAATAGTTGAAGGACACTGCAATTTATGATATTCAAAACAACTTTTTATAATATTCCTGTGGCAAAAAATAAAACTTTAATAAATGGAGAACACAAGCAAGAATTGACCACTTAATAAAGATACTCTACTTTTATGTAGTTAATCAAGAATAAAATTTGTACTTTGGAGAAACGTGACGTGACTCTATTTTTTAAAAACTGAAAAATTGCACGAATTAAATTCAATATTTACCCCTGCTCTAAGTCCAGCGGCTGTGGTTCCAAGGCCTCCATGATGAACCTTCAAATTGAATTTTTAATCTCATTTAACAAATAACAAATATGAAAATGGAGTTCCAATTAAATGAAAATATAATGGAGTTCTCCAAGTAAATATATTCAGGAATTTGTACATATATTTTGAACTCACCACAGCAGAACACTGAGGAAACAACCAATCATGAGGGCAATCCGCAAGAAGGAAAATATCTTCTGTAATATTAAGATCTGCAATAGGAAAATGATTTACAAAATATTCAAAGGAAGGATGAAATAATTTTTTATATTTTATTCTATATATTTCATAAAAAGTTGAACTGAAAAATTAGACACATGTGTTTATTCAAGAGATGTTACATTATTGCGTGTAATATGAATTTCAATCTATTTTTCGTCACACAACCCCATGTGTTATTCATGAAAGAAGTGAAATTCTAACTAGATATTAACAAAGGAAATTAAGAAGCACATAATGAATTGATCTTGTATGAATTAATTTTTTCGTGAAATTAGTTCATACAACACTTTACCGCAATCAATTTATAATATGGGAAAAGTTTAAAAAGTAACAGAAAACTTACTAGTGCCAAGATCTCCCCACCCTCGGTCAATTATTCCTCTCTGCCCTGTATTCTTCAATGCCTTCAAGATGATATTCGTAATCTTTCCTGAACCCTTGAGAGGCTAACCAACCAAACATTTCCACTCAAACAAATTGAAAATAAAAAAATTAAAAAAATCTGGCAAAAGTTTAGATTTTGTTGGCTATTTGACTTACATGTGTGTAGGTTTTCATTAAAAACCAAATTCACGTGAACTATTATTTTTAAATATTCCGTTGTGTAATATATGTCACTATTATATTTAAAAATGCTTGATCTTTAAATAATCACATTTTATATGCATGAAAATGACATTAAATGCGTACACCAATAAAAAAATTACGTGAACTCGAATTCAAATAATTTTTTACCTTACTCGTGAAAAATGTAAAGACACGATAATCTAGATAATCAGGGGACATACCACGCTTCCAAATCCAATATAAATTGGTTTGGCACCCTTTTGCATCCAGTCAATAAATCCTTGAGGTGGTTCATATTTGGACCCAAGATTCAAAACGCAGTTACCCACAATATCAACCAAGGGACCCCAGTCTGCAGAGATTTCATATAACAAGCATCAGCTAGGATTAATTCAAGGACGGATTTAGGGGATTAAATTTTTTTATTATATATATAGATTTTTTATTTAGTTATAGCATCAATTTGTAAAAAAATTGTCATTTTTCTTCCCTTGGTTTTAAATTGTTTTGTCCCCCTCGCTTCATTAAAATATTTTTGTTAGTGATGTTATCTAGTCTTCTCATTTGCTTTTATCACACAAATTAAGGATCGAGTGTAATAAAATAATAATATAGTACAAATATTGCGATGAAGAGAGATTAAAATTTATGATGAAAATGTGTATTAAATATATTGTTGGGAATACTAAAAATGAAAATAGAAAACTTTTATTGAAACAGACTAAAAGAAAAGCGAGAAGCTTTTATTGGAACGGAGGGAGGAGTAATACTTATTTTATATACATGAACTTTATTTGGGGTTTTAAAAATTTCACCCTTCTTGGGACGAAATTTTGGATTCACTACAAGAAAATGAAGAATTTGCTATGGAATATTTTGTAGGGAATAATCAAAATTTGTAGGCATTTATATTACCTATGGAATACCAATGAAAAAGATTAATTGTTGGGAATTTCCTTGAGCTAGATAATTTGTTTGCCTACAAAAATGTAATCCGTACGTAAATTACCTACCAATATTCTACAAACAATCGTTAATGTGTACTAAAATCATCTTTTAGGATAGTTTTACTTATGGACTATTTCGTAGGTATTTAATTACTTATGGATTTTCAATTGGTCCGTAGGTATTTAATTACTTTATTGAAAAGGTTTATTGAGTGACATTTAAGTGTAAATAAAGGATGTTTGTGACGGTTTAATTTAAAAGGGTAGTGATATTTTTTTGTTATTTTGGGTATGAGAAACAAAAATAAAACGTTCATTTTTAATTTTGAAGCGATAAAAATGGGATGGAGAAAATATTTACTTACCAGTGGGCTTGGGTAGAATATGGGGCTCCACATATAGGTGGTCGGGAGATGAGAAATGGAGACATGGCTTGTATTGAAGCACCCAATAGGGGCAAGACCTAGTTTATTTTTTCTCATCTCATTAATGAATCCTCTTAGACCCCACCAAATCAGTGAATCCACAAGCTTATATGATACCTGAATCCAACATTAATATATACTAATTATGAAATCATTTGAATTGTATTATACAAATTCAAGTTTATCAAGAAAAAAATGTTTACCCTTGATCCAGCAGTTTGAGTTAGCTGTGTGAATGGGTGTGAAAATGCATTTGTAGGCCTGTATATTTAACGCAAGTATGTGTTAGATTTTTATTTTTATTTTTGGCATGGTAATATGTTGCTTGAAATTTATGTGGTACTTTCCTAAAATTGATAGGATTTTTGCAATTTACACTAATTTGATTAATTGTATTTGATATGGAGAAATGTATTGTGTTGTTATTTTGTAAGAAAAATGAAATTTGCTTAAAGCAATAGCCTAAACCTTTCATTTAATTTGCAAATGAGCAGCTCAAGAGAGGATTGCTGTGAGTAATTAACAAAGGCAAACAACTCATCTGTTATTCCAACAAACACTTCCCAATCACTATATTGAATTTATTTTCAGATTTTACGACATACTATACACTCTCTTTAAGGGACACACAATATATAGACACTACTTTATTTTCACATTTTAATTAGTTTCTTCTCTGTAGAAATTCAAGTTAATTTTCAAAGCAATATAGTAAATTAGATAGATTAAATTAAGATAGACACTCTTGGTTATTGCTTCCTATTGTTAAATTCTATCAAGGTGAAATTTATCGATCCTTAGTAAAATTTTGATATTTGAATTAAGTTTATGCTCATTTCTTGTTATTTCTCTATATTATTCATGAGTTTGTTTGATATGATAATGACTAATGGCCCGTTTGATTAAGTTTATGTTGAACATCTTAGAGGTTGGCGAAATTTATTTTTTAAGTATAGCTTAAAAGATTTTTTTTTTTGGAGACATCTTAATTTACCAAACACTTCGAGAGAGTTTATAAACTCAGTCAAGCGGGCTCTAAATGCACAACATTATTTTTTCTCTTAAATAAAGTAATCATAACAACATTTGATTAATTAGTCTTTCTCTTCTTTTTTCATCATTTTCCAAAATTAAAGTGCAATAGTGATGTAACCACCATAAAAATAATTATTCATTCAATATACGTAGGACGTAAGAAAAAAAAATCATTCTCATCTTAATTAAAGAATTTGAAACAAGGCCCTAAAACTTACGTCCAAGGTACAGTGAAGACGATGTGCAGCGGAACACCAAGAGCTTCAGCCACATCTACACTTCCTGGTAATATAAAAAGTTCAGATCGATGTGATAATAACATTGATTAAATCTATCTATCTTTATTGAATCTATTCACAAATTTATTTTTCTATATCTACATCAGATTGTTCATGGGTGTCTCATAAATATTAGAATTAATTTCAAAAGCATATTGTATTTTTACCTGAATTCAATTTAATTTAGTTATTATTCTTTTTACATCTTTAATTTTAGTTATTTTGGTGTCAATTCTAATCAAATTTTCTCAAAAATTTATTTTTCCAAATTAAAATCCAATACTGGAAAATAGCTATAAATCTGTTTCATTATATATAGAATGACGTGAAAAAGTTATCAAAATATTAAGATCAACTAGAGAAAGATAATGATATAGGTTTCGAGCCCGACTCACCATAAATCACTTGAATTAGCACAGAAAATGAATGAAATTCATGATTTTGAAATCACAATTCACGAAAGAGATGTAATTTAAACTTGAAATTCATTAAAATTAAGATTAGGATTGGTCTCATAAATCATGAATGCTACGTAATAAACAAAATAAATAAAAATTGACACATCATTAATACAATAAAAACTTTACATAATAAAATGTCACATGAATGTTACATAAACACAAATCAATAGAAATTTGACACATCATCACTACAATAAAATATCACACATATATAAAGTATAAACTTCATGAGAATTTGACACTTAATACAAACTTTATGAGAATTTAACACCTCATCTAAGTTAACCACACGATGATATATCATCCAATTGAACTCTCTATTAGTAATATAGGGATACTCCTCTTTTATATTTTAAATTGCTCAAAATTAAATGACACAAATTTGAATAAAGGTATTGTTTATTAATATTAGTTAGTGTAAAGTAAAGAATAAAATATAATTATTTTTTGATAGGAAGGATAAAAAGATCTTTTCAATGTCATTGAAGTGGGTAATTGAGTGGGAGATATTTAATTATAATAGGAAATTAATTGAGTGATATGATGATATCTAAATAAGAAATGTTTGTAAGGGTTTAGTATATATGAGAGGGTATAATAATAATAATAATAATAATAATAATAATAATAATAATAATAATTATTATTATTATTATTATTATTATTATTAATTATTACTATTATTATCATTATTATTATTATTTTGTTATTTTGAGTATAAAAATATATAACATTTATTTTGAAATTTTGAGTAATAAAAAATGTAAAAGGATACCGATTTTACTTTTTACTCTAATTTTACTTAATTAACTAACTAAACGTTAGAATAATATGTAATAAATTTCGAAAAAACTAACCAAAAGCAGGGGGATTTGCAATAATTGCCTGAGCCCTGAAAGATTCACCGGTTATCGGGTCGGGTTCAGTGCATGCTGGATAGAGAGAGTCGATAATGGCCTTAAGCTGTTTACGTTGGGTAGCAATATCTCCAAGTGCAGGCGAAATAATACTTTTAGCCCTCACCAAACCTATCATTCGTGTCATGTGGCATTAAACTATATATTTTCTCAAAAAAAAAAAAGCTAATAATCAATTTTATGTTTTCAGTTCTTTATAAATAAGATTAATTATATATTAATTCACAAAATTTTAGATCCAGTATTATATTAATTTAATTACGATTTTTGAGATTATAATTGAAAAAAATATAATATTTGATGTTGTTGCAATTGGATATATATACGTTTTTTTAATAAGTTTCAATATAAATTAAATACGTTTGAATGTCAAATGTTGAAATTGTTATGTATCGGATTGCAACAACATTAACTTTTAATATATTTTTTTAATTATAAATCCTAAAATCATGATTAAATTGATATCGGATTTGAAAGAAAAAAACTAATATAGAATTAACTCTTATTAAAATATGAATATTGTTCTATAGTTTTGAAATACTTATAATTTACAAAGTCTTGTGTAAATCAATTTAAAATGTTATATATATATATATATATATATATATATATATATATATATATATATATACTATTAAATAATATTAGTTATTTTATTTGAAAATATTAATTATATTACTATAAAATGATAGTTGTGAATTAAGTGTACTGTAATGTATATTGTTTTACATATGAATTTTTAAATAAATATTAATATTCTTCTGACCATAATTCTTTGAATATGACGTCGTATCGTGATTTTTTTAAATAAAATTAATATTAAATTAAAATAAAATAATCGAAAATCTTTTATAGATCACACATTTTGATCTTTTATAGATCACACATATTTCGTAAACCTAACTTGATATATAAAATAAATAAATTGATTAAATTGCATGTGTGTTTGAGCCAAAAGTAATACTTTCTTCGTCCCATAAAAAAATTTCGTAGAAGAGAGAACACTCAAATTTAAAAAGTGAAAGAATGAGTAAGAATTTGAGGAGTAATTTTGTAAACTTTTATAAATAAAGTAAGAAAATGAATTAGATTATGTGTATGTGTAAATCTAAAAGTAATGATATTTTAAGTAAAATTGAGGGTATTGATGAAAAGATTTTATATTTAGGATATGAAAAATATTGTGGGACGGACAAAAAAATTAAGAAAGTGTGAAATGTATTAGAGATGGAGGAAGTAATATTTTATGTAAAATTATGGATATTGTGAGGATGAAGTTATTGAAGGTTTTTATTTTGAGGTATGAAAGTTATGTTGAGACGTGTAAATTGGAAAAATGTGTAAATTATTACGAGAGAGAGAGAAAACATATTATATATTATACTTGTATTGTATGTTGCATAAAAACTTCAATTAGTATATTAATGTGAAGAAGTTGTTCTTACATTCGACTATAATCCGAGGATCGCCGCCTAAAGGGTAAAAGTGAATCCCATGTGAGTTGACAAATTCATGGAATTGAGCATGAGCTGCCAACCTAACAGAGTGACCATATTCCTGTGTCATGTTGTTCAAATATTAATTATTAATTTAATTTGATTCCAACTTCCATAAATTTATAATTAAGGACCTTGTGTGCAAAACAAACCAAAAATGAAGTTCTAGACATGATCGGTATTTTTATGTCTCATTTATATATTTTGAGAATTATCCAGAATAGTTTGGGATCTAAAATATTTATCCCAAATTATTCATGGATAGCCATCAAAATAAATTAAAGGACGCTTGGTTGTAAATTTTTCATGAGAATGAAATATTTTTCTCTCTACGCCCCTAGACTATCGGAGAAAAAAATATTTCAATGATGGTTACATCACAAGTGTTGTTCTCTAATTTTGAAAAAAATGAAACAAAAGAAGGATGTAGTGGAGAGGAATGATTGAGGCGAAATTATTGTAAGAAGGGAAAATGTAATCAAAAGTGGGTAATGATTACTTTATTTAAGGCAAAGTAGTGACATTGATCACTTTTGTTCTCATAAACCACCATAATTGCCCTATATTCATTCTCATACATATTCTCATTGAGGAATTTTCAACCAAACGCCCTAAAAGTACAGAGTAATGTACCTGAAGTCTGATGGCCAGGGCCGTAAAAGGCTGAACATCTCCTCTTGTTCCAACTACAAGAAGGGCTATCCTTAACTTTGGGATCATGACTTTATATGTATTTATATAATCTTGAAGGAATTTCCTCAAACACCAACACTACAATAAAGGCCAATCAACAATGCTGAGAGAAAGGTGTTACATCTGATAAATAAAATTCAAGAAAAGGGATTTTATATAGTAAAATATGTAAGATATATTTCCAATTTAGTAGCGTGCAGCAAGAGAAATAAGAAGCCCACCAAGTTTCGATTTTTCACTTAAATAGACGATAGATAAAGAAAATAAAAAAAGGAGATCGATGGTCAATAGTGAAATGATGTAATTTGTAGCTTTTTTGGATTGGATATATATTTGGACTTGCATGAAACGTACATATTTGTAAAAATTAAATAAATATAAAGATGAGATGATCAGATGAAAATGTTTTCAGATTTAGGAAATACTTTTGTTGGAAATACTATATATATTTATTTATTTATATCCGCAACCGTATACTCTTTTTTAAATTTAAATTTTTATTTCAAGCATTCCTCTAAAAGTTGAATATTTATTTTTTGGGAAAGTTGTGACCACGCATTTATAATAAAATATTTTGTTTTTTAATTTTTCTTACACTCTCTCTCAACCTTTTTATTTTTCTTATACTTTTTATCAGCAACTTTATAATAAATTCATTTTGTTTTTTTAAATGTTAAATTTGAAAAGAGTTGGAGGGAGTATGTAACGCGCCGTAACAATTTTATGATTGTATATATTTTAATCCGTGTAGTCAACTAAACTCAGACCATAGGATAATTTTCTTGAGAACATAAACACAAAAGTTGTTGCATTACTACTATTAGAACAGGAACATGTGTGGTATGTAAGAATTTTATTTTATTTAAAAATTTAAATTTGTAAAGAATAGTGTATCGAATTAATTTATTTATATTAATTATTTTATATTTCTTCTGACTCATAGGTTATATTTTTAGTCTCTATATTGTGAAGAGGGGACTTATTGGGTGGACAAATTAAATTTGGGGTGCGTGCACATGAGTCTAAACTCTGATATGAAATAACTTTATCTCATTTACAACTTAAAGAGAGATATGCAATTAATTAACTTATATTAATTATTTTATAATAATGGTGGAATAATTGATACATAAATTGAGAAAGACAACGTACGTGACAATATTTCTTGTATCTTCTATATATCTATTTCAATGTTGTGGAGTAATGATATGTGCCAAGCAACATGGATTTGAATGGTGAAATCATATATTCACATCATTTTAGGTTGATTTTGGAGGTTTGTATTTTCTATTATTTAATATTTTATTAGTTAAAAAAGAAATACAATCAAGCACTCAATTTGTAAACAGCACATACAGGATCCAAAGGGAACATGAATTTTTAAGACAAATTAATTGAGAATTTTTATAAGTTAATTATAAAACACCTAATTGAGAATTTGATTCGTATAGGATTAAAATTGGCAGGACCCAATAGATCTAGATGCTAGACTAATCTTGCAATTTCCCCAAGTTTTGTGTGAGACGTACGGTTCAAAAATCAAACCAAAACAAAATTAGATTTAGAATTTGAATTTGTTACATATTATAATTGCATAAGATTAACACTTATATTAATATTAAAAAAATTAAAAAGGTCCGAAAGCCAGCGCTTTGAAATTAAAACCGTCGGTTCAAAAACCAAAATCGGCCAAATCATCGAGTCGATTTCGGTTTCAAATTTCAAAATTGAAACCGGCGATTTGTAACGTCTGTGCATGCCTGCGTGATATATACCAACCACTTTTAAAAAAATTAAATATTAAATATTTAATCAAGAGTTTTAAAAATCTCATTAAAAGTATCAAGAATTAGGTTAACAAGATTTCATATTATTTTTTCAGGATTATCAATAACAATTAATTTTTTATTATTTAAATTATTCATATTTAATATTAAAAAATTAATATTATAATATATAAGTTTAAAGTATCAAATTAAAAAAATTAAATTAATAAAAATATTAAATATTTAATTAATAGTATTAATTAAGAATTTGATGAAATTGAAAAATGATTTACAATAATCGTACCATTTTCGCATTACTTTGTGTATATTGAAAGCCTGGCCTTCACCACAAATCAAGCTCCCCATTAACTTTTTAATATTATTTTTAATTACCAAATAGTTAGTTGGTTTCAATGACTAAACCAATTATACGAGCACAAAAACCGCCAAGTAATGTTTTGTTTATTCCTTTTTTACAACTAATCATGTGACTTCTGATTAAATATTAATTTCAAAGGATTTGAATATTTGCATAATTAATTATTTCTCTTAAAAATCAAATATTCTTAATTGGTTTCGATTACTGTGGCCAAGTTGAGGTATTTTCACGTCTTACAATTTGAATTTGGAAGTAGCCACGTGGCAGAAAACTTGTAAACAAGGTAGAAGACCCATATAGTAATAATTAATTAATGTACGCTTAAAAAAATTAGTTAATCCAACTTCCTGGAGTTAGAGTCACAATTTAAGTGTGTTTCCAATCACTAAGGATCGATTTCTTTTTTTTTTTTTTTTTTTTTTTTGAGCGCAGAATATGTTCTTTTATGTAAAAAAACAAAAAAAAAAAAAAAAGTTGAATCACACCCACTTAAAAAGAAAATGATTTATGCACTGTTAAATATAAGTTGAAAACTAACGCTTAATAAGACCTAAGCATAAAATTGAGTTGTGATGAATTTTAATTAAGATTCCATATCAGACAAGACCTTCTTCTTTAATATATGGTATTAATTATAGAATTGGTGGATAAAAAAACTACAAGTTGCTTTTTCATGTTTCTCAAACTAAAAATTAAATGCTTTTCAAAAAAAAAAAAAAAAAAAAACTAAATATTAAATATTAAATATTAAATGCTTTAAAAAAACTAAATATTAGAGGATCCTTGAACAAATTGATAAATTTAGAGTTCAAGAATTTATTATGTGTTACATATTTGGTGTAATTATCTTGTTTTTATGAATCAAAATATAACAAGTTTAAAAGGATCATAAATGTACTCTGTCAGATTGCTAGTAAAACTTTGTCACAGGTTGTATATAAAAGGTACATTTTGGATTTGGACCCCTCTCGTAACAAGAGAGTTCGGTTCATCTCCAACACACACTCAAACAAAAAATATTACGTTTACTTAATTTTTCCTACAATGGAAAAACAAACAAATTTCAAACGGAAATAATAACAAATCATAACATTATCTCACAACAGAGCACATAACTAATCGATCAACCACAACTAAAAAGAAAAAAAAAAGAAGAGGAAGCAAGAAT
This sequence comes from Paraleonurus japonicus, assembly GCA_030762865.1. Classification (NCBI taxonomy): domain Eukaryota; kingdom Viridiplantae; phylum Streptophyta; class Magnoliopsida; order Lamiales; family Lamiaceae; genus Paraleonurus; species Paraleonurus japonicus. Next base: position 7,022,058 of record CM061054.1, on the reverse strand, counting down.
CATAAACACGTAAGCAGCCTTTATAGTGTAAGACCATCTTCTTCTTCTTTTTTTTTTCTAACAGAAGTCTAAGACCATCTAGACGACATGTATATATAGTTAAAAATTGCAAACATATTCATGATTTTAATTTTGACGTTATTATATTTTAATGTAAAAATAGTCTCATGAATATATTATAAGTGCAAGAAAAAGTAAAAGAATGACATTACTAAGATGGTGTCAAACTCTACGAAATGATCAGATAGATTTTTTTTTCTTCCAAAAGTTACTTCAATCAGATTTAAAAATTATATTTTTGATATATATTAATAGAGTAGTAACTCGTTGATAAATTCGGTGTATTAGCTTTTTTCTGTTAAAAAATACAAAATTTAGTGTGAATCAATTTCATATTATGAAATTAATACTATTATATTAATTTAATGATACCATTGCACATATAAATTGATATCACAATATAAAATGGTTATAATATCAGTAAATGATCATAAATATTTATAATGGTACCTGCAGCTTTATTCACATGAGGGTGACTAAAAAAATCAAATCAACATACAATTAATCAGCATCATACATATCTTTATACTAGCGTTACATAACGTTCCAATCTTTGACCCCGAAAAGAATACAGAATAACATTTAATGAAGGAGATTTATATATATCAATAATTCATGCAAGTAATAGCAGAAAATTAATTCATTCATTAAAACATACCCAAACAGTCCAATTCATGGATTATTACTCGGGAAAGATTAAAGTTGCAAGGCTTTGCCGTATTTTCCAATACACGCAGTATCGCCCTTGATTGGAGTCGTTCATCATTTGCACAATTGGAGCAACTGTAGATGAATGATCTGATAATGCCGCAGCAATTGAAAAACGGCGTCGTCCCTAAATTGCTGCAAGTTTCAACAACGAGGCGTGCGTCCTCAGCTGTAGGCGGTCGGCACTTCAGTTTTGCGGTGGCACCGAACAAGAGAACCGCCACCAGTAAAAAGATTATCATTGGGCTATAAGATTTCATCGGACGATCAAGAATGGCCATGTTCTTTGATCATCACTTGAGAGAATGATTAATTGATGAAGAATTGAATTTTGAGATAGAGCTAATTAACTAATTAAAGATGCGTTGACTTGAAAAATTATTAATTTGATTAATAGGGTCGTGGGAATTGATGAACGTGCGAGGGCCGAGCGGGAAAAGATATGATAGAGAGATTGAAGATATGTTTTATTTTTTTAATGTTGTGTCATAGTTAAGTCATTGTATACTATTGGGCTAAAGGTTGAATCTATAAATTAACAAATGTTTACGAGGTTAGATCAATTCTAATTAATTGAGTTGGAGATTTATTGGTCCAATCAATTTTGAGGATCTGACTTTGATAGTTGGATCGTTTACATAATAAGTATATGTTTTTCTTTTTTATAAATAATATTTAACGTGGCACCCGCGCTATGACTTTATTTGGTGGGTCTTTTTGTGTGTGGGATAGGTTTTATGTGAAATCGGGTTTACATGATTTTTTTTTAATATTACTCTTAATATAAGAATTGTTACTATTTTAAAAATGTTTGAATATAATGATACTCTTTAGACATAACAAAGAACACATACGTACAATATTATTTATTTTTAAGAAAATAAAAGAACACGTGTCCATATAATTTTTATCTTTTTGTGAGTCCATCTAACAAATATTCTCAAGAAATAAAAGGAATGTGCAGTTATTAAAAAAATCAAATAATAAAACCTGAAAGAAGCGGGGGCACAACTCCGTTAACCACAAGCTTATTTATGAAAATCCCAAATCCTTCATTGACTTTTTTATTAAAATAGTTACAATTTAGTTATTTTTCGTAGTGTTTGTGCTTTATTCAATCAAATTCTATAAAACAAAAAATAATAAACAAATTAAATTAGCGTAACGATAGGATCCATATTCCGAACAAATAAATTAAAAATAAAACCCAAGATGGGTTGTAATTGAATGAGTTGATTAATTAGATTTAATCTTCTGAATTAATTAAGGATGGGAAATTACCTACTCTTACTACGTAATTTATCTCCTTTTTATGCCAATAAAAATTAATTATTGGAAGAGAAGCAAATTTAAAAGGGAAAAACACCAAGATAATGGACGTTCAATCTAATTACAAGAGCACGGCAACTCAATCCAATTATGAGAAACCCTAGTAACAGAACGTGACACTACATTCACACTTGGACGAACAAATTAAACAAATATCGACGTTATGATGTGAGACAAACATAAAATAATATAACAAGCGAGAACATAATTCTCAAAAATTGATTTTAAATGATTATTTGTCTGTATCACATCAATCACCCCTTTCACATTTGTTGATGTGGGTCTGATGGAGACCACATTTATGACCACATGAAGATTTGTTACTTCTTTAACAACTAATCCCACATGATCTTGTTGCATAGAATATTGTTAGTTGTACGTACCTATAAATTAATCCATAAACACCATCCAAGTTGTGATTATATAGTTTATTCAAAAAAATGTTGTGATTATATAGTCCTTGAACAAATTGGTTCTAGAGAAATACCACTATAATCACAAAATTAAATCATAAAAAGAAGAAAAATAGAAAGTTTAATTTAGACGGGTAATGATGAAAATCAAGCTAATCTCACTTCTTGAGCTTCATAAGAAATAAGAAATGAAGAAAAAAAAATGAAAAAAACATCTTCTACGAGGGTGTGTGGGTGGTGTTCATTGAAGAGTGTCTTGAAAGTTGAAATATGTAGGATCGTATTTAACTATTTATACCTCGAAAGTAGGGCACAAAGAGCTAGGAAATATCTCACTAAAATATGAAATTAATTTGCTCCCAAAAATTTCCTCAAAAAAATAGAGTCCATCATTTTACTTTTATTATTCTCGGCTATTTCTCCCTGCCCTGGTGTTTTTTGTTTTAATTTTGTGTGCCTCCTTTTCATTTGCTAATCAAGTGATAATGGGTCATATAATTGCATGTGGAGCCCACGAAATGGGCTGTTGAATTATTATATGATTTGGGCTCAAATATTTCCTCCTTATAAGTTGTTGCTGAATATGTTTCTTTAAAGTGGGCTTAAGTGTAGAAATTAACTTCTCATGGGCCACTAATTGGGCTACTGTCATGCTGAATTTCTTTCTTCTCTTCCGTATTTTGCTCTTTTGGTCTCATTTAGCTCTTTTCTTGGTCTAAGTCTAACTCCTTCAATTGACTTCATCACAATATTAGATATTTTTGCTTTTGCCTCCAAAAATCCTCAATTCTCGTACAAAACTAGCAAACCACTACCACTTCTTTCTATCAAGTGTAATTATAATAATGAGATAGAGAGAAATTTGAGGAAATAGTTGTTAAGATGAAAGTTGCAATATTAAGCATGGAAGGATGGAATAAATTGGAATTGGGGCCAGAGGGACTTCCAAAAAGCTAACGAGTCGAGCTTAACAATGCCCCCTTGATTAAGGCATATTTTATACTCGAATGGAGAACAACAAGGTTGCACATGCGACATCCTCAAACTTTGATTGGGGCAGACATTCATGAATGCATTGAAAAAGTTGCTCGAAATGAAGCAGATCCATTTAATTTGTGGGTCTTTTATGTGAGTCAAATTCATTGCTTGCTCTAAATTTAATTTTACCATTAAAACTTGCAACTCAAATTCGCATTAATGGTCCTTCTTTCATAAATAAGTTGTTAATAATTAAAGGACCGCTCTGCATTTCCTATCTTTTTTATTTTTTCATATTATCACTTTAGATGGGATGGGTAGATCCGTATGGGTTTATTGTACATTTTTTTATAAATATAAAACCATAAATGTTGTACATTGTTTTTAATTAAATAAATGTTGTATGGTTAAAAATAATGTACAATAATCATTTGTAAAAAAATATACGTGTGTATTGCACAGGATAATCATGTAAAGATATGATTCAAATTAATCCCAATTCAGATTGATGTAACTTAACTATTGAGAGAACCGTGTGGTTTAACATTAAAGTTAGTAAGACTGCGGATTTAAAAAGGATCATATTTCAAAAAAAAAAAAATTATTTACAGTGTGAAACTGATATTATTATATTTATTAAGTAATATAATAATTTTTATAAATTAATATCATACTCCCTCCGTCCCGCACTAAGCTTGCAGATTGACTTTTTCAATTGTTTTTGTGTGAGAGTTATTTCATAGTAATACATTTACAAAGTTGTTTTATATGAATAATATGCTAGTTGATCTTATTAACTAGCATACCATTCATATAAAATAACTTTGTACACATATTACTATGATATAATTCTCACACAAAAATATTGAAAAAGTCAACTGTGCAAATTAGTCCGGGGACGGAGGGAGTAATATTTTACACCATAATATTAGTTTATAAGTGCAATTTATCGGTATGTGTGTATGTCAAATTTACTTAACCTATGGTTATTCTTTTCCCTTATCTGCGTACCTCATCAAACTTGTTGATTAGGCAGGTAGGCTCTGCTATAAAGTACTAACTTGTGTCTGACAATTATGTGTGGCTCCATCTACGTAAGTGGTTGTAAGCTGTCCTTGCATGCTCCACAATTTGAATTACATTTTAAATTAAAAACACAAAACTAAATAATTTTAAAAATATTTAATTTAAAATTATTAATATAATATTTTTTTATTCCACATAGTACACAAAATTATGTACTCTACTTATATACACATCAAACCGAAATTGATAATATACTGACAAGTTGACACAAATTTATATGTTCATCCGACTATAAAATACTACATTTAATTCTCTATACCAGACTAGAAATTTCCTCGACCACAAGTGCTCTACCCTATTAATGGTTAGAAGACACAAATACACATGTTCCTCCACCTCCTTCACTAGTTCAAACAACCCTAATTCCCCTTTTTCAGCTCTTTCACTACCTTGTTAGAAACCCTATCTTCCCTCCTATCCAAACACAATCGAATCATCATCTTGCTATGTTCGATCTCATCTTGAAGCCGATCAACGAGTCGACTCATCGTGTCGAAATCCCTGTTCAATATATACGTTCCTTTTGCAGCCACATCAAGCTGATCTTCTACTTTCCTCAAAAATTCTTTCTTTAGGATACCTAGGGATTTTTTCTTTCTTGCCACTTTTTTCCTTTCCGATCTCAATTGTTGCAAGACTGATGAATGTTTCTCGTGGCTTCGGATGAAATCTTGCTTCTCTGCATCGGAGATGGGGTCTTTGAGACTAACACAAAAACGAAGATCGTGGTCAAAATCTTGATGAGAAGTGTGATCGCCATCAATGGAGTCGAGCACTTTATGATATAACACGTAATCGGATTGAACTTGGTTTAGGGTTTGCAGAAGGTGGCTGCAGAATCTTGAAGCATCAGCACTGATATTAAAATAATTGAGGAAAAGGGGTTTGAGATTATATGATATTTTGTTGTATTCAAGAATTGCCATGGCAGTTTCTTGATTAGGGTTTAGGAGAACTTCTGATATCATCTGATGAGTAGGTGATGATGATGATGTGCTGTGATGTACGAGTAGTTGTGCTTTCATGAAGAAATCTGAGTAGGACTTTGTCCGAAATGCGCAAAGGTATTCGTCGTTCACATTGGGCCTTTCGTGATTAGATTCTTTTATCTCCTTCTTATCTGCGGTCAAATGTTAATGTCATGATGCTAATTATAGATGTGATTAAACTAAATTGATATAAGAAGATACGTGATCGATGAATGATGATCCACACTATAATGAAACTTTATATATTTTTTATGTTTGAACAAAATGTGATCTTATATATCCTAAGATTTACTAGGGGATAATGTTGTTTTAGGTCCAAAACTTAGGGTGGTTGTGTGTATTAAAGGATAATAATTTTGTGAATGTAGGATGTTATATATGATTTAAAATATGTAAATGTAGAACAATCGTGCCCGAAAAAGTTGTCACATGAGTTGCACGATTGTCTTACATTTATAGACCTGTAAAGTTGTAAATGTAGGACAATTATGCAACTAAAGCACGATTGAACTCGATTTGGATTAATTCAGGCTCGATTACAATATTATGACATAATATCCTACAATCGCAGGCCCATAAAATTGGCACAAACCCCTTCTTAAGTTATGTGCCTAAAACAATAATTTTCCCGATCTACTAGTATAGGACTTAAGCTACTCGAATGGTTTTAGAATTTCTATTACTTATGCAATATTGTTTGTTACACCTCTTGAATGAATGACATATAGGACAAACAAAAAAAAAAGAATGAGCAATGGAAGGAACATGTGGTTTATTAATTTAATTCATTTAAGATGTATATATATTACACAATTGTGTAACAAGAAATCATAGCAGTGTTGAATGAGGACTTCCATACTTAATTTTGATTAGCACCAAATCTAATTTGGGGCCATATATAACTCTTAAATCTTGATGTTGAAACGAGATTATTATCAAAAGAGAATAGGACTATAGGAGATTTTATTAAGCTAAAAATTATTTAAATGAGAGGTGTATAGTTTGGCTAAATCAAAGAGTGCACACAACGATTCTTTGTGGAACTGTCCCATAAATATATAAATTTGAATAGAAAGTACCTATTTTCTGGTACATCAAGAGTATTCTCAAAGAAAAAAGAAAAACCAAGCTTTTTGTAGACCAGTTTCATCATAAATACTAATAGATGTTATTGTAAAAAAAAATACACACAAAATGCAAACAAATTTCACGATATATTTACTTTGCGATAAAGAAATACTCCCTCCGTCCGAAGTTATCTTGGGTTGACTTTTTAACGGTTTTTGTATGAGAATTATTTCATAGTAATATGTGTACAAAAATTGTTTTATATGACTGATATGCTAGTAGACCTTATCAACTAGCATATCATTCATATAAAATAACTTTTGTACACATATTACTATAAAATAATTCTCACACTAAAACCATTAAAAAGTCAATTGTGAAGATAACTTCGAGACGGAGGGAGTATATAATAACAATTGTAGCAAGCCAAGAAAACCGATTAATCATTTTGGCTTTGAAATTTAATTTGCTGTTTTCCATGATCAATTAGCCTTAAATAAAATTATCCGGACGAGTTTCACTATTTCTTATTGTACTTCATATCACATCATAAAGTATATATCAATGCATGCCATGTATATATATGTATGATAACGATTCAAAATATAAATATTTCGAATTGCAAATTATGAAAGTATACATAAATTCAACAATATTTCCAATTGGTAGTGTACCTTCGTCCTTGATCAATATTTTATTTCTGATCAATCTCGTCCACATCTTGAAATTGTTTGTCAAAACTACTCCTTAATCTCCTTTTCTCTTTTTGAGGTGAATTGTATTCTCTTCCTTATATACACCTTATCATTGTAGGAGAAAAACAAAATTTGTGATCTTTGTGATTAGCATGCAATGTATTTCTTAAACGCTGCCAGGTGTGCAAATCTTTTAAAGCCACACACCTGAAAGGCATGCAGTTTAAGGTTTGCACTTCACGTTTTCTGATTTAGATAACTCTTGTGAATTACATATATCTAGAATATGTTGCTTTTGTGTGTGTATGTGTGTGTGTGTGAGAGAGAGAGATATTCCGATATATTTGCAAGGTTTAAGGCTGATATGCTGTAAGAGGTGCTGCCTTTTAATTAGGTTAATTTAATTCATATATATACTCCCCCTTTTCATCAGATCATGAAAAGGGAGTAAATGCGTTAATTTGACTTCGTTTTCTAATAATAAGGGATAAATACGTGAAATCCCCGTGGTTTAAAAAATCAGCTTGAAAGTGTGAAACTCTCTTGTAATTCAGACGCGCCTTTCATGTAATTTTTATGTTTTTTTCACCTTTTTGGCTATAACATTACAAATTTACCCCCATCGACTATATAAATTGCTCCTTCTCTTGTGGGTTATTTATTGTGTTTGTAGACAATATATACAGAGTAAGTAATAGGTATTAGATTGCGTTTGTATTAAATTATATCCAAACAAATATTTTTGTGGATTTCGAAATTTCATATATACAGTCAAACTCCATAAGTTAATACTTTTTTTTTGAAAAGCCATAAGTTAATACTCTGTAAACTAAAAACTATAGAATAATAAATTTCTCTAGTCCCAACTTAAGCCAATACAAAACTTTACCAATTTCGATAAAATAATAAAATATTAATTTTCAAAAAAAAACCTCTATATAAATTAATAGTCTTATCAATATGATAAATTAATAATTTTTTTTCAAATTATAAAAAAACCTTAGGATTATTTAGTAAAATAAGAAATTTAATTTTTGATTGCGTCTCATTAATCTTCAAATATACTTAAATTTCATCTCTATCTTTCTTATCTCATTCAATAGTTTTGGTGTTTTGTTCTCAAATTACACTAACAGTTGTGAAGTGTTACTGCATGTTGTATGTGCTTCATTTCTCGTAATCGGTTCTAAAGGTATTATATCATCATCGCCGTCATTCTCCACATTATTCTCAAAGATGGTTGATACACATTATCATGTTATGCAAATAAATATATTTATTTTACTAACAGTTCAATTAATTAATATACTGCATATATTAATTAAATGCACTCAATTTTATAAAATAAACTTTTATTTATCATATTTGAAAAATACTCTTTAAATTAATAAATTTTTAATTTATAAATAAAATAATACCTTTCTAAAATAATAAATTTTATTGATCACAACAATATTAATTTAAGAAGGTTTTTCTATTGGGAAAATTACGAAACTGCATTAACGTTGAGGATGTGACTAATGACGGTTGGCAAATGCAAAATAGAGAACGTTGAAGACTTGAACAAATCTTATTCAATTGTTTGACCATTAACTAATACTAGAAGGTCTTGACAGAACTTGGCGTAGTGGGAGTCTTAGGATTTCGGCACACACTACAAAAACAAAACAAAAAATATTAGTTCATGTAAGAAACCTCTGCCCAACAATTTCATGTTCTTCCAAGCCACCAAATGGTCCAACTAATCCCATATATTGCAAATACGTAAACATTTCAATTTATTTTGTAATCATCGTTAAATGCACACATCTATAATACTTAATTATCCTCTAAAACCATTAATAATAAGGAAGTTAGTTGTGCAACAAATATACCGTATAATTCAAGTGTAATTTTAAATATTATCACTTGTGTTTACTAGATATTTACACATTTTTTGAAAAAATAAATAATTACGGTTGGACAATTGTAATCGCTAATCAGTTGAAAATAATTTATATTATTTAAAAATAATTTTATTTGCACGGTGCATATAGTGCATATATATTAGACCTTGTCTAATAAATTAAGAGGGCGCTTGATTGTAAATTTTTCAATGAGAATGAGAATGAAATATTTTTTCCCTCTATGCCCCTACAATATTGGAGGAAGAATTGTTTCAATGATGGTTACATCACAAGTGTTGTGCTCCAATTTTGGAAAAAATGGAACAAAAAAGGTTGTAGTGATGGTGGTGGGGAATGATTGAGGATAAACTATTGTTTGAGGAGAAAAAGTTAATCAAAATTGGGTAATGATTACCTTATTTAAGAGGGAAAATAGTGACATTGATCATTTATTTGTTCTCATAGCCACCATAGTAGCCTGTAATTCACATTCCTATTTTCATTGAGAAATTTTCAACCAAACGCCCTAAGTATTATTAAAGAAAAAAATGCAGTCCACGTCTTGGTACGTTAACTCAACCAAATTTTAATATGTTAGATCCGGTAGAAACTACAAGAGTCGACATTAGCAACATTACAACAACAAACCTAAGTTAATTCTTGTTACAATTGTTTAGAAAGCAAAGTCAAGGAGAATCATTGAAACGAGAGCGTATAATATAGATGTATAAATTTGAAAAACATATAAATACACACTAGTTCCATTAATTTAGAGAATGCGTGTTTGAAAAAGTGACATGCTCAAATACCTTTATTCAGAAAACATCCTTTAAAAGAGACACTGTGATAAGACCATCTATTTTGATATTAAAACTGAATCCAAAAATTATAATAACAATATATTACTATCTAAGGATAAACAAATCAAAAGATACTTAAAGATAAATGTAGATAAAAGGAAGAAATTAATCACATAATATTTTATATAAATTACATATATACCTTCATCTTCATCCATCGTTAAAGAACAAGCTGTTCAAGGAATCTTCCGGAAGGCGTACAAGGAATCCTTTGATTGATTTAGTCAGAAAATGAACTAGTTATTGATGAACCAATTAATTGTGATTTACCTTTATTAATTGAATCATTATGGCCGATATAAAGTATGGATCTGCCAACTTTACATTTTGCGTATCTACCTAGCAATCCTAATGTATTTCAAACTAAAGGGGGTGTTTAGTTCAAATCTTAAATGAGAATTAGTTGTTAAATAGTTAAATAATCGAGAAGAAATGATTATTGAAAAATATATATTTAATTAAAATAAAATAATAATCAACTTATTTTGAATTTTACTATCCAGTATAAAGTACGATGAAGGTGTATAGATTATTCTTATTGTTATTAGCCACCACATTGTTCGATCATATTCATACCCATTATCATTCTTATTAAAAAAATTGAAAAGTGACTTTTACGGAATTGATCTGTTTCTTTTGGGGTTGTAGTTGATGCATAGGGCCAATGTTGGCATGCATAATGGGAGTGATGCAAGAAGTTCTTTGATGTATATTTTTTTGGGTAAAAGGAATATTACTAAAAGAGTATTAGATCGAAGTACTCGAGAATGAGAAGTACAATGAGCGTTTACAAGAGTTTGAAACAAAAAACACTGAGACAGTATGACTCCTGACAATAAGAGGAGATGGAGTACAATAATTTATGAGTTGCAACGAGATTCTGGTCTAAGATTTGAGAGGAGGACCTATTTAATTATAGCTAGGTCCCAGTGCAATAATGAGATACTTTTCTACTCTACGTTGTTTGGGTAGTGTTGTTTCAAGGTATAGTATTATAAGACTTTAGTTTTTTTAAAGTTGTTTGTATCAAATTAGCACGGGATTGAAGAAAAATAGTTCGCCCTCCGTCACAAGCAAAGTTACCCATTTGCTTTCTGTACACTTTATAAGAAAAATAATATTTAAGTATATTTGATATTGAGATGTGATGAAAAAGTAAAAGGTAAAGAGAGAAAACTTAAAAGAGATATATTTTAATATTAATTGAGTGACAATAGGTGTAATAAAATTAAAGATTTGGGATAGTTGTTAAAAAGTTTTTAGCATTTAAGGAAATAGGTAGCTTGGGGTGGGACGACAAAAATGTCACAATGGATTTATCTCCCTGGATTTTCTCGCTCGAGTTTATTCGTACATTTTATGCACTCGTGACTATAACGAGACAACCCTTTATTTTTGTCTTGTGTTTTATCTTCACTTATCAAGATCCAAGATGACATTAAGGTTATATCTTCTTTCACACGCTAAGCGCTTTTTTCCATCTTTTGATTTGTCTCTCGGAATAAACTACGTGACACATTTTCGATGTTTGAACTTGTTCGTAAATGAGAACTTGGTTAAGATTCGAAAAAATTGATAGTTTGGATAAATTGAGAATTTGGATAATCTTGAGAGTTTGGATAGATTTGAGAGTTTGGATAGCTTTTGAGAGTTTGGATAATCTTGAGATTTTGGATAGTTTTGAGAGTATGGATAACTAGTCGTGAGAGTTTGAATAATCTTGAGAGTTTGGATAGCCACCGTGAGAGTTTGAATAATCTTGAGAGTTTGGATAGCTTTGAGAGTTTGGATAGCTAGCCGTGAGAGTTTGGATAATTTTTAGAATTCGAAAAGATTGAAAATTAGGATAAGTTTGGGAGTTTGAATATTTTTCTTTTTACAAAGGGTGTTTGGATAATTTGGATCCATGATAAGAGAGATTTATTAGGGGGAAAAAAGAATAAGAGAGAAAATAAGTTTGTGTTTTAAAATAGCTCAATATTGGTCTCTATTTGTAGAGAGAAAAAAATCTTGAATTTTGATATAATTTTTTACGGATAATATACTTAATCGAAAAACTAAATTTTATCTAAACAATATCAAGACCTCCAATCACATATGGACACATGACATAATTTTAAAGGCACAATCTTCACAACTAGTTGGTTGTAAGGAGCGGCCAGGTCGTTGTTTTATTTACAATTTCCCATTTTTTGGTAGGTAGTGGTGTTTTTGGTCGTGAACGACTACCGATAAATATAGTCTAAATTAGGTAGTTCGTTTTGGCAAAATAGATAATTTACCGAGGAACTGAGAAAAATATATTTAATACATATATGGTACGATATAACACACTAAAATGGGTGATACAACACCTTAATGCACTGGTGGGCACTGCCAACAACCTAGAATAACCCCAATAATAGCCATCATTTGTCATTAGGAAGTCACCCCTTTAAAGGGTGGAAAGAGTCAAATTTGCCGATTTTTTGCAAAATTCTTGAAGAATATGTGGCATAAGCATTTAATAAAAAGTGTAGCGCAATTTTACAGAAAAAGCTTCCGCGCAATATAAAAGATTCAGAGAGTTATTCGATTCCTTAACAAGTACTATTAGCTAGGATATATTCAATTGGTAAAGTTTAATTATGAGATTTAAGAGAAAACGTGAATTTGCGTATCTAGGGGTATTTCAAATGTTTGATTTGGAGAAGTAACTAGTCTCGTTGCAATTCGTAGATACTTCTTCCGAATTTTAAATAAGTGACATTTTGACTTTTTGAAAAAATATTTTGTATTTTTCAATATGAATTAATTGTATTTTTTTCTTATTTATCATTAAAACTATTAAAATTAAAAGAAAGATTTAAATATTTATTAAGAGTATAATACAAAATGAATTTTATTCTTAATATATGTGCATTCATGCAAAATGACATAAAACCGTTTTTACAGTGAGACAAAGTCTATTTTGAAAATTTTATTTTAATTTGTGCTAGTTTATATAAACTTTTATCATATTTTGAATAGGAGAGAGTAGATGAGAATTACACATTGCACTCAGACGCGCGTGAAAAGATTGAGTAGTCCAAATGTACGTGTAATTATTATTCTTATCAATAGTGATAAAGATTAATTAATGAATGGATTATAAATCCAGAAATGGAAATTAGTCATTTTCTTTTCTCTAATAAATTATCTAGGATATAAGCTTATATAGAGGTTTGTCATTCCGGTCGATTTCTTCATTCCCTGTCAAATGTTTCGATTTGTATTTCATTTACTTAGCGTCTAACATTACAATATTACTATATGTGATATATACACTAATAAAATAAAATACTATATTAACATACAACAATAGGATTTCGTGTGTACCTTTGTAATACGAATTAAAGAATTATGGGAGAAACGGTTTTCCGTTTTCTTATAATTTGGCATGTTTGATTTTAGCAAGCTTTCCTATAGCATGCCTACATGAGATTGATATTAAATTATCCCCTCCGTTTTAATATTACTTTCACACTCGTCTTATTTAAACATTTAAATATTACTTTCACAGAATTAAAAATAAATATTCTCCATAAACTACACTCTCAGAGTACTATATAAATTTAAAAAATATCACTTTTATTTTATTATATTTTATTCTCTCTCCCGCACTTTATCTCATTCAACCACAAAAATATTTTTACATTTTATTCTCTCTCCTCCACTTTTCTTAATAATTGTGTCTCCCTTCCTATCAAAGAAATATTGGAACGGAGGGAGTAATAATTATAATATTTGAGAACGGATAGCGCGTAAACTAAATAAATTGCAATATATATATATATATATATATATATATATGAGAATCAATATAAATAATTTAATTATACATCTTTTATAAATTCAAATTTTTAAAATAAGGTGAAATTATATATTTGATGGTATTTGATTTTTAGTTCACGCCCGCGCGCAGTGACAGAGCTAGAAATTTGACTTAAATGGGCCCAACTAACTAGAAAAAAATAAAGAATTTAAAATATATTTTAAAATTGTATTATATATTATAATCAATTATGATAAAGTTAAAAATTTAATTTTTTCACCATAGAATTCAAATACATTATTAATTGTATTATAACATTCAATTTGTTTTATAATATTGAAGTGAGCTTTATATATGCATGTCATGTAATTCATTGGGACAACAAAATCTCGGGTGGCCATTGCTCCTCCCAGTATCTCTTTATTCCTACGTCCACATTGTGGATGCATCTCACTAAAAATAACTTCACCAATATTAAATTGCTTATTCGATGAACTACTACTAAAATGTGATATTAATATGCTTTTCATGTAGTGTAAACTAATTTATCATATTTTATTCCATTGATATACATTCTCCTTCAAGAATTTCATCATCTTTGCTAACGGCCCAATTTGTATATGGTTTACGCAGCATCTTCCTTTTGATTGGGCTATCTGGCCCATTTCGAACAATAATAGGTGGGCCCAGGTTATATGCACACACTGTTTTCATAAGAACACCCACATATTGAAAAAACACACCATTTATTTAGTGCACACCCCACTCAGTCCCTAAAATACCCTTCCTATTTCCATTATACGTTTAAAATTCTGTGCACCCACTCAGATATTGCCCGCCGTCGCCCGTCGCCTACATCACACGCCGTCGCCCGTCGCCCAGCTTCGCCCGTTGCCCACATCGCACGCCGTCGCCGTCGTCAATCTGCCTTCTTCGCCGTCTCTCTCAGTTATGACGAGAACAAATTTTCCTGGTAAGTTTTTAAATTTTTACGTGTCTTTGTCCAGTTTTGACGAGAACGAACTTCTTAGTTTTAGGGATGAATTTCTGCACTCAGCCATGGTTAGTTTAGGGTTTGCTTTTTGAATGCTTGTTCACTATTTTTGAATTTTGAAAAAGATTGGTTTTTTCAAAAATAGGTTGCCTGCGTTGTTATTTCTGCTCAATGTTCGCATAGTTTTCAGTTTTTTTGTTCGATTTTTGTTGCTGATTTCTGCGTTGTTATTTCTGCTCAATTTATTTTTTGTTCGCATAGTTTTCAGTTATGTTTGTTCGAATTTAGTGGCCGAAATTTGTTTAGGAGTTCGATTTTTTTGGCCAAATTTTGTTTCTGTGTTCGCTTTGTTTGGCCGACAATAGAAATTGTTTTGGTCCTCAGAAAGCTGTACCACGAACAAATAGTAGGTATCATACTTACTTTGAGTTCCTATTAAAGACAGCTGTGTCTTGAATTGAAAGTTGAAAAAATCTTTCTTTTGCCTAAAATTTTAACTAATTTGCTTTGCGTGAGTGACCTCTTATTTAGTTGTAGAGTGTAGATATTTTTGGTGATGTTAACATAAGTGAAGAAACCATGCTTGTTTGGACAGCTGAACACCAAAATAAGAAAGAAAAATTGAGGAATTCTGATACTGTTGCTGCTGCGTTAAGAAAGAATTTTAGATAGGGTAAAGGAATTGGGAGCTTGGTACTCTCCCTGGATAATTTTTGGTTATAAGCTCATATATTAGCGGCTAACTGCTTGTTAGCATTTTGTGATTTATTGGCTAATTTTTTTATGAGATTTCTTCATTAGCTCTGTAGAGTTCAATTGAATGGTGCTAAATTTCTGGAGACATCTCCCTTGAGGGAATAGTCTAATTATTTGATTTTTTAGTTATTTTGCATCCGTTCTTGATATGATCGAATATGATCCTGAAGTTGGAGTATGCCTTGGCAGAATAATGTATGTTGCCGAAAATTGTTCGTCACAATTTTTGATCGATTTTTGTTGTCGGAAATTGTTCGTCGCAATTTTTGTTCGATTTATTTGGCAAAATAATGTATGTTTGTTCGAAATTAGTGGCGAAATTTGTTTAGGAGTTCTTATTTTTGGCCGAATTTTGTTTTTGTGTTTGATTTTTTGGCGAAAATTCATTGTTTTTTGAATTTCATTGTCGAAAAGTAGAAGCAGAATGTTTTTCGTGTTTTTGGCCAGAAATGTTACACAGAATTTTGTTTTTTTGGATCGTTTGTGACGAACAAAGCCGTCGAGAAGATAATCCACGATCGGTTCCTTAGATGGGCGGTAATTTTCTTCGAACAATATGGATGTGGGTGCATCCATGTACGTTAATAGTATTATGGGCAGAACAGTCCTTTTAAGTTTAATTTAAGTTAATAATTTATTTTAAGTGGGTGTTTTTAAGAAAAAAGTGTGTGCATATAACCTGGGCCTAATAGGTGATCATATTGGGCTCCGGCCCAATGCTGAGTCCAGAATTTCCGAGTTTTTACAGAATTTCCGATATGATACTGATGTGCTTGGAAGATTAAAAGATAAGATTAAAAGATATTGAAGCTCTTGCACAAAAGATGATAGAGACAAAAGAAGCATGAGGTGTATCCATCGACACTGTTACCGTTGAAAGGTATATTGTGCAATGAATATTATAAACAATTGTCTTCTCGATCGAACGAGAGATTAATAAATGAATGGGAGTTTAATTGTATAGATTGAGAGAAATTTTTTTATAGTGTTGATAATGTGAACATTTCAATCTATAAGAATTGATACATTTCAATTGCAATAGACTCTGTGTAAGAATAAAATTTTAATATATTTTATATTTGTGGTATCTCACCATGAAAAATTCTTGTATCCGTCCCGACTACTATAGTATGTTTAGTTTGACAACATTGCAGACTAGATAACTTAAATTTGACTCTACTTAAATAAAAAGGCTACATGAATTGTTATTTATCAATCTAATCTGTCTCAAATCATATTTTAAATTTTTAACACATGAAAATTGTACTTTTTTATACAAAATTTCAAATTGCAATATTTCAAGTTTTTTTCATCGCATAATTTATCAAATCCATCCATTTCTATTAACATTCATATTGCATACCTAAATAGAATGAGTTTTCAAATCTAACATGCGGATTTTTTATTTGAAATTTAAATATATGTGTGTTGAATTTAAATATTTGTAATAGAGTTGAGTGTCTAGGTGTATTTAGTTTACAATATGAACATTTTAACACACAAAATATATATATATATATATATATATATATATATATATATATATATATATATATATATATATTAAGCTGTTCATAGCAAGAGGCATTTCTGGTTAACCATATATCCCTATATAATAATAGAGAATAGAGGGTAATTATCAAAAGTTGGTTTAGTGATGAGAGTTTGAAACTTATGAATATGATGTTATTTGGGTCTCGGGTTGAACAATTCGTAAGTTTATTCTCGGCTTCAATTGTGGACCCCGCTAGTAGACGGTGAGATTGGTTCCCGGATTAATCACTTTTTAGGTGAATACCAAATTATAAAAAAATACTAATAGAGAGTTTTGTTTTGTCATGTGTCGTCTCCATATCGGTTTGTTCATGTGCCATCTTTATAGCATTTTTGAATGTCACATATCTTATTTTAAAGTACGTTTTTTCATGTATTATCTTATATATCATTTTTTTTTTTATTTGTAATAGATATATTTGATAGATTTGACTTTAATTTATTATTCCCTCCATCCTATTTTAAATTGCTCAAAATTTAAAAATGGATATCTTATTTTGTTTAATCAAATATTTTTAATCACGCATAGAATGCGGGCTCTGCCCTATTATACGTCTAATTCTTTTTTTTTTTTTTTTTGAACTTACAAGACTAGGACCCTCTTAACACGATAGAATGGTGCCTAAATCTCGTAACCACCGAAACACCTTCGTACTAACCCATTCGGGAGGATCGGTAGGTGAAAATACACTTTTGCCGGTAGATGAGGTGCTTCGTTGAATTCTCTACGCAAGTGGAACACATTCCAACTTTTAAAACCACCCAGCTCAACTTTAATACGATCCAGAGTGTACGTCTAATTCAATGTCATTATAGAATTGGTAAAATGCTACCCATATCAAAAACTTTTATAGAATATTATCATCTCATGAATATAGGATTTTTCAAATTCTCTATGTCTAAAACAAAGTTTTAAGAAAAACATGATTTCACAAGGCTCCAAATTAAAAACAAGCATCCCATATATACTTGAAACAAATTCTTAAACATTCAATCGCCACAATACTAAGTATAATTTGTGATCAATCTCTCCTGGTGCTATTTCGATTCTTACTTCTTATAATCTGAATTACAAACACAACAAATGACAAAAGTAAAGTCGAACCAGCAACAATGGGAAGACACATTTTGCACCTTTTCTCCTCCACATTCCCACTTTAAATCGTCTCCACGCCTTTCAACGGCCGTTTCAACGGCGAAAGGCCGTTCCTTTTCTTCTCCCGGTCTTTCTTCCATTTCAATTACATCATTTTCTTTATCAATTTCTTGATCCTCTTTATTCTCAATCCTTTCTTCATTTTCTTCCACCTTTCTTTGATTTTCCACTTCTTCATTTTCAAGAACATCACTTTCTTTATCAACTTCTTGATCCTCTTTATTCTCAATCCTTTCTTCATTTTCTTCCACCTTTCTTTGATTTTCCACAGCGTCACTTTCTTTATCAACTTCTTGATCCTCTTTAGTCCCAATCCTTTCTTCAATACCTTCCACCTTTCCTTGATTTTCCGCGTCTTCTTTACGCGTTTCTCGAATGAGTAGACGGTGAAATTGGGCCCCCTTCGCCATCTTTCAAATCATCAACCTCATTTAATTTTTCTCCATTGCACAGAATTCTGCTCATCTGCAATCTGCAAATTCTCGAGACCCTGTTTAACAAGTTGATGTTCTTCCTTAACTTCTTCAATTGAAGTTCCTCGAATCCCTTTAACCTTCTTCGGCATTGTAATCGTCAAAGTCGATTCATACTCATTAAACGTGGCCTTGATCTTGTCCAAAATCACACCATCTGGAATTCTGAAAACTTTCTTGAATCCTTTAACCTCTGCATCTTTCTTGTACACTCTCCATCCCACCATCGTCGTCTCTCTCACCTGCTTTTCGCCGCTTATTCCAATCAAACTCCCATCCTCGTTTATGTCAATCTTTATGTTACCTCTCTTATAACCTTCAAAATTCAATCACAATATTTTTATAAATAATTTGATAGCAGAGTGTCCAAATTGGTAAAATGATTAAGATAAACAGAAAATTCATGTGTGCAATTGGATTTTTTTGACTCAATTTCGATTTAATTTTAAGTATGATCTGATTTATTTAAGAATGAAACAAAATTAAATTGAAACTGCACCAATTGATATTGTGCAATTGGTGCACACAAAGACTCGTGAGTAAAAGAGAACCTTTCGGATGAGCCGTGAGGACGAAGACTGTGTCCGTTTCTCGGGACAAGAAAAGAGCGCCTGCACGGTCTTTTGTGATCTGGAAATCGGAGGTGAATTCATCGGCTACTCTAGTAAACTTAAGTCCTAATTCCAGCTCCATTTTATTTTTCTATCTAAAAACTTGGGAAAATTTTGATTGAATGAAATGAGGAAGCATAGTGAAATGACAATGTTATTATAAAAGGAAATGTACAAGCGTGTAGGAAGGCAAAGAACATATGCTTTGCTTCATTCAGTTTATCAATTGAATGGAATAGTGCTTATTAGCCTTGGCGGTAAGCTAAGTTCAAGCATAAATCACAAGTTTTGTATTTTGTTATTTATTATTATATTATTATTAGTTTTTTTTTTTGTGGGGATAATTTAAAAATTAAATTTCTGTTAATTTTGGCGGGAACTTTTATTAATGTTTTCTTTCTTTACCAATTGCGCCCCTTTTCTGCTTTTCTCCCTTTCTCCTCTGACTCTGACAACTCTGATTTCTCTCGAGTAAATTGCAAAATTGAAGTTTATATTTATTGGATATTTCTGATTTCAATCTTATAAATATTAATTTTCGTAACTTTTTTTTGATAAAAAGATTACGAAAATATTAATATTAATTTTCGTAATTAAGTCTCACTAAAATGGTGTAATTTATTCTGGATTAGGGTACCCATGGACTGACGAAATTAATTCAAGTTTGGCAAAATGATTGGAAGCAATTCAAAGAGAAATTGGAAAATTAGGTTTCATGGAAAAAGGGGGAAAAGGTGGAAAGAAGTGATGGGGGAAGAAAGTCAAATTATGATAATTATCCGTCTCACGGAAATAAGCTTATAATCATTTTCTTTTCACACCCGCCCCATATATTGATTTAAAGATACATAAAATAGGAATGCCAAAAATAAAATAAAAAATTAATAATATATTACATATAGTAACTGGTTTGTTTTTATGGGACAAACGGAAAAATAAAAAATAAGTTTATTATTGTGGAACAGGGGATTAAGAGTTAGCACCTATATTTGTTGGTACCGTTACTTTTTAGACATATAACTACTAACGCAAGTACTGAAATTGCAAAAATAAAAATATTGTGGGGTCCAAATTTGTAATAGGAGTTTATTTAGAGGACCAAAGTGAAATTATCGCTTTTTTTGAGGAAAGTTTTGAATAGATTTTGTGTTGCTTTATCTTTGGAATCATTATTCCTTGAAAGGTATAGGTTTTTTTTGCCGGCCTTTTTCCATCAATTTTTATTTTAATCAGCTAACTTTTTTAATTTTGAAAGTAGTTCCTTAAATTTATAAAATTTAATTTTAGTACTTTTACCAAATAAAATAGATTTAGAGGGCGTTTGATTGAAAAATTTTCAATGATAATAGGAATGAGAATGATATAGGACAACTATGATAGTTAATTGGAACAAAAATGATCAATGTCATTACTTTAAATAATTAGTACCTAATTTCGACTAAACTTTTCCCTCCTACAATAGTTTCTTCTCAATCATTCCACTTATCCATCACTACAATCTTCTTTTGTCTCAATTTTTTTAAAATTGGAGCACAACACTTGTGTTGTAACCACCATGAAAACAATTCTTCCTCTAATATTCCTAAGGGCATAAAGGAAAAGAATATTACATTTTCATTCCATTGAAGAATTTATAACCAAACGTCCCCTAACAAAATTAAATTTTTTTCGTTCATTTAATCAACTAACAGGACAAAAAGGTTAAATTGTAGGAACAAATTTCAAAATTAAAAAAAAAAAAAAAAATTAATTTATTAAAATAAACATATGTTGTAATTTTTTTGTACCCTTTTCATTGAATGCTGAAAGCAAATATGAGAATCATGCCTACAACTATTTATTTAAAGTAGTAATAATACTACAGTCTTTAGTCATATTTATGCGGAACGTATTATTGAAATATTAAAAGCTAATAACTACTCTGAATATGTATTTACTATTTGCACTACATAAATTCTTATTTCGACCTGCACCAACAAACCAACTGTATTTCTTTTCAAAAAAACAAACCAACTGTATTTTTGTCCTCAAGTCCAGAGTTTTTAATATTAACAAATACAACTAAGGAGCAAGTTGCGATAACTTGATCAATGATTTTGGAACCGGCCGAGAAATTGGTCCAAAACCCCCTAAAAACCGTGTTTGGTCGTGACATATTCTTTTTCTTTTATACCCTCAATTTATCGTGGTCAAACCCGAACCAATTTATGGTCTCGACGTGAAAATATTAGAGCATTTCTTACAGTGGTCCCTACCTATGATACAGTTTTTAGGTAGCCACAATCTTTTCAATAATAAAGCTCATGACCCCCATAATCTGCATTATATAATTTATATTTAACAATTTACAATATTATACAGACAAAAACTACTTTTTGCTTTTAAACCGTTGTCTATTGCAATTAAACAAAGGGGCCCCCACCTGATGTTGGCCTCTCAACTTTCAACCGTCTTCCTCCTCACTTTCATCACATATTGATCTCAATCACATGAAAATTGCACTTCAAAGAGGCTAATATATCTGATATTTGTCTTTTACTTCCCCGTCCCTCTTTTTTTTTTTTTTTTTTTTGTGATCGAGAGAATGAAAAACTGTAATTTTTATTTAATTTAATGATAATTGAGTGATATTTGATATAAATAAGAGTGAAATGTATATTTAAAAGATATTTGTCAAAAATGGTAACCGGTGGCTTAGCGCTCACTCACTCACTTTAGTGGGAGTCAGTGTTCGATTCCCTTTGAGAACGAATTATGGAGCTTATAAGGTGGGAGAAAAAATGTAGAAGTGTTTGGGTGTTGGGCGAACTAACTACTAATAACTAACAAACTGCATTCTGCGATAAAAAAATTTGTCGAAAATGGTATAAATTCTTTTTAGTGAAATGCTCCAAAATGAAAAACAGAAAACTTATAAAGGAACGAGAGGAGTATATGATTATAAGGGGGTCAAATTGAGTACTCTATTTATTTGGAAATTGCTTTTTATATGTTCGTGATTTATTGTGTCAGAGTAAATAAAAATGGAGTAATGCAGTATTAAAGTGAAAAACGAGATGAAGTATCATTTTTAAATGAGGGATAGAATGATTGAGCATGTTTGGTGGGTGGGCCATCAACCTTTTCAAATTTTAATAATAAAGTTTAATACAGCTCATTGCACTACTATCCTATGGACATTTACATGTTACAGTTCAAACCAAGAAGATACCAACTTTTAGCATTTAAAGCTGTGTCCATGGCCATTAATGGCAGCAGGTATGGAGCTTGGCTAATCTTGGCCTCTCTGATTTCAGGGCTCTTTTTCAAACTGAAATATTGAGTTGATAATAGTGGAATTGCCAGCCATATATCTTCTAGAAATCAAAAGGGCAGGGAGTTGTCTTTTTCACAAGCAAAATTTTGAGATTGATGGACCAAATTTTAAGTAGGCACAGAACTAATAAGGGTTTTTATCCGTCTAAGTTACGAAAGATATATTATTATCAATTTTCGGGACTTGAAAGATAAAATTTATCAATTCGGGGACTGAAAGATGTTTATAATAAGAGATTTTATCAATTCGGGACTGAAATTGAGGCCCCGAATTGATAATTGTCCTATCTTTCGGAGTTCGAATTGATAAAATCTCTTAATATAAACATCTTTTAGGTCCCGGATTGATAAATTTTATCTTTCGGGCTCCAAATTGATAATTATCATATCTTTCGGAGACTTGTACCAATAAAAATCCAATTAATAATGATGGACTTAGGCTGTGTTTGTAAACTTTACAATATGAGAATCACTTAAAAAAAAATTGTATAAATTATTACGTGATGTTTGCAAAATTTAATATTAGTACGACGGGAACATTTTTTTCCAAAAAACACTGTTCACAATATTTAAGAAGAAATTATTTTAGAAGCTATTAGTAAATTTGCAAAAATATGACATATATATTGGCTTTTTAAGCATTTAAAAAGGCCCCTTTTTTTTTTAAAGGGCCCCTTTTAAAAATTATGTACTCCCTACGTCATTTTTGTAGATTGCTGAAGCAAAATTAGCATAGAATTTCAATGAGAGTTATTTATTGTTAGTACTAAAAGATATAAAATTGAGGTTAAATGAGTCATTTATATTTCATTGGAAGGAGATTACTTTAGTTCATCGATGTAAATAAGTGATGTATGTAAGAGTTTATTTTGAGTGAGTATAATTTTTTTATTTTTTAGTTATTTGGGTATAAAAAAATAAAGGTATCCATTTTGAAATTTTAAGCTTTTTTTTTTAGAAGAAAATTTTAAGCTTATTTAAAAGGTGATAAAGGGGTATCATACTTGTATAAATGATTAATGTAGTTTTAAGCTAAAACACGTGAAAGGTGAGCACAATTTCTGTTAGTCAAACGTTTTTCAACATTTCCAAATTTGTAAAGCAAATACGGTGACAGTTCTTCATGAAAAAAATTTCACGTTATATAAAAATTCAAATTTATATAAATATGTAAAATTAATTCATTTAATATTAAACGTAGATCCATATATTAACTAAATGGCATTCCACATCGATGACATAACTACTTCCCCAGAATCGAACAAACCCAAAATGTTCTCCCTAAAAACATCCTTGACTCTAACTTTTGAGATGATGATCATCGTGTCCATTTTTACTCTAAAACTTAGCAAAACTTTGGTTGAATGGATTGGGAAACATAGGCAAAATGCAAAAGTTATTTTTGAGAGCAAATAAAATAGCTTTGCTTCATTCAGTTTGTCAGTGAAAATTGAAAAAGGAGTATACTTATGGGACCAAAGTGAAATTATCCAATTTTAAGGAAATTTGAATAAACTTTGTTTTTCTTTATCGTGCAATCATTATATATTGAATGCGGAAGGCAAATGATTGAACCCTATAAATTTACTGCCTACAACTATTTAAAGTAGTAATAATAGTCATATTCACGGCGGAGGTAAGAATTTCTGTAATTTGGTTTATAAATCACCACAAATTATGTACATATCTTTTTAAAGTATTAAATCGTACCAGTAATTTTACGTAAGACCTAGTCTTATACGGATAGTGGAATTGGCAATTATTGAGATATTAAAAGCTAATAGCTATATATTCTTGATATGTACTATTCGCACTACATAAAATTCTCATTCCAACACCATTAATACCAGCTAGCTGTATTCTGATATTGACAGTTTTGTCCTCAAGTTCAGAGATTTTCCTTCACAAATGGAAGTAGGGAGCAAGTTGATATCCAACATAACATTGCATCAAACTTCATTTTATTATGGCACACGTCATACAAGAAATTGTACTAAATGTCATGACCTGATGATGATATGATTCATATCGCTATCACAACATAATTGGGCATGGCCCGGGGGCTACTTTTATTATTGCTAGTTCAACTTGTATGAGAATATCATGAAATTAAGCAATCTCACTCGAGTACGAATTTGGACATGTAAAGTATATTTTCTGCACTTCTTTCACCATGTGTATTGTTTTGTGATATTACAGCTGTCGAAACAGGACGGGGCTGGCCAAAATTTTGGTGGGCTGCAAAACCCCGACCCAACCTACTTATTGGCGGGACGCGAGTCCAAACGTGCTAGCCCACTTTTATTTTTTTAATTTTAAAAACATAATTTAAAAGCTCTAACACATTAAATTTATCAAATTTAAATATAATCAATTAGTTTATCTTGGTGACTATCATTTTAAATATATTAAAACAATATATATTTTACAAATAAAGTTCATCCTCCCCCAATAGCCCGCAGCCCAAACGGGTCATTGGTCTTTAAGCGGACTAAAAATAGTTTGACTCAACCTCATTTTAAGTATGTCGGGCGGGATGGCCCAATGCAGGCCCAACCCTCTTTGACGGTCCTATGTGATACTAACTATTAATGAAAGAGTAAGCCTTTTTGTGCACTGTGCGGTCGAAATATTTTTAAACGGTATCAATTGATTTAATTGAATAGTCACCGAAACGATTACTAGATAGACCGGCCTTTATAATTATTCAAGACAAACAAGCTGCAATTATTCAATAAATATTTTTATACTATTTAAAATTAAATTTGACACGTTACACCTAGTCCATACACAAAACTTTATCTTAATTGAAATAGATTTTTTTAGTTTTTTGAAAGGGTTAATTGAAATAGATTATATGACACTGTAATACGATAAGTGTTAAACCTATGCATTAGAAATTAAAAAAAAAGTGAAAAATAGAGGAATTTATATATTTAGATTGCTAAAGTATTAACTTTTATTTTGATGGCCCGTAACATTTTGCATTTTTAAAGTATTACTTCTTCCGTCCCTTCTAAAACTTCTCGTTTTGTCAAATTGGACGTCTCATTCAAAACTTGTTTCCTTAAATGGCAAAAAAATGTCATCACATCTCTCTACCTTTATTTCGCGATCTTTTTCCTTTTTCATGACATCTCAACATAAACTACATATAAAATACTATTTTTTTCTTAAAAATATTTAATTTACAAATGAGAAGTTTTAGAGAAGACGGATGGATTTTTTTTTTTTTAGATAACTTATTCTTTGAATCCGCCTGTGAAAGTGTACGTTAATGTAGAATTTATTTGGAAATGTGGAAGTTGTGGTGGACATCAGGATAAAAATTGTTGACATGTTCATAATTCAACTGAAAAGCCAAGAGGCCACATGACTTTTTTGTTCCATCTCGAAAAAAGTTACTCATTATTTTTATGGTATATAAGAACTTTGAAATGAAATAAAACATTAGGGATTTATCAAAATATAATTTAATATTTCATCCATCCTATAAAAGTTTGAATATTATTTTTCTTATTAAGACGTCTTAGAAAAATTTACACTCAAGAAAGAAATCTCTTTATTAAACTATTTTTTTGAATGTGATTATTCATACCAAATTTGAATGGAGTGTCTAAAATGGTTAAGAGTCTATACTGCTCTTTTTCTGACGTGTGGTTAATCGTGCATTAGCCCTGTTGTTTTCAATAAATTCTGCTAATGTAATCCACAAGACTTGGGGAATATGTTTAGCTATGTAAATAATTTGGATGGTTGTCTTGACAGGTTTTGGAGGCATATCTCTTGCCCTCATATTGTTATTATCAATTAATTTCTCTTTTACCTAATAAAACAAAAAAAAAAAAACTATGTACTCACAATATTCATATATTTAAACAAAATGTTATTCTTTTTGTCCACAAAAATTTTCATACTTTATTTTTAGAACATCTTACAAAAAGTTTGCACACACCAAGAAAAAGAAACTTCTTATTAAACTTTATCCTTACAATATTTAAATTTTTACACAAAATATTATTACTTTTGAAACTCATATATACACGATCATTTCAACTAATTCATTTACTTTATTTATAAAAGTTTACAAAATTATTTCTCAATACTCTACTTATTACATTTTTTTCTTAAACTTTGTGCCCAAGATTTTTCGCAAGCTTTTACGGGACGGAGAAAATATATTACTTTTGGGACTCACGTGCAAGTCACACATACACGATCAATTCAATTAATTAATTTACGTCATATATAAAATTTATAAAATTATCCTCAAATTTATATTATTATAATTTTCTCTTAAATGTTATGTTCAAGATTTCCGGCAAATTTTTATAGGATGGAGTGAGATTTATTTTTTCCCTAAGGAAGTGAGAAATTTTTAAAGTAACTAAAATGAGGAATAAAACTTGTGTGTCATTCTTCTTTTTTTTCCTCATTTCTTTTTTTTTCGCCTATGTTTCATTATAAAGTTAAATTGTACAAAGACACCCACTATAAAATAAAAAAGCAATTTCTAGTTTTCATAGGAAAATCTTAGGTTTCATTTGGATGGAATCATTTGAAATCAAGGAATTTGAGCATAATACACCATACATTTATAAATCAAAATGGAGAAAAACTAAATGAATGAATTTGATTCATACAAATATTACTTATAAGTGGGAGGATTTCAAATACCCAACAAAACATAGTCATTTGAAATCTTCTCACTTCTCCCACTTGTGATTAATATTTGAGTGAATCAAATCCATTCATTTAGTTTTTCTCCATTTTAGTTTATACAGATATTATTCTCAAATCCTCGATTTCAAACGCACTCCATCCAAATGGGCCTTACATAATTATATATGATACAGTTTGTTGGGTAGCCACAATCTTTACAATAATAAAGCTTATGGCCCTATAATCTGTACTATATTTGACAATTTGCATTATACAGACAAAAACTACTTTTTGCTTTTAAAGCTTTGTCTATTGCAATTAAAAAGAGAGGTCCCTCACAAGAAGCTGGCCTCTCAACTTTCAACCACTACTTTCTTGAGATATTGATTCCGATGATATTACAATTGCACTTCCTGTGTAAAAATAAAAATTGCACTTCAAAAGAGAGTAATATATCCAGATTTGTCTTTAAATGGTTATATGGGGTCAAATTTTGTTCTCAAACGTGCTTCTTTTATTTTCGTATTTTATTTAATCATCAAAAGTGAAAAACGAGATGAAAATATTATTTTAAAATAAGCGTTGGTATGATAGAGTATGTTTGGTGGGTGGGCCGTCAACCTTTTCAATAAAATTTTAATACAGCTAAGCTCATTGTACCAAAATCTATACTATCCTATGGACATTCACACGTTACACAAACTTATTCAAACCAAGAAAAAATCAACTTTTAGCATTAATAGATGGGTCCATGGCCATTTATGGCAGCAGATGACCTTGGCTACCTCTCAAATTTCAAGATTCTTTTTCCAACTAAAATAATTTTCTAGAAATCAGAAATGGTCATCAAATTACCACAATCCAACAATAGGCAGGGAGTGAAAATTCAAAAAAAAAAAAAAAAACACAATAGGCAGGGAGTTGTCTTTTTCACAAGGAAAAACTATGAGACTGATGAACCAAGATGGGATTAAATTACTCTTTTTCAAAACTACTTTATCACTGCTTTTGGGGAAAAAAATCATGGAGTGAGACTAGATCACTATTTTCAAAAGCTATTTTTCACTACTTTTGTAAAATAGTAATTTTGTAAGCATACACTTAATAGAGTTCGCAATAAAATTTGCACACACGTATAAACTATGTATCATACTCGTATAATTAATTAATTAATATTATTTTAAGCTAAAACACGTGAGCAGTAAGCAGCATTAGGTCCATTTGTGTTAGTCAATGCCTTGTAAGCAAAAATTAGATGATTGCAACTTGTGTGATTACGTTTTTCAACATTTCCAAAATTGTAAACGTGCACCCAAATACGCTCACACTTCTTCACTTATGATGACTAAATACATCAAAATCATAACTCAAGGAAAAAATTCACCACAAGACTTGGTCCTTGTCTCCAGAATAGTCAATTTTGACTTTCCTCGTCAATTTTGTTGAATTCTCAATCACAGAGGACACAGAGCAAATAACAAAAATGGTACAATGATGCACTGCAATTCCAGATGGAAATACTAATCATCTTGCAAAATGAACATACTTTTTCATGAAGTAATCTGAATCACCAATGCAAGAACTGCAATTCTAGACAGGAAAATAAGCAAACTTTTTCTCGAATGTAAACTGCAAATTTACTCAAAAATCTCATTGTAAAACAAGGAAAGATCATGGACATCAGAAGTCCAATCTTTTCGCAATTATTTACATACAAGATGATTATGTACTAAATTAATGACCGAAATTCATCTACCATTGTTCCAAATTCCATCGAGACCCTCCGTCCTACTTCGAACAATCCGACGAAACACTTCCCTAACTTGTCGTTCCAAAGGATCAACACCAGCCTTAACGCCTTCATACACACTTCTCACTTCCTCTACCCTCTGCTTCACTTCCCTTTCCCTCTCCTCTGTTAAAGGAAACTCAACACAATCAGCCAAATCATTCAAATTACGAGCACACTTCTCCATCTCATGAATCTCCTTCAACAAACCACAAGCATTCCTCCTCTCCCTCTTCTTCGATTCCTCCACAATCCTCTCGTGCAGCGAAAGAATCGGCCCGCCCCACAAGAACTGCTTAATTGCGTTAAAATGAGTCTGCAGGCCGCGATCATGGCAAGGAATTGCAGCCACAAGAGCCCACATTACAAAGAACACAACATAGCTCATTGTGAAAACAGCCAAGTTTAATCCATTTGTTGATGTGATTTCATTAGCTTTAGGTGCAACTAAGTTGCTACTAATTGCTTGAAGTTGCTTAGCTGCAGACCAAGATCTTGAAACACTCCATGAGAGTGATCTAAAATGGCCTAAACTCCTCTGCTCTCGCTGCGTATAACGCCCGAAAGATCGATTTCTGTGAGAGAAAGATGTGTTTGATGCTTTCTCATCGATTATTCCGATGGCTAGATCGATCAACGCCTTCTTTGCCCTTCGAAATTGGCCTTCGCCGATGCTCCTCTGATTATCCAAGGCGCATAGGACAATCTCCAGCTGTTTTTGTGACTGTTTGATCTGATCAATACCGTCTCGAATAGCGTTGCAGACATCTAAAGCTTTAACGCTCCTCTCGAAATAATCGGCAACGTATTTATCCATGGGGGATTTATTTAAATTGCTCTTGTTGTTGTGGAGGATTACCTTGAATTCCTCCTGGCAACAGAGGAATGCGTCTAAGAGGTTGCGCAGCCAGGGGATTGAGAGCAATTCGCCGGAATCTACCGCCGTTAAATCGTGAAAGCGATCGGCGACGTTCCTTTGGAAGGCGTCGAGCTCGATGTCCTGCCTGAGGGATTCGTGTGTGGACTCCATTGACGGAATCTGATCACGGCGTCGACTCAGAATGGAAAATCCGAAAAGGGAAGATGATGATGCGTCGTGACAATCTGTTGATGGCATCTTTGATTCTTCTGATCACATCCAACGCAAGAAAAATTCCGAAAATTCCACCAAATTTTCGATAAAGACAAACCCCTGAACTGACAATTGGAACAATCTAGAATTCTTTGAAACCCTGAGAAACAAAACAAAATCAAGAATTCCTTTTTTTTTTTTTTTTGTGGCGGGATTTTCTTATTATAATAAAACCCAAACCCAGAAAACCCAGAATCGCACTGAAAAAGATCAATTCAAGAAATCGAAGAAATTCCAAAAGTGAGGATAATTTCAAGAAATTCTTCACAGAATATCGAACAAAACAAAGAAAAGTGCCAAAGACAAAATATATATGATTCTTGATGAGGAAGAGAAGAGTGAAGTGAAAGATGAAGAATTTTCTGAGAAGGAGAGAGAGAAGAGGATGTTTGAAACCCTAAAGGGGAGGAGAGGCTTTATATTGGGGACGATTTGGACCGCGTACTATGGTTTGTTGGGAAAAGTAAGGATTTTCGTATACTTATGAAAAGTCGTCATCACAGAGTAAGAATTTGGAAAATTAGTGGTTTGATTATTAATTATTAATTATGTTGAAGCTATTAGTTTTGAGGTAAAAGCAGAAGAATTGGAATGTCTGGGGAGAAAAGTGAAATAATCGAATTTGAAAAGGCCAAAAAGGGGAGCTCATCAGTTATGACTGCGGAAGTTTTTTACACGCCACAAAACACGAATTGGACACGCATTACTCTATTTATGTATTCAAATTTCAGTCCCTCGACTTTTCCAAATTTACTCTCAAATTTGTAAAATTTTAATAAAAGAAATTTGCCGTAATTTTTGTCTTTTTGCCTCATTTACTTTACAGAATCTGTTATGACAATTAAGCATTTAATCCAAATTCTTTATTCTCAATCTCAACATGGTTTTATGCAATGTTTGATTTCATCCAGAATATTCTATATGCATCATAAATGTTATACATACATCAATATATACTATAATAATAATGTATTGTTTCACCTAAATGCGCTCCATTTAGAAACTATTAATTATATCATTTCAATTCTGTCAAAAAAAAAAAAAAAATTATATCATTTCAATGAATTTTTTTAAACAGAAGTACCTTTTGGCTGTAATGGCGGATTAAAATACTTCCACTGTCCAAAATAAATTACATTTTGATTTATTATTTATTAATAAATTAAATAATGTTTAATATTTTTCAATGTAAATTAATTGTTTCTTTCAAATTTATCCCTAAAATTAATAAAATATTTAGATAAATCACAAACACTAATTGGTCACGCATTACTACGTGCACTTGAAATAGAGGCCAACTCTTTCGCTTCGCTTTCAGATTTCAGTCCCTCAACTTTTTAAATTTATACTCTCAAATATGTATAAAAGATTCCGTCAAAAAATATATATATGTATAAAAGAAATTTACCGTATTTTTGTCTTTTTGCCTCTTTTAATTTACATAAGATTTATAGTATTTGTTACAACAATTAAGCATTAAATCCAAATTATTTATTCTCAATCTCCTTGCGAAAATAAAAATTTATTCTCAATCTCAACATTTTTTATGTC
Organism: Paraleonurus japonicus; assembly: GCA_030762865.1. Taxonomy (NCBI): domain Eukaryota; kingdom Viridiplantae; phylum Streptophyta; class Magnoliopsida; order Lamiales; family Lamiaceae; genus Paraleonurus; species Paraleonurus japonicus. The sequence goes on along the minus strand of CM061054.1, from coordinate 6,990,200 downwards.
ATGTTTGATTTCATCTAATTTTTTTTTATAGGTAAATGTTAGTTGTTAGCAGCTAGAAATTAGTTCACCAAGTTCCCTTACAATTCCAAATTCTCCAAACCTCCTTATATCTCTCACTCATATTCGTTTCCAAAGGGAATCGAACCCAAGTCTCCCACTTAAGTAAGGAGCCGGTGGCGATTTCATCCAAAATATTATACATACATCCTAAATGTCATTCATATTTTGTCTCATAGTAGATATATCATTTGTCAAAAAGTTTGTTTGTAACTGTAGACATCATTTTTTTAAAACAATAAAATAACTTTAGTTTTTTTATCTATCTTCTTAAAAATATCACACTACATGTCACTACTTTTCTTACATTAACACATTTTAATATTATTAAACAACATTCTTATTAAAGTTGAAAAAACTATCATACCCCATCACAAAACAACTTAAATTTACATTAAAATCTTCACTGAACATTAAATGTTACTTTGAGTACAAAACAACTTAAATTTACATTAAAATCTTCGCTGAACAATAAATATTACTTTGAGTATAGGACGGAGGGAATATAATTAAAATTTTCGCCGAACAATAAATATTACTTTGAAATATTCTATTAAATTTTGGTTTAAATTATGGAGTGGTATAAAGGATATCAATCTCAATAAATTAAACCCCTATATATCTTGGCAATTGAAGAAAGGGTATTAATTGTGAAGAAATTAAAATCTCATGATTTTAGGAAATATAAGCATTAAAAACTTAACACATGGGTAAATATACACAACATATTAACATGTAAGCGAAATTGATCGTAAGACGACATTTTATCAATTACAATTCCTTGCTTAAAAAAAAATCAATTACAACTCCTTATTAGTATAAGTGGGGATAATAATAGTAAATGCATTTTTCAACTAAATGCACTTCATTTAGAAACCTATTAATTATATCTTTTCAATATTTTTTTCAACAAAAAGCAAAAATAGTATTTGAAAGATAATTTGGTAAATATTTATGTATAAAGTAAATAAATTAATTAAATTGGGTGTAGCGTGGGCCCAAAAATTAATATTTCTTTTGTCCAATTTTAATTAGTCAATATACTTCTTTAGTCGATTCAATTTTAATATGTCATCCAAAAATAAAAACTTTTTACTCATTTTTACCCTCACAACATATATACATTTATTTATATCATTGTTGTAATAGTTTAGTAGGGTTAATGATCTTTGGGTGGGGCAAGAAAACACAACTATGACTACGAGAGAATTAAAGAGTAAAAGAGAGGGAAAACAGTCTAATTTAATTGATATTTATATAAAATTAAACTTTTAATTTTACATGCATTATTTAATTTCCAAAATTTATGAGGTGTGCATATAGATTTATGTGATTGAATAATGACACCCTTTTAAAATATGAAAACTCGAATTTGAAAATAAAAACATTAATAAAGAATCCAATATGTTTGGATAACGTTAAAAATATGAGAGGAAACGGATTCTCTAGAAGATTCAATGTTTATGATGTCAACCGTCAACAGCCGTTCCCCAAACCCAATGAATGACCTAGACCTTGTAATCTGTTTTATAATTTCAAAATATAAAAAAATATATATATTTGCACATGTTCTAAAATTAATAACGTATATGTGTATAAAATAATTCGAGCAATAAATAAAATTAAGCTAGGAGAGTAATATGACAAAATATAATGTAAATCAATTTTAACGTAAAATTTATTTATATTTTTATGTATATTTTTAACCATATTAATTGTTACATTAAAAGATATTATTTTAATAGTAATACAATATAGTAATAAAAAAAAATCAATATCATTTTAAGTCGTAAGTTAAAACTGATTTACAATATATTTACTCAAGTAATACTTACAATCCAAACTGACGGTACTTTTCAATATCCGTACTTTTCAAGTTGAACAGAGACTCATTATCATCTAAAGTATTATTAGGTATATCTAATTGAAAGATTAAAGAGTTGAAAAGTTTAGTTTATCAGTATATAAATTAATGTAACTTTTAAAATGTTTGAAAAATAATTATTAACGTCAAACATATTTCATGTATTATCAGGTTTTCTCTACCGCAATAAATCAGTCGTTTAATTGAATTTAATAATTATTAATATTATTTACTCCTAATCCTGCAATACAAGCAACATAATCAGATTTATCTACCTGGATATTATATATTGAATTTTTTTATTACCTATAAAAGAAACAACATAAAACTATGTAAACTAGTAAAATATTGAATGAATAAAGAAGAAAAGGTCAACGAGTGAAGCCTAGGGCCGAGTTGGCTCAGTCAGTCTTAAGGTTGGCGCGTAAAATCCTGATCCACTGACTGAGTCAAATGGGTGCGCCACCGAGCCGAGAGTGAGCTCGTTCTTGATTTCAGCTCGCTTTGATTACCACTTACTAGCCAGTGGCCACCAGCCACCAGCAATTGACCAAGTCAAGTCATACTAATATTATGACAGATAATGGAAATTATTTCTAAAACTAATTATTACTCGTATTTTATTAGGTTAATATGGTATGTACGTATTCTATTTACTAAATTTACTCGTCCACCGTAGAACTCTTCGCATTTAATTTTTGGCAAAGTCTACTGCGAACAAGGGTTTACAATGAAACTTGATCATTTACTAAAAGATATTAGTTATAATAATCGAACGGTACTACCTATATTACTAAAAGGTTTCGGTCGTGATAACTGAAAAATATGTCATATATTGTGAAAAAGTATCGGTTGTGATAATCAAGAGTATTGCATATATTATTAAAGAGTATCACCATAATAATGTAAGAGTATTACCTATATTATTAAAAGGTATTAGTCGGGATAACTGAAAAGTAAATTGATCTATTTTTTCAATATGGATCAAGTTTCACCGTGAAACTTGGTTCACAATAGACACACTCTTAATTTTTTCATCCATCTCACAATAAACTTCTCACCATTAAAATGAAAAAACCCCTATAAATTTCACCCTCACAATATCCACTAATTTACACAAAATATCATTACTTTTGGACTCGCACATACAAACATCTCAATAAATTTCTTTACTTTATACATAAAGTTTTATAAAATTAGCCCTCAAAATTTAAATCATTAATTTTTTTTTTTAAATAATGTGTTCTCTCTCTTATGAAGAGTTCTATAAGACGAAAATTGTAATATTTTATAAAAAGTTATATGTACGCTTATAACAATTCTAGAATAAGTACAAATGTCTCATTAGTTCTTATATTAGAATAAAAACATGAAATACCAAAAGATCACATATTGTTCTAGATGCGAACTCTCCCAAAATTCTTGTTAAGGAAAACCCTTTGTAGGGAAAAATTATAATCAAGGAAAAGAGAAAATTTCTCTTGAAAAAATCAACAAATACGTAAAAATTCAGTAAATATATCCCTCTCAACAAGACTAAGAATAAATTTGAAAATTTCATCCAAAAGTAGTCCTCACTCGCAAGGAACGGCTGCAAGCAATCTATGAAATATCGGGTAATAAACTTTGTTAATATTATATATAACATAATACGATTAGGGTCATTGTTCAATCCTCTAATGTTCCAAAGATCGCAATCAATGGGTCACTCGATCAACTCCGTGTTTCGATGGATTATTATCTTCATCACAAAGATCGATCCAACTTGTGGTGGATATCTTTCGCATAAAGGCGAGAGCATTTGAATCAACATTCGACTTAAGAACAAACGTATTATCATGAATAGGCAAAGAAATTAACAACATCAAGTTTGTTTCTTAAATTATATTCCTTTGTAATTACGTCTTTTAATTTGGAATTCTCCTTTCTAGCTTCTAAGGCTTGGTTGCATGAACTAACTTTGAGCTACCAAGATCGGAAATGGACCATTCCGCGAAAACGCTAGTCTTCCCACTACCTATCTTAGAAGAGGGTCATCAGACGGACCACCTCCAACATCTTATTGTCTCAAATCCTCGTCAACAACCGGCTGGACATCTCGCCACATGCTCATGAGCATCAAACGACGAAGAGAGCAAATTAATCAAGATCTCGTGCTCTATCCTCATCCAAACCGTCAAGAGTCGCGAAGCCATTTTTTTAATCTAGTCCAAAAATTAACTTCATGCACCCGATCCACCGTTGGCTTACGACCTTTAAAAATTAATTTTCTCTCCGACGGGTTTGGTTTTGACTGATTAGGTGGAACCTTCAATACCATGTCTTCCTCCCCGACGACCTTTAATAGTTCTCGCAAAACTCCAAAGAATGTTCTACGATGCTATAGTGGTTGTAGAAATGTGGAAGGTGCTCATACTCAAGCGATGCGAATTTGACTCGCCATTCGGATTCAAACATCACGACCTCCTCGCAACCCTTAGTCATATCAATCTCCAACAACATCCTAGCATATATAGTGATATATGGTGCAATAAGTACATAGACTTGTACAAATAAAATAATTAGTATTTGGAGAAAATATATGAATATATCTTAATATATTTAAATAATATTGATATATTAGTATTTTAAATACTATAAATGTATAATATATTATTAATATTAATTCTTACATACATGTTGTATAACACAGATGGCACTATATATTCTCTTAACAAATATTAATTATCTCAATTTCTTTTAAGCGTACCATGAATTAACTACACATGATAAAACATGTAAAAGAAAAAAATGTAGTGTACTCCATTTCATTCATTTTTTTAATCAGAAAAATAAATTTATTAGGACCCGTTTGATTGATGGTATTAGAAGTAGGTAATGAGAATGACTCATTAATCATTCCCATTGATGATGCTTGATAATATTTATAATTTGGAATTAATCTAAAAATAAAATAATCACTAATTTATTTTGATTACATATAATCTCCCTCTTATAATCAATCATTTAGCAATCATTCATTTTTCTTTCGCTCAACTTTTTTTCGTGCTCAACTTTTTTCCAAAATTCATCAATTAGAATGAATCACTAGTAATTTCCATTACTTAATTCTAATATTCCCAAAGCGGCCTACCTAAGTTAAAAGTACTAGGCAACTACCAAATATAGTCAATTGAACAGTTTTTACAAAGTAACATCATAGTCATCACCAAGACTAACAGTATTTTATAAAGAATACAGGATAGATGTACCCATTTCTTTCTATGTGTCATTTAAAGGATGTACCCATATATATATTAATGTTGTTTTGTTAAGATTTGTAAAGAAATATTAAACAAACATTAATTATAATAACTAAAGTGACATTGCCATCTTTTAAATAAGATTAAAAGTCGTGATCTAATAATTATATCTTACAAAACTCCAAAAATAAAGACACGAATGGACTAGGAAAAAGACTTTAATTATTTTAATAAATCTGAAAACGACAAATAAAAGAAAAATATATATTTTGCAAAAACAACATATAAAATGAAAGGAATTATCTTGTGTGAGACCGTCTCACATGAAACGGTTAGATGGAATCACTTTTTTAATAAATTATTACCACTTTTTCATAATTTGTTATCACTTTTTCATAAATTATTATTACTTTTTAATTTGTTATCACTTTATACTAATTTGTATCACTTTTTTAAAAAGTAATAATAATTTATTAAAAATAATTCGGTCTCATGGATGAGACAATGTTATACAAGTTTTTGCCAAAATAAAAAGGATTAGAGAAACAAAAGGAAAGAATGGTCCAAATGGATATTAAAGAAAAATATATTACTCATAAAGAATAACAAGAGGATCGATAGGATTATTCCGCAAGCTTCATATGTCCATGGTTTTTCACTTAACCATAAAGAATCATGAATTTCAAGAATTGATTGTCAATAATTATTAGAAAATTGGTGGGATTTGTGAAAGAGATGTATAGTAGCCTAATTTCAAGAATTGATTGTCAATTAATTATTAAACAATTGTTGGGATTTGTGAAAGAGATGTAAAGCCTACATTCAACGTTTATCCACTTATTCGTCTACCACAATTTTATAAACGTCCTCCGCAATCTAATTTTACCATAAAATAAATTCACAATTAATAATATTTTATTAATAAAATAATACTTTCTCCATTCAATGAACGTGTCTTAATTTGTATCACAATAATATATTTTAATGAAACAATAAATACTTTGTTCATCCCAATGAACGTGAAATATTTTTATTTTATAATAATAGTATCACAATAATATATTTTAATGAAACAACTAATATTTTTAAAAATATACATTAAATACAAATAAAGTTTACAGTAAAACTGATTTATAATTAATACAATTTGCCTATATTAATTACGTACAAATTAAGTTTCTTTGCATTTCCATGGCGTGAATTTTATGTAAAATTTGAAAATAATATGACAGTCAAGAAAATATACAAGTATATGTTTTAAATCGTTATTGCGTGTTTTAATGTCTCTCTTCTTAAATTAGTGAAAAGAAATGTGTATATTTTGTTCACTTCATATATAGAATATTATACTTGCCATTATTGTTTTCTTCAGGTTTCCTCAAGTAAATGCAGAAATCACAAAATCTTTTTAAAATTATTAGTCACAATCAATACCCTCCTGTTGGATCGACGTTGATTCTTTGTCTACAAAAATACTTCGCGACAAAAATATATTCATGACGTTAACATATATGCTGATGAAAATGTTATAGTTAGCCTTTCTTTCTTTTTTTCTATTGTACATTAATTAATATTCTGTATAAAAAAATTAAAAACAAGTATTACCTATGTCATGCTCTTATAGTTATAGGTACATAGGAGATCCATTATATATTGAAATTGCTCAAATATATATTTTGGTGGAGTGGGCAGCCATTGGAGGTTAAGTGTTAATATCAATATTAATTATGATGTCACAAGATAAGGGTTGGCCCTCTGACAGAATTTTTATTTTTTTAAAAATGATTGGTGTAGTTATTTCTTAAACAGTATTCCCATATTAAATTATAATCTTAATTAATTTAATTTTTTCGCTCCCTTTATATGGGTTTTGAACACTCTATACGTATTTGATACTGAGACATTTTTTTTTCAAACTAATTTTATTTATTTAAAATTAAATTGCGAGTCATAAAAATATTTTAAGTTATGCGCACGGATAAATTGGGAAGACCATAAATATTACAAATATAAAAATCTAATAAAACAATAACATAATAAATTAGAAAATTTAATACTCTAAATTAGATAACTCTTCCCACAAATGGTTGATAAGAGCATTTCAAAGTGTATAGTGAGCCGACTTATCTTTATAAATTTAATGACAACGTAACATGCAAGGAATTGTTGAAATCGAGTGTGCTCATCGTGTACAATTTCAACTAAAATCCTAATTAGAAAAAAGAAAAATATTAACGCCAACATAAAAAAAAAAAAAAAAGACAACAGAATAAAATTCAACTAATTAATAATATGAAATTATACCTCTACTTTGGCAATTTTATAAATAAAACAAATATAACAAACGATGATAAAAACATACGAAAGAATGATACTGTGACATTTTTAATTAAAGTTAACAATTTATAATTTTAACTAATAAATTGAAACACAATGAGATAAAAAAATAATAGATCCTCCACTTTGGTATTTTTATAAATGAAACAAATGATTTAACCATTAAAAAAATGAAAAATAGCATTTTTGTAAATATACCGATCCTTTATCCATCTCATCATCCTTCATATTTGATACCTTCATCCTTTATTTTTTGGACAATCCTCCCAAATGAAGGATTGTTGGTGTTAGTGAATTTTATTTTACCTTTAAGAAAAACTTAATGTCTAAAAATAATCTTTATTTGCATTTGATGACGATAATAAACATGGAGTTGTCAAGATAGGATGACAGGATAGGGTGAGCCAAATGGCAGGTCGCAAAACTCCCAACCCACTAAATAGCGGGTTAGTGGCAGGTCGTAGGTTCAGTGAGCCAAACAACCTTTATTTTATTTTTTTAATTTAAAAATATAATTTAAAAGCTTTAATACACTAAATTAATCACAATCAATTGTAATTAAGCAATTTATCTAGGTGACTATACAAAGAAATTAAAAAATATATATCTCTGCAAGTAAATTTCATCATTCATTAATCACAAATATAACTTCTTACAAATTGAAGTTGACCATTCATTAATCATAAGAAATCATAAAAATAATAAACGTAAATTTTACAAAATATTCTGAAAAAATAATAAAATTTAGACGTGCCCGTCAAAGCCTGACCATTCATTAATCATAAGAAATCATAAAAATAGTCTCCTAAAAATTATGATCCATAAACATAAGTTTTACAAAATATTCTAAAAAATTATAAAATTTAGACGAGCCCGTCAAAGCCTGTGGCCCAAACAAACTAGCCCGGTTCGTCTCCAAGTGGGTTAAAAAAAAAAATTTGTCCAACTCTCCCTCTAAGTATGGTGGGATGGACTGGCTTAACGGGTAAGACCGTCTCACTTTAAACAAATTAAAATTATTAATTGTTAAATTAAATTAAAATTAATCTGTAGAATATATTTAAAATACCTATATATGTCTCACAATTATCTGACATCACGTCATTTATTGTATCCTCAATTTTACTTGTTGATTGTGACCTTTAAAATTTCAATGTTCTAAAATAATAATTGAATAGTAATGGCCCATTTGGAGACACAGAAAGATAAGGTATCTTTTCATCAAGTAGAGTTTTTTTTTTTTTATCGGTAAATATTCGTTTCCAAAGAAAATTTTTTTAATCGGGAAAAAGAATTATCATTAATAAAATAAAAACAGTGGCACAGGAGAGACAAGAGTTATGCCTTCCATGCAAGTCCACGAACAGAAACATATGAAAACATATACAACCATCCCCAAGAAAATAAAACAATAATTCCTTCTACAGCAGTTTCATCATGGCCCTAGGATTATTGCACCACTCGTGGAAGCTCCCAACTAAACACTTTGAATCTCTATGTTTGAACCACTCCATAAATGCACTATAATATCTACAACCAGTGCACCTCCTTCACTTGCTCACCCCGAAATAGTTTTGCATTCTTAGCTCTCCATACCAACCAAACCACACACTTCCGTACGTACACTCCAAAGAGAATTGAATCCATATCTCCCACTAAAGTGAGGAACCAGAGGTGGGCTAAGCCACCTGGTTTATCGAGTAGAGTTTCATTTTGGTGAAAAACAAGATCATAAATTAACATAATTTGTCAATTATTTGCACCTCCTTTGAATCTTGTTTCTTTATTTAACATCATCCTAAGTGAATTATGGTCTCTATCTTAATGTTAAATTTATCATAAAATTAATTTATTGTATTAACTGTTTAATTAAAAATATTAATTTCCTTTTAAAAATACACTTAAATTAAAACTCCTGTCAAAAAAAAAAAAAATCAGGTAAAACTAGTTCACGCATATTTACTGTATCTTAATACATATAATTAAATTAGTAACCTTTGCATTTTTCTAATAAATTGAATATTATTTCATACAAATCGGTTTCTGTTTCATACCTCACGGTATATGAGAAAAATTCAAATCTTTGTTAGTTAGTTTTTTTAAACCATTTTAATTATTAATACTTGAATTTGTAATAACTTAGATCTTAGTGTTCGAATTAGTTTCTATCTCATATACACTTCGTTAGCGGGTATCTTTCTAAACCCTTCTTATTTAATTTAATTTAATTTAATTTGTTTTTCTTTTTTGTTTTGAGGATTATTCATTTTCGGGCTTTGGACTTGGAAACAATATTTGGGCCGCCAAGGTGGGTTTTTGTAGCCCAATTAATGACCCAAGCTTATATGATGGTTCCAATTGTTGCTAAATAGACCACATCAAAATCGGGTCCATCGGGGCACCGTATAATTTACTGTATTATTTATCAATTGGTCCTTTATTGAATACTTGAATTCATCTATAGTTCAACGGCATAACTTGGGACGGATTCCTTCTCTTCGGTTTTTAACCGAATAATTTACAATATGGTCTCTAAATTTCAATTGGAACTTTTAAAAATCAATATGTAAATAAAAATACAAGTGTAAATTAAATGCAATAAACCACATTCTAACCAATAAAAAATGCATAATTTTCAACTTATATCAATTAAACTATTTTTGTATAAATTTGTAGCTTTATTAATTATTTGAATGATTGTTTTAAGAGGACCTCGTTTCATTTGTAAGGACTGACCGTGAACACATGTATATAAACTAAAAATTAAAAATAAATTCTCCATATATAACATTTACTGATAATACAAAAATATATTTACTTACATAAAAAAAAAATCTTCCCACATATATATTTAAAAAAATAAATTCTACCAATACTCATATTTCTACCCAAATATATTCTCATTTTAATATTGTCAAACTTCCACCTCCCATCCCCACCACTCAACCACCCCGCCTCCAGCCCTTGAACGACCCATGTAGCGACTTGTTTCATGGGTTGTTAGAATGACAACAACTCATTCAAAATGACATTTGACAAATCATTTTATTTGTAAGGACCGGACACATATATATAATATATCAGTAAAAAAATTCTCCGCCATATATAACATTTATCTTCACTCTCTTTGACAAACTACGATGAAAGAATTATATCTCATCTAAAAATTCGAATTTATAAAGAGTTTGAGAATTAATTCATTTATATTGATTCCTAACACTCCCCTCACTCGTGGGCCAAATTTATAACCTCTACCCTCTAGGGAGGAGGCCCATCTCTACTCTTTAGGGAGGAGGCCTATCAAGTGGACAATTTAATATGGGTGAAGTTGCTCATAATAGGAATTGAAACCCATGAAAAAAATTCATCATCTAAAATTCGAATTTGTAGAGAAATTGAGAATTAATTTATTTATAGGGAAAATGTAGTTTTTACCCTATAAGTTTGGATGACTTTGTTTTTAGTCCTCTTATCTTTTGACTTTTGTTTTCGGTCCTATAACTTCAAAAAAATTTGATTTTCGTCCTGAAACCGGCTATTCAGGTAACTCAACCGGTGACCGATGACGTGGAAATAATTTTTTTAAGTAATGGCGTGGATCGCCACGTGGACAATTTAAAAAATTTTGCGTGGACAATTTAAAAATTTTTGCATGTATAGGATTTGAACTCAAGACCTCTCCACAAATGGGCGAGAGGCTTGCCATCTCGGCTAGGAGGAACTTTGATATAAATGTGCCTTTTGTAATATATATTCAGCACGAAGTGTTGCATACCTTTATAAAAGGTCAAGAAAAATGTGTAGCTTCCAAGGGTCAAACACATGACATATGTGCACATGTGCAAGCAACTAACCACTCAGTGAGAGTTATTTTGTTAACAAATACGCTTTTGGTAGTATCTATAGGACTTGAGCACGCCCATGATTCAACAAATTGGACCCCAAACTATTTTTTTAACAAATAAACACTTTTACTTTTAAAATTGAACAAATAAGCCCTTTAACTAATAAAATAAAATATGGAGACCCTTTTATTAAATGAATTGACATAGAACATTATTATATTAGTGGATAAATTGACAAAAAATTTAAAAATATTATGATAAATTCTAAAAATGATTGAAACATCAACAACACTTTTTCTTTTTTAATAATGGACTCATATTTTTTTAATATACAATATAATGTTAAACTATAAAAAAATTATTTATCAATAAAAACTATGATAAATTCAAAATTGGACCTTGAACTAGCATTTTGAGTACAATTTTTTTTTTTTACAAATAACTTTTAAAATGAAATACATATGTTTTTCAACTAATAAAATGAGACATGAAGGTCCCTTTAATTATAGTTTTAAAACAATAAAAGTATATATATAAATTGTAAACGTAATAGTCTCGTATTTTAAAAAATAATTTCTTTATTATTTTTACGAATTTTAGTATTATGATTTTTTTATTTTAATTTTTTTAATTCATTATATTAAATTAGTTATCTTCTTTTTATGACTAGTTTAACATTATATTGTATATTAAAAAATATGAGTCAATTATTAAAAAAGTATGATGTATCACTTATTTTTTTGAATTTATCATAATATTTTTAATTTTTTTGTCAATTTATCCACTAATATAATAATGTTCTATGTCAATTCATTTAATAAAAGGGTCTCCATATTTTATTTTATTAGTTGAAGGGCTTATTTGTTCAATTTTAAAAGTAAAAGTGTTTATTTGTTAAAAAAATAGTTTGGGGTCCAATTTGTTGAATTATGAGCGTGCTCAAGTCGTATAGATACTACCAAAAGCGTATTTGTTAACAAAATAGCTTTTAGCTTGAGTGGTTAGTTGCTTGCACATGTGCGCATATGTCATGTGTTCGACCCTTGGAAGCTACATATTTTTCTTGAATTTTTATAAAGGCATGCAACACTTTAGAAGCTGAATATATATTACAAAAGGCGCATTCATACCAAAGTTGTGCCTAGCCGAGATGGTAAGCCTCTTGCCCATTTATGGAGTGGTCCCGAGTTCGAATCCTATACATGCAAAATTTTTAAATTGTCCACGTGGCGATCCACGTCATTACTTAAAAAAATATTTCCACGTCATCGGTCACCGGTTGAGTTACTCCTGAATAAATGTTTCAGACGAAAATCAAATTTTTTTGAAGTTATAGGACTGAAAACAAAAGTCAAAAGATAAGAGGACTAAAAACAAAGTCATCCAAACTTATAGGGTAAAAACTACATTTTCCCTTATTTATATTGATTCCTAACACATAGAGTGACACAAGCCATTGCCACTTTTTGTTTCCTCTCTATTTCTTATTTATTCCATCGGTCCTTGTGAATTGAACAAAGAACTCTCATGACATAAGCATGATCAAATTTGTATATAAAGTAAAAAGAAATCCTAAAAGTGAAACACTACATTTGCAGGAAGTTTTTAACATGTGGGGAAGAAGCTCCACACTGGAGGACAAAGAATTTGTTTCCCCTCTCTTTTTCTTTTATTTCATCGTTCCTTGTGAATTAATTGTACAATAAAGAACTCTCAATGACATAAGTATGATCAAATTTGCATATAAAGCAAAAAAAAATCCTAAAAGTGAAACACTACATTTACAGAAAGTTTATAAAATGCAGAGTACACTAGAGTAAAGGAATTTTGTATGTACAATTCTCGCTTAACGTGGTCATTTTGTATACACGATTTCTCAATCCTAAAATAGTTCCAAAAATCATTCAAATTTAGGCTCGTGTTATATATATATATATATATATATATATATAAACTTTCAATTTTCCTAAAAATAAAAACACACCTCTTTCTCTATATCAAGTGTAATTTGCTAAAATTGAGAAATAAATTAAAAGCATAAAATTATATTGAACATAAACATCAAATGCTCAATAAAATTATATAATTATCACTTAGAACCATATTTTTACAATTGGAAATAGTGTGGTTGAAATCTAGTAAATTTGTCAATTTTCCACACTGAAGTTTGAACAAAGGGACACTATCGGGTGAGGTGGTCTCATACATGAGACGAGTCTCAACCCTTACCCGTCTTACATAGTTGATACCCTTGTTTATATATTTGATACACCCGCTCATATATTTGATACTCATGTTGACAATATATTTGATACTCCTCCATATATATTTGATACCCCCGTTAATATATATGATACTCCTATAAGGGTGAAACCAGTCTCATGTATGCGAGACGGTGTCATACGAGTTTTTGTTTGAACAAAATAATAGACAACACGTGTGGTTCACGTGAGAGAAAACATGAAATTGGGCAATTTCATCAATATTTTCCTGAAATTGTATTTGAATTAATATTAAAGTATATTAGGAGAAGTGTTGTTGAAGCTGTAATACTAGTGGTGCGCCATTCTATATTTGGTAGACCAAGTGAGAAATGTTGCCAGTATATATATGGGAAAAGTTTTTGACAGGAAAAGTTGACATGAGATTCTTTTGTAAAAGATTTACCAACAAAAAAATTCTATTTAGCGGCTGAAAAATAGTGGATGCTACAAGCGATTGTCTTTATGCGGTGAATCCGGGCTCCAAAGCCAAAGGTACAAATTGTGCAATTATGTCCGAATTTTTTTAGAATAAAATCAATTCTTACTCTAAAAAAAAAAAGAATAAAATCAATTCCACATAATGCTAACTTCCATTTGATATACTAAAAACATTACATCGTCTTGCACAAAATTTTATTTAACCTAATATTTTAGATTATTAATTATTTTATTATCTCTTAATTATAGACGATTTGTTTTCGAAAAAGTATTATAGCCTATTTTCAATTTAGTTATTATAACTTTAATGATTTAAAAGTAAATACTCTCTCCAATCCCATAAAAAATTTCATATGTGTGCAATGTGTAGACACAGAATTTAAAAAAAAGGTGTAATGTGTGGGTTTTAAGGGTAATTTGTAAATTTTTATGAAGAAAGTAATAAAATGAGTTGAATTGTGTGTATATGTGGGGCCAAAAGTAAAGACATTTTGAATATTGAAGATATTATTAGGGTTGAGTTTATCGAAAATTTTCTATTTTTGAGGTGTGAAAGTTATTGTGGGACATTTAAAAAAGAAAGTATGAAAGTTATTATGGGATAGAGGGAATACAATTTTAGTGGACTAAGGGAATATTACTTTTATATAAAATGTATAGGTTTAATAATTATTATTATTAATTTAAAAGAACCTCGTTTTTATTTGCATGCAAGTACCGACTCTAGAAATACGTATATAACCATAATGGTGGAGGGTTATAGAGGGACAAAGAGAGTATATATCACAAATATGAAAATGAATAATTTATATTAGGACACCCATTTTGGCAAAATGGGTAGCTTACAAAGGGACGAAGAGAGTATATATCACAAATAAATTATATTGTTAAATAATAAATTAGTATAAGGGTTATGACGTTAGTGATATACGAAAGATAAGTTCTGAAGTTTTGAATGATCATACTGTTGCATGGTGATCATACTGTATTGTTCTAATATGTAATGATATTTTTGTGTAAAATTGAGGATATTGTGAGCAAATACGGAGCCACATAGGAAAGTGGGAACTTGGCCCCCGCAAATTTCTTAAGTACTATTATATATTTGTTTTTCCAAATTTTTACCTACACGCAATAGTGTCTCAGTGGTTTGGCAGATTGAATAAGCCTTTCAATTCCTTCCTAAAATGACCAGGGTTAGGTCCTTGCCTTAGCTTTGGTTTTTAACACTTTTAGAAAACTTTTTTATATCTTAGCTTTGTTTTTTTTTTTTTTTTTTTCAATTCTCTCACGTTAACGTTCAAATTAATTAATCCGACACAATTCCTTACTCTCTTTTTATTCCCGTTTCCAAATTTGTTTTTTTAACACTTTTAGAAAACAATTTTTTATTTTTTTATATCTTAAACAATTTAACATTTTTAAGTTTTTTAATTTTATTATCTACCGTTATTGTTAGATTTATTTTATTTTCATAATTTATCATTAGGATCTATTATATATATGGAACAATTAGGTATATAAAATTGTTTCTCTTAATTTTTAATTTCATTATTATATTATTTACTTGATCATATATGTTGTTTGTTTTTTAAGGGATATATGTTTCTTATTGTTGGAACTACAATTATCATTTGTTATATGATATCGTCTCATACAAGTTTTGTGTATTTCAAATGCTTTTATTTTACCTATTCGAATCAAATTCTCTCAAATAAATTGAAATTGCCCAAATGAGATATTCCTATTTTTCCAAGACTGGTGGAATTTTGGGTGGTAAAAGAATTTTTGGAAGAAGTGAGTTATTTGTTGGAAATAAGGTGGTAAATGAAATGGAAAACCGAAAACATGGGGACCTTTTATTATTAAGGTTAAGGTTTCGTATCTTGGATGCAAATACTGGAACTCAATGCCATAAGGAAGTCCATCACTTGTGTAATGAACAAAGATAATGACATAAGCATATATGTTCAAATTTGTATATAAAGCAAAAAGGAATCCTAAAAGTGAAACAATACATTTACAGCATGTTTTTAACGATGAAGGTTACACACCAAAATTATTTTTAACTCTATATATACTTCTTACCTTACTCCTATTTTTCTCACCTTATACTCGATCTGTAACTAATATTTTTACCATCCTACTGCTACTTGAATATCGCTTCTGTTGTATATATCCATCCAATCTGACCATGGAACCCGCAGAGATTTCTCCCCGAGTAAGCCAAAAATGCTGCATTAATTCATTTTAATTCTAATGGCTATTTCATTAATTCTCACAAGTTCTTTTTTTTGACAGCATGAAGAGAGGAAGTGCATCTTCCTTCATGGAGACTTGCAACTCAGAATTATAGACACCGTAAACCTCCCCACCATTTTTCGGAGAAATCTCCCAAATTTTGGCATTTGTCGGGCGAGGGGTGATGTCGACCAAAAACATCTACTTCCCAAAGGAAGTTGAGGGGCACCTACGTTGCCGTGTTCCTCGCTGGGGCCCGAGCAGTTCGAACACGAGCCATAACCAGTTCCGAAAATCCTGTTTGGGACCAAACTTTCAGATTTCCGGTGGCTCATTTTGTTTCTGAGGTATAAAATCTCAAAAAATATTATTTAAATTAGGTCATGTATCATGCAAATTAATTAATTATGTTGCATGCGCAGATGGAGTTTCGTGTTAAAGATAATAACATGTTTCTGTCCAAGAGAGTTGGTGTGGCTAAGGTGCCAGCGGAGATGGTTGCAAGTGGACACATAATAAATGAATCATTTCCAGTCAGAGGACCTCACACCAACGCTGGTGCTTCCATCCGATTGCAGATCAGCTACATAAGCTGCCAAATGAATTCAATCTACCAAAATGGCTTCTCGGAGGACTATGAAGTTCAACAAAGCTATTTCCCACTGCGCCGTGGAGGGAGATTGACTTTATATCAAGACGCGCACGTTACAGATGGAAGTGTGCCTGCAATTAGAATCGGTGAGGGGATAAATTATGAGCACGGGAAGTGTTGGGAGGAGATATGTGATGCAATGACAGACGCACGCCATTTGATTTATATAGTGGGGTGGTCTGTCTATCACAAGGTTGTGTTGGTGAGGGAGCCCGCGAGTCGATTAATGCTTGGAGACCTCCTTAAAAATAAATCCGAAGAAGGGGTGAAAGTATTGATGATGATTTGGAATGACAAGTCATCGTTCGACAAAAAATCTTCGGTCATGAAGTAGTAAAAGTAATATTTGATTCGAATTGTTTCCTAATTAATTTTAGAATTATTTACATTGTTTTGACTGTTGAGTTTTTGGTGTAATGCAGAGAGGATTAATGAAAACTCATGACAAAGAAACTCACAAGTTTTTCAAGGACTCAAAAGTTAGATGTTTGTTGGCTCCCCGCTACACGACTTCTTCATTCTCTAATTTTATGGAACAAGTATGTTTCTGTTACTTGGGCTATTAATTTTATTTGTTTCATAATGAATTGTAACGGGTGATAATTCATTAAACTATGGAAGAAAAGTGACAGAGGATCGATTAATTACGTGACCAATATATATATATATATATATATATATATATATTGTTTTTTTATATATAGCTGTATCTTGGGTGAGCATAATATAAGACTAAAAGTTGACAGGTTGTATTCCTCTTTTAATGTTAACAGACTTTCCGAGCATTGTATAGTCAACACCAAAAATGTGTGATTGTGGACACTCGAGATGGTGAAAATAGGAAGTTAACTGCATTTGTGGGTGGACTAGACCTCTGCGACGGACGTTATGATACACCTGAGCATCCATTATATCGAGATCTCAACACTGTATTCAAGGATGACTTTCATATTAATCCCATATATGCTGATTATGATGTAAGAAATATCAATTTTAATTTTTCATTATTTTTGCAATTCCCCATCTCATATATATGATAATTTCTTGTCTCACTATACACATTCTATTCCAAACTTCATTAGCCTTCATAAAGTTAGCCAAAAGGAATCACAGAGCCCTGAATTTTCGCAAAGTTTGTGAAAAATTATGTACATATTTTATTTTATGTATTTAATTGGATTACCTGCTCCATTTTCTGAATCATGTGCTCCAAATAGAGGTGGATAGAGTTATATTTAGAGATTTTACAGTAACTTTCCAATAAATGATTGGTATTGATATTTCCGAATTGTTTAATGTTAAGGGACCAAGAAAACCATGGCATGATTTACATTGCAAACTTGAAGGGCCAGCGGTTTTTGACGTGCTCACAAATTTCGAGCAGCGCTGGAGAAAAGCCTCTGAATGGGCAGAGATGGGAATCTTGTTTCATAGACCATTAGGTTGGGGAAAGGAGGTCTTACTGGACATTGGTAAGATCCCATTCAGCGTTCCAAATGATGATGATCCACAAATATGGCATACTCAGGTACCAAATTTATGTATTTGTAAATAAAACTTTTTGCGATGAGTTTATTGGAAATCATATTAATTTAATTAATTATTATGAGTGTTAACAGGTTTTTAGATCAATAGATTCGGGATCAATCAAAGGATTTCCCGAAGATGCAAATGCAGCTCACGAAATGGTATTATTAATTATAAGACTGTATTTTTTTCTTTCTAAACATTGCCGTGGCTAGAGTGGATGGATCATTACTGCAAACATAGCTTATTTCTTAAGAAATATTCTTTTTCTTGATTGATTCTTAAGAAATGTGTTATTTTATTGCAGAACCTAGCATTTGACAAAAACTTGGTGATAGATAGGAGTATTGAGATGGCTTACATCCAAGCTATTAGATCCGCTCAACACTTCATATACATCGAGAATCAATACTTCATTGGATCATCTTACGCATGGGCCTCCGACAAAGATGCAGGTAGATAAAAATTCCTTTTAGGCACAACTCTTTTGGTAAATGCAACCGAAGTTATAACATCTAATTAACTTAAAAATTATGTTTTTGTTTCTACGTAGGTGCTAACAATTTAATCCCTATGGAACTTGCATTGAAGATTGCAAATAAAATAAGAGCAAGAGAGAGATTTGCAGTCTATATTGTGATCCCCATGTGGCCGGAGGGTGAAACAAATACTTCCTATGTTCAAGAAATCCTTTATTGGCAGGTGAACTAAGATTTTTCATCAATTTTTGAAGTTTTTAATATCGAACCATGTTTGATGAATTCATTAATCATTCACTTCTTTAATCATGTTTGCATCTTATAAACCCAAATAAAATGACTTCTCTTCAATCTTGATTATTCATAATTATAGAGGCAAACAATGATAATGATGTATGAAGCTGTCGCTAAAGAGCTCCAGTCCTCTCAGCTAGAAGGTGCACATCCCACGGACTACCTAAATTTTTATTGCCTTGGCACTCGCCAGAAATTTCAAGAAAATGAAGCTGCTCCCTCAACCTCAGCCTCATCCCCATCCCCATCTCATAAAAATGTTGTAAGTATTCTAACTTAATTTAGTGTATTCTTTTTTTGCTTTGCACAAGTAATCTTTTTCTCTTATTTCACCTGGGAAAATGTTTTTATATTGAATTTCTTCTTTATTGTCAGGATCGATTTATGATATATGTACATTCTAAAGGGATGATAGTAGATGATGAGTACGTGATAATCGGATCAGCCAATATTAACCAACGTTCATTGGCTGGATCGCGAGATACGGAGATTGCCATAGGTGCTTATCAACCTCATTATACTTGGAATAAGAGGAAGGATCATCCGTATGGCCAGGTTAGATTTGTCACTCTTTACTTTCTTTTTGTTTCATTTATTGGGAAACTAAAATTTTAGTGCATCTTTGTACAAGGTATATGGTTATCGAATGTCATTGTGGGCAGAACATACTGGGGCTATTGAAAATTGCTTCAAGTCTCCGGAGGACTTAAACTGTGTGAAGAAAGTCAATGATATTGCAGAAAGAAACTGGAAACGATACACAACTGAGGATTTCACCCCGCTGCAAGGTCATATCATAAAGTATCCAGTAGAAATAAATTTAAATGGGCGCGTAACTCCTTTGCCTGGATTCGAAAATTTTCCAGTTGTTGGTGGTCGGATTGGTGGGGCTCGTAGTAGAAAGCTACCGCATAAACTAACAACTTGAATGTAAAGACATAGTAAGACTGAAACAGATACCGCAAATGAAATAAAGTAAACTTAACAAATAGTCATTTTAGTCATTTTTCTTTGCCCAAATCCAATTTTAGTTATTTTTCTTTATTTTATCATTTTTAGTCCTTTTAATTTCATTTTTAATCATTTTCCCCGGTGAATTTGGGGATGTATGCCCTTCTCTCATATTGAACAATGATTCATCCAAAAAAACAAAATTTTATGAGTTATGGTAACTGGATTTAGGAATTGGAGGCTGCTAGACCAGGTTTGACAAGATGAAGAGTTTGGTAAATGACATAATCTTGGAATCGGCCAAAAGTACAAGTTCACTAATGAACCGTCATTGTCCGTCAAAAACCAAGTTCCCGGATTTGTGGTAATCAGATTGAGAAATTTATAAAATGAGCTAGACTGAACGAAGAGTTTTGTGTAAAAGACAATCTTCGACTCATCGGAAAATGGCTGAAAATCTATGATAAATTTTTTTTTTTTTTTTTCCATAACTTATCTAGTGACTGACTTTCGTCCCATAAAACATAAAAATTTAATTCTGGTCTCATAATTTATTTGATTGTCCAATTTTGATCTCATTTTCACCTAAAAATAAAATATTATAAGTTTCTGGTCACGCGTGGTTCCCCGTGATGTGTACGCTGAGTAATTTTTTTAATATTTTTATTCAGTTTGAAATACACATAAATAAATAAAAACCATATTATAATAATATTATTAAAATGCAAAAATCAATTTTTATTATTATTCTATTATTATTAATATTAAGTTAAATCATCCTTTCCCAACACCGCACCCTAATCCCCACCCCCAAACTGGTTCTTCCTTCCCAAATGAAGAAGATTAACACAGTTATACCCATTGTACATAGCTGGATTCGCCAATAAATATCGGTGGCGTGAAGGAGACTAAGGATTCTTCCTCTTTTACCATCCAATTTCCTTTTTGTTTTCTAATTTTATGTTAGTTTAGTGTAATTTTATTTGGATCAGTTGAGTTTAGTTTTAAATTTATTTGGTTTTGTTTAACTTATTTTTATTAAAAATTATGTAAAACAAATTAAAAAAATAAAAAACGCCACTTAGCATTCACGTCGGCAAGGGGAATGGAAAATCCCAAATTTGGCCAACACGTGAGCCATGCGTGATAAAAAACAATGTCTTCTTTTATTTTGCGTGATAAAAATTGAATTGTTAATTTTTGCGATGAAAATCGGACATTGAATAAGTTATGGGATAAAAATATTTTTTCTCAAAATTCAGTTAAGAAGCTTTAATTCGTGAATGACATGATGCAGGTGCCGGAAAATGGCCAAAAATTTGTTATGGTATCTTAATGGGCACGATTAAGGTACTTAGGCTCAATGAGAGGAAGAGAATTTCTTAGACCTCGATCCTTGCCTCAATGTAAATCACTCGGAATTCGGAATCGCAATTAGTGAAAAAGAGAAATTTTTAATTATAGATTCACATTGGAGGTGAAATTGAACTCAAAGTGGATTGAGGGTATATATGGATGACTATTAGTGAGATGAGAAAATTATTGGATTAGATAGGGGTATTGTTGTCTTACATTCTCTTTCTATCTTTTTACTTTTCTTATACTTTCCACCAACAACTTTACAATAAAATACTCCTCCCATTATAATTTTGTTTTTCCATATCCAAAATAGCAAAAAGTAATTCTAACTTTTCAAACTAAATTCTTACAAACATCTTTTATTACACCTCATTCCACTCAATTCCCTACTATAATCAATTTTCACCCCAATAAAATTGAAAAGAGTTATTTACCATTTACTCTATACTTTTTAATATTAATAAACCACACTTTTATTAAAACTCGTGTCACTTGGTTTTGAGTAATTTATATTGTAAATGAGGGAGTACTATATTCATTAAACATAACATCCATCAAATGTAAAGTTTAAAGAAGGAAGTAGGGACTATATCATTGCGTAAATGTAAGATCTTCAAGAAATTTTAGTAAAATATTCCCTTTTGTAAAATTTGGTTTATAAGTTTGGTGCAAATTCCTCGAGTCGAGGGCTGAGCCTCGACTCGAGGCCGGGCGAAATTTTGGCAAACGCGAGTTTTCTCTCGGCATGCGTTTTTAACGAGAGATATAAAAGGGAGATCTGGGGTTTTCGAAACATTCGGGCTTGGGAGAGAAGAAAACACACATTTCACACATAGTTTAGGTGTTCTTGATTTTCTTTTGAATTTCTTGCAAGATTAGGTATAGATTTTGGATTATTTTCAATTGTTCTACACATTCAAGGTGACATCCTACCTTTTTCTTTTTATGTTATTGGATTATTTCTCCATTATTATGTTTTCTTCCCTCTCCACTCTTTCAATTTTCATGGGTTTTCTTGAATTCATGATGATTGACTAAATTTCTTTTGTATTTGGGTGTGATGATCCTTGGATGAATTAATTTTGATGATCATGTGATTGGGTGTTTCAATTGTAGAGGTGAATAATTATTCTATTGTGATTTGAATGATTTAATTGCTAGATTAGGTCTTGATCCTTTGTTAATTGATTTAATTTGCGCAAAGAGATTTGGTTCATTAAATTGATTCTTAGGTGTTAGGTTTGGTTTTGTGATTGAATTCAATATTGGATTAACGCAAGGAGACTTGGTTAATTTTCATTAGAACCTACATTAGAATACGTTAATTGCTTGAATTTATTTCTTGTGATTAAGTGAGGAGACTTAGGGTGTCGTCTCTAAACTATCTTACGTGTTTCTTTGATATATTAAACCTAGGCTTATCGATGCGGTTGATATGTGATTTTATGCTAGATAGCTCCTATTATCCCTCGTTAATTGAAACCCCGATCATGTGTGATTCATAATTAAGGATTTCTTGGTGATTTGCACCCGAACACATACTTCTCATATTTATTATCTCTTGATTATTTTTAGTAATTAATTTAGATTTAATTTCGAATACCCGAGCCCGACTCTATAATACCATGCCAACTCTTAGCTTTAGGGATCCTAGCTCGACATAGTTCCTTTGGGTTCGATAACTTGATTGGGTCTTAAATATACTTACACGAAAAAGCTGCAATCATTTCTAAAATAAAATTACATTTAAATAAAATAATTTAGAATAAAGGATGAATCATTTCCGTCATTGAAAATGAAAAAAATATATATATAAAAAAATTTAGTACTACCCGGAAGGCAACCACCTCATCACAAATTAGCGACAAATGTAAATATGTCTGTGTATACCGTTGAAATTAATTATGTCGAATTGATTATCTCAATGTGTATTTTGACACGGGAATTTTTAAAAACCGTAATTTAGTGGGGGTGTCAAAATGATGACCATACTTTTAGGTTGATAATTTAAGGGGTATTTTTAAAAGTCAAACCGAGGTCAAATACGTACCAAATCGAGCCAACCAGCCTGAATTTTAGCTTGAATTCATCTCAAATCGGGTCAGTTAGCCCAATTTGGGCTGATTTTGACCTCAATTCACCACTTTTAAAAATTATTACCCTTAATTAATCTGGAAAAAAGTTACAGTAGCATTCCCCTAATTAGTTACAATCCTTAAAAACTATTTTTCCCATATTTTGATTTTAAGATGAAAAAAACATGGAGTTGGGGCCGGATTGCATTGAATTTATTGTATATTATTAGAAGAAACCTTTTACAAGCTACAAAAGTAATTACTTCATATCTTGCAATCTTTATATGTTATTTCTTCAATATTGAACAATATCATCTGCATCGTAGAAAATCAATTAATTAATGTCATAAAAGCTAAATAAATTTTAGTGTAAGACGATTTAATATTTTTGGTATATTATGAAATTGATGTTAGTATTACGTTGTTGTAAAAATAAATTACCTCCACATTTTGTACCCTTGGGAAGGGGAGACGGACGGCCAATCCTAAAATAACACAACCTTATAGCACCCAATACTTTCCAGCCCCTAAATATGATGTCCTTTCTGTTGGTGAATCTTTTACAAAAGAATAGCATGTCAGCTTTAATCAAATCAGTGCAACATTCAGTGGTTGGGGTACCATACATAGGAAAGATACTAGTTATATATATAAAACAACTATCAAGCATTTTGCCAATGGCCCGATAACGTGATCCCAGTTTAGTTACGGGGCGTAATGGATGTTGAGCCAAGGCTAAATCGAAGTCGATTTGTGTAGTTATAATCATGATTACTAATACAACACATGAATAAACACGAGGTGTGGCCATCTTCTTAATGCATGTGTTAATTTTTACAAAGGGTACGGTGGAGTTGCTATCTAATTTATACAGAATTTGAAATAATTTGTACGGAATTTTGACTTAAATAAATATTTCCTAAAAGAAAATTTGACTATTTATAAACAGAAAGTGGTTACTTTTTTATATCCCATTATCTATAATTTAAAATGAGCAATGTATTATTTTTTACAATTTTACACCTAAAATTGTTAACATAAAAGATTTTGTCCAACATGTACAGTCGAAAACATTGGATCCTAATTTTGACAACGCCCATAGTTGACGTACCAAAAAAAAGGTAATTCCATTTTCACAATCTATATGCATGTATCTCTATCTGCAATTGCAATTCGAAATAACACTTAGAATCATTCAATTATCTCCCAACAATTGATCCTCTCTCGTTTTCCTCCCAAAAATTAATCCTATCTAGAGCTCATAATAAGTTGGGTGGTGTGTTTAAGCTATATTAACAGAATAAATCTCTCGATCCTATCCCAATTAACAATATATAGAACATACTCCCTCCGTCCCAAAGTTAGGTTCATATGTGAAGTTGCACGTTGTTAAAAAAACTTAAATTAGTGTAGAAGAGAGAATAAAGTGTAAGGGTATTTTGGGTGATTGTATGAGATAAAGTGTAGGAGAGAGAATAAAGTAGAATAAAATAAGAGTGACATTTTTAAATTTAAATGATATTGTGAGGG
The DNA here is from genome assembly GCA_030762865.1 of Paraleonurus japonicus. NCBI lineage: Eukaryota > Viridiplantae > Streptophyta > Magnoliopsida > Lamiales > Lamiaceae > Paraleonurus > Paraleonurus japonicus. Next base: position 6,965,045 of record CM061054.1, on the reverse strand, counting down.
TGTAGTTTATGGAGGGTGTTCTATTTTAGGGGTGTGAAGTTAATTGTGGAATGTCCCGAAAGGAAAGTGTGAAGATAAGCTCAGGACGGAGGGAGTATTATATATCATGACCAATAACATCATGTTCTCAAATAAGATTAAGCACACAAATAGGTGCAACCTACACAAATACCAAATAAATTAGAAATTAATTTATAAACTTTAATCTTTACAAAGTCCTAAAGTAGCTTCTATGAAATTTCTACATAGTCAAATTATTACAAAATTAAATAAATATAAAGAAGAATAATATAAAGTTTAGACTAGTGTAGGTGGAAGATGATGAAATTCCTAGCTCAAAGCACTCTCTCTTGCTCTAAAATAGTGAGAAATGAAAAAGTAGGTGAAGAACACCTCCATACATGTGTGAGTGTGTGTGAAAAATTTGACTGATGAAAGTGTTTTTCTTCAAAATATGGAAAATGGGTGTTTATCATCTTTGGAATTAGGGCTAAAAATCTATGAATTAAAATATAAAATTCTCTCCTAAAAATTCTGAAATTAAAATCTTGCCCGCTGCTGTCCTCTGTTCCATTCAAGGCTCTCTGATGCTTAAAAATCGCTGAGATGGAAAAAATGACTTTCTCCTCATTTGTCAATTTCAAATCGGCAGCTGGGATTAGATTAGATGAGGGCCACATATGTATAATGCATTATTATTATTAATTCTTACGTACATGATTTTTTTTTTAATCAGTAAATATTGAACCAGGATCTCCCACTAAAGTGAGGAGCCGGTGGTCGGGTGGGCTAAGCCACTGGTTTACGTACATGATATATAATACAGTTGCACAATACTACTATTTTTAATTATATATATATTCTTTTTGTCTCATGATTACTTTCATAGGGAGGGAGACACATTTAAAAAAAAAAGAGTAATGAGTAGGAATTTGAGGGGTAATTTTATAAAATTTTATGTATAAAGTAAAAAATGAGTTGAATTGTGTGTAGGTGTGGATCCAAAAATCATGATATTTTGTGTAAAGAGAAATGTCCAACATGTTAAGATGCTATGGACATGAAAGAAAGAAACTGTGCAATGGGAGAAAGTGAGCAGCACTTTCACTGCTGCAATAGCGTGTACAGTGCACACACCGAAGAAATTCGTGGAAAGGGGAAAGTGGCAACATGATTGCACATTTGATCAATTCAATTAATTTTTTTCTCTTTCCTTCCCATAACTGTTTGACCCATTAATTCATAATAATTTTATTTCGTGTATTGTTATAATTTTAATATTTCACTTTTAATTTCTGAAAATTTAAAATTTACATATAAATATTTACTATATTTAATTTTTTTATTAATAATTTATAAATAATTATATTATTTAATTTAGTATTATTTGATAAATCAAAATAAATATTGTTAAAAATAATTTAGTTATTTATTAAAATATAAAAAATATTTAAAGCAGAGGCCTTGTAAAATAATTGAACATGAATCTATTGTAATTTTGAATTTTTCTTGAAACTATTACTCCCTCCTATTCATAATATATGTCGTTTTGACTTTTCGTATTATTTGTAATTTAAATGTCGTTTTACACTTTTCAATGTGAATTAATTATAATTTTTCCAATTTACCCTTAATTTTTTTAAAAAAATTACATAATAATAATAATCTTTAAAGTCATGTGAAAAATTTCAAAGCTATTAATTAAGAGTATAGAAGGAAGTAAATAATTTTCTTAAAAAACGTGTGCGTGAACTTAGGATAACCTATAGTTTGAATAGAAGGGAGTAGTAATTTTCCCAAAAAAACGGAGGTGAGTTGAACGAATTTATGATTCATGCGCGCACAGGTTATTGTTTCCCATACAATGTTTACTCTTGGTCACTGTGTTCTTAATTCTTACGTGACATGTGAATAAATTGTCCAAATCTAGAATCATACATGCACCAATTTTTTGACAAAAAATTGTAGGACACAATTTCATACATAAAATCGAATTTTCATGCCATTACAAATAAATTTTATGATTCGTGGATTTATGATTCTATCTCTGAATCATATTTTAAAATAAAATGAAGTGTCAATACTCAAGCGGAGTTCTATCTCATTTATGAGACTATCTTACAAGATCTCCCTCGTAAAAATAAGATGAGTGAATAAGTTTTTCCAACTCAAGGTCTTTTTTTTTTCTTGTTTTTATGAAGTGCAACGACTCCATATCATTACTCTAGGAGCGGTAGATCTCTTGTGTTTCGTATATATCGTAAGCTTATAGTATTACCACTTTTAAAAAAGTTTAAGTATCCCAAGAGTATTAAGAATCTCATCGGGAATATTAAAAATTAGGTTCAATGATATCATATTTGGCCAAGGAGTATTAAAAATTTGATAAAATAGAAAAATAACATTTAAAGTATCAAATATTTAAGCAAAAGTATCAAATATTTGATCAAGAGTATCGATGAAGCAAACATCGTAGCAAAGTGTATACAAAACAAATAAGATTTTGACTTCTAAGAGATAGCTATAAATATAGATGTAAGGCAGTGGTAAAGTAATAGTGATACCTCCACCAAACACGACCATAGTTTTTGACTATAGAAAGTCTTGGTCATTGTTTTATCTCTTTCATACTAATACCATATGCTTCCTCGAAATTGTAATAAAAGCAGCCTCACCAATACTATACATATATTCCCATATCACTAATCTTTCCACTCATGTACCATATTCTAATTTATTCAAAGAATCTAGCGCCTAATGAGTGCCTCAAATGCAACCCATGCTCTGTTTTCTCTGCTTATTCTCCTCTCCATTTCTTCCTTCAAATTAACCTTTTCTGCTGAAAACAACACCTTTCTTTGCCCAGAAATCGAAAAACAGTCTCTCGTAAGCTTCAAACAATCTTTGCAAGATCCAAACCATGTTTTATCTTCATGGAATGAAACACTCGATTGCTGCAAGTGGAAAGGCGTCATCTGCAGTAACTTGACAGGTCACGTTTACGAACTCCATCTTCAACTTCGAGGTTTAAAGGGAACAATAAATCCATCTCTGCTCAATCTGAAGCATCTGAGACATCTCGACCTCAGCAAAAATTCCTTCTTTGGAGAAACAATCCCTTCTTTCATTGGATCATTCAGAAACCTCGAGTATTTGAACTTATCCGGCGCTGGATTTCATGGGAAAGTTCCCCATGCTATTTCCAATCTTTCCAATCTACACACTTTAGATTTGGATGCCTTTCCATATAATGACTTGCATGTTGATAGTCTTGCATGGCTGACAGGGCTTTCTCAGTTGGAGTATCTCAACATGGATTTTGTAAATCTCAGCCAAGCCTACAACTGGGCACAGGTGATCACCTCCCTCCCTTCTTTACTAGAACTACATTTCCATTTTTGCAGTCTTGAGTATAAAGCTCATCTAGATCATGTCAATTCCACTACTCTGAAGAACCTTCATATTGATGATAACAATTTAAACTCTAATTCCTCAATTGCAATCCCTCCATGGATTTTTCAACTCACCAATCTTGTCTATCTTGATCTAAGGGGAAACAATTTGGTAGGACCCATTCCAACCGTTAGCAATGCCACCAAACTCCAGCATATTGATCTTTCTTTTAATGATTTGAATTCCAGTATTCCAGATTGGTTCTATCTTTGTAAAGACTTGGAGTTTCTTGATTTAATTTCGAATCGCTTAAGTGGTACCATTTCCAATTCCATAGCAAATCTGACTTTTCTTAGCACCCTCACTGTAATGTCAAATCAGCTTTCTGGAAAAATTCCAAAAGAAATTGCTGACTTGTGCAAAATACGGAGATTGGACTTATCAGAGAATTTTTCCAAGGGAAATATCAGGTTCATTTGGAAATATGTCAGATTGCTTCTTGGAATCTTTGGGTTATCTACGTTTGACGAATAATTTACTCTCTGGTCACCTGACAAATCAATTTGGAGATTTTAAGAATCTTCGATATCTTAATCTTGGCTTAAACTCATTGTCTGGTGCAATTCCAACCAGTTTAGGAAAGTTATCATCTTTGGAAGAGTTATGGTTGCATAGTAACAACTTAACTGGAACTCTTCCAGAGAGTTTCGGCCTTCTTTCGTCTTTGCAACTACTTTACATCAATGATAACATGCTGGAAGGGGTTGTGACCGAAGCTCATTTCACCAACCTCATGAAATTAGAGGAAATTTTCGCCTCCGGAAATCACTTGACTCTGAAAGTAAATCCCAATTGGAATCCCCCATTCCAACTTACAACCCTCCAAATATCATCATGGAACTTGGGTGTAGGCTCTCAGGTTCCCGCGTGGCTTGAGACGCAGAAGAGTATTGTGGACCTCGATTTATCTAATACTCGAATCTCAGGCAATGTTCCAAGCTGGTTTTGGAATATAGAAATTTTAACTCTGTCTCATAACAATCTAAGTGGCAAGATTCCACACCTACTTGGCCTAAAGAATCAATATATCTACTTAGGTTCTAACCAGTTCAGGGGTCCATTGCCTCGAGTTAGAGACACTGTGAGACATCTTGATCTCTCTAATAACTCATTCTCAGGAGGTGTATCTCACCTCCTTTGTGACACGACAAATGAAACTTATAAACTGGAGTTACTTCACTTGGGGAAATCAATTGAGTGGCGAGTTACCAGATTGCTGGATGAAATGGCCTTCATTGGTATACTTGAATCTAGGGGATAACAACATGTCTGGAAACATCCCAAAATCCATAGGACATCTTGCAGGTCTGGAGTCTTTGAATCTTTATGGCAACAGGCTCTCCGGGGAGATACCTTTTTCAATGCATAACTGCACGAAATTGGTGAAGATGGATCTTGGTGGTAATGATTTTGATGGAGGCATACCAACATGGATGGGGACACATCTAGTTGAGTTGACATTTCTCATTCTGCGCTCAAACAAGTTGATTGGTAAGATTTCTTCCGAGTTATGTTACCTCAACTCTCTCCAAATCTTGGATCTTTCGGACAACAGATTTTCAGGCATGATACCAAGGTGTCTTTACAATTTCTCTGGCATGGCTACACAAAGAAGCTTAGCTCGTTATAAGTACTCTTACTCTCTTTACTGGTGGACCTTTATAGATAGTGTATTGGTAGCCGTCAAAGGACGTGAATTCGAATATGGAACCACGCTTTCTCTGGTTACCAACATTGATCTTTCAAAGAACAACCTGTCAGGCGATATTCCTAAGGAGGTTACAAGGTTAGTGGAATTGAGGTCATTGAACTTGTCACAAAATCGCTTGACAGGCTCCATCCCAGAAAAGATTGGAGATATGAAGCAATTGGAATCTCTTGATTTTTCAAGAAACTCTGTTTCCGGACAGATTCCAAGTAGCTTCACACTTCTATCTTCTTTGAATCATTTGAACCTGTCTTTCAATAACTTGACAGGGGGATTCCAAAAGGCACTCAACTTCAGAGCCTGGATGCTTCGAGCTTTATTGGCAACGATCTCTGCGGTCCTCCATTGACAAATGACTGCACAGGTGATGGCGATGAACCCCGTCGACACAAGGATCAGGACAATGAAGATGAAGGTGAAAATGATTCTAAGATAGAGTGGTTCTTTGTGTTGTTATCTTTAGGATATGCAGTGGGATTCTCAGTAGTGTGCAGTGCATTGGTGTTGAAGAAATCATGGAGAGAAGGCTACTTTAGGTTATTAGATAGCATGTGGGATAAGGTTTATGTGTATGTCCTTATTAGATGGATAAGGCTCACAAAAGCATCCGATTCAAGTTTGTAATTAAATTTAGGGAAAAATTCGTTTTTAGTCACAAAGTTTATCTTTTTAGGATTTGGTCTGCACTTTAGGCACTCTCAAAATTGGTCACTAAAGTTCATTTTTGTCTCAAAATTGGTTCTGCCGTCAGTTGACCATCATTGACTAACGGAAGCATGTTTTAGGCGCGAATTCATCTAGGGTTATAAGTATTTCCCCAAATTTGTGACCACTTCCCTCTTATATCGAGCCTAATTTTTTCAATTTTTTTAGCCCTTGTGTAGCTTAATATTTTTTCATTCTTGATAAAAAAATATATATATTTTTCATTAAATGTAATGTATTTTATTTTGTGAAATGTATGTGGAATTAATCTACAATATCTTTTTTTAATGAATTTAGATATTTCACAAAACAAAGTGAACATTAAATGCGTATACAAATAAACAAAGAGTTCTTTCTATCCTACACAAGAATAGGATGGGGGCTAATAATAATGTTTATTTGTATACACAGATTTAATGTTCACTTTGTTTCGTGAAATATCTAAATTCATTAAAAAAAGACATTGATTCCACATACATTTCACAAAATAAAATGCATTACATTTAATGAAAAAAAAATATATATATTTTTATCGGTAATGAAATAATATTAAGCTACACAAGGGCCAAAAATTAAAAATTAGGGTTCTAATAGAAGAGGGAAGTGGGTTGTCGAATTTGAGGCAATACTTATAATCCTAGATGAATTCGCGCCTAAAATAAGTGCTTCCGTTAGTCAATGACGGTCAACTGACGGCAGGACTCAATTTTGAGACAAAAATTAACTTTGGTGACCAATTTTGAGAGTGCCTAAAGGTGGGGTAAATCGAAAAAAAGGTAAACTTTGGGTACCAAAATGAATTTTTCCTTTAAATTTATTTGTGAAAAGAAAGTGTATGCAGTCTCCTCTGATATTCTTCTGAATGTTCCATGGGTTGTTATTTTATTTTTGCTTTTTATGTTGTTGCAGTGTGTAGAGAAATATGTCAAGAAATAAGATGTGTTTAGTTTTATTTTGATCAGAATCATTTTTCCATCATATATATCTTGACATCTTGTAATTATATTTGTGCATTCGTTTATTAATTAAAAGCACCAACTCTTTCAAAAGCAAAAATAACTTTTCAATAGGTGAATTGTTATTGGAATAGGAGCAATATAATAACAACTCTTGTAGAAGCAAAATGCAACTTTAACTTTCAGCATATTGATCTTAATTAATGTTGGAATGGCAACTCTGTATCTTAAAGTGCGACTCTAAAATTGGCTCTTTTTCATATGCTGATTGGAAAGAAAGAAAGAAAGGGCTGTTTTGAGTATATTTTCTTCAGTTTGAGGGCTGTTTTGATGAAAAGAAAGGGAAACACTTTGCGATTGGTTTATGGGTGTGTGCCATCTGGGTGTTATGGAAGGAACGCATACAGAGTTATTTTTAAAAGGGGGATTTTTGTCTAGAGAAGTTAATGGATGAAATTAAGGCTAGAATATGAAGTTGGGTTTTTCTTTTTATCTTGAAATTAGCTCTTTTTCTTATGCTGATTGTCTTACTATTCCCAGAACTGTAATGGGATGTTAAGTTGTAATTTTGTACTTTTCCTTATCAAAAAAAAGTGCGACTCTAAAAAGGCATGCTGAAATGCTTATCAGATTCTCTCAAGATTTAGGCATTGCTGAAACACCAATGTACCTCCTAATTTCATTAGGCCTTTTTTTGCACGACCATGCCTAACCCCAAAACCACTTTTGTCTTTTGAAACTTTTATTGGCCTAAATAATTCTTCCAAATCAATTCAAATTACTATTTCTCCGATAGACTTCAACGAACATCTCAACACGTAGTAGATAGTTATTTTGCTACCAAAATCTCCATTTTTCCGACAAAATAAACAAAACAAAATCATTTTCCTTCTCAAATTTAAGTAACAAATTAAAAATGAATACTACAAGCAAGTTCCTGTGAAACTAGTACACATTAACTTTTCTTTAAAATCATCTCTTAGCATACAAAGTATCACATTTTAGCATATGAAGTATCGCTATTTAAAAAAAAAAAAATTGAATCTGTGTTGTTCATCTCAAAATCATTAAAAAGTGACATTTTGTATACTAAATAGTGATACAAAGTTCACCCATAAAACTTATGTGAACCAAATTCATAGAAATTTTTGTCTACAAGTAAATAGATAAATATTGCAATGAGATACACTAAATGCAAACAAATGCTCACACCAATCATTAATTTTGTTCACCCAAATTATGAGGGCGAAAGAGAAAAAAGGAATAAATAAAATGAGAACAAATAAAAAAAAAAAAAAAAGAGAGGATTGCATGCACCAATTTTACACAAGTTATTATTTTCCAATATAATGATTGTTTTAGGAATAGATCATGAGTGACACTATGTTACGGTGAAACAAACATGATTTGGTAAGATGAATATTAATTTGTGTTAATTAATGAATATGTGTTTGTCTTCTTTTTAGAGAGTACAGATCCTGGTCGTCATCTTCTTATATGACTATTGTTTTTAATTAATTTGCAATTTCTAGCTAAGTTCTAACTATCTCCCAAGTTTGATTTTTTTCCCTTTATATATTATAGGAAGAGCAAGGTTCAACATCTCTATTTACATATTCTCGTAGCCACACCGGTGATTTACCTCCATTTTCTTGGAATGAAAATTACAATTTATCATTCTCTTAGAATTAAAATTGTCAAAAAAAAAAAAACTACGAGACAAAAATATAAAAAGAAAAAGAGACCATTCTCGTGAACTAATCATTCTCTTAGTACCAAAAATACAATTTACCCTTTCACCAAATATATAATATATCAAAAGTATTAATTGTTCCATTAAAGAATATTAGTTGTTTTACTATAAGGTATAATTAGTTATAAATCAATTTCGCGGTAAAAGCTGGTTCACACAAAACACACTTTAATCAATTAGGTTCAATTACTCTTCAAAATTTCCCAATTCGGACGTTTTAACAGCGTCCTTGCATAAAATGAAAACAAAACCATAAATATCGATCGTTGAAGTTGGTTTCGGTCCCTTTCAATAGTCGAAGTCGATATTTATCGCATGTGTGGAAAAAATAACACAATACTTGACTAATAATTTTCCCAATTGGACTAATGTGTATTAAGTTATATACTTGAGTAAACGCGCGTATGTGTATTAAGTATTATTGTCTCAAATGAAACCCACGCAGCTTTGTTTTCCCTCCTTATTATCTTCATATTTTCTTCCATCAAATTAGGCTATTGCATAGGAAACCATGGCCTTGTTTTCTGCCCAACAATTGAAAAGCAATCGCTCCAAAGCTTCAAGCTATCTTTAAAAGACCCTGAAAACATATTATCTTCATGGGATGGAGAAGTTAATTGTTGCAAATGGGATGGTGTACTTTGCAACAACTTAACTGGCCATGTTGAGGAACTCCATCTTCAAGGCAATTCTCCGCATTCATTTCAAGGTCTAAGGGGCAAACTAAATCCATCTCTGCTCCATCTGAAGCATTTGAGATATCTCGACCTCAGTGGAAATGAGTTTGGAGTAACCATCCCTTCATTCATCGGCTCGTTCACAAACCTCGAGTATCTGAATTTATCTGATGCTGGATTTCATGGAAAGATTCCACACACTATTGGAAATCTTTCAAATTTACACACTCTTGGTTTGAGAAGCTCTCTGAACGTCGTTGAAAATAGCCTTGGGGACTATTTCTTTGCCCCTGGAACAGTTGTTGATAGCCTAGAATGGTTATCAGGGCTTTCTCGATTGGAGTACCTCAATATGGATTACGTGAACATCAAGAAAGCAACAAACTGGGCGCAGGTGATCAACACTCTTCCTTCTCTGGTAGAACTTCATTTCCATAATTGCAGTCTTGATTTCATGGTTCCATGGAATGATGTCAATGTTACTTCTCTGATATTCCTTGACCTCTCCTTAAACGCTCTGCCTTTCGCCGTCCCCAATTTGATTGTCAAGTGGATTTTTCAGCTGAGTAATCTTGTTTTTCTTGATCTAAGTCTTAACATTTTAGATGGACCGATACCAAGTTATAGTAATGCCACCAAACTCCAGCACATTGATCTTTCTCGTAATAGTTTTAATTCCAGTGTCCCAGATTGGCTCTATTTTTCTAAAGACTTGGAGTTTGTTGATTTAAGTTTCAAATCGTCTACAAGGTACAATTTCAAAGGCCATAAAAAATCTAACCACTCTTCACACCCTTCATTTACAATTCAATCAGCTTTCTGGAAATATACCAAGAGTTACTAACTTGTGCAAAATAAAATCTATAGACTTATCTTACAATAAGTTTAATGGAGAAATATCAGATTCATTTGGAAATATGTCAGATTGTTTCCTAGGAGCATTGGAATCCCTTCTTTTGCAAGATAATGAACTTTCTGGTAATTTAACGAGTCAATTTGGAAGCTTTAAAAGACTTAAAATTCTCAGTCTTGCGGCAAACTCATTGTCCGGTGCAATTCCAATCAGCATAGGGAACTTATTGTCTTTGACTGGTTTAGCTTTGAGTGGTAATAAATTTTCTGGTAATCTTCCAGAAAGTTTCGGACAACTTGTTAACTTAATATATTTTGACATTAGTGATAACATGCTGGGAGGGGTTGTGTCCGAGAGCCACTTTGTCAACCTCACAAAATTAGAGGTTTTTCTGCCTCTGGGAATCACTTGACTTTGAGAGTAAATCCAAATTGGATTCCTCCCATCAAACTTGGGCGTCTCAGGCTCGGGTCGTGGAACTTGAGTGGAGGCTCTCAGTTTCCCTTATGGCTTGAGAAGCCGAGAAAATTTCTGGAACTTGATTTATCCAACACTGGAATCTCTGGCAATGTTCCTAGTTGGTTCTGGGAAATTCAGTTTTTGAATCTGTCACATAACCATCTCCATGGCAAGATCCCGTACATACCTAGCTCTCAAAGTTTAGAGGAACAATATATGTTCTTAAGCTCTAATCAATTCAGTGGTTCGTTGCCTCGAATAGGAGACACTATGCTAGTGTTGGACCTATCCAATAACTCATTTTCTGGAGGTTTATCATACTTCCTATGTGACATGATCACTAACCAAACATATATATTACAATCTCTTCGTTTGGAAGGAAACCAGTTAAGTGGTGAACTACCAGATTGCTGGATGAAATGGCCGTCTTTGGAATTTTTGAACTTAGGCGATAACAACATCTCTGGAGGCATTCCGAGTTCAATGGGGCATCTTGTGAATCTAAAGTCTTTGAATCTATATGGCAACAGGCTTTCTGGCCAAATACCATTTTCAATGCATAATTGCACAAGTTTGCTGAAGATGGACTTTTGCTGATAACGAGCTTGATGGAAACATACCTGCATGGATCGGGACAAGCCTAGTGGAGTTGAGCATTCTCATTTTACGCTCAAACAAGCTGGATGGTAAGATTTCTCCAGAGATTTGCCACCTAAAGTCTCTTCAAATCTTGGATCTCTCAGACAATAGTTTATCAGGCAACATACCAAGGTGTGTCTACAATTTCACTGCTATGGCTACAGGAAGAAGTTTATCTGGTGTTTATTTATATGCACAACAAGTAGCTGTTATTAGAACACCGTACTATGCTTATTCATTTTCCATGTGGAACTTGTTAGAGAGTGCATCAGTAGTCACAAAAGGAAGTAAATTCCAGTACGACACCATTCTATCTTTGGTTACCAATATTGATCTTTCAAAGAACAATTTGTCTGGAGATATCCCCAAGGAGTTAACAAGCTTAGTTGAATTGGGATCATTAAACTTGTCAGAAAATCACTTGACAGGCTTACTCCCTGACAACATTGGAGATATGAAGCAATTGGAGTCTCTTGATTTATCAATCAACTCCTTATCCGGTCAAATTCCTACAGGCCTTGCTCTTATATCTTCTTTGAGTCATTTGAACTTGTCCTGTAATAACTTAACAGGGAGAATACCAACAGGCACTCAACTTCAGAGCTTGAACGCTTCCAGCTTTACTGGCAACAATCTCTGTGGCCCTCCATTAGAGATTAATTGCAGCGGTGAAGGTGATGAACCTCGTCAACAGAAAGAGGAGAATGAAGAAGAAGAAGAAGAAGAAGAATCTAAGATAGAGTGGATTTATGTGGTGGTAAGTTTGGGGTATGCAGTGGGATTTTCAATGGTGTGCAGTGCATTGGTGCTGAACAAAGCATGGAGAGATGCCTACTTTGGGTTGTTGGAAAGCATGTGGGATAAGCTTTATGTGTATGTCTGTATTAAGTGGATAAGGCTTACAAAGCCATCTGATCCAAGTTGTTAATAACTCCTCAAAGCTGTAATCTTCTGAATGTTTTTTCTTTTGTTAATCTTCACACGGCCATCTGATCCAAGTTCTTATGGCCTAATTAAGGGTTCTTTATATTTGTATGTCTGTCAAAGCCTTCCTGTATTATAATTGTATTAGTTGTTTTAATTTTAAGATATTATTATCAAACTAATATATTTTAATGTATAAATATTAAAAGAAATACACACGAAAATTAAAGTGAAACACTGAAACTAGTGTATAATATACCTTGCCCATACAGGTTAGTCCTGGGTTGAAAAATAGAAGATGGGATATCGACCAACAGAAAATAATACAAAATAGAGAAATCATTCCAAATAATCCTCAAGAAGTATATTCTAGTTCTAGCCTAGGTATATATACACCACTAAATAGAAACAGGAGAAGAGAACAAAAAGGATGAAGTTTACCACTTTCGCATGATTTACGCAAATCAAAATGAAGGGTATGCCAACTGCTGCCACAATCAAATTTGGAGAAATCAACACCCAAATGTCAAATGCTCACTCGGTCGAAATGGTGATATTCTGTTTCCTGGAATTCTAAAAGAGAAGCAGCCCCTATTTCCCGACTTATTTCAATGTGAAGTGGGCTTCCTTTTCTTTTATTCTCTGGACTTTTTGGGCCAAGCCAAGCCCAACAATTTTAATTTACAATAGTATGCATCTTTTGGGAAGACCATTTTTTTAGAGTGTCTGCTAAAATTTGATTGAGAAAAATAAGATCAGTTTATCTTTCAATTATCTTAATTAATACTCTTTAGTAATATAATTTTGTAACTTTTAAATTTCAATATTTTGGTTCGTTAATCAATTATAAGAGGTAAATATTTGATTGACCAACCATACTCTGCCATATGAACATCAATTAGATGTTTCACCTCTTACATCTAATTACCCGATCAAAATGTAAAAATTAAAAATTACATAACTATTTTTAATTCATGAAAATTATTGTAATTGCAATAAAGAATACTTTGTACTACTAAAAAAGCCATTTCCCCATTTAAGTTTTGGATTCATATATAATTTATTGATTTCTACATGATAATACTAAAAAAATGTTAATATTGCAATAGACAATCTTACTGGGATTATACAGATTAAATTAGTTAGAAAGAAGTTTTCATAAATTAATTTCCAAACAGTCAGTTTATTATACAAAGGAGGAATACCTACCTCAAAGCCAAATATATCGTTGAAAGATCCAAACAATCCGTCGTCTTCATGGTGAATTGTTGCATGTAGGAAGGTGTTATTTGCAGCATCTCCATCAAACTTGAGGGTAAAAACACAAATCCATTCTCGCTCAATTTGAAAATATCTCGATATGAACAAAGTAAGTTGTTTGGAAAAAAATTATATGGTGTATTTTAAATTTAAAGTTAGTTGTTAGTGGTTAGAAATTAGTTACCAAGTCTCCTTATAATTCCAAATTCTCCAAACCTCTTTATACCTCCCACTCAAATTCGTTAAAGGAATCGAACTCGTGCCTCCCACTTAAATGAGGAGCCGGTGGCCAAGTGGGCTAAGCTCCCTTGGTTCCGAAATGAGTACAAATTAAACACGATGATATATTTAAAATAGAATATATATAATTAAGCCCATCACAGAAAAAAAAAGAAATTGAGAAATCTAGCTCCGCCGCTGTTGTTCTTTCATGCAATTTAGCTTCAAATCATCTTACTGTGATCTTTCATGCAATTATCTTAGCTCAATTATGATTTATATGTTGGTGTTATTTTTGTAATAAATAATTTTTATATTTTATGAAAATAAATAGTTATTGAGAAAAATTCATCGAAAAATTGTGGAATTCCAGCTCAAATTAATGAAGTCACAAAAATCGGTCGGTAATCTCCAGTCTCTTGATAGTGACCAAACTACTAGAATTAGTAGTATAATGTAATGAATATAGAAGCAAATGATGAGGTCAATTTGATTGGGTCCTGAAATTGACAAATTGACCCAGTTTGGGCGTGTGGTCAACCGGTACGTACCAAAACGAGCTAATTAAGCTTCACTGACCATCAGATTTTTCTTTTATTTTTTTGAAAACACACTGACCATCAGATTGAAATTGCATGGTTGAAAAATAGTACACTTATGTCTCTTACACACGGTCATATATACCATAATAATACCAATAGGGTTAGACTATTTAATACTACAAGTTTTAGAAAAATTATAAATAATGGGGCAGAGTCTTCAGACGTGACGTATCTCCACTTTATTTTCTAGATCTCATTTTATTTAAAATATAATTTAAATATAACTATAAATTTAGGGGTCATATTTCTTAGGTTATTCTTTTTTTTAAAGAAGGTTATTCTTCTAAATGTCACTAAAAAATAATACTCCTTCCGTCCAAACTTAATAATTATGATTTCATTTTTTATCAAACTTAATATATATGTTCTAAAAAATTTGTTTAACCCATTGGGTGCAAAACAATTAATGAGATGGGACCCATACAGAGCTTTGCTCTGCTTTAAATGGGGCCCCGCTAGTGGATCGTGGGATTGGTCCTCTGATTAGTCGGTCGCTTGAGCCGGATCACCGAGTTATCAAAAAAATATATATATATGTTCTAAAATTGAATACAACATTTTATCTTTATCCTCCAAATAATTACTTTATTACACAAAATCATATAATATTCCCAACATGTCTACTTTATACATAACATCAATATCTTTAATACTTGTGCAAAAAAAAAAAAAAATCTTACTTATTAAAAATAGACGGAGGGAGTATACTTTATATACTTTATATGCATTTGTCTTTATTATTTGCATATTAATTTATCTTATTTGGATGTTCAACAATCACATAAAATTTTTGTTATATAATGATATTAAATACATCACTTAAATGATTGACACTTAAGCAATGTATTAAAAAAACTGTTTGATGATAAAAGTGATTAATTGCACTATAACATGTTATTCATCTAAATAGTTTAATAGAAAATATCAAATTATTCTTTAATAGGAGATCTCATCCGCGACTCAAAAAAAAAAAAAAGAGATCTCATCCGACTACAATAATTTACACCCTTAAAAATACTCTCTCCATCCCATCAAAATTGGGGTGAATTTCGCGCACAAGATTTATAAAAATAGTGTAATGAGTAAAGTGTTGAGGGTAATGTAGTAAAATTTTATGTATAAATTAAATGAATTAGTTGAATTAGAGTGATGTGGGCCTCAAAGTAATAACATGAAGAGTAAATATGTGCATTATAAGAATGAAGATTGTGTGAAATATTTTCATTTTGAGTATGCAAAGTTGTGGAACAAACTAAAAAGAAAAATATAAAAAAATTTAGGGAAAATTACAAATAGGTGTAAAAAATTTATAGGCGGTGGGATTAGTAAATTGTCATCAAGACTCATCCAAATAATATTTTTATATTTACACAAAATATCAATCAAGTGGAATCACACATAAATTTTAATCCAACTAATTTCCTCTCTTTATTAATTTGTGAACCCACTTTAAGGTATAATTTGTAAATTCCATAATATAATTCCGTAATATTAATTATGGCGTTCATCATAAAACTCCATAAACCTGGTTAACATAATTTTATTTTTCAAATAAAATCTAGAATCTTTTTCGCTGTTATTTATTTTAATAAAATCTAGAATCTAAATATCAAATTTCACATGCAATATACCAAACCATCAAACTCAGATGTTTGACAATTTCAAAGGCTTATCACACTACGTAACAACTCCCACTTCCACAAACAAAGTTACAAGATATGGTCAATGCAACAATTTGAACAAGCCTTAATTCCATTCCTTTTATATACACATATATATTTTCTCCTACTTTACTTCTCCACAACCTTCTTCTTCAAATTGTTCATCAAATTGCTTTCGGAAAAAAAAAAAAAAAAATTGTTCATCAAATTAATTAATACATCATATTAATTTGTCAATCCCACTTCCGCCGCCATGGACTTGCCGGACATCCAGTCTCCGGCCGGAGCCCCGCCGCCCGCCGCTAAGAGTACGCAAAACCTCCCACAAGATAAGAAAACCACCAGCAGCGCCGCCACCAGCCGGAGAAGCTCACCCTCCGCCGCCACCTGTAATAATCTACACCGAAGATCCCAAGATAATCAACGTGGACCCACATGAGTTCAAGTCAGTAGTACAACGATTGACAGGCTTAAACTCCTCATCATCGTCTAGCACTACACTGAATTTGTCGCCGCCGCCATCTTCCGCGGCTGCTTTTCAAGAAAACGGCGGCGGAATATTCCCCGTCATCTGAATCGGGTTCACATAGCAACTTGAATGAAAATGGTTTAAATAGGGCTAACTATTTTATTAGACCTAGCATGAACATGATGAACACGTCGTCCCCAAAAATGTAGACATTTTCAGTACTTTATTTGACCTTTAATTAACCAGACAGAAATTGAATGAATCCATGGATGGTGAGGCTGAGTGAATTGATCTTGCTTGAGATTCATTGGTGTTAGTGAATATCAGAGAGGGTTTAATTAATTTATTTCTTAATTGACAAATTAATTTGTTTTGATAGTTGGTGATTATTTCTTATTTTCTAAGTTGTCTCAGTCACTCATTATTTCTTCGTCTATTCTCACACTATTTCATTCTCCTACTTTTCTTTAACCTAATCAATACTCATTAATCCGTTTAAAAAAATCAATACTCATTAATTAATAATAATAAAATAACCCATCATTATTAATCAAAAGTATTGATTTGAACCTATTTGTAATTGACCCTAAAAAAATCATATCCACAATTTTAAAAATTATTTCAAGAATAGAATAAATAAATATTATAATAGTAAAAAAGGTTAATTACAAAATAACTTACGGCCATAATTTTTAAGTTTTTTCAACTACAATATACATTTTTAAAATTTACAATTCGATACACAAACTTTCAAATTGATGCAATGCTATCACATGATTATTTTTGACGAATTATGCTAATGTGACATTCATATGAAATTGTAAAAGAAAATTAGAAGATTTTGATTAAAACAAAATAACATAACGATCGGAAATACATTTGCAATCCAATAAGATCCGGGGATAGAATATTCGATTTGACGAAAAACTCGTTTGCATCAATGATGCAAAACTATACGTTGTGTGACATGCTTGTGTTAAAAATTCAAAAGGTCTGTTTATATATAATTCAAATGATTAAATATTGCATAAAAAATTATAATTTTTGGGTGTTTATAAATTATGAAATATCTTTTTAAAATTTACAATTGGATACACGAACTAATTATTTTATTTGTTGATGCTTTTATATACCGGACAACCGATTTCCGACGTAATTAAAAATGATGTAGCAGTTGGAGCCGCCTTCAATTTGATGCATCATGCTAATTTTTGGTGTCTTACGTGATATTAAAAACGACTTTGACTGTCACGTCTATAGATATATATCTTGAAAAATTAATCCGGTGCATTGAATTACAATAAATAATTAGTTTGTGTATTATAAAATGATAGTATGTTGTAATTTAACAAGGCAGTGAATTTTTATACTAATTATTCTAGTTTAAATGTCCAAAAGGAGTACTGATGCATAGTTTAAGTTAAGAATGACTTGGTATTGACTTGTCGAACCCAGGCCAATGAGACCTTCACTTGGTAGAGTACTCATGTGTATACTTGTATCCGGGCCAGCGTTCATTAAATAGAGCTTACTCGTCTTATATTTACGATTAAGTCCACACCCAAATGGATCAGGTCAGTTTGATCGGGTCGGAAAATTGACCCAGTTACAATTCAAGATATAGTCAGTCAATTTGAACTAGCCACAATTCACAAATACAATACTCTAATATCTCCACTTATTTAAATAGTGGAGCAGTATCCTGCAGCTTAAATACTTCATCATCACCAATTAATATTTCATTCTCAAATCTAAATACCATTTATATATTTATTTGTCAATTAATCAACTTCCGCCACCATGGATACCCCTGCTTCAAGCTCATCACGCCGGCCGGAGCTCAAACTAAACGGGCGCCGCCCCACACCACTAAAAGTACGAAAAAGCCCCCACAAGATAAGCAAACCACTGGTGGCGCCGCCTCACCACAACCGCCCACCGCCGCCCATAATAATCTACACAGAATCTCCCAAAACAATCCACACGAACCCAAATGAGTTCAAGTCACTAGTCCAACGTTTGACCGGCCCCGACTCCTCATCGCCGCCGTGTACTAATTCTGCTTTTGCTTTTCAAGAAAACGGCGGCGGGATATCTACGGCGGCGCGTGAAATCTTATCGACCCCACAAAATTCATTCCCAATATTGTCGCACATGATGATCACGCCTTCTGCAAATGAATTAGACATTCTCAGCGCTTGGTTTGATATTTAATTAAGTAGAAATTGCATGGAGCCATATACATTAAAGGGCTCTCGTTGATGCATGTGAATCTTCTAATGGTGTGAGAGGAATATTTTCATTTGGATACAATGAAAAGTTGGGGGTAATGTTTTTATTATATATATATGAGAATATATTAATTTGGAATTCATGAGCGTAATTTCTTTTTTTCCAAAAAAATAAATAAAAATAATCTTTTATTTTAATTATTTAATTAATATTTTTATTAATCCACTCATAAGAAAGTGTGTACCCAAGATGAGATCTAGTTACGATTCGATAAATTAAATTTCTAGTTACGATTCTTAACAATAGAATTAGGTGCGTTTCGCAATCCCGAAAGAATACTCTTAATTTCATTGCATGTTTCCATTTTAGCCCTGGCATTCTTGAACCATTAAAATTGGCCATTTCAGCTGGGGTAATTAATGAGATAGGGGTCTTGCTTCTCATTCCAATGTATGCTGCTACTTAGGGGTGTAAATGAGTCGAGTCGAGCCGAGTAGTCTTGAGCTCGAAACTCGACTCGATTGCAATACTCGAAGCTCGAGCTCGACTCGAATCTCGGTCGAGCCTATTTTTTTCCGCTCGAGCTCGACTCGGTAAGTTCGGTAAACTAAGCTCGACTCGAGCTCGACTTGATAACCTTTTTTGTTATTTTTAAATTATATATTTATATATTAATAATATAAATGTATTTAATTAATAAAATAAATGACGAAATTGTAAATATAGTGCAAGCTCGATAAGGCTCGTGAGCCTTTCGAGCTGAGTACCTATGAACTCGAATCGGAGATCGATAGTTACTCGAGTAGCTCGAAACTCGACTCGACTCGATTAATTTGAGTCGATTTCGATCTTTTTCGAGTCGAGCACAAGTAGCACGTGAGCCGTCTCGACTCACTTGCAACCCTACTGCTACTTTCTGGTTCAGTGGCTCTGCACGTAGACGGCAACGAGGTCGCCCAGCTGTCCCAGAAAATAGTTTTTCCATTTAAAGGCCTTGAAATAGGATAAAATTGATTTTTGCATGTTCCCAAATAAATCAAATTGTCTTCTTGACAGGACCTTCTCATTAATAACTTTCCTGCTTCAATTATGACTCTAATAAAGTATGTCGATATTATTATCATAGCTAGAGTTGTTACCATTATATTGGGGAAATCAATTAAGACCGATAATTATGGAATTTGGAACATTACATATACGTTAAGCTACCTTTTTAGATCGACGAATATTGAAGGGACTGCATGCCCTTATATCATTCATTAATTCAACTCACCAGCAACAGAAAACCCCGCGACTTTCACAAATAGAGGGAGAGAGATTGAGAAATAATTAATTGGACATTTAAGTCTAAAAAATGAAGAAGTTGTTGAAAGAAATGGTTACTAGTAATACAATTTGTTAAAAAAACATGAAAAACGTAAGAGAATTAAATAAATTGGCGTATGATTAACATGAATTTAATTTAAAAATATTATAATTGAGTAAATAAAAATTGAACATTTATTTAAAAATATTAAAGTATTTTTTAATTATGTTATATATCTATGGTTAATTTAATATTAAAGAAATAATAAGATTTTTTATAATAGGGTGTGTGCATAGCATGACTAAAAACTAGTTATTCAAATAAGAAAACGCATTACACTATTTTCTTCCATCGATCGCAAAAAATTATCATGCATTGTTTGAGATAATTGGATCCTTCTTTGAATGCAACTGATCTTCAAGATAAATAAACTTTGGGGCCCTTGTCAACCTTTCAAAATAAAATATTACTCCCTCATTCCATTAATGGAAAAAGAGGAAAGATAGTATAGGAGTCAAATGACAAAGGGTGTAAATAAGTTATAAGTGTATGTTGTGAGGGTGGAGATAAGTGATTTTTTTTTATTTTGGGATAACATATTTAAATTGGACGGACCAAAATGATGTATTGACTAATTCAAATTGGACAGAGGAGTACTATTTTACTATTTTATTAGGGATAATTTTTTCGGTGAAACTTGATCACCATATAAAATTAAATTTATTAAATAATATCATATAATTTATTTTATAATATTACTATTCTAAAATTAATATCATAATATTTTATACATATAAATTCATTAAATTAATTGTATAATAAATATATTATGGTATAAAAATTTATAAAAATAATAATATTATAATATTATTAAAATACATTGATATCAATTTATACAATGCTTCTTTATTTAATACTCTATATGATTACTAAATAATTTTTTATTAAAAATATTACTCGTTCGGTCTCATATTTATTTGAACATTTACTATTTGAGTTATTTATAGTATTGTATGAGATACAATTGTTAGCTATTTCGTTGAATGATCCTTTAATTAGCACATGTTTTTTATTTGAGAGTTGATTAGTTTGTGGAAACATTAATTCATCTAAAAATACTATAATGCATTATCGAATTCGTATCCGCTTTTTAAAAGGGGTGATATTCATGAATCTGTGAATAGGTCAAGAATCGACTTTCACGTGACGAATCATTAATAATAAATTAACGTATTTGCGAATTCAGGTGTGTGAATCCAACTTGGTGATTAGACATATACATGTTATTAAGCATTGAATATGTTATTACAATTGAACTTTATTGTGCAATGTAGCTTTATTTAACACTCGTGACACTCATTTTAAATTGAATTGATTATTATGACTCATATATTGGATTGATTAAACTTGAATTGTTGTTTTGCTACTTAATTAGATTAAATTATCAAACATGTTTAAGTTTTGATTGAAAGAAAATATGAATTATATAAATTTGATTTACAAATTTTTAAAATTTATAATATATATATATATATATATATATTTGGTGTTATATATAATAAAATATAAATAAATAAATGTATGTTTTATGAAACACATTTTTTTAAAATTCGTATTTTTATACCCATATCATATTGCTTCCATACTCGCATCCCGTATCTTTGCATACATGTGGAAAGTAATGACATGTTTTGTATAGGGAAAATTGATTTTTTTATTATTATTATTATTTTTACAAATGTTCAGTTAATCAAGAAGGGAGTATTATATTAATATCAAATTTTATATGAAAATAATTTATGATAAAATTATCATAAAATTATTTTTAAAAAATTTAAAATTTAAAATATTAAATATCTAATTAAGTTAATTAAAAATTAATGAGAAATATTAAGAATTAGGATCACTTATAATATTATTATTCACTATCTACCATATTTAATATAAAAATATATTTAATATAAACATATAATATTATAATACTTAAATTTAAAATATTAAATATTTCTCCAATCGTATCAAAATTAATCTCATATCTACTCTTAGAACAATAGTCTATGGAAGAGAAAATCTCGGAGAATCCCTGCGGAAAAGATTGTGATGCGACAGCACACAACATAGGGTGAGCTCTATACATACACTCGTCGTCTCTCTCCCTCTCTCTCTCTCTCTCTCGATATAATATTATATTATTTCCTATATTCTTCACAAGTGAAAGCCCTCAAGAAGTATTCTGTAAAAAAAAAAAAAAAAAAAAAGAAAAGAAAGCCCTCAAGAAGTAAAAAGAAAAACTGTTAAAAACCTTCTCTCTTTAGATTCGCAATGTCTCTTTTTCGCCACAATTTCCTTCACACTTTCAATCCTTATCTCATGGGTTTCATGGAATTTCTCAGATGTTATAAATCATGTATCTATCTGCATATGTAGGTGTATGTGCACGTAGTTTTTCTCAAACTGTTTTATTTATTTTGTGGAGGGTTTTTGTGAATATAATTTATTTCACTTCCAATTCAAGATTTCTTTTGGTGAAAATAAGGTAGAATCATTCTTTTTGGTATCAACAATAATACTGATGTTAAATTCTGCATTTATCTGCGCTTACAGTATGTTTCTTAATGAGACGGTTTCATCTACGTTACTCTGCTTGCATATGCTTAGGGCATGTTTGTGTTAGTCTATAGGGTTGCTGGGAAAATTGTGGATTGAAACCCTTAAATAGAAGACAGAAAGTGGATTTTGATTTGCGTGTGTGTTTGGTCGCTTGTATGTACTGGTAATAGGATTAGTATGAAAAGGTCGAAGTGGTATAACCTCGTGGTCAGAGCTCCACTACTTCGGAGTCACCCTTTGCCCGAAAAAAAAAAAAAATTAGTATGAAAAGAAAAATAAAGTTGTGATATTGAAAAATTAAATGAGCATTATGAGGCTGAAAAAAGATATTATAGGTCGGGATTGTAAGTATAGTAATAGTGAGAAACAAACATTGTCTTATTGTCATATCTGTTAAATCATAAGGATGCAATTTTTGTTGCAGTATAACT
The DNA here is from genome assembly GCA_030762865.1 of Paraleonurus japonicus. NCBI lineage: Eukaryota > Viridiplantae > Streptophyta > Magnoliopsida > Lamiales > Lamiaceae > Paraleonurus > Paraleonurus japonicus. Next base: position 6,942,128 of record CM061054.1, on the reverse strand, counting down.
TGGTATGTTGACTTGTGCCATTGAATTGTACTTTATAAAAAGCATTCTGTGATTTATGTTTCAAAGAATCCAAAGTCAAATATACCTTTGCAATTAATCCGTATAGTTATCATACATATATACATATGTTTCTTGCATTATTATATCTGTCTTATTGCAAACAAGTATAAGGTTTTTGTCTCATTTCATCTTTGTTTGATGGATCAATTGACAGTGATTGAAGTACGTTGGAGGACGCAACCAATCCGCACATAAATTATTCCCGGTACCCTTCCTATGGAAACATGAACATTGATGATTGTTCTTCCCGGTATTAATGTGTTGCTCGATCGTCTATATATGTGTTCTTGTATCTGTTATTTGTTGGTTTGTCATTATTTGATCTGTGAATTGTGATAGGTGTCTTCATTGGAAAAATCTTTGTACATATGATGTAATCTTGTTTAGATCAGTGATTTAATCTGTTGTTCCAAACGTTGTGGATAAATGTGGGATAGAAAAGCTAATTGAAGTCAAGACTCGTTAGTTTCATTAAATCTTTTATTTTTAAGTTGCTTACTTTTTAATTTCATAACAACTATATTCCTAGTTAATAATTTATGTTTCCTGGTCTTTTTTTTTTTTAAATCTTCACAAGGGATGTTTCATTTGATTCATTTATAAACATGAGTGTTTTTCTATGTAAATGCGGTTTTGATGAATGTATAAAAGTGCGTTTGTTTCCCTTTTGTCATGATTGGTTTTCTTGTTGAATCAGTGAGTTTCTCGTGCATTTCATTATTATCTACTTAATTTGAAAAGGATCGCTTCGGTCTCTAATATTTAGTTGCTGATTCGTCTCTAATCGGATACTAATTAATGTTGTGATCAGTTAATATGTCACTTCTGTCATTATTTTTGTCTCTAGTTAGAGATGAATATTATATTTGTCACTGATTTCATCTCTAATTTGCAAATCTTGTGATTCTAATATATGAAAGTAAAGATACTACAGTGTGCCGCCTATTGTATAAATGTGTAGTTTTAATTGAGAAATATTTCTGAGAATCTTCTTCTTCTTCAGAACATAGATAGTCCTTACTATAGAATCCTTATCAAATTATGTGAATGTAAATGTGATAAATATTCATTACTTATTCTGGTTTCTGTAAATATGGATGAGGTTAATGTTTTTAATACTCTTTTGACTGTGGTGTGCCCTTCTGTAGAAGATTTTTTACTGACAGTTTTTACATTAATTTGTTACCCTGGACTTTGTAATTGTCATGTAGGAAACAATATGTCTGCAGTGTGGCGATAAGGGGTCCACTAATGCTTTTGTATACTGTGTCAAATGCCTTCAATTTGCTGTGCATCGGTAAGTAAATTATTTTCATTATTCTGAATTTCTTCTTCGTTAGCTGTTATGGATCACCAGTAGAGTTATTGTGCTTATGTGAATGTATACATTGTGAGATTCATTAAGTACCCGTTTGGTTTCCTCGTTAATTATCCGGCAGACGCGATTGACTTCATTTTAACACTTGTCAGCCCATGTTAACTCATTTGTCATGCCCTAATCATGCAAATCAAACGAGGACTAAGGGTATATTCCATCTGGTATTTAGAGGATTTTGAAATTTCAAAATTTTGATAAAGAGTAGTTGTGTGTGTTTGTTTTGAGATTTAAATAGGGTCGGTTTTAAGAGTGTATATTGTATTATTATATTATTGAATTATTGTGTAATGACTATTGTGTTTTATTGATAAAATGTGAGAAAATGATAAAAAAAAATAAGAGTAGGAATAAAATTGATGTATCACTTTGCTGTACTCTACTGATGGTAAGGGTATGACTTATGCCCTGTACCAAATCTATAAAATTAACTTTACTGATCAAAAATAAAAATCTTATGAATCATTGGAGAGAGTGTAGTGTAGAAAAAAATGCTATTTATAGGTATTTGTAAGTTGAATTCAAAATCCGATACCTCTCCGTAGCACTCGTTTTCTTATATTAGTACTTATGCTTGTCATGTATAGCGTCGCTATGTTTCACATTAGGATTGTAAGTTTATTTTTGTATGCTTTTCCCCAGCTACTGCCTGAGTATACTGCCCAAATCAGGCGACGAATTTGTTCGGTGGGTTTGCGATGACTGTGAATTGGCAGTAATCGAGCATCGTCCCAAAGGACTGAAGAAGAAGCTTTCAATTGATGACATGACACTTGCTGATCGAATCAACAGAGGCATTCGCAAGAAATACGAGCCCCAAACTTCCGATTCTCCTGCTCCCGTTCCTAAAGACATCAGTTCAAACTCGACCGAAGTATTGAGTACAAAGTCTGCATTGCACGAGATAGATGCTATAAATACTCCATCTGCCACGACCAAACGATCTACTCTGCTAAATTACAAGGCCGAGATCATGGCCCTAAAGGAGAAAGTCTCCACGATGGAACGAGATAAGCTTTTACAAGATGATGAGCTTTTGAAGATGAGATCATTAAATACTAAGAAATCAAATATGATCAAAAGAGCCCGAAGAACCTTAGCCAAAGAGAGCACCGCGAAAGATGAGTTAACTAGGGAGATAGAGCGTCTGAAGGAAGAGCACGCGAAGCCTTGGCGGTAGCAAGATTGGAAGGAGCCAAGGCGTTCAAGGCATCTCTTGCTTTCCAAGAGTGTGTTGTTGCGAGAGCGTTGGACGTTTACATGCATGGTTTCAACGTGTGCTTGGCTCAGGCGAAACACGCGCGGCCTTCAAGAAAGGTTTTGATGCTTCGTTGCTCGACCCGTGTAAGGATGAAAAACTGCGGGTTCATACCAAGGTTGAAGAGGAGCCTGAAATTGAGGATGAGTTTGCTCAACTTGTTGATTGAAGTTTGATGCTAGATTTGCATCTTTTTGTGTTGTTGTTTTCTAATTTTAGTTTGGCGTAGAATAAGTTTTAGTGAAGATTGCTGAGATAGAAATCTACAAAAAGTTGGAAAAAAGTTCCCAATAAACATTTAACATGGATTCAAAGAGACAAAAGTACCTTGAAAACAAAGTGCTTCTGAAGCACTTTGTAAAGTTTCAAAACAAGCCTTATTACCTGTAAAAAAGTTATTAATGTTTAGGAAGCTGATTAATGAAAACCCTAACCTAACTCAACGTATCAGTAGCTAGTGAACTCCATTGTGTATAACAGGCTCGTTAGTGCACATTGTATTAACAATTTCGCATTAATGGAGTAAAATATTAGATGGAAAGTAAAGTATTTTGTAAATCAATTTTCCAATGCGTATATTTTTAAATAGTGTTTGTTGTTCAATTTAAATATATTTGACTATAAAATAATAATTTGTGAATAAGTTATACAGTAAAATTGTTTTATATATGATAACTCTAAATTTAAATATTAAAAAAATATATGTAGATGAATCATACATAAATTAAACAAAGTTGTAATATATGGAGCATTTCCTTCCGTAGAAATGCTGAGAAATTGAGAGTAATAGTTAGTTGTACTCTTCTCCCTGACCCACACCAACAGACAACACCCACTAATTTTTTTAGTCGAGGAGTTTGTATTTGCATGTGATACTTTTATATTTTTATATTTCATCCATTTCATAATAATTTATATTTTTATTCAAACATTTTAAAATAACTTGCACACCCAAAAATAAAAAAACTTATCATAAACTCCATCCTCACATTATCCATAACTATACATAAAAAATCCTCACATTATCCATAATTATACATAAAAATCATTACTTTTGGGTCCACATCTACAAACAACTCAACCCATTTTTTATTTTATACATAAGAGTGTTCAAAATTACTCCTTAAAATTTAATTCATTGCTCCACTGTTTTATTTTATGTGTCCATCAAATAATTTAAGTTATTTTGAGATGAAGGGAGTACATGAGTGTTTAAGTTAATTTTTTCTTTTAAAACATAATTGATTTGGACCCCATAAGTTCATAGATCATAGTAAATGAGATTTGTTTTATGTACCATACTGTCTCATGTGCATGATCCTATTTTTGAGGGAGGAAAATTATATATATTGGTGAATCAATCGGCACACCTTTGAGCAGTCTGATTTTTAAACTAACTATGGCTTTTGAAAGGTTTTATTTTCCAAAAAAAAAAAAAAAAGAAGAAGAAGAGTTTTTCAAAGAAGATTTTTTTGGAGGGATGGAGTGAACACCATTTTATAACAAATCCTAACTCAATAAACAGAGTATAGTTGACTTATTTTATTAAAAACAGTACCCATATGTATCAAGAAAAATTACATGATAATAAGCATATATATAAAAACATCACTTATAAGAGCACTGATCCCTTTTTAATATGCTGATATAGTGATATTTCCTCTTATAGTATTTAATACACATAACATATATTACATGATTTTGAACCCTCCCCCAAAAAAAAAAAAAAAAAAACAGTGGGATATGGAGACAAACGCAATATGCTACAGAAATAAGGTTCAAATCCCATCAATTTCCACGAAGAAGTGTGGGTGTGTATGGCCAGACAATGCATATATTGCAGGCAGCTAAATAAGCACTGAAGCATTGTCAATCGGAATGTTGCAGGGTATTGATTCACTTGAGGGGCCTAAAACCCAATTATCTTTTAATTTCGGCATGTGTTCAAATACATCATCATTATTCAATTTTACTATTACTCCATCCATTTCGATATAACCTTTTCTTTTCCTTCCACACATAGAGATTAAGACAAATGATAAAATAATAGATGTCGTACAAATGATATGATAAGGGACGAAGTGATATAACTCAAGTGGTTCAAGTCACTATTTTTTCCAATAAAAAAATTAAGATGTGATGAGGAGCTTAAAAAATACAATCATTTTTTAAGCACTTATAATTAATTTTGGAAAATTACTTCTAAAGGCAATGTTGGAAAATTAATTTTGTTATAAGTAATTTTCATTCGTGTTAAATTAAATGGGTTGGATTTTTGGACCTTTGATAATGGGCTGGGCCTATCATATTTTCCCTGTCTAAGGCGGACGCATGACCTGCAATGCATCAGAAATTTAATTAATTGTGTTTTGGAATTTTATCGATATAGGATTTTAAATATAGAATAATTATTTATTTCAGGTAAAAAAACATTAGTATAAGATCTAAAAAGATAAAATCATGAATTGACGACCCACAAAATAAGACCTTATTTGTCATATCACAGTTTCTCATCATTTAAATTTAATGTCAAGATTATAGTCTAAAAAATTGATTAATGCATTTCCCGTGTATGAATATAGGTGAAAAGAAAGAACGAATTGAATAAATAAAATAATTATATATATATATATATATATATATATATATATATATATATCAAACGGCAAAAAGATTTTAAATTTTTGGGCTTTTGATTGATATATTTCATCTTTCAAATTTACTGAACCTTATATTGATGTCATATGGTAAAAATTGTTAGTAAATATTCTTTATATTTATACGATTTATTTATTTAAAATTGTATTTTATCAATGTATGTCAAATATACCATGCATAACATGCCTTATTAGTAAATAAAATACAAAATTAAAATACAATAGAGAGAATGAAAAATTCAAGACATAAAAATACTACCGATAATGTATATCGACACATCGACTTATTTTAATTAATAGCGGCTGTCTATTTCATGATATTCAACTTAATTATTATTCCTGATTATTCAAATACAGTTGAAAAATCATTGATTGCCCTAATTTGATTATTTACATTTATTTCTAAGGTATTTTTGCACACATGACCCAACTTTATTTTGATATTTGAATTATTTTTTCATTTAAAATATGATTAAAATCATATAAGTTAGTGAATTATATAATATGGTGTATGAGACGGTTTTATATAATATTTTTTTATCAAATACTTATTTTAATAAAATTTAACGGCGTCAAAGTCAGGAATATTTATGTACCAACGTTATGAAATTATGGCCGTCTTTTGAGGTGATCAAAACGCCAAAATTGATTTTAAAAGATCACATGGTTTATGCAGGGTCCGACCCAAAATGTGGGTCACCATTCAGGTTTGTATCAATCTTTTTGGTATAAATATAAGGGTTGTACAAATCGGTAGATATATAGCAATTAAAATTGAATTTTATAAAATAATAAAAAAAAAAAAGTGACACAGAAAATTGAACGACCGAAATATACAGAAATATATAGTGTTCACCAGTGATAAATAGGAATTATATTTCGTGTTCACCGCTTATATTGCAAGGCCACATCATCCACACAGTGATCTCCTATTATATAATGGTGTTACATCTTCTCGTTACATTAATTAGATTTGCGCCACGTGTACATATGATTATATTAGGATGTTATTCTCTTGTTTGTAAATTTTGATATATGTACACGTGGCGCAAATCTAATTAATGTAACGGAGATATAACATCATTATGTGAATGTAAGATCCTGACCGCAAATCATCAATATGCAGGGAAAAAAATTCAAAACCTATATTGAAAAAATTATGTAAAAGTGAATAGGTATAAATAATTCAATTAAGAAAGCCAAATTTATATATAAAAATTCATAATCAGAATATAGTTTATACTTAGAAATGTAATTAAATCAAATGAATCGCAAAATATTTGAAAGTCAAAATAGGAAAAAGAAAAGAAAATGGAAAAAGATGGATTGTGAAATAAGGTGAAATTTACAGGTGCAGGCTCTGTTTACATAGTTCCAAATTGAATGTATATCGTTAGAAATGAATTCAGGTCACTAGGTAAAGTCAGATATAAAAAGAAGAAAAAGCAGATCGATTCAGTTAGGTTGTTGCAGCCATATTAATACCCTCTCACAATTATTTGACGTATCACTAAACAATCATCAGAATTCATTACACTCACCCTTACATTTAACCATTTTTATGTGCTTATAAAATAACAATGCCAAATCATCAAAGCTATATAGATAAATACATATAAATTATTTAGAATATTAGAATTTTTTTATCAGTAAAAAAATTTATTGCATAAATTAGAGACATCTAGTTAAAAACAACTCTTGAACGAAATATTTTAAATTTTTTTTTTTACCACAAGCCACGATCAACTTAAAGGTAGAAGCAAAAGCAAACTTTGCAGGATCAAGTTCCTCACTATGTGGAAAGAAATGTAGACATCGAAATATTTAAACATCTATAAACATTAGCTCAATTCTAAGAAGGGATTTAAAAATGAAAGAAGAGATGTGACACTCATAGAGCAACTCGTGTCATCATTAGGCAATTCCATCAAATTTGAGGAAATATTTGGAGCTAGGGAGGTTTTGGACTTAAATTGAGGCAAATGCTCAATTTGAGATTAGGTTGGACATCGCTTTTAAGTATATCATTTTAATATTTTTATATATTATTATATCATAACAAATATAATTAATTTTAGGAAATAATTTGTTGTTAATTAGTATTCCCTCAATCCTATAAAAATTTCATAAGATTACAGGATGAGTGGTACACAAATGAAGGGTAATTTTATAAATTTTTATGTATAACGTAAAAAAATTGAATTGTATATATGCGTGCATCCAAAAGTAATTATATTTTAAAAATGTAAATAATGTGAGGGTGGAGTTTAAGGGAAGTTTTTTTTTTTGTTGAAAATTTTTATAAAAAAATGTGAAAGCTTTTTAAAGGAATAATATACCGTATATCATTAATTTCTGACTTAACGGTGAATAATTTGTAGCAAGTAGTAAATTGATTAACAACGGATCTATTAATTTGTTGTTATATTTTTTTCGAACAATGTATTGGTAATGGAATTTAAACATTCCTAATTCTGATTAACAATGTATTTCGATCGTTAAATGCATCGCAAAACAATAAATTTTGTAGTTTAATTTTCATATACCACCTGCAATATTTTCTATGTAATTTTTTTAGCAACTAACTTCTGTATTCGTTTTAATAATTAATCTATTTGTATCTTATCAGTTATCAGTTATCAATATCGTGAATAAATGTGTTATTAATTATAATGATCTGTAAAAACATAAATATGAAATATTACAATTTAATTAATGAATGATTGAGTAGTTTTATATGACCACGATATAAATTACTATTTAATTTCGTGAACTACTATCTAATTATTAATATTATTAGTCATATATTTGATTTTAAATATTTTTTTAACTTAACTATTATAATACTGTATTTTTATATTAAATATGAATAATTTAAATAGTAAAAAAATCAATTGTTATTGAAAATATTTTTTTATCGGACAAATGACGATTCGAACTCATTACCTTTAGGTCATAGATAATGCAATTCTAACCACTAGATCTGTACCAGGTTTGTCGGTATTGATAATAATATTGATAACCCTAATTTTTTATAAATAATCCTAATTTTTTATACTCCCGATAAAATTCTTAATATTTTTTATCAAATATTTAATACATTAATATTTTCAAAATATTTTCTTAATAAACTTATCATGAACTATTTTCATATAAAATTTTGTCTTAATAAATACATTTCATAAGTTTATTATACTATCAAAGTATTATTAAATATATTATGTTTCCTTAAATATCAAACAAAACTAATAAAAAGAATGCTGAGGTATGCGATTCGCCAAAAGAATTATAAAGAATAATTATTTTTCTGATTTGAAAATTTGATTTAGGTACACTTGAATGTGATAGTAACATGACGTTACGTGTCACTTACATAAATACCCTTTACTGTTATCATTTAACGAAATATCTAATCCCTTTTATTTTCAACAGATCTTGACCACTCAACAAGTGGGCCCACAAGTGGAGGTGGGCATAATCTCAATCCTCCAAATAAAATGGGAAAGAATAATGTGGCATTCATAAAGTCAAACTAAATGGACTTCTGTGACACATTCGAAATAATTCATTTCTTATTTCAGTAACATGATAAAGGGATGGATATATACATAATAAGTATATATTTAGAATCTTATATGAAATATGTGCACCCCGTATAATTTAATATATTTTAAAAATTATCAATTATTTTTACTGAACAATTACAATTAAATTGTAGTTCGCACTTAAAAATTGTAGCTAAACAATTGATATTATTTAAAAATATATTGAAGCTATACAACACACATTTACTCTAATATATATAAACGCATAAAATAATGGGTTTGAATATATATATATATATATATATATATATATATATATATATATAATTTTACTTTTAAAATCTTAATTTATGAGCGTAGGGTCATTTACCGATTGTGACAAGTCATGGCGTCTATGATATTTTTAAATTGTTGATATATATATATATATATATATATATATATATATATATATATATATAATAAAATCATGTCTAAAAGATTGGACAAATTTTTGTGTATTAAAATCCAAAATATGTTTATTGAAATGAAAAAAATAGAAATATTATGTTTGGATTTATGAGTTTTAGAAAAGGAGTAAAAAGATTTCTTTTTAATAAAAAAATATCAGCTTTCAATTAAGAAACCTTGAAAACGATTCATTATCACGAAAATTATGTGTATATAATATATATTGTGATTAATTTATTTAATTTCTTTAGTTCTACGCGACCATGTTTCAAAGAATGTTTATATCGATTTTTTAAATAACTTTATTCCTATAAATTTATTCTCGTAATACACAACAATTAAGCATATTTTAACTTTTTTTTCCGAATACATTGTGTTGTATGCATCAACACACCTATATCTTAAAAATAGGAATGAGAATGTGCAACTAAGGCTTCTTGTCGAAAAATCTGGACTAGTATTCAGTTGTTGACATAAATTTAATTTGTTATGAATAAAAAGTTATGAGTAGTATTTGTGTGCATATTGTGCATAATAAAAGATTGTGTCATGTGACAAAAGTTTGGTTACATTGTAATTTAGTTTAGTTCTGATGTAATATTATTTCGAGCGTTGTATAGTATTAGTTTAGTTTTAGGTTTGTTCTTTGTTTTTTTATCGGTAAATGTTAGTTTGTTAGTTGTTAGTAATTAGTTCACCAACCACCCAAATACTCCAAGAATTTCTCCAAACCACCTTATAATTCCATAATTCATTCCCAAAGAGAATCGAACACGAGCCTCACTAAAGTGAACAACCTGGTGGCCGTGGGCTAAATTAGGTTTGTTGATGATTGAGTTGGTTTGTTTGTATATGTTATTTGATTTTATATTATTTCTTATTATTAGTTATATAATATTTAATAATTTAAAAATTTATTAAATGTATATTTTCTTATATTGGATAATATAAATATATATATATATATATATATATATATATAGAGAGAGAGAGAGAGAGAGAGAGAGAGAGAGAGAGAGAGAGAGAGAGAGAGAGAGAGAGAGAGAGAGAGAGAGAGAGAGAGAGAGAGAGAGAGAGAGAGAGAGAGAGAGAGAGAGAGAGAGAGAGAGAGAGAGAGAGTTTTTAAACGAGCCGATTTTTTTAAAGGTCTAAAATTGAGTTTTTATAAATAAATAAACTTTTAACAACCTTAGGTCTAATTCGTTTAATGAAAACTCTTACTTAATCAAATTTAAGTATGTCGGACCATACTCTAGTATGCTCAGTTTCCACGCACACTCTGCACTTTTAATTTAGAAAAAAATATAATTTGGGACTAAGCAAAAATAAAATATTAATACTTTTGTGGTGCGAAAGAAGTATTATTATAAATTTTATAAACCCAATTGAAAATAGCTAGAGAATACAAAAATTAAGCAAAGAAAAAAATATTATCACTGTTATCATTTTCTGTAGAGTAATGATATATAAATGATTCGGTAGAGTAATGATATTATAGTATGATATATAAATGATTCGGTAGAACAATGATATAGTCAAATTCTTACGTGAGACTTCACAAATTAGTATAAATTAACAAATCATTCATTCGTAAATGTTAAAATGAGGCCGTAATCAAATTGTGTTTCATCTTAACATGAAATCATCTCGTGCAAAACCTATCGGCATCATCCAAACTATATATAGATAGATAGATTAATTAGTAGAAATATTTTATTCCTTCCTTGGCATTTTGAAAATAAGTAGGTAAAATATTAAGGGATCCAAGTAAAAACCGATCGAGTTCAGACATTTCACATGACAAATGTTTGATTGTAGGTACGTACGATATATCTTTTATAATTCGTACTTGTTGAGAAGCAATTGTTATTTGTTCCCACTGAGAGATACTGTGAAATGTGAATTGCATTCAACTTATTTCACCATATATCTGTTTAATTTGGAGCATCTAATTAATGCACATCCTTTAATATGTTGCAGACAATTGCTGCATTGCTCTTAATTAATTTCATGTATGAATTAAACCAAATATATTCAATACTACGAATTATTATATGTGCAATTATTAAAATTTTGATTTTTTATCTATCTATAAAATAAAAATCTATCTCTCTCATCAATTCCCCTGTAGATTAAGAATCAAATTGATTATCTCTTTCTTTAAAAAAAAAAAAAAAAGGAAAAGGAAGTAATTTAATTGATCAACAAATTATTAATCAAATAAGGTAAAGTATATCAAATAAAACTTAACTGTTCTAAACAAAACAGAATTCAATCCAAACATACGAGCGGAAAGATGAAAAGAAAAAACAAAAATAAGTCTACATTGTTAATTTTTCACAAAATTAAACCCATACTTCAAGACACACACCTTAACTAAAACAAATGTCATCACCTCAATCAAAATACTAATGAGATCACATACTCAAATTGTTTTGGAACTGCTTGCACGACCAACATCGATTCTGAAACCAAATTAAATCAATCAAACCACATCCAAAACAAAAATTATTATTCTGTCAAAAAAAAACAAAAATTACTATCATTTCGTCTCACGTAGAACCAGATAGCCAGATAGGAGAGAGAGAGAGAGCGGTTCTTGTGAAAAAATTTACCGTGTAAATTCCATATTGTTAAATGGGTCTAAAATACTAGTGTTTAATTTGTGCTATATTTATATTGTAAAAGGACTTTTATCACTTAATATATATACATATGCATGTGGCCTAGTGGCCAGACCATTTGATTTCAAACTACTTACTCATGTTCGAATCCATACTCATAAAATAAAGTAGGAGGGGTAACGGGGTAACTTCGAATAGTGTAGGTTGTAATTGGAAAAAGAAAAAGTATCAAGTTGATAAAATAAGTATAACACTGGTTGGAAATTGATATTAACTTTTACATTGAAACGCTATGAAATATAAGTTTTTAATTAAATAATATTCCTTCAATCCTGGTAAAAAAATTTTATTTTCTTTTGGCACACAAATAAGGAGTATAATAAAATAATAGTATAGTACAATAATGCGATGAAGAGATATTAAAAGGTGTGATGAAAAAGTGTAAAATATATTGTTGGAAATACCCAAAAGGAAAATCAGAAGCTTCTTTTTTTTAAAACAAATTAAAAATAAAGTGAAATTTTTTAATGGGATAGAGGGAGTATTATTTTATAATAAATTGAACATTATTCAATATCTTTGATCTGTAAAATACTATAATTAAAAACAATATTACTTCATAGATTGAACATTTTTCAATATCAACTTTTGAACATATTACTCTGTATGCCAACCAGTGTTACTATATATATATATATATATATATATATATATATATATATATATATATATATATATATAAAAGAAGTAAGAAAAAAGCAAGTGAAATGCATTTGCCATATGATGCAATAATGAGTCTCACTCACCATTAAAGAGGGTGAATTAGTTTTACCAATTAATATATATATATTTTTTTACTTTGCACCAAAGAATTTTAAATTTTCATATATTTTTTATTTTAAATCTTTTTTAACACATTGTATATCAATATAATTGTCTTTAAATTTTTAATTTAATTATATTGCACATATAAAATAAAATTTAGATCTAAAATATTTATTTTATTGTTTGTATTTTATATTTTAATTATACGAGTTGAATTTAAATCATTTTATTTTATATTATACTATAAGTTTTATTGAATTTTAATATAATTTTATAAATTTTAATGTATATGAAGAATTTAGTGCCTATTAAAAAATAATAGGATTAATTGAAGAATTGTAATACATATCCATGCATAAACATTATAATCTTTATATATTAATAAATAATAATAGTAAATTTTTTAATAAAGATTAATAATTTAAATTTACATTATAATTTCATAATCAAAATTTATAACCTTCAATATATGAGCATTGCACGGAGAACTACTAGTATATGCTCCCTCCATCCCGGTAAATTACCTATTTTTTATTTTGATTTGTCCCATTATAAGTTACTCATTCTATTTTTTAAAACTACCCATTAAATTTATATTATTACGTTTTTCTATTATTTACATATATATCACTCATTTACCTTTAGTTTTGTCTAAATATCTTACTTTTTCTTTTCGCTTCATCACATTATTTGTATTATATTGGGAGTACTAAAAATATTATTTTACCTTTCAAAAAAATATATATATATATATATATATATATATATTATTTTAAAAGTCAAATAATATTAATTTTCAAAGTAATATACTACATAAATAACAAGAAATACTAATGAGCTAAATATCCTATATTGATCTGATTACCATTATAAACATATATTAAATTAAATTTGTTGCCAAAAAAGTATATTAATGTTTAGATATTTTTAGTGTGGTGAATTGAAATGAGATAAAATATATTAGTGAGAATTTTGATTAATAAATTTTGTTGTAGTCCAGCGGTGATTAAATCCCCACTGATATGTTGGTGTTTTAAAATTACAAAGAGTATTAGTTATGATAACTCAAGGGCGTGATCTACATTACTAAAGGTATTAGTCTAGATAATCAAAAATAAATTGAATCTATTATTTTAATATGAATCAAGTTTTACCGCTAAACTCACAAGATACACACTCAATGAAAATTGAACCTGAAATTAATTGAGGTGAAATCTCATAACATACCGTTTGGTTTGCATGATTATGCATTTATAAATGAGCTTAACATAGATTGATAAGTCTAAAATGGAGTCAATCGTATTCCGCCATATAATTAATGAGGAAAACCAAACGGTACTTAAACTACAACACATATATAACGCCATTTTTTTGTGATCGCAACAATACAAGTTGCTTAAGATTAGGGTTTATGTCTTCTGTAATCAATTTATTAGTTATCCCACAAGTTTAACATGATCTAACAAAAGGGATAATTGCAAGCAAAGATGACAAGCAAGCCTAACATTGACAAGCAGTGACAAAGACAAGCAATATCAAAATCAATAATCTTTGAAATTTACACTCCCACATAAACCCCGAAAAAACAAGAAAAAGGAAAAAAAAAAACATACAAATTAAATACTGTCCCCTTATTAGTTTCTTTGGATTGAATAGCTCTCTATTTCACCCCATCCTCAGTTTATTTATTTCCAAAATAATAAATAAATTATAAAGAAAAGCATTATAAAAAAAAAAACTTTGATGTAATCTTACAAAGACACCCCCACCACCGCCGCCGCGACGGGCCTCCCCATGTGATTTTTCCAGCGTTTCAAAATATTTCACCGCAACTCCTCCTCTCCGCGCCCCTCCCCCACCCCACCCCACCCCACCCACCCTCCAATTGCCTTCATTTTTAACATCTCATCCCCTTCTTTCTCTTTCTTCTTCTCTCTCTAGCTTTGCCGCACCGCCTCACTCCGCCGCGTTTGTTGTTGAAGAAGGCTGCTTGTTTGTGACTATCTCATAACCCCCTCCTTCATCGTCTTCATCATCGTCGTCGTCATCCTCATCATTATTCTCGCTCTCATTTTCGTGATCCTGATCACGCGTTGCGGGATTCGGCTGATCGGGAAGAGGCCACTGCTGCTCGGGCCGGGCCATAATCGGGGCCATTTGGCTATCGTAGCCTTGAGTGAATGAAGCAGCTGCCACATCGGGCTTACTCCTCTCTTTGTATATAGCTTCGAGTTGATGGAAATAGGGGCACGTTTTCGAATCTTCGGGCCTTTTCTTGTTGCTCTCTTTCACTTTTTGAAATACTTGTTGATGTTCTCCCATTTCTCCTTGCACCGTTTCGAGCTCCGATTGTATCCTATTTTCGCCATGGCCGCTGAAATCTCCTCCCAGAGCGGGCCCTTCGGCCCGTTCTCTTGATACTTCGTATCCAGACTCGTTCTTAGATTGATCAAAGCTTGTACTTCCGCTTTCGGCCACCGCGACGAGCCTCCGGAGATCGAATTATCCCCACCGTTATCGGCTTTCGAAGCTTCTAGAACTTTCGTTGGTGTAGCCGTCACTATTTGCAGCGGTGGTGACGGCAGAGCGGTCGACACCTGTTGTGGCGGTTGCCGAGGAATCTCCCGCGGTTGTGCCTGCATTGGCGGCGGCGGCTGTGCTGGTTGTGGCGGTGGCGCATTATTACTAATCGGAATTTGCAAGTCTTTTTGCTCGGTTACCTTTTGGAGGAAGGCAATCACGGCGGCGTCTTTGGCGGCGGCGGTGGATCTCTCTCGGACTAAAAGATCGTGCTCTCGATTCATCCTAGCCATCTCTTGAACCCTCCACGCTTCCTCCCTGGCCATCCGATCGCGCTCGCGTTTCTCCAAAGTATCTAGAAACTTCTTCTGCAATTCCTCTTGCTTTGAGATCACATCTTTCATTAATCTATGGAAAAACTCCTTCCACTTCCTCTTCTTCCCCTCCTCATTTGTATATCCTCGTCGGAAGAAGTAGACGAACTCGACGTCGAATTCGAACGCCGTTGAAAAACCTGCGTTTGCGGCTGAGGAGGATTCGGAGTATTAATTACCGGCGGTGGCTGTAACGGCGGCGGTTGGAAAGGAGGAGAATTAATTGGATTAATATTGGTGGTTTGTGTCGGAAGGACTACACTCAAAGGATTTGGACTAGTCGATGAAACAGTTGGTATATGCGATGCGGCATTGATCACCGGCATTGGTGGCGCCGCCATTGAGCGGGGCGGCGGAGGGGTGAAGGAGGGCGGAGGAGTGTTCTCCAAGGCCTGTAATTGATCAAAATCGATACGTTTTGCCGTCGGATTTGGATGCTCGCCCATCTTTGGTTCTCTTGTGGTACTTATAAACGTTCTCGAATTTTTCTTTGCATTTCTTGGCGCTTCGTTGAAATCCAAGCTCCCCCAATTTCCTGATAAAAATAAGTCGGCGGATTTAAAAATTAATTAAATCTATTCAATGAAACCAAATCATAATAGCGATAAACACATATGATAAAAATGCTAGGAATTAACAGCACTGATACAAACAACAATAACTATGTGATAAAACAAGGAAACAATTGCTCGCTCGGACAACTTCTTTTACCATTTCAGAGAACGTCTTTTTATGATTATATATATTCCTCGAAAATCATTTTCTTGAGTAAAAAAGAAATTAAGCTGGAAATTAAGTTAATTAAATATGATCGGGAGGTGATGAAATTAAGATGAATAATTGATATTTTTGCTATAATTAGGCAAAAACAAAAGGGGAGAAAACCCGGAGAATAAAATTCCACAAAAGCTGCTGAATTCTTGTGAAATGAACTGAAATAGAAAGACCCTTTTAATCAAAAGCAATAATTCAATGGAATTATACGATCCAGAAATTAAATTAAAACCTTTTTAATTTACAGCAATTTCAGAAAAAAAGAATTAAGGAAAAAAATTAATGATTTGATTTAATTGTAATTAATAATAATTACCTGGAAACTTCTTCCCATAATGGGCCTTTGAGGCTAGAGTCTCTAAAAGCAACATCCATATCAGAGCGAATTCTGAGTAAAGCCAAAGTCTCTTGCCTCGGCCACCGGTTTCCACCGCCGCCGCCGCCACTTCTCTCGCTTTCCTCCATACCGCCGCCGGGAACCGAGCTGGAAACACCAACCTCGCTGCTGCCGCCACTAGCTCCGCCGCTCTCGTGGGCCGCCTCCGCCGCCGCGGCGCCGTCGCCTGAGCTTCCCATGAGGCCTGATACGCCGAGCATCGCGTAGAGAGGATCAGAGAAGTCTTTTTCCACAATCTCTCTCTCTCAATTACCAGCTGTAGATAGATGATGAAAAATAAAAATATATATCAACAAAGAGAGGGGTGAATTTTTTTAATTTTTTTGTGGGTTTTATGAAGATTTGAAGGTGAGGTGAATATATTTAATTTATTTCCGGTGGGATCTGCCTGTCTATCTCACACTCTGAAAAATATATATAATATTTTTTCAATAAAAGAAGTAAATATTTATTTTCTCCTTTTGCCTTTTCAGCTGAGGAATCTTTTGTATTTTAATTTCTTGCCCCCTCTCTCTCTATGGTAAAGAAAAACCAGCTCAGTAAAGGGATAAAAATATCTCGACGTGCAGACAATTATATATAAATACTGTAGGTGAAAATGGAGATATACGTATATATGTTGTATCTATATACGGTAGGGGGTGGAGCAAAGGCTCCAGATAGGGACGATGGTGATTATAAGGTGGTTTTTGTCTGTCCAGCTAAATATAGTTAAAAGCCGGCCCATGTAGGTCACCTTTGCTTTTTGGGCGTTTTGGATTTCAGTGGCTGTTTTTGCTTGCACTTGTGGGCATGCTTTTGAAATGTCCTAATTGCCCCTCACATGTTAACCCATTGACCTCTTTTAATCATGAAAGGATGCCTCTTATTTTATTATTTTCCTCCCTTTTTCTTGGGGCGGTGTAATTACTCATATATCATCGAAATGAACTTATTGGAGTTGTCTTTTGAAACTCTGTGCATTTTTAAAGGGTGATATTAATTGATTTTTATAGTAAAATTAAAAAAATGAGGAGAGTTTAAAAATAAAGTGATTTTAGATCAAATTGAAAAATTAATGTGTTCGAAAAAAAAATTATTAACAATGATGTTAGTATTATTTTCTCTTCTCTTAATGAGAATGACTTTTAGCTTTGTCAAAATAAATTTTAAATGTTTAAAAATATTGTTGCAAATATTATATAAGTGATTTTTTTCAAAATAAAAGTGATTCTCTCCATGGAGTTGAGTTTGCAAACACACACTTATTTTATTATAAAATAAAAGTGATTCTCTTCAATTAATATTATTTAATGAGTGCAGATCAAAACTAATATCTTATAGAAAACAAATAATACCCTTTAATAAAACAACTAATATCATCAAAGTAAATTTTAAAGTGAAATTTATTCGTACACTATTTTTTGGCGGAAAAAATAATATATTGATGAATGGGATACTTTGATCGGAATTTTTGCATTAGACATGCATAAAATGTTTATACGTAATAATTTCATGTCTTATACAATGAAACCGTTTTGTATAAATTTATTTGGGTTTGAACATTGATCAGGAACTTGCTGAATTAATGTGATTATGTGGGTGCTTTGACAAAAATACCCTTGTTAAGAGAGTGTGATTCGGATTTCTTAGTCCCACCTATGATACTGTAGAAATTATATATGAAATGCAGTATTCACCATTCATAAACGTATACGAAACTTATTACCTTTATCGTTGATGTAATTTATACTGGAGTATTATAGTTCATCTACATAAAATAATTAATTTGAACTATTCATACATACATCACAAAAACTTGTATGACTTTCACGGAATGTGTTCCCCCAAAAATATAGATGGGCTTTTCAAAATAATAAATAATATTTCATATATTCCTTTTTAAGTTTAACATTTGACGAATGATACGAGTTATAATAAATATAGTATTTTATTGAGAGAAAATGTAAGAAAATTAAAAAGGTAGAAAGAGAGTGTAAAAAAATTATTATAAATGTGATGCCACGATTTAAAAAAAAAAAGTCAAGTTTTAAGTGGACTTTCGAAATGACAAAATGTTAAACTTAAATATGGACAGATAGATTATATATATTTTAATTGAAAAGTTTTTTTTTCATTAAAATATTTTTATAATTGTTTTGAAAAGTGTCATTTTTACCTTTAAAATATTACTCCCAATGCCCAATCTTAAGATGTATATATGAATCTCTGTGTAAGTTTTAAAGAATATTAATTGTTTATATATAAAATAGATGAGTAGAGTAAAAACTAGAGTTAGAGGTTTTGTGAAATATAGTGTTCATTTATGAATAAAGTGATTGTTTGTGAATAAAATTAATATTAAATAATTATAAAGATATTTGAAGGATGAAGATAAAATGGATGTGGTGTATTATTTTTTTTTTTAATTTTGAGACATACATATTATGCTTGAATTAATTAAAAAAAAAAAAAAGAATGCATACACTGGAACTTTGGTCGACGAAGGAAGTGCATTATTTTAATTAAAAATAATTTATTTTTTTGGTTATACGATACGTGTATAAGACAGTCCCCAAAGAATTTGATGATATATACACACAAATGAATCACAAGTACTGCATATTTTTTCCCCCAATATGAGATTTTAGAAACCTGAATCTAATAAATGAAAATTGTTAACAATTTAAAAACAAAAACAAAAAAATGTTAACAATTATGAGATTAATTTATGATTCAAAAGTTGAACTGGAGCGGGAAACTATGGTACTTGTGCTGCCACGTCGAAGGAGGGTTGGGGGAGGGGGCGTTTAAGTCTACTACATTGCAACTTGGCAAACTTTAATATCAAAGGATATTGATAAATATATATATTAAAGAAAATATTTTTTTCTTAAAGATGGATTGAAAAAGGAGAAGAAGTCATTTTTAAGTGGGATCCATTCTTGAATTAAAACGAGTTAGATGTAGGTCATAATATTAGGCATGCAAATTCATTTATTGAGTTTCAAGTAATTAAATTGTGGCCAATTCTTGTTAGGTTCAACCTACCATAATAAATGGAAATGGGTTTTCAACGTCCATGATTTTATCTATCCTTGATCATTAAAAATATTCCAAAATAAATTTAAAATAATATATATATAATATACATATACGTATAAAAGTTATTGTCCAATTGAATAGAAGGAATGTTATACACTAAATATAACACATTTATATGATTGGTCGATCGATCTTGATGAAAGTTTTATGCTACATATGTGTATTTGTTGGTTTCTTTTAAACCAATTATTTTTCCAATTATATTTTTGTTTATATAGCTTCCCGCAGGTTTCAAAGAATAAAAATTTATGTAGCTAGCTATTTATTTCAACAGGAAAAAGAAATTTCATAGCTTCTTAATTAATTAATTAATTAGTTATATGGTTAATTGGAACCCATAGGAAAAACCCAGTTCGTTAAAGGTCTTTTCGTATTTATTGACGAACTCGCGCGCCGTTATTAATTGAATAACAAATTTCATAAAAATTAATATTATAATTTAAATCATTATCCAGATTTTCTTTTTTATAAATTTTATAATTAATTTGTAGGTTTCAAATGAGTTTAGTGAGGTTAAGAGTTTAAAGGGAATGGGTGAATAAACTTTTGAAAAAGGTTTATTTTGAAATACTATTCACTTTTAAAAAGTGATATTAATGGATTTTTATAGTAAAATTAGATGTGAGTAATGTTTGAAAATAAAGTGATTTTAAATCAAATTAAAAAAATAATTGTTTAAAAAAATCACTTTTACTAATAGTGGGAGTAATTATAGACGGGTAATTAAATTTTTTTCTTCTCCCAGTAAAAATCACTTTTAGAGAATGCAAAAAAGCAAGTAAGACTTACTTTTGCCAAAATAGATTTTAAGTATTTAAAAAAGTGATTGCAAATGTTATACAAGATTTTTTTTTCAAAATAAAATTGATTCCCACATGGAATTGGGTTTGCAAACACACGCTTAACCGTGTAAGCTTACTTTCACAAGTTAGCTCCAAATGATGTTATGTCGAGTAGAAGGTGTTAAAGTCAACCGATCACCGAATAACTATCGACCTTTGAATTCATGTAATAATTTTTGTTTTTAAGAAAACTATTTTTTTATGCAGATTAGCTTATTTGATGTGAAACAAGATCAGATGAGTATATGTTATATAAAATTACGTGTTCAAATTAATTTTTTTAATTAATTATTTAGTACCATCACATAAATTGTACGGTGCACCTAATATATATAATTTTTGTATTCTTTTTTTCATTTTAAGAAAAACAGAATTGTTAATATTTAATCATTAATTAATGGGGCACTTTAAAAATTTATTTCCTAAATATCCTTAAGCATTTAAAGTTATTTTCCATCAATTCTTATTTAAATTTAATATTTTACTATTTCAAGCTTTTATTTTAAAGTTTAATATTTCTTTTTGAGAGTTGTAGCCCCACATTTATGATACAATATTTTCTTACATTCTCTCTCTATCTTTTTATTTGTTTTTACACTTTTCATCAATAATTTCTACAATAAAACATTATACTCCCTCCTCCGTCCCATTTTAGATTACCCAAAAACAAAAATGGATGTCTTAATTTTTGTTTTCTAATATCCAAAATTTAAAAAAAAAAAAATTATCCTCTCAAACAAAACATTTTCAAACATATTTTATTTACAATTCATGTCATTCAATTACTCAATCTTTCCTCTCAATCTAAAACAATCTCTCCGATAAAGTTGAAATAATTCATTTATCCTCAACTTTATACCTTTTAATATTAATAAATAATTTTCTCATTAAAACACGTATTAGTTTGTCTTAAACAATAAAAATGGAATAGAGGAAATATTTATTATTAAACATATTAATTGTAGATAATAATAATAACAGAATAAACTGAAGAGTGTTGGGCAGCGGATCAAAGCGACAAAGCGTATAATTATTGATTTTTTATTACAAGCACCCAATTATGGCAAATACATATTTAATACTGTTAGTCTCTGATTTCAGGTGCTAGCAGGCAGTTTCAACGATTTGAAAGACCCCTGGAGAAAAAAAAAAAAAGATTATTTATTTATATTGTACACTAAGGGGTCGTTTGGTTTCCTTTATTAGGGGTGTATTGATCCCTAATACACCTTTATCACTTGTTTGGTTTGTTGTATACATTATACTTTCAATTATTAAGAATATGCCCGTTCAAATAATACCTAATACATGGTATTATAGATTCCAAGTTTCATATGGTATTTATAATACTTATATTTCTCCAACATCTCGTTAAATTTTAAAATACCAAAAACACCCTTCACTTTCATCAAAATGTGTTTATTATTATTTTTATTTATAAGGACAAATTAGTCTAAAATAAATTAATACTAGTTATAATACTTGCAACCAAACATAATATTGATAGCTAATAACTAATTATTTAACTCAAGTTTTTGAAACCAAACAAAATATTGATAATAAACCGGTATTACAAATATAGGTATTATAGTTCATGTATTATCCAATAAAGCGAAACCAAACGAGCCCACAAATAAATATAATCATTAATATAATTAGTTTTTGTTTTTTATTTACAGGAGAAAACTGATTAGTTAAACAAATAAAATAAAATGTGTAATAACAAAATATGTTATTTTATGAAATACTCCTCCGTCCCACAAATTTGTTTTCACACTTGCCTTTATTAGTCCGTCCCAAAGATGTTTTCACATCCATAAATGGCAAAAAAATTCCACTAATATCCTTAAAAAATACATTTATTTACACAATTGCCATTACTTTTTCAATCCAATAAAACATAATTAACTTAAACTAATTAATTGATGCAGCCCAATTAACCAAATTAAATTACCTAATCTAATCGGCCCATTTTAATTAATCCCTCCCACCAACTAACCCATTCCAAACAATTATTCACCGTAAACCCACCATACATTCTCGGATTCTTCATTTCTCTCCTCAAACCCTAGTTTCTCGATTCTTCTTCTCTCACCGCCGCTCTGTTCTCTCGATTCTTCCTTCTCGATTCTTCTTCTCTCATCGCCGCTCTCTGTTCTCTCGATTCTTCTTCTCTCATTGCCTCTTCCTTGTCGATTCTTCTTCTCTCATCGTCGATCCGTTTCTCGATTTACTTGGGTAAGATTTCTCATTCTTTTTTTTCGTATTTCCGGTTCTATAATATGGATATCTAACCTGCCGATTCTTCTTTTGTCATTGTCGCTCCCTTTTTCTCGATTCTTCTTCTACCACCGTCTTCTCGAATCGCCGCTCCGTTCTCGATTTTACTTGGGTAAGATTTCTCGCTCGGTTTTCTTTTTGATTTATCTTCACAATGTTACTTACGACTGTTTTTCTTTTGTGATTATTTCGATTGTTTTTGTTTTTGTTTCTACCGATTATTTCGCTTAGATCCGATACCTACGACTCGTTTTTGTTTTTCTAAAAATTTTGAACCCGGGTGAAGTGAAAGGGTTTTTGGGACGGCCAAACGGTTGTATGATCCGTGGGTCATGGAAAATTCGTGGTCTAACAAAGTTGTAAGGTCTAATCTTGAGTACCGATTTTGTTTTTAAGCTTCTAAATAGTAGAGTAAAGTTTATAGAAACCGCTTAATAAACAAAGTTTATACTGATTTTGTTTTTAAGCTTCTAAACAAAGTCTAAAATCTGATTTTGTTTTTAAGCTTCTAAACAAAGTCTAAAACTCGATTTTGTTTTTAAGCTTCTAAACAAAGTTTATAAAAATTTATTAATGATGCATTTTATGAAATTTATGAACGATGCATTTTATGAAATTTATTAGGGTGGAAATCGTAAAATTTGTCTCGCATTTTATTTACTTAGCAACAACCGTTGGGAGATCAAATTTATCAAACAAAATTGGTTTAAATCTACCTGGATTTGTAGGTATGTTACTTGTAGAGATGCCACCGGAGTCGCCCTTCACCTCTCTTCCCGAGACGGTGGAGTCGGTGACCGATGATGGGTGGGAGGATACACCTCTTCCCGATCTATCTCTGGTTGTGGTGCCGGATTCGGAAGATTCCGAATGGCTCCTCGTGCTGAAAGCCCTCTCGGGCGACGGTGATGGAGTTTCGAGTCGTTGCCGAGTCCGTTTACCTCCATAAAAATGCGGAATGAATACTATGAAACTCTTTCCATAATGTGTCCTCTGGTGAAAACTTTAATTAGCAAAGGTATATTTATTTGATTTATTACTTAAGTATCTTTCTCGTATACGGATGTTACGGTGTTTTACGTTTATTCGATGAATTACTATTTTTTGTTTTTGTGTATACCGGATGTGCTGAAAGCCCTCTCGGGCGATCTTGATGTGCCGGAGCCGGAAATAATTGACTACTCTCTTTGGGTGGTGCCTGATTCACGACGATGATGGAGTTTCGAGTCGTTGCGAGTCCGTTTACTTCCATAGAAATGCGGAATGAATACTATGAAGCTCTTTCCATAATGTGTCCTCTGGTGAAAACTTTAATTAGCAAAGGTATATTTCTTTGATTTATTACTTAAGTATCTTTCTCGTGTATACCGGATGTTCTCGTGTTTTATGTTTATTCGATAAATTATCGTTTTTGTTTCGTGTATACCGGATGTTCTCGTGTTTTATGTTTATTCGATAAATTCTCGCTTTTTGTTTCTCGTGTATACCGTATGTTCTCGTGTTTTATGTTTATTCGATAAATTATCTTGTTTTTATTTCGTATACCGGATGTTCGATTTTTATGTTTATTCGATAAATTCTTGTTTTATGTTTACCGTGATTATTTATTTATGTTTATGTATACCGGATGTTACGGTGATTTGGGTTTCTTGTGATTATTTATTTATGTTTATGTATACCGATGTTCTCGTGATTTGGGTTTACCGTGATTATTTATTTATGTTTATGTATACCGGATGTTACGGTGATTTGGGTTTACTTGTGATTATTTATTTATGTTTATGTATACCTGGTGATTTGGGTTTACGTGATTATGTATACCGGATGTTCCGTGATTTGAGTTTACTGTGATTTTCCGAGTTTTTGTTTATTTTTAGGGTATACCGATGCATGCTTTATGTGATACCGGATGCTCCGTGATTCATGTTTATGTGATTATAATGCCACCAAATAAGGTGAGTTCACTCTATTTAGGAGGCATTAACCGTATTTTTGGAGGGAATCAAAGTTTATTTGTAATGCCACCAAATAGGGTGAGTTCACTCTATTTAGGAGGCATTAACTCGTATTTTTGGAGGGAATCTGAAATTTTACTTGTAATGCCACCAAATAGGGTGAGTTCACTCTATTTAGGAGGCATTAACTGTATTTTTGGAGGGAATCTGTAATTTTACTTGTAATGCCACCAAATAGGGTGAGTTCACTCTATTTAGGAGGCATTAACTGTATTTTTGGAGGGAATCTGTAATTTTATTTGTAATGCCACCAAATAGGGTGAATTCACTCTATTTTAGGAGGCTTATAGTGCATGAACTGTGCCCTTGGTTATGAGTTATGCATGAATCTGTCCCCTTGATTATGAACCTTATAATGCCACCATTAGGGTAATAAAAACTCTCTTTAGGAGGCTTATAGGTCATGAATTCCCTGTGATGAGAATGTTCTCGAGGAAATTCGAATAATTGCATCATTATCATTCAAGTACTAGATGATTATCATTAAAGTACTTACAAAAAGTTACACATATTTATGTTTACAAACTAAGCATTGATGAACTTATGTTTATGTCAGAAACATATGATGAT
Organism: Paraleonurus japonicus; assembly: GCA_030762865.1. NCBI lineage: Eukaryota > Viridiplantae > Streptophyta > Magnoliopsida > Lamiales > Lamiaceae > Paraleonurus > Paraleonurus japonicus. The sequence continues at coordinate 6,916,478 of CM061054.1, read as the reverse complement.
TCAAAAGCTTTACAAAAAGTTTTCAAAAGGTAGACATACTACAATCCTTTAATAACCTAAGCTAGACATCAAAGCACTCAAATCTTCATCATTTTCCATGTGGCCATTACTCACCAAATGATCTATGCATCCTCTTACTAGCATCTCATCCACATGTAATGTTATTGGAAGTGTTTCTTGTCCGAGTAGTTGTGCTTTGTTCATGTGTGGCGGCTTGTAATTATTGCAACCATAAACCTTCATAATCTCTATCATACAATTCTGCAAGCTTAGAAACACATTGTTAAGAGTAATGTGTGTTAGTCTTTCAAATGATAAAAGCACATTTGTCACCAAATCATCCACATTCCATGATCTAGTCTCTATTTGTAATGATTGTATTGCTTTGAAATAACCCAAGTCATTGATGTTGGTATCTGGTGAGTTTGGTGGGCAATCGAGTTGGATATTAAATCCATCCGAGCTTGCAGCAGCCCTAAACTCGTGGTTGTCTTGAATATGGGGTTTTGCATTATCCTCGTTGTATGAATATGTGCTTGCTTGCACTGCCGCCAAGATGCCTTAATTCTTTGGAATAATCTGTAGAAAATTGTGATGTGATCAAAATTTATCGATTATTGGAGACTTATCAGAATGTCATCAAAGCTGGGTTTTTTTCAAAATCCAGCTTTTGGAGACTTCTTGTAATGTCATCAAAATTGGTACTCCTATTGTAATGTCATCAAAACCGAAAAAACTTGGAAGTTTTTCCAGCTTTTGGAGACTTGCAACAACCCTAAGTGATGAAATGTTTCGATAGGGTTATACGGTTTAATATGCGGCCTTGATAACTTCTTTAGTGATGCTATCAATTGGTTTTGTAACCATAGTTCCCCTCACTCTGTTTTTCTTTGTTTCTTTTTCTTTGGTTCTTTCATTGTGAATGGATAAATCCCAATCTTGCCATCCCAAATAAGTGAACCATCACTTGCATAGTGAGGTCTTGCTACCGCACACATAAACATGACTTTTGTTATGAACCTCTTGCTCTTGCATGTCCTATGTGGTTCAATCTCCCCGGGACCATATAATACCTCTCACTTGATTTAGTCATATAAAACCATTTCTCATCGATGTGAACCACATTGTGCATGGTTTCAAATCTTAATGTGTTGTTGCCCATCTCAACTTGTAAGGCACTCAAACAATATTTGAGCCTTTGAACTTTGTTAGCTTCTCATGAGGGCAGTTTGATAGCATTTGTATGTGGTTTGATTTTTCCTTTCTTAACCCATCTTCCTACCGCACTTTTGCTCACATCCACTCTCCTAGCAAGTCTTCTAATGGTCCCTCTCTTTTGAAAAGGTATACTCTTCATCATTTCTTCATTAAGTTCCACTTGAATGTTACCGGAACACCCACCCTATTAGACTTGAATACAACAAGTTGTCTCTCATTGATTTTCTTTCTTGTTTGCCCACACATTTTGAATTGTCCTCCCACAAACTCCATATGATGATGCAAACACGCTATCTTCCCTTGATGGACCCTACCATTGGTATTGTGTAGGTTGAGAAACTGGAATATTAATTGCTTCTCCTCCGGAGTTAGATCGCTTTTTCTTCTATTTTTTGTCATTGAATGTGTAGTAGTTGCCCTCAATAAATGCCGTAACCGATGGGTATTTATTGATGTTGTAATTCCTCTTTAATGTCGTAATCAATGGAGGGAATCGTAATTTTTAAGGAGGGAATCAGTAATTTTAGATGGAATCTGTAATTTTTGTGAGGGCAATTGTAACTTTGGAGGGAATCCTGTAATTTATTTTGGAGGGAAACTGTAATTTTTAATTCCTGCAATTTTCGAAGGCTTTTTCTTGTTCTGCATTCTTTTTAAATTAAAAATTTTTTTCCCTTTTTGCTCTTGTTCATGGGCGGGATTTTAAGTGAGGGATTAGTACAAACTAATCCCTTACTCCCTTACCCATGAATTGCCCCTTATACCCTTCATTTATGTGGAGTCAACACCCAAAAAGTTACTTTTCTTAACCTCCGTGTCTTGGCCACCGTGAAGACAAATTTATGGGACGGAGGGAGTACCTATTTTCAAACTCATCAAATTAAAGCAGCCAAAAATATAATTCAATGTTTAAAAAAATGAAAATATTATTGATACAATTAACTATGAAAAAATATCTTCTTTCTTTCTATTTTAAAGGTAAGATTGCGAGACTTTGAGAAAAACTAAAAATTAAACGATAATTTAAGCGACTCATAGTCAATCTAGCTTTATAAGGGAATGAGCAAACTAATTGTGTTGGTTAAAACAATCGAGATATTTAAAACATTTTAATTCATATAATATATATATATATATATATATATATATATATATATTATTTGAAAACAAAGGGTTACAACTTATTAACCCTGCAATGGAATAGAAATCAGTTGAAATATAAAAAAATACAACATTCGAATTATGCAATGTAAAAACAAATAAAATCACGTATATGACATAATATATGTTTGAAAATCATAATACATGTACGAAGTTTTATAATATATAAACGTACAAGAATTCAACACATTGGTTATTTGGTTACGATACATTGGCAATTAAAATTCGAAGTACATATCTTAATAGTGTAGCAAAAGTTATTAAAATTGTTTGAATTTTACTTACAAACTGTGATCCTTGAAGTCATAATCACAATCACATTAATTTTACGAATTGCTTCCAATGCTTATATTGTTTTCTGCATTGTGTGAGTAAATCTTGGGAGGGAGGGATAAAAATTTCAACCGGTTCTACCTAGTAAAACTCTCGTATCATTTTCATATATGGAAGTTATTCGTATAACTGTCCTCACATATTATCCACCGAAATATATTTAAATAAATAATATTAAGTTATTTACTAACTTTCGTATATATAAAAGAAAATAAAACAACCCTTGGCGAAATGGTCCCTATGCAAATTGCACACTCTGCACACCCCCAAAAAATGGTTTTATGGGTGCCAGATTGGCACCTGCAGTCTCATACACATTTGAATCTTGATTACCATGGGTCTTTTTATTTAATTTTTTATTTTTATTACCATGGGTCATTTAAGTCGGACTATTATTGATCTTGTTTGCATTCCCATAGAGTGCTTATGCAAAATCTAATATATATAATTTGACATAATTACATATATAGTTTATTTTGGTTATTACAAATAATTAATTTTCTTAAATAATATATACATATTATCTATGATTTTTTTTTAACGGGTACATATTATCTATGATTAGTTGATAATGAGTTGTTATATTTTCAATAAAACCGTCTCACATATGATAAGTTGCATTAAATTAAATGAATTATTCTTTTTCAAAATATTTTTATCAAACAATTGTGTCACATAATAAATTTTTTTATCGAATTAAACCGTTTCACGAATAAGTTGCATCAAAAAAATTTGGTATGAGGTTTAAGACAACACCACAAGATAAATTTACAGTAACACATAAAAATATTTACACAATGAACCTATTAGCAATTTTGGAATATTTTTTGAATATATTTGTAATAATTCCATAATTTAATTTGATGGAATATCATAGATGTTTTCTAAGTCAGCTAGATACAAATAAAGAATATCATTATAACCAAAGTAATAATTTTTAAATTGGGGAATATTCCTAGTTCTTATAAAAATCATAAATAATTGCTACCTCTGTCCAACCAATGCTCTCATTTTTCTTCGTTTTCTCTCGTGCGTATCATTTCAAAATTGCAATGAAATTTCAAACAACATCCATGCATCGACAAACCATAACGTTAACACCTCGCTAGCAAATATCAAATTATTTACCAATTTTTTTATTTTTACAAAATATATTGTATTGAATTAAAGTAGGACAATTAACATGCTATTTCTTTCCGTGATGAAGGGGTGCGGGAACTTACCCTCCCTATAAATTTTTTTATCGGAAAAAAAAATTATTCCAAAGAATAAGGTGGAAATAAGGTATATCCAAAAGTTTTTACAATAAATACAGATTCAACATCTTAATACAATTCTAGGATCTCTTAACCAATCATGATAAGGAAAGTAACAAACTTGCGGAAAGTAAACAGATGCCCAACTCCATTATAATTTTTATTAATGCATATATATATTAAAAATCAAAATATTATTTAATTAAAAAAGTAAGACTAATTAATATTTCTGTATTTCTAATAATTATTTAGTAATTTTTGTTAGGAATTAAGATGCAATGGAGAAGTAATAGAAATGAAAATGTAGATTTATTAACCCAATTCATTAAGAATAATTATGTCGTGTGACACTACTATGTTGGGAGGTCTACTGATATTTTTTTGTGTGATACAAGGAGTACAATGAGTCAGAGGATTGTTTGTTTCAAAAAATTGAGTTGAATCCGATCATGGTCCGATATACAGTACAACAGGCTCCATAATGCAATAATTTTCATGTGTAATTTTTAATATTAACAATGCAATTATATACTAAACTATACAAAATGAAATATGATCGATCGTATATTAACAATATCGATACTATTTCATATGTTATGAGCGAAATGTCCGACACTTTTATTAAAAGCATATTGAAAGCCAATTTAGTTGATTTATGAGATGAAATTGAAAATTGAACCTTTGAACTTAATTTACATGGCCTTCTCGAATCTCCTTGTGTTACTTAGGAATAAATAAAATGATTCTTTCTTTCAAAAAAAAAAAAAAACTTAATTTCTTCATACCTTAAATTATCATCCTTCTTACGAAATAAGAAAAGGAAAAGAAAACAAATTAGCATAATTATGTGGGAAACTACGATTCTAGCTCTAGGCAGCGCGGTGAGGGCATCCGACGGAGGAATATTAGTATTTTTAATTTATTACATTTCAAATATTAGAATTTTTATAATTTATAAGATTTTGCTTCCTTTATAAATCTAAATATCATCATATTATAATATGAAATTTTACGTTTCTTTTTATAGGAGATGAATTAAAGTAATAAGAATTTAGTATGGGATAGGGTAAGATATGCATTATTAATATTTATAAAAAAATCGTAATTATAATATGATTGTTTAGTAAAAAAATATAATTCACCAGAAAAGGTATAAAATATAAATAGATATTTAATACAATATTGTGCAAATATAAATTCCGTGTAATATAGCTCATTACGGTTTATTTTTGCACTTCCATATGACGTTTTTTTCACGCGGTCCTACTTTCTATTTTCTGCTACCATGGTGGTTTCTTCTCCAATTTGTCTTCTTCTTCTCCCCCACGAGTTTTCATAATAGTTTTTTTCTTCACGTTTTCAGTGTCTTCTTCGATTTTCATCTTTGTCCTTGCGAAGCCAACGAAGGCGAGATGATGGTTTTTTTTTGCATACTTTATCTATATTTCATACTTGTAAAATTGTGTTATTGTATGAACAAATGAGTGTTCTTGAGGAAAAGAGTGTTACTATTTAATGGTCACAATCTTATGTTCTTGTAGTAACACTCTTTTGTTCATATAGTATCATGAATTATCAATCGGATAGTTTTTTTTATTGTCCAAGTTTTTCAATTTTCATGTAGTAACTATCAAAATACCCAAAGAATCGGTGTTTTGGTAAAAAAAGAATAATTTACTATATAAATTTCATTATGAAATAATATACCAAAGTTTCGGTAAGAAATTATATATATATATATATATATATATTGATAATGTTCAAAAATTTGATGTATCGAAATTTCGTATAGTATCGGTAAGTATTTTTCGCATATCAAAATTGGTACAATATCGACATGAAATTTTATATATCAAAATTTTCGATACAATGAACAATATGAAATAATATTTTCGATATAATGTGATTCCGAGGTTTGACATTGTGCAATTTGTACAAGCTGTAAATTTTTACTCTCGTATAAGGGCATATATTTTTTTTTTTATATGAGGCTTCTATTTCTTACCAAACACGGCCTAAAATGGGTCTAGAGTTCTTAGATAAAAACATACTCTAAGTCAGTTTTGCAATAAGTGTCTTATTAAACTCTAAATATTGTTGGTAATTATTTATCCTTTTAATTATATTTCCTTCATTTCTTCCTAATTTATCCTATCTAAAAGATCCCTTAATATTTTTTAATTATCTCTCAAAAATTTCATATACAATAAATTATTTTTTCTTTCATTAATTGAGGAAAAATATCTAAATTTTAAATTCCTTAATATTTTTGAAAAAAATCTAAAAAATGACACTCAATCCAAAATGGAGAACTTTTTGTAATTTATTTTCTGTTTTTATTTCCTGCTATAAAGTATATCACTATTTAAGGTCGGTGTAGAAACTGAGCTGGATGTGTTGAAAGTGATATTGGGTAGACATTCACCGCGGAAACACAATTATAAAATTGGAGAAGATTGCGTATGATTAATATTCAAATAACTTGTGATCACTCAAATTGTCTAAGGGGACAAATTTAATTTAATTTTTATTTTTATTTTATGGGAAAACTACCATAGAAATGGACCATCCCAAAATAATGGAAAAAGAGGTGGACCCCATCAATCAATAAGCCATTAAATGCTTAAATCAAAAAAATCCTATACACATTGTGTGAATAAAACTAATTTGTTACCCTTGTAATTACGTGTACAACTTAGATAAGAAACCAAGTTAAATTGGACTTTATTTATTTATTACTAATAATTGCATTTTAGGCAAAACAGTTTTACCATAATTTTGATTGACCGTTATTATTTTATATAGTATAATAATTAATACTGACAAGTTTTTTTCTTTTTTTAAAATCAATTAATACTGACAAGTTAAAAAATATATAAAATGCAAATTAATTGTATAATAAAAATAATTAATTTACATTAAAAAAATTCCTTACATTATCCATTTACCTCGAGTATATATTCATAAGTATCAGGTAACTTGAATCAAGATAATTGAATTTTGTTAAAACACAATGTTCATTTTTTATACATAATTTATTTCATATTTGACAATCATTATGTATATATTCCCATAGTATATATTGTATCATTAGTAATACTTTACCGCCGAAATTGCACCGTACAATTAGCGCAATTCTGACTCATAAATTTTCAATGAAATATTTTGTTTTTATGTGAAAGCAATTTGTATGCTGAAAATTACTAAATTATTCATGGTTCAAACTAAACTTTAATTCATATAAAGTAATATCTTTTTTAATCTTATGACCATTAAAATTACATCAAATGTCAAAGAAATTAGATGTGAACACAAAGAAATTATAAAAACAAATTTAATTTGATATTTGTATCCAAGGGTATGATGGTCAAATGATAATAAAGCAAATATAATGGAAGGGCATATTAGTAAAAGAGCAAGAGAATGAGGGGTGGAGAAGTAAGGTTAGGTAAACATCAAGGGCACCCTCTAATTTTTGTCTACATTTTAAAGAGTTGAATGGTACGTAATTGATGATGAAAATAAGACTACCCACATTATCTCTCTCTAGAATTGAATAGTATATATATAGCGTACAACAGATGTAGCGTATGGTATAATTCATTTCTTTTACCCATCACTGTGTATGTATATATATTTGCTTATCTTAGAAAACAATTATTTTTACTAGGGTGTTTGTTTTATACTTATGCTTTGCTGGCAGTGGGCTTCTTCTCTAGCTGTTACCTGTTAGAGATGCTTTCCCACTATGCTTCTAAATTTACGGCTGCCATAAGTCTTTTTCTTTCTCTCTCACACATTGCAACGTGTAAATGCTCTTATCTTATCTGTACATATATATATATACATATATATTTTATAGATATATATGACATATCTGTAATTATTAAACTGTATAAAAACATATAACAAATTGTAGGTATTATCTACTCCCTATCTATTTTATAATATATATATATATATATATATATATATAGTATATAGACCGATACTTGAAACAAAAGTCACATTTGTGTGCATCATTTTTAAATAAGATTGAATGACACCTAAAAATTAAATTATACTGTAAACCAATTATGTATAATAATTTATCTCGAAAGAATGTAAACATGACTTGTTCTTATACTTCCATATAAGAAAACCCTTTTTCTCCGAGTAAGAATTTCGTAGTTATTATATATAAAAATGCATTAAAACATTTCATTTTTAATTATATGAAATAGTTAATTTGATGATATATTAGCAAGATAATAGAACTGGTAAAATTGTTGGAGATATATATTCCTTACTTATATGCTGTTTTTTTCTAAATATATTATGTATGCAGACTCAAATAATATTTTAGATTTTATTAGATAAAAATTTATGTGAATTTGAGTTTACTTGAATTTTTTTAGGTATATGTCTAAAAATTAATTATTTTTAAACAATGACACTTTGTGTACATATATGACATTTTAAAAGAAAAGATCACATAAGGCCTACTCATTTTATTAACGTGTAAAAGTAAAGCTTAGTGTTACTATATTTAGGATAAATCGTTAGCAATTATTTTTTCTTGTTTTTATTTTTGAGAAGATAAATCATTTGCAATTAAGTTTAAGTTCGACGCAACGACATATCGATCTAACTTGGTCGGATATTCGAATTAGTCGGTGCTTAATCGGATATCGAATTATAAAAAAATATCAAACAATTAAATATAATTCAGAACTTGATCAAACTTAATGTCTTTAATTCTATGTAAATAATCCTTTAGAAAAAAAAAAAAGCAGGGTTATTTATTTTTGGGGCTGGAATTTCCAACTGTTACCTCCCATCAGTTACAAGTGGGTCACACGGTACAACCACAAAAATAAAATTATAATGAATGAGAAAACAATGTAAAAGATGCGAACAGTTGAAAAGTATAAAGAAAAGTCAGAATTATTAGGAAAACAAATGCAGATAGTGAAAAAGGTGAGAATAAAGAAATTCTTCAAAAAATAATACTCAATTATTAAAATTTCACCGATCAAGAAAAGAGCTGTACTGTATATGATTATGTCCGCTATTTAATGCAGGAAAAATAGACAGTGAAAAATTGCTGATCCCAAAGTAGCAATAATATATTTTATTTAATTTACAATTTAACGAATATGTAAATAGTTGCAGTAGTGACGTCATGGTATAAGTTAATAACTCGAGTTAAAAATGAATTATTTAATCATTTTGAAAATTCATTGGCATTTTCAAGAATGAGTTGATTTGGTTTTTTTTTTGTAAGATTGATTTCTCTTTAAAAAAACAAATTTACTTCGTTTTACGTTTAATAAAAAAGAGTAGTTGCTCTTTTATGTAGATTATTTAGAATTGAAAAAATGAAAATATATTTATTTTACAGTAATTTAATATTCGTAAAATGACGTGACATATCTATTGGAAAATTTGAAATTAACTGAGAGATTAATAATATTTATGATGACAATACGTAGAATAATTTTTTTAGGAGAGTTATTAATAACTACCAAAATCAAGAGATCGATCAAACATGAATTAAAGTTGTTCAACTTGAGTGCTCTTTGTACAACATGAATATTGAAATATTGGAGGAGAAATATTCTCATGTTATGCGTATACTATAAAGTGGTTATGAAAAAAATTAATAATAATAAAAAAAAGAAGCAAGTCATAACTAATGAAAAACATGTAATAGTATATAGTAAAAAACAACTAAATATATTAGACCATCTTCCATCAAATATTGTACCAATTGATGTGTATAATCATATTTGTTTCTTTTAATTTCGCATTATATGCATATATTACAATATTAATTAATTAGCATATTAAAATAAAGAAAAAATAATTTCTTTGTGAGATGGTGTTAAATGATCGTGAAATATATTTAACTTAATTGTATTTTGAATTTTTCACCCATTTACCCACGAATCCATACCTATTATTGTTTTTTTAGCTTGATGAATTTTAATATTAATGATCATTAAATGTTTAACATAAATGCATGTATAAACATGCAACATTTCCATGGATATTATAAAAACAACTAATCTAATTAACGTATTACATAATTTTATTTCTAAATTATATTAAATTAAATGTTAAAACAATATTTGTAAACAAATTAAGAACTGCGTTTAGCAATGTAAATAACATATTTTCAATAGAAGATTTTGACATTTTTCTTTTTGTATTTTGTCATACAAGAATAACAGATATGAGTTGGACGAAGATGAAATGTCAACATCTATAAGATAGATAGCTCCAATATTAATAGTAATATTACATTATTTGCAGTGTCACGAATTGGAATATCAAATGAGAATCTCTTGCTTGATTGCATTTGGATAATTCTTTTTTCTTTCTTTAATCTATAACGTATGAACTGCCACACGATTTTTATTTGCTTTCTTATTTCAAGTTTCACATTTTAATGTATTTCATAAATAATATGCACCATATATACTTATGGACGTATATATTGAAATGTATATATGTGATCATAATTATACTTCCTCCTATTCAAAATAAATGTATTTTTGATCTTTCATATTATTTGCAAATTAGAAGGCGTTTTGCATTTTTAATGCAAATTAATTGTATTTCTTCCAAATTTACTCCTAAATTCATTAAAATATTTTAGATAAATATGTTTTTATTAATAAGTCAAACATTTATTAAGGGTATAATAGAAAATCAATTATCCTCTTAATATATATGCATTTATCTAGAATGACATATGTTTTGAATAGGAGGAGTAGTAGTTGATTAGATCATGCATATTTAAAAGGCTCAAAAAGCTTTATATATTAATAATACAAATTATTTTCATGTAAAACAATTTTACCGTACAACCTGGTTTACAATTATTACTTCATAGTAAAATAATTAATATTTTTAACAAAACAAATAATGCTAACAAGAGTACCTTTTAATAGAACAACTAAGAGAAAAAAATGATCCTATAACTTATTGGGTCTCAGGTTTTGGTCCTAAAATTGTTGTTGTCTGCTCAATTTTGATCCATAATTTATTGATTTGTCCTATTTTGGTATTACTTTTTGCCGGAAAATTGAAAACGACGTCGTTTTCAATTACGTGAGACACATGTGCCGGCAACACATTTTATCAATTACAATATATATTTTTAAATTTGTAATTCGAGACATGACATTTTAAATTGTTGTAATTCTATTATGTGACTATTTTCCAACAAGTTCTGCTGATGTGTCAATGTGTGAAACTGAAAAAAAAATGAAACAATTGTGATTGAATTGAACCAATAACAAAATATATTATAGTAATTTATAGAAAACGTATACAAATCGTAACTTTTATGCAATATAATTAACCTTAACAATAGTTTAACAATAGTTTTATGCAATATAACGTCCACACTAATTAATTAATTATATATAGATTTCAATTTTTATGTTTTTGCTTTGGAGTAAAGTTTAAATATAGTTCGTAATTGTACTTTACTGGTAATAAACTATTCAAATACAACGAAAATTTATTCTATGCAACATGCACAGCACCCGCGCCAGAATATAATTCATTGATGCTTTTGATTTCTTTTTTAATATTATTTAAAGAGAGAAAATCCGAACTTATAAGAAAAATATAACTTTCTCCTACTGCTCACCATTATTTGACTGATTTTATATTCAAATATATTGATTGCAAATCTATTACGTCAATCATACTTGAATAATTCGATTTAAATTAATCTTTTAATTATAATTAAGTCGAATAATTAACTTTACCATATACCTTAAAAAAGAAAACAATACAGTTGGAAATTAATATAATAAATTGATATCTTTGGGCATAATATAATTTAATTATTAAAGAATTAAGATAACTGACCTTACAAAGTGGAACTAATACTAAATTTTAGAGTGTTTAAAAATGTGATCGATATTATGATACTCTTATGATACAGTGTTTGGTGATTACATTCGGCGTTGCAGACTTATTCTTGCAGATAATAGAGATTTTAATATCCTTTTTGTTAATCGTAGTGCAAACTCTTTTGCACATACTTTTGCTAGAACTTCTCGATCTTTTGAGAGCCCCATTGTTAGACCGACCCGCCGGACTTTGTGGTTGGGCTTCCACACGTTTCATGCCTCTGGCTAATTTATTTTTTTTTCAAAAAAAAAAAAATGTGATCGATATATTTCGTATAGTTCATATATTATTAATTCTTCTAATGTTACAAGAGAGTGAATACTTAACGCATATTTCTTTTCACCGTGAAACTCGTTAGTATTTTGTGTATATTTTTTAATAATATTAATTATTTAATTAAAAGATAATATAATAAAAATAACAAATATTATTTTGAATTATACGGTAAAACTGGTTTACAAAGGTTTACTACCGTGGAAATGAGATTTTCCTAAAAAGATTTTCCTGGATGGTTTTGAAAAATTTTTACCGACAACAAATACATATTTTTTTATTTTTTTGACCGGGTAAAATAAGCTTTTATTGCAACAGGTATATGGCATGCCCAAGATAATAAAAAGTATATATTAACCGTTCAAAATTATTCTAGAATTACTCAATCAAGAATCGTAAGAAAAGCAACAAATTTCGTGGATTATAAGCGGACCACCAACTCCAAAGTGTAGCCTTCAAATTTTCTACACTTTGCAGGGGTGTTTGAGAGGAAAATATGGAAAGACAAATACATATTGGAATATATATAATACTATTACCAGGGAAATTTGATTAACAATTATTTATATATCATTATTGTTTAACTCATGCATGCACTAAGAAATAGTGAAACTGGAAAGATAAACAAGCAGGGACAATAAAGTCTTTTAGACAGCACATAAATTCTTAATTGCTTCACCCCATTTCTGTAAAGAGTGACCTCTTTTCTTACATTCCTTTCATGTATTTATATTCCCACTATTGAAGCAACAAAGTATCTAACATCCCACATGCAAAATTATCAACAAGTAGAATAGCATAATCATTAACGGTTACATCCCCACATACATAAAATAGTAATACTCACACTATCTTTCATTTTCTCTCCAGGTTTATTTATTGTTATTATTAACTGTACTTTTTAAATATATTTTTGGCTCAATTTATATGCCACAATCTCGATCAGATACCCCACTCTAGATTCATCTTTTATTTAGTAATACAGAATAGGCATTATAGTAATACTCCACATTACAGTAATGAAAAATAAATTACTAAACCAACCTAATTTGTGGTTAATTTGATTAGAATATAATTTATATAATTGATTGATGTTTGTCCAATTACCAAACATATTATGTAATTTGACGTGCAATTACTAAACACCATGACAAACTTCGAGGGATAATATTACTTTACTAAAACTACAAAATTCATTTTGGTAAATTGAAACAACGTCGTAAATAAATCTTAATTAAAAAAATAACTCTCGGTTAAACATCTATTATTTTAAACTTAAATATTATAATACTTTGTATTTTTAATTAAATATGAATAATTTAAATAGTAAAAAAATTAATTGTTGTTGATACTCATGAAATATAACATGATACCGCTAACTCTAATATTTTATACTCATAATGAGATTCTTAATATTATTGGTCAAATAATATTTAATACTTTAAAATTTTTAAAAGTGGTTCGTGGTAAATTTATGATGTAAGTGGTTTATATAAGACGACCCACTCATTAAAGAATAAATGAGTATAAACGTTGTGCATATATACCTATATATATAACTTAACTAGATGAAAGAGACTTAATTATACAATATTCATATAATCATCCTAGCGATACACATAAGTATATGTTCATTGAATGTTATAAGATACTCCTACATTATTTGATTTTATTTAAATATAATTTGTGTTTTAGGTAGACCGCAAATGATACATGAATTAATTGTGAGATGGACCAATATGAATTGTCTCTAAATTTAATTTTATGATGGGGGCAATGAGCATAGTATAAAAAGTTACATATACACACAAAGGTTTAATTAAATTGAACATGGTGGGCATGTGAAATATGGACATAAATCATGTGTCATCCATGTGGATTAACCCCTTTTCCATTTTCATTTTCCTACCATTAGCTATGCACCACCCACCAAGTTCATTCTAGATCTCTCTCTCCTCTCCTGTTTTATTAATTATTTAGATAAATAATATAATTAAAATAATAAAAGTACATCAAATCTTCTGGTGATTTTCATGCACAAACAATATATAAAAACGTAATATAGGAAATAATGTACTACTAAATTAAAAAAAAATACTCCATATAATTACAAAAAAGCTTTGAATACCAACGGACCAAATTCCGTCACAAATACCGACAAAATACAATCGGAATTTCAAAATTTAGATTTACCTATAAAATTTTAAATTTTTATAAAACAGTATTTTTCGAGCGTATATTCGTCGGCATAGGTTTCGGTAATTACCGACGGAATACCGACAAATATCCATCGGTATTTACCGGCGAATTAATTTTCGTCGGTATTTTTGTGACGAGAAAAATAGCGACGGATGACTACTTTTACCGACGGAAATCCGTCGGTATATCCGTCGATAAATGACTATTTTTTTTTAGTGGCAACTAGTTTTATGTTAGTTTAAATGAATTAGTGTTTATTTACTTTAAATTAATTTTTTATTAGTGTTAATAAAGTAATGATATTGTGTGTAATTTTTATGTTTGAGGGTATATATGGAGATGAGTATGTTGTTTTATTTTCTTTTAAGGAAATGTCATCGAGTATGAGACAGGCACTTTTTAACAAATATATCATTGAGTATACGACGAAGGAAGTTGACAATAAATACAAATAAATTTTATAGTAGAATTTGTTCATATGATCATAATTTTATGGAGCCCACTGAAATGTATACTACGTACCCAATCTGTCAGCGACCATGCCCCCAACCCCACCCCCATATATCAATTCAAATATATTTTTTTATGTATTTATGAATATTTTAGTCATTCTATTTTCATGTGAATCGAAAAGTTAGACATTGTATGTAGTGTTCAATTAATGTGTCTTTATCAAGATCAAAATTTTATGTAAATTAAATATACAGAATCACTTTTTTTTTTAAAAAAAAGTAGAAATCTAATTAAAAAAATAATCAGAAAATGCAGGAAGCTATAAATGAAATTAAAGTAAATAGGTCCAATCTTAAAGCAAGAATTAAGAATGTAAAACCACAATGTACATTGTTTTTTCCTGACGTGTTTTACCTATAAAAACACATAATAAAAAAATAAATAAATAATTAAACACCAAACAAACACAAATATACTCTTGTGTGCTACTTTCAGAATCATGTGTTCGCCTTCATCGATCTTCACGTCATGCATGCATGGTAGTAATATATGATACTTTGATTTATTTAACATTTACTCGTTAATTCCTTTTCAATTTAATTATTGCGTCCTTACAAAATGTAATAATCTATCTATCTTTTTATAAATAAGCAGAAAACAAATCTTCAAATTTTGCTCATGTCTTAATTTTTGTAAATTAATAAGACAACTTTAATATTTAAAAACAAAGAATTATGTGATCATTTTATGTGTATATAATATAAATGGAAGGACGGAAGCAAGTAGTTCAAATAAAAACTACTTAAGGAGACATCACTATAACCAATTGTTTATTAGTAATTATTAATTATATGAAAATTATTTTTACTTTATTGAACAAGAACAATTTGTTCAGCGTAACTGTAATACAATTACATTTCAATAAATCATCACAAGGGCAAGTACATATTGGATAATTTGTACCCTCAGGTCGAACTGTTGAAGTACAACTGATTTTGACAATTGAATATAGGTAATACTAATTAATGGCCTTTTTTCTTTTTCTTTTTCTTTTTCTTTTTTTTAAATCTCTCTCTCTCTCTCTCTCTCTCTCTCTCTCTCTCTCTCTCTCTCTCTCTCTCTCTCTCTCTCTCTCTCTCTCTCTCTCTCTCTCTCTCTCTCTCTCTCTCTCTCTCTCTCTCTCTCTCTCTCTCTCTCTCAATTGGTCTTTCTTTCTTTCCTCTCTATTTTTTTCTGGACCTCATTGGACTTGTTCTACTTATTTGAATGATTTAATTTGTTACTGCATTTTCATCAATTTTCAATATTAGTACTTAATTTTTTTAAATACCAATATAATAAAGAAATAGAAAACAACTTTCACATATTTAACTCTTAGTATCCTGTTTTTTTCTTTCATCTAATACGCCCTCATAAATTTATTAGTGGCATACATAATTCTCCACTTCACTTAACTTCCAATTTCTATCATGTTTTTTTATATACTATTTGAAATTCTGACGTGTTTTTTATTAAACATAAAACGTTAAGGTATAATTGATGTGACAAAATGAGACTAAGTTATGGATTCGATTAATCATTATTTAATTTTGAAAAAAAAGTTTTTTTGTAATGACACATCAAAATTCACAAATTATTTAATTAATTAGTATGAAAAATCCAAAATGGGTAAGTTAGTAAGTAAATAAGTATGTAAGATACATTTAAAATAAATTTCTTTCAATATTTGTCTAAACATTACACTGTTTCTAACAATAAATTGTAAAATGCCTATATTAGGAAGTTTTCGGACTATATAATATGAAATTAAATACTACAACATATATACATGCATATATGTAATTTAATTTTCAAATTTTAAATCTTCACATAGAACTCTATTATTCTTACCTACATTAGTTTAACACCTAATTGCAATTAATAATAAACAAGATTTGAGTGATTATCAAGATTTACAACCATGTGACGTGAATTAATTGCACAGTTAATTGGCAATCTCAATTCTCGGGTGGGGGCTTCCCAAACTCAATAGAAAATTAAAGCAACATGAAATATTACTTCTATATATATTCATGGGAGCATGTGAATTTGCAAGGCAATACCATGATTGTTAACCACATGATGCAACTGCATGTTAAGAAAAATTACAGGGTGTGCTCATAATTAGTTAAGATAATTAATGGAGATTTATATAATTTTTTTGTTAATATAATTTGCCTAGCTATGAGTTAAATGGTTTAGAACTAAAAAAGAGTAACTCATTGTTTATTAATATATATATATATATATATATATATATATATATATATATATATATATATAGTAAGGTACTAGCTATATATATAGATTGAAGGGCGCTAGGTTGGAGTATTAGAATTAGGTAATGAAAATGGTGATGATTCATTCTCATTGATGAATTTTGGAAAGAAAGTTGAGCACGAAAAAATATGAGCGAAAAAAAAGTTGAGCAAAGAAAAAATAAATGATTGTTAAATGATTGATTATAAGAGGGAGATTATGTAATCAAAATAAATTGGTAATTATTTTATTTTTAAATTAATTCCAAATTATAAATATTATCAAGCACCATCAATGGGAATGATTAATGAGTCATTCTCATTACCTATTTCTAAGATAATATTAAACAATTTTTATATTAAATAATTAATTAATTGATCGATATATATGATCATCTGTGATGCATGGATAAGGATAATACACGAGGGTTAAAGAGATTGTTAGATAATATTCGAATATTGTTGTCGACAAATATATATTTTCAGAATGAATAAATGGTTTAACTTTAGAAAAGATATCACGTATGTCCTTTACTGTACATTACTAACTAGTTAATAATATTAATTTTTACAAGCAATAATATTAATTGTAGTTTTTTTTTACACTCTAAAAATTTCTCTAAGAGTCCTTATAACTTCAACTCTGGCCTCCCATTAAAGTGAGGAATCCAGTACTGTTAACTAAACCATAATTGTAGTGCAATAGCATTAATTTTTACAAGTAATACTAATAATGTGCACATAATATTTTGCCTTTAACATTTTACGTGTTCAATGGTGCAGCACAATTTTTATTTTTTTAAAAAAGGAAATTACCATTTTGATAGATAAAAAGATTTGTGTCCATCTTCATAAAAGTTCTCTACCAATTTTATAGTTAACTGACCCATATTTTTTGTTACAATTTTTTTACCCACATGATCTGCATATCTTGTCTTTCTTGGAATGACCTTTTTTAAAATCGACAATTTTTTTTTTTTTTTTTGAAACAACCAGTTGGAACGATTAATTCTTTTTTTTAAACGATCAGCCAAAAAATCTTAAAGAAAAGTGGGTATATTTTCGTCTCCCTTATTATGGGGTGTGTTGGGAATATGTACTCAAAAGTGGATAGTGAATAGTTTTCTTTATTTTTTAAGTGAGTGGGTCAAAAAAATTATATCAAAATGATTATTTTTACTTTCTTCATTTTATTACAGTTAATTGTGATAGTAATTACGTACCCTGTGTTTTCATAATTAATTTACGCCTTCTTTCAAATATGATTGTAAATGAATTGATCGAATGGAGTGGAACATACTACTCTTTAAATCTATTTAAAATTCTATCGACTTTTAATACTATTATTGTTTTTATCAGGAGAAAGAAGTATTATTTTAATATTATGATTGAGTTTCGTTGAGTTAGTGTAGTTATATATTTGTGTATATTGAGCTCGAGTCAATTTTTGAATTTTGTCAAATGTCATTATCAAAAGAATGGACTTCAACCCCCTAGGGTCCATCACCTCCTACTTGGTGAATGGTGGAGGTAAATTGCAACAAATAATTATTTTTCATAAAAGAGATGGACTAAGCAACATGTAAAATAGAGGAAAATACTACTAGACAGGTGCAGCACTTGCTATTTATTAATTTAGAGAAAAATATGTATATACAGTAAAATCTCTCTATACATATCCTTGGGACCACAAAAGAATATTCCTAAATGGGGTTATTCCTAAATAGAGTTATAAGGTTTTTATTTTAAAAAATGCATGTATATTATATAATGGTATCATTAGTAGATACATGTACATGTAATGTGTTGAACTTAATTGAATTAATTTACTCACGTAATATGAAAAGACAATACTCAAGAGTAATTGTACACAAAAGATTAAATCATTGTCACAATCAACCTTCAACAAGTATTTTAAATCAACTCAAATCTATTGTAAAATTATATATATTATTATGATTTATTCCTAAATGGAGGTGTATTTCTTTATGTTGGGACTTGAAAAATATGAATTATGACAATATGGAGTTTATTCCAAATTATAACTGGTCCCAAGTTGAGGCCAATGAATTTTTATTCCTAAAGAGAGTTTATTCCTTAATAGAGTATTCTTTTTTGAGAGGTTTTACTTGTATATGTTAGTTACGAATGATATCGGACTTAATTTAGTTTTTTTTTTTTTTTTAAAAAGGGAAATTAGGTCTCCTAAACTTTTCAAATAGGCGGCAAAACGTCTGTGCATTTATTGTAATGTGCAATCGAGTAATTTTAATGCATTATTGAAACCCCAAAAAAAAGTTCATATAAAGAAGAGTTTTAGTTTATACAAATAAATGTAGCAATTTGTATATATACTCAACAATATTAGTACTCCTTGCACACTTTTTTTATTCGTCTCTGTCTAATAATTATTTGCACACCGTAAAATGAAAATATCACACAATATTAACACCATTATTACTACTTTTTGTATTTTACTCTCACAAATTTACACAAAGAAATAGAGATTTGTTTCTATCATTTAAATTTAAAAACGTCACTCTCATTTTACTTTACTTTATTTTATCTCTTAAACTTTATCTTATTAAATCACCCAAAATACTTATACGTACACTTTATTCTCTCTCCCGCACTTTTTTCTCACAAAAACAACTTTTCCTAAAATACATACACAAAGTGTGCGAATAATTCCAGAACTGGGGAGGATTTTTCAAATGTTTCAGTGAAAAACTAAAAGTATTGTCTCATTTTTCTTTTTCTTCTTCTCGTGTTCTTTAGTTAAAAATTTATAGGTTAAACCCTTCAAATAATATGCCCGAGGATATAATTGTGGAATTAGCTAGTCTCAAAACCAAAATAATGAATTTTCAAATTGAAATTTTATATATATGTTGTGGAATCTTAAATATGTATTTTATTTTAACTTTTTTGTTTGATATCTTGTAAAATTATATTAAGGGATATTTAGTAATATATTTGTGTAAAGATATACAAGTACGTACCTAACTAGAATAATGATGATTAGAAGTAGAATTAGAGACATGCGTGTCACAAAATATTTTGTTCCCAACACTCTATTATAGCCATTCTTTTGGAATTATCACTAGACAAAGATTATGGCTTGAGGGCCTTACCCATGTGAACTTGAATAATTTACAACACCTTCAAGATTAAATATTACTAAATTCAAGTTGTTTGGTAAAGGAGGTTTTGCCAAAAATTAGATAATAAATCAAAGTGGGAAATATATATTGTGAAACTTATTTGTATTTTATGTGTATTTTTAATAGTAATATTATATATTTCATTCAAAGATATTAATTTAATAATAATACTATATAACAAAATATTAACTAATATTCCCTAGTCCCAATTATATAGACTAATTGTGTTTTGAACAAAGATTAATAAATGTTATTGAAAAGGTAAATTATACAAGTAAAATTTCTATTATGACCCTATTTAATAGATGTTATACTCCCTCCGTCCAATTTTAATTAGACAAATAAGTTGGGCACAAATTTTAAGAAATATTAGTTGTTTATGTATAAAGTAGATGAGTGGAGTAAAAATAGGAGTATTATTGTCAAATCATTAATAGAGAGAAAAAATGTGAGGTTTAAGTGATAAATAGTATAAATAAGTGTATGTTGTGAGGGTAAAAATAAGTAAAAAAACTTTTTATAATTTTTGGATGGTATATATATGTTAAAATTGGATGGACCAAAGATGTACAATATATTAACTAATTAAAATTTGACGGAGAGAATAGTTTCTAACATAATTAATGCATAGGGTTATATAGTAATTGAATTAGTAAAAGTTAATCAATATAAAAACAAGCCTATATATTTAAGACTTCATAAAAGAAAAAACAAGTCTATGTAATTGAGACGAAGAAAATATCATTTTGAATTGTACAGTGAATAATGATTCACAAGATATTACTCAACAAAGTGTGGTAACCCTAATTCTCTATTTCCGAGTTACCAGAAAATAAATTATAGAAATGTAAAAAGATTTAGATGATTTTAAATTTTAGATATTGGTTTCGAAGAAAAAAAAAAATTGATTTAAACGAAGAATTTGTAAGTTTTGAAAACAAGATTTTAGAGCATCATAATAACTTTTACTTATTTAAGAAACGATTCTCATTAATTACAAATTTATTATTACTAATATATTTTTAATTATAATAATTCTTACTTTACCAAATTTTCTCAAAATACGTACCTTTTTATAAATTAAGAATTAATAATTTATCAGAGTATTATATCTATATATGATAAATTAGTTTTATATTTTTAAACGGTATTAACTATTTTTATTAAATAAATAAATATATATATATATATATATATTTTTTTAATAAAACCACTATCGACCCAGTTTACTAGCTTCGTGTAAATTGGTTTCTATTATCGAGAAAGTGGGAGAAAGGGCTATAATCATTATTCTCGTGATTCCTTTTTTTTTTTTAATTATTTTCTCAAATTTTAATGGAGGGGAGGAGAAGATAAAACCGGGAAAGTCTTGTCATTGTTATAAGATTATTATACCAATGATTAATTGGTGTTCATATAAGTTCACATTAATTATTGACCAGGTGGAGCTCTATTATTTATTCTCTCAAGAATCACACTTTACAATTGGTAATTTTTTCATAAATATTCATGGTTTTTACTTTGCAATATGGCGTTGAAATTTAGTACTTCCAAGAAAGATATAAGTAACATTGCGTACTCTCCATTTTTAATTATACGTGTGATTCTATTTAAAATATAATTTTTAATTATTTATCATTTGCTAATATTAATAAGAGTGTTTCTCCTATGAACCAAATTTCACGGTGAAATTTGATCCATATAGAAAAATTGATCCAGTTTATCCTTCAACAATCCGTGACTAATATTTTTTATTAATATAGGTCATACCCTTCAGCTTATTACGATCGATACCTTTTAGTAATATATGACATATAACCTTCATTTATCACGATCGATACTTTTTAATAATATAGGTCATACCATTCACTCATTACAACTAATATATTTTAGTAAATGGATCAAATTTCACCATGAAACCTTATTTAGAGGCAGACTTTTAAAGATTTATCATTCCTTTTCACCAGTGCTCCTAATAAATTCATTATCTTCTTGTAATTATAAACTTATTAATCATCAAGTAATTATAAATAAGGGTATATAATAGCCTTTGATTATCTAATTAATAAAAAATTGATTTGTGTAAATAAAATTAAGTAGGGACAAATACTATTCAACTTTGGTGTGTATGGTGCAATTGATTTTCGAATAACATTATTCAAAATGAACAAATAACATCATTTAAAATGAGTGCATGGTGCAAATAATGTATATAAAAATTTACTTTTAATTTATATTTCACTTTTCTTGAAGTGCCAAATATTTGAAACTGCTTGCATGCTGTGATTCAAATAATAATTGAAACAAATTAGAGACAAAAATTAAAGAAACCCTTAAACCCCACACCCCACCCATTATCTGAAAAAGAAACAAAAGTGAAATAAAAGAAAAAATTCATGCAGTAGTAACTTTTGTGAGGTGAACGTGTAAGGCCCATTAAACCGATAAGTGCTTTTGTAAAGGTCACCACTGTTTTCGGGCCCATTTGACCCAAATTAAATTTACCATTTTTATTAAAAGCCCAAATTCAGCAACCAATATCAACCAATGTTCAGCTCCCATGTGCCCCACATTGGGGGTGGGGGAAGGGGTAGGGGTAGGGTAGGGGGTGTCTTCTCTAAAATAATTCATTAACTTCGATACTCTTGTCACATTAAATGATTTTGAGTCAGATATGGATAAACTTCTAAATTCTAAAACATTCACTACTTCATAAATATCAACTTTTACTAATATTATAATATTGGAATTGAATGGATGACTACAGAGTAGTCATTTCACTTTTGAACTTAAAAGTATGTTTTAAATAGGATGTTATGTAATAAAATTGCAGAAGCTTAATTTTACTTGGCATTAATACATTAGAAATTGAGAAAAGTACTATTTTTTTTTCTAATTATTGTTTTATGAAATCTATTAGGAGGAGTCAACTCCAATCATACTACACAACAAAGCGTCGGTAACACATCAGATCAATGTAAGATTTTAAATTATAGTAGTAATTTATAAGATTCAAGTTTTAACATCCTTATCAATTTTGTACATTAACAAATTAAAATAGTAATTAATCAATTCTTACTTGGACCACATCCTTTATCTAAGAAATGAAGACACATTTGGAGTACATGAATTATGACTACTGATTAAAGGATGAATTTCATATGAGGTTACTCCACTTATATATTCGAATCCGTCATAAAATATAGAAACAATAAATTTCACGGTAAAAAAACTCGAAGTTCATCGCGTCATAGGTATTGTATTACCATTATCAACATTTTTATGTTGCCTAGTGGAGATTGGGATGATAGCTTTTGTGCAATATGAGCATGATCAGATTAGGAAAATTGGGTGAAAAATTTATCATATAAATTTTGAGAAAGCTCAGGCTAAGTTTAAGGCAGGCCGTCATTCTGGGGTACACGACCTGGAGGTTTAGCTGACAAGCCTGGGTTATGATGATTGATGGTGGATGTACAAAATAAATAAGAATGAAGTAATAAGTTGAATTTGAGGGTAAATTTCGTAAATTTTTATATATAAAGTAAATAAATGAGTTTGATTGAGTGTATGTGTGGGTTTAAAAGTAATGACATTGTATATTAAATTGTGGATATGAGTGTGGAGTTTATGAAAAATTTTCTATTTTAATTTTTTTTTGAGTCGTTTGAAAAAGAAAATTTAAAATTATTATGGAATGAAAAAAATTACTTCCTCCGTCCCAAGATAATTTTCATATGTAGTGTGGCACACACTTTAAGAAAAAAGAGTAATGGTTGAAGTTTTGAGGGATAAATTTGTAAACTTTTATGTATAAAGTAAAAAAACTTTATTGGGATGTGTGTATGTGAAAGTAAAAGTAATGACATTTGTGTAAATTAGTAAAAATTGTGAAGGTGAAGTTTATAAAAGAGTTTCCATTTTAAGGGTGTGAAAGTTAAGTTGGAGCGTCCAAAAAAAAGTATGAAAATTATCTTGGTAAGGGGTATATTTTTGGTACAAACATACATCATATTGTGTGCAACCTTGAATAGAAAAACCAGAAAGAGCCAAATCACTGTCAACAATTCAAGAAAAGTACAGGAAAGCATATACTCCCTCCGTCAGGATAATCTTTCACACTTGACTTTTTCAATGGTTTTTGTGTGAGGGTTATTTCATAGTAATACATTTACAAAAGTTATTTTATATGAATGATATCAACTAGCATATCATTCATATAAAATAACTTTTGTTAACGTATTACTATGAAATAACTCTCACACAAAAACCGTTAAATTCAAGTGTGAAAGGTTCTGGGACGGAGGAGTATAATATAATTGCCTCTTGTTTTAAAAGCGTCTAAGATTTTGGATTTGATTTCTCAACCTATCATAATTTGTAAGAATTTTTTAATTTTATATTAATAGTAAGAAAATTACAAGCCCATAATGTGATGAAATTTAAGAAAGTGTAAACGGAGCATTGGCCGAGGTTTGCATAATATTATTGTAAAGGGCCCTACTATTTACACCTCCATTTTTATTAGATACATCCATGTGTACAATAATTTTTAGCTTAATGTATTTTCAAATATAGCTCCATTTTTATTAGATACATCCATATGTATAATAATTTTTAGCTTAATATACTTTCAAATATAGCTATAGAGTGGGTGTATCTCATAAAAGTGGATGTGTAGATAGCAAGAGACTATTGTAAATGTTAGAATGCCTTTTAACTCTTTTGGGCTCACATTTCTATTTTTGGGTTTTCTTCATTGGTCCATTCTGTTAGGGGAGTATATATAGCCTCCCTTCCAATATAA
Organism: Paraleonurus japonicus; assembly: GCA_030762865.1. NCBI lineage: Eukaryota > Viridiplantae > Streptophyta > Magnoliopsida > Lamiales > Lamiaceae > Paraleonurus > Paraleonurus japonicus. The sequence goes on along the minus strand of CM061054.1, from coordinate 6,891,403 downwards.
CCCCTAGGTTAATATATATTATATAGCCGCTTACTCTCAACATAATAAAATTATTTTCCTCCGCCTATGGATATAATTAACTCATTATTAGTGAATCACGTAAATTTTGTGTTCTTAATTTTAATATATTTTTCTTGCATCCGTTTTAACAGTATGAAAGTCATTAGAAGAGCTAATGGCCGTGCGGCATTAAAAAGAATCAAGAAACAAGCCACCACTGAAGCCTGTCAAGTCTATCTATTTCATATGACTCACTAATTGAATTTGTATTTTTATTATTACTAAATATTAAATTTTGATTATTTCATGTGGGACTTGTAAAAGAATATCTTAATTAAGAATGTAACTTCAAAGCAATGAGAATAGAAATAAATCCAACTCCATATATCAAGAATTCAGCTCATTTCTTACACCGAAGGTTTCCCAGGTTTAAGGAAATATATTTACAAGAATTCTCACCAGTACAAAGGGTTGTATACGAATCAAATACTTTTATTCGATTCGGTATTCGTCTTTCGAAATTCGATATTCGTATTCGAAATTTTATGATTCGAATTCGATTACGAATATTCGATTTGATTCGATTATTAAACAAATACAAAATTATGATATCCGATTCGATATTCGTAAATATTTGATTCGATATTTAAATATATATTATAATATAAATATATATTATTTTTTATAGCAAATATATAAATCAATATATTAATATTATATAAATATATTAAGGCTCCAATTATTTGCACCATATATTTTATAAATACACCACACCACTCGAATAAAAACACCACCATTTTTAATAAATACACCAATTAAAAATATCATTTTGATTGGACGAATTTTACACAATATTTTTGCGATTTTTGGTTCATTAATGTAATTTTAGTAGATTCTCGAGAAGACTATAATGACTTCATTATCGGTTCATAATAAAGATTTGGATGTATTGGATCTTATAGTTCAAGGTTAACTCCTCACATGGTAGAAATTTTGATTTGTGGAGCAGATTAAGTTCGCCGACTTCATGGGATCAAGAATCCCATTATAACATAAGTTCTTTTAATTTTTTAATTCATTTTGAAATATAAGATGTTTTTATGAATAAACTGATTTTAATTATTTTTGTTTTTATTTAGGAGCAAAAAGAGCATATTCATGTCGTGTTGTGAACAACTTGAATTTGATTTGCAAAATCGATGGAAGATTGATTCTCGTTATGTAATTTGATAATTAATTTTTTTGTTTTGTATTTGATTATGTAACTTTTGAACTTATGACTTGTATTGTGAATTGAAACAACGAAATTAATTTTGAATTGAGTACTCAAAGAATATTGTTTAAAATATATTTGAGAAAAAATCGATTCGAATATTCGATTCGAGTATTCGAATAGTTCGAAAAATTCGATATCAATTTCAAATCGAATATAAATCACATTTACTATTCGAAAAATATTCGAATTCGAATTTGATATTCGAAAAATTTAACGAATACAAATTCAAAATAGCGGTATTCGATTCGATTACAACCCTAAGTACAATCACCATAAAATATTGCAAGTAATTAGAGTTACTATCATGTGAAAATCATTCACCTTAACTAATACTATTATAAACTAATATTATAACATTTTATAATGTAATTTTAGTTGATAAGTGCAACATCCCAATCATGAAACAATCAAAGACAATTAAAATGAAAAAGTTCAGCTATAGTAAAACTTATTGGGTTGGAATTAAATTCAGGGAAAACAATCAAGAGAACATATGAATATGATCTAAAGACATGAATTAAGGAAGTTACTATGAACTGCATCTTTCAAATCCACAACTAATAGTCTTCAATTATCTAAAAGCCTAGTCATCAACAAAAATGAACTTCAACAAAGGTGCAATACATAACCTTGCAAGACTAAACCCTTGCCTAATATAATTAACACGAAGAAACAGAGACGAGCACGAGTATTTCTAAATCTACAATATGCATCAGACAGAGAGTATGATCACATCAAGATCAATTAGTTGTTGTTGATATTCAACTCCTTTTGTCTTAAATCCAAAGCCATTCGCTCATTCTCCAGTTTCATCCTCTCGATTTCCATCTTCATCGTCTCTAACTCTCTGTCCTTTTCCGACAAAACCTCTGCCATTTGAACCTCTCTTTCTCCAGCTCCAACATTTGCATTTCCAAATTTAGCCTCCGTTCTTCTATCTGAAGATTCCAGTGACCCATCGTCTGCTTCTGTGATGTGGCATTCGTTTTCGTGCCTTCAGACAAAAACTTGTTTGCATCAATGTCTACATGTTCTGCCTGAAAATTGAAAGCTCGATTGCAATCTAAAGAATTCTTGAAACTAAAATCGTCATGATTATGACATTGTTTAGCCCTTTTGACAGCGTTACCCTCGTACCCACCATGATCGTCAAACTCACCTTCTTCATCAACCTCGTCATTTTCATCATTCAGACCCCGTTTCAAATCAGGGTCATCAAGGTCATTTCGACTCCTAAGAGCCAAACGCAGCGAGCGTTGCAATTCAGGGTCAGGCGGGAGATGCAAACGGTTCCCATTATGATACGAACACATTTCTTCATAATGCAAATGCTTCGAGCTCAAAATTTTACGAACCTCTTCTTTCCCTTTCTCAGAAACATGATCCATCACATCTAAAAGTGATGGATTTTCAACAACTTCACACGAAGTTCCTCTCCCTAGAATCTCATTCAGCCTCTTATACCGTTTATTGAGGTCGTTGAATTTATCCTCACATTGCTGAGGAGAAACGAAATGACCCCTTTCAGCCATAACTTTTGAAACTGATTTCCATTTCCCCTTTTTCTGCAAATTTGTGTATTTTCGTCTTTCCCCCTCCATATTCAGCCCCCGCCTCTTCACTTATATAAGAAACAGCTGTGATTAAAAGCTTAACCATATTATCAGTCCATTTCACTCGTTGCCATGGAGACGATTTCTTCCCCTTGCCTGGATTATCAGCAGCATCTTCTGTTAGGCTCGGTTCATCCTCATCACTTCCGGATTTACCCCTATTGTAGTCTGTTAAGGAAAACGAACGATCCTCCTGATTTCCCCCATTGAAAGGGGAAATTCGTTTGATGAAGCATCGTTGATCCTTGTCTAAGATGATGAGGAGGAGGAGGTGGGAGGGGTTGCTGCTGGTGATGATGAACTCTCATTGGTCCTAAATCAAAACCTCCATAAGAACCACTACCTTGCATAGCATTTCTTGAAGACAGATCTCCTTCCATATCCCTTTAGGACAGAATTCAAATCAAACAGAAAAATTGCATTCACCTAATCAATCAAATTTGGCAAACAAAGCATTAATTTTTTTTTTTTTCACCAAGATCCTAAAAACCCTCAAAATCTAGAGGTTTCTTCACAACTACAAACGCATATATTCACTTTTTTTTTTTTTTTTTTTGGTCATTTCTTATACCACATGAACAACCTTATGAATACCCCTAACCAATCTAAAGCAAAATCCAATCCTTCAAGGGCTTAAACAAGATCCCTAAATCAATTATCAACTTTCTTTTTTTGCAAAATACATTGATACACCAGTCAACACATAGCAATACACTATCAATCCAGCGAATTTTCAGTCATGAACAATACATAAAAAGAAAAAGAAAAACCCTCAAGTTGAAAACAAATAACACCAGAAAAAACGCAGAAAACAAGAAAAAAGCACCAATCTTTGCACCAAAAACATAAGAAACAGAAGCGTAATTTGGTAAAAATCACTTGGAAGGCAAAATCAAGATTTGACCTATCGAACCTGGGCGGAATTGGAGGATGAGTGTAGTAGTAGACCTGAAAAGCCTCGATAAATTGGGATTGGGAGGTTGAATTGTAAAAATTGGAGGAGTGAAAGGGTTGTTAAGGTGCAATGTATGGAGGATTGAAGGGTCCACAGAGCATATATTTTTATAGGAAACACACAAAAAACACACGCATCTCCTGAAATGAAGGCTAAAAGCTTATGTCAACAGCAACTATTGTACCAAGTTGTCTGTAAAATAGTTACGCCTTTTTGTAGCTTCTGTGTACAGCGTTTCAACACTAAATTTTGGGTTATTTTTTTTTTTAATATTATAAGAAATATATTCTCTGAGTCATTTAAAACATTTTACCCTTTTTGCGCAATATTTAAGAAAAATGTGTAATTAATAGAATATTGTGGAATAATTTTATAAAATTTTATTGTTAAGATAAAAAAGTTGATTGTAAAAAGTAATAATATTTTATATATATATGGAAAATGTAAAGATGAAGTCTAGGAGGAATCATCTTTTAATAGGTTGTGCATTTACTCCTTTTATTTTTCAAATAATATTTATTCTATACTTCATTTGTTCCTTATTAAATGCGGTTTTAGCCATTAAAAAAAAAAATTAGACAATCTTATTTTTAATCAATCTTCATCTCTTCAATCTTGTATCTCTCTTCTTTCTAAAAAAAGTCTTGTATCTCTCTTGTTATTTCTTATGCCAATTTTTAAATATAATTAATAAAAATACTTCATTTGTCTCTTAATTAACACTCAATTTTCATTTCTAGTTTGTCTCCAAACACATTGTAAATCCTTAAAAACATATTCATCCTTGAACATTATTTTCATAATATGCACATACTTGCACAAATTATTATTACCTTTTATTTTTAATCATATCAATTTATTTACTTTAACAATAAAACTTTATAAAATTATTCGCCAATACTTTATTCATTACACATTTTTCTAAATATTGTTTAAAGGGATGAGTACTTTTCTTTTTTTCTCATATATTTACTGAAAGTTTCTCTCTTACTAAAAATTGAGAAATATAATTTATTGTTTTAATTTGCTTTCTTAAAATTAATATTTATCTTGATTGGAATTGCCGAATTGGACACAAAAATAATTTGGCAAAATTTTGTATGAACAAATTTTTACCATAAAATAGATTTTGATAGTTATAATTATTTTATTAAAATATATTAATCATCTTTATTATAAAATGTTAGTTTTTATGATATTAATTATTTTATTGAAGGGTATCGTAGAAAGTATTAGTTACTTTTTAAAAAATATTAGAAGTAATTGTTTTATTGGTATTAATTATAAATTAATTTTATGGTGAAATTGACAAGACAAACTCAATTTATTTTGTTAGTGATGTATTAGGGTCGCCCGTCGTTGTAATAAGAATGCACATAAATTACACGTAATACGTAATATAGGTCGAGTTAATGTAAAAGTTTATGATTTTATTATCTATAATAACAAATGATTATTCACGCAATTAAAAGTATAAAATTTACGAGTAAAAGATGTGCCAATAAACTTGAGTTTAAGTACAAACTTAGAAACTCATAGATCAACAAACCTCCATACAAGACCTAGGACTCAAGATCCATGAAGAATAAGAAAAATTAAAAAGAGAAATTTCTTTCACCGAGATCAACTCCAAAATCTACTCCCAATCTCATCAACTATAGACTCCTTATTCCAACTAGAGCCTTCAAAAATCAATTTGTTCCTCCTCTTTCATATGACCCTAATAACACAAACTCACAACCCAATAGAAAAGAGTTCACCTTTTTTTTTTACATTGAAAGCAACTTGAGTGGTATAAAAAATGATCTCTAATCCAGTTATGCATTACCGTTGAATATCCAATCCATTTGTAAACATCCTGCCACACAGCTGCAGAATGACTGCACAAAAGAAATAAATGGCTTGTTGATTCCACTTCCTCCCCACATAATGAGCAGCTTGCGTCATTTGAAGATATGATTCCTCGGCGAAGCAAATTCTCCTTAGTCGTCAGTCTCCACGCCAATGTTGCAGATTTGAAGGGAACAAGTTTGTTCCACACCAATATGTAAAATTTTAGTAAAATTCAATACTTGTAATAAGTAGTAGTTTAAAACTTTTCAAAGATTAAATTTTACATTTAAAATATATATTTTTAAAAAATCATATAATTTTTTTTTTTCATGATTAGAGATTTTATTATATATTTATTATTATCAATAAATAATTTACCTAAATACAATGAATTGATATCAGATAATAAAAAAGTGAAACATTCATAAATTTTAATAGCTCTCTCTCTCTATATATAAAATATAGGCTCATTCAAAAAAATAATAAAAGTTATTTTCTCATCTAAAATAGATTGAAAGATTTTTTTATTTTTTTAAAGAAATAGATTGAACGATTTTTTGAAGAAATAGATTGAACGATTTGGAATAAAATAATTAGGGAAAATTACAAATAAGTGTAAAAAATTAGCAAAATTACAAAGAGGTGTAAAAGTGCAAATTTTTGTGCTTACATTGCAAAAAAATTTGTGCTTATGTGCAAATTTTTACACCTAGTTGTAATACTACTTACCTCTTTCTACCTTATTGTAAATGACCCTATAAGTTATTCATTATATATTTAGTAGGTCATTTACAATAAGGTAGAAAGAGGTGAAACCTTATTACAACTAGGTGTAAAAATTTGCACGTAAGCACAAATTTTTTTTTTTTGTAAGCACAAAAATTTGCACTTTACTTTTACACCTGCTTGTAATTTTGCTAATTTTTTACACCTATTTGTAATTTTCCCTTTAGTAAATACCAACTAAATTTATATTCCTACACTTTTCTATTATTTACTCATAAGACACTCATTACTTTAATCTAAATTTTTTATTATTTCTTCTTTTTCATCACATCATTTGTACTATATTTATTTTATATTACTTTATCTTAAATCTTAATCTTTATATCCAAAAGAAACGGGTAACTTATATCGGGACAGCGGGAGTAATATATTATACAGCTTCTGGGCTTTAAAACAATACTAATACTTTAATTTATTAAAATTTGTATCATTTAATTTACTAAAAAAATCTAAAACAAACACACATATTAATGTTTCTAGAATTTTAAAAGCATTTTTAAAAAATTATTTAAACACCAAAACAAACATCACCTAAATATTCATGCTTTATCATTTTAATAAAATAAAACATTATTTTTCTTAATCTTTGTGGAGCTTAAACCAATAGAATTAAATCGCCACTCACGTTTCTCGTTAATTGCTAGTTTGCAGGGTTTATAAAAAGGGGGTTTCTTTTCTACTAAAGAATTTGCAGTGAAAAGGAAGGAGAAAGAAGAGGAGGAGGAGGAAAGCAAGCAGTAGTGAGGAATAAAAAATATGGGAAGCGAAGAGGAGAGCGCCGTGAAGGAGCCATTGGACCTCATTCGTCTCAGCCTTGACGAACGCATCTACGTTAAGCTTCGTCACGATCGCGAGCTCCGTGGGAAACTTCATGTATGGTCCTCTCTCTCTTTCTTTGCTCTCTATCTCTATATTTATTGCTGTTACATGTATTTGAGCGTGTTTCTGTTTGTGTGGTTTTTTCTCGTGTAAGTTGAGAATAGTTGTTGTAATTGATAATTGAGTTGAGTAGGAGTAGTTTTATGCTTGAGGAGCGATGGGATTTCACAAAATTAGGTATGCGGCGGAGGAGGATGGATTGTGGGGGTTTAGGGTTTCGATTTTTTTTTTTTTAGTTGATTACTCTGATTCTGGATATTTTTGGGACTGAATTGCTAGTTTTCTTTTCCTGGTTCTGATTTTCTACTCAGTTTTTCCTTCTCTTATTCATATGTTATGTGGGAAACTTATTATATGAGGCTGAATTACTAGGTTTCATTTTTAATTTTTTGTGGTTTCTACCCAATTTTTCCTTCTCTTATCAAGTTATTCATTTGTTATGTCAAATTTTAACAAAATATTCCTTTTCCTTAACTATTCCATATTTAAATAATAATGACAATGCAATTATCTGAGATATGGATCCTCTGCCTTGTTTATAACATAGAAAAATAGCTAAAGCTTCTTTTGGTGAGTTAGTGAATGGTTGGCTGATTTTATAAAAAGATAAAGTAGCTTACAACTAATTTACTTATTGTGCAACTCTAAGTCAGTTCATGAACTAACTGATTTTTCTGTGTGTTCTGTCATACCAAATGATCTGGATCCATATTGGGGCTATCTGACTTTGTTATGATGGGTCTGTGTAGATTTTAATTGTGGATGTGTAAACTGACAATTAGTGGAACTACTCTTTGTTCTACTAACTTGTGATTTGGCATTTGTTTTCATAATGTAATGGCTCACACTTGCACACGTTTTTAAACAACTTAAAGACTGATATGAGACTCTACAAATCCCATTAACCTGTATACAGCTTGTTACAACCTTTTTATGTCTTATCATGTCTGTATAGTCTTTATAACCTTTCCTAATAGCTCACTTGTTAGAAAAGCGGTAACCTCAAAGTTCCTGCAATTGTTGATAATCTTTCGAAAAGGTTGTTCTATTGCCCCTGGAGCAATGCATGAAAGCGACACACACTGTGACTAATTTTATAACTGCTGCATTACCTAATTTGAGTAAAATATGCACAACAATGAGTTAAGAAGTAACAAAACACTCAAGTTTAACTGTTTGCTGTTATTCTTGAAAATCTTGACACCTTATATTCTACTATTGTGATAATTTTTGCAGGCTTATGATCAGCACTTGAATATGATCCTAGGTGATGTTGAAGAGATTGTTACAACTGTGGAGATTGATGATGAAACATACGAGGAAATTGTCAGGGTATGTTATTACATCATGACATGTACTAGCGATAATTCTTTTAGTAATATTATCTGCAACCATTTGAAAAGCATTTCCCCTAGATGCTGCTAGCCTGCTACTTTGTTGTTTAAGATGGCTTAAAATTTCCTTAGAACAATCCCCTGTGAAAAACTCCTCCCACTTGGAGTTACTTCATGCTGTATGCCAGCTCTGCTTTTGCTGTTCACTAAGGAAATTATTGGGTGAATCTATTATCGCAAGAGAGGTCTAATATGATATTCCTTCCGTTCCACTATTAACTGTCGTTTTTCGGTGTTTCACATCAATTAAGAAAGTTATTTAATACCATTTTATTTTTGTAAAATGATTAATATGCCCTATTGCAGGTTATCATTGATTCTTGTATTTCAACATATGAGACCTGTCACAAAAATTAAGAAAAAGACAGTTGAAAAAAATAAATTTTTGGATACAAAAATGGTAGATTTTAGAATATTTTTTTCTCTAAAATGACAGATAAATTGGAACCGGAGGGAGTATCTTATTTAATGATACCAAAAGCTCTACCAGAACCAGTTTGAACTTAATCACGAGTAGTTTAGGCCAAAAGTAGGTTAAAACCAAATTTGTCACGGTTTCTGCTAATAATTGATTATCAGACTAGAATATTACAACTTGCATCCATTTTCTTCTTTCAAACATTGCATGTGGACAGTGCTAGAGTTTATTTCATAAGGTTTATGGGACAATGTTTTGAATTGGAAATCAATGGTTCTTAGTGCTTCTGTTGGAACCATATATGATTCTCAAGAGAGAGTGCAGAAAAGGGCTTAATGTTTCCAATGTCATAATCCTAGTTTTTCATTTTTAGTCTGGCTTATTTCGACATCCATTGTTTTATTCTTTTGCAGACTACTAGACGTACTGTACCGTTTTTATTCGTGAGAGGAGATGGTGTCATATTGGTCTCACCTCCGTTGAGAACAGCTTGATACAGAAGATGTACTGCCGCTTTTTAGGTCATAACAAGAGCTCTTTTTTCTTGTGTATTTCTGCATTTCCCTATTTGTTATGTACCCTTTTGGTAACTTTTAGATTTATCGTGTATTTACTGTTAAGACTTGAAGAATGCTTAGTAATTGTCCATTGGAACTACTGAAGTAGAAAATGCATCAATTTACGCGGCTTTTGGTGGAGTTGCTGTTGACTACTGGTCAGTCGTCATGATACTTTGTCCATTTTCACATTCTTACTACTGGTCAAGTCGATATGTTGCCGGGTTTAAGTTTAAACTCGACTTGAGCAAACTCAATACATTTGTGTTCAACTTGACTTGTTTCGATGACTTGCATTCCAATTAAAAGGCTTGATAAGGTTATAATTGTGTGTGAATAACTAAATAGATACAGGAAGGTTGAATAAGGCTTGTGAGTTTTAACAATTAGAGTGGAGCTATGGTTTAAATTTATTTATTTATTATTTTTGAGTTAAATTCCAATTAACTGGGCAGCCGACTCTACTTAATTACACCCCTGTTGGCTCGACTAACTGCACTGCTGTTTTATTATTGAGGATGGAAATCGTTCAGTAAATTATAAATTTTCTAGAATGTTTGGCAATTTGCCAAGCTAGTATATTTTCGCCAACTCTATACATGGTTTGTAAAGTTCTGTTACCATTTCTTTGCACTGCACTTGATAATAACCTAATATAATGGGAGAATAGTTTTTTAAGGTTCCTAACTATAGGAGTCTAGCCATTTAACAACTGTATGTAGATCATTAATTATTTTTGCAAATTTAACTTGTCCCATAAAATGACCTACATTTGTCAAAAAATAAATTAATGGCCAACAAAGTGATCTAAAATAATTATTGATTATATTAAAATTCAAACACGTTGTCCTTAAATTATCACCTTGTTAAGTCATGGGCCTTTAAAAAAATTCCAAGTAAGTGCCCCAAGATAACAAAATTTCCCACCGAGAAAAAATTAAGCCGCTTGCTTAATATATATTGACCATTAGGATATTCGATAGACGGCAATAACCAGTATCAGTTCATAAAACAAAGAAAGTGTGCATATTCATTAGGTACAAATGATTAACAGGAAACTTTTGAGTATACAAACACTTCCAAAATAGCGACGATCAATCCGAACACAAAAAGGTACTCAACTCGATGCCTATGCACACTAATAACTGCTCCGAATACAAATCTTCTTTTTTTCCAAAAATAACATGGATTTACTAAAATACAACAATACCACAAGAATGCAATAGATGAGGAGTACAAATATATATACAAGTCTATCTACGCCTTTGCCTCGAGTAACTCGGTGAGTTGGTGTTTCTAAAGCTTCTGCTGGGAGAATCCATCGACCCTCTGAAAGAAGCGTATGCTGCTTTGGCTGATTCCGGAACTGAGTCCAATGGAAGTGACTCGACAAAGCATGCTGTATTGATCCTTGTCCTTTCAAGCTCCGATTGAAGCAGTTCTGTGCTGTACTGCTGGGCTAAAGCCTAAACGAGAGGGGTAAATTGGGTAATACAAGTTGTTTTCCATGCACATATATGCAAGCAATATGAGTTAATCTAAAATTTCACATCCATTCTTTTTGCTGATTTAAAATGCAAGTTTCTATTTCCATTTGGCAAGTGTATATCTAGGTCATTGTACCTTCAATTTTTTAAAATTAAATTCCAGGATTTTTCGTTAGTATTGGGTTCCTATACTTAAATTTTCTTAATTGGATGACCGGATCCCTAAATTTTTTATTTTTGGTTTCAATAATGTTCTTGCACTTATATTTGCACTTACTCTTTTCTTTTAACAATTTTTTTTTTTTTACTGAGAACTCTATTCTTAATGATACCAAGCAGATATTTGGTAAAATTAGTAGTAAGCAACATAGACATTTCACCTTACTAATCTAAAGGGGAGTTTGGTTCAAATTCTTCAAATCAATGGGAATGTTAATGAGAATCTCTTTTCCCTCTACGCCCGTAAATAAAGAGATATGTTGTAGGAAAGGTTGGCTTAATGATGATTACATTTTTAATGTTTGCTCTAATTTTGTAAAAGGGGGCAGAAAATGAGAGTAGTTGAGGAACAGTGGAATGATTAAGGAGAAATGGTTATAGTAAGGGGAGATAGTTAATCAAAATGAAGTAGTGATTAACTTATTTTGAGTCTCATTATCCCGTCTGAAGTATGAATGGGGTAATGATTAACTTATTTTGAGTCGCATTACCATAAGAAGTATGAAAAAGATGAATTGATCATCTTTAGTTCTCATTAACCACCACAATTACCCCACGTTCATTCACATTACTATTCTCATTGAAATTTTTAAAACCAAACACCCCCTACATATGTCCAGTGTGGTATAGATCACTGGGTAATGCAAGATGAGCAATAGTTTATAGGAGAAGCACTAGGAATCACAGTCTTAAGAGAATTATAAATATAATGGATAAACTAAATCATGGAAAGATATGCAAAGATAAATGGTTGTTCTTACAATGAGGTCATCAGGTGATGCGCTTGAGCCTGACTGTCTGTCATCTGCAAGCACATCATCACTTCCACGAGTAGGCCGGCGCTGATGACTGGGGGACTCCACAACCTCTGTCACAGTTTCTATAGCCTTTTCCAATAGTACCCCTTGTAAAGACTTAAGTGCACTCCTTGCATCATGTGTGAAGTAAGGATTCAATATCGTCTCGAAATATTCAAGCTACACAACAATGAAGAAAAATAATTAGCTGCCCAATGATCGTAAAAATCTGAGTGAACCTTTTGTGTTGGGGTGGGGGCGGTTATCATTTTCTCACTAAGGGTATGTTTGACTTGGGATTTATTAGGATCTTGAATTTCAAAATCTCAATAAATTGTAACGGTGTGTGTTTGGTTTGAAATTTAAATAGGGTAAAATTTAACTTTATGTCAAAAAGATGAGTAGGAGTCTGTGATGTTGTATGATTATATTATTTGTAATTGTAATGTTTGATGGTTTGTGTAATAATGGTGTGATTTATTGGAAATTGCAAAAGTGAGAACAAAAGGTGTGGAAGGTGATAAATAAAATAAGGGTGAGAATAAAAAAATCATATTTGCATTAATGAGTCATTGGAGAAAGTATGGTGTTGAAAAAATGGTATTCATAGGGTTTACAGGTATTTATAGTGGGGATGTATTAGGTTTTTAAAAATCGGATTCTAAATCCAAAAGTAGAACCGGATATAATTTCAAGTCCGGTTTTCAAGTCCCATGTCACACATACCCTAACAGTTTCGTTTTATGCCATTATGAATCTTTGATGGTTGAATTCAGATAACCTCGGTTTACCTCAAGCATTAGTTGAGAAAAGCCATTTGCATCCAATGCCTTAAGATCTTTGGTTTTGTTTTCGTTAAAGAGACCAAGGAGTATATCAATCAGGCCTTCAACAAGAATACCAAGAATCTTGTCCAGCAGAGGCTTACAGCCAGCAAAAACCTGCATGAAGTTAATCTTCTAGTTAAAAATTGTCCAAGCAAACCTATGTAAAAAGTAGTTCTGCTCGACTTTGAGAAAAGTTCCTTAGATTGATGCATATAATTTGATCATGTGATAATGAAGAAATTCAAAAAGTCTCACAAGTTCTAATATGTATAACTGGAGGAAATTTTCTTGAGTTAGGACGGTACCTCTGCATGTACAGCTACCAAAGTATGAAGTAAGTCGACAGCTGCATCTCTAACTCCCTGCAAGTTTGTATGTATCAATGAATACACAATTAAATATTACTCAAGCTGTGGTCACTTGAGCAAAGAAACAAATGAAAGCATCCATCCTCACTTTGACAGCAGGTGCTGCTCCCCATTGAACTCCAGCATCCAATAAGTAATTTACTGCAGCTGATCTGATCAAGTTTGTCTGGGAAAATGGATACAAAATGATAATATGATTAAGCTCAAAAAGTAGCAGCCGAAAATTCAAAACCCAAGAGACATAATTCTCATAATGGAAGTTGGTCTAGGAAATATTTAACAATAAGATAATCTAGTCCTTACAAATATATCTTATTTGGGGTGGGGGGACCAACTATGATCATCAAATAAGACAGGACTTCAGTGGCACATTATTTAGTTCAGTCACTGCCATTTTTATTTTTAAAGCTTTCAACCCTGCATTGTTATTGGAGGAACTTCACTAAGAAGTAAGAAAAAGAAGAATATAAGAATTTTTAAAGTCATTGTTAGAATGTCAGAGACTGGGATGAGTTCCACCTCCACAATCATATTTGTATTTGATGTGCTAAATGGAACAAATAGTATTTGACACAATCAACAAAAGAGCTCACTTTGCTTGACCAGATACGCATTAGAAAGAATAAGGAAGTGCACTTAAGGTGAGACCTTTAGATGCACCAGTACGACATATAGAAAATAGAAAATCATTAGCTTGGGGAAGGGGAACACTTAAAAAGAATCGCTAAGAAATTACTAATAGACATGCTAATATAGACGTGAACATGAGTTCTGCAGCCACTTGGTGTCATGTCCACGAATTGTAAATTTGTTTAGTAAAATGTTTTTATTTCGTATCAAAACATACATCCATAAATATATACATATGTCCATCATAAAACTTAAACAATCTTACAAGTCAAGTGGACACAATTTTTGGCATACCTTTGCTAGAGTATATTTTTCAATAACCTTCTCTTCAAGACCAGTGAAATTTATAACCAGCTCTTGCAGGTCAGCATCCTCCTCAATTTTCCCCCTGAATAGGCAAAATAAATAAGCTTAGCATGTTAATATCCAGAAAAGAGGTAGAAATTTTGCTGAAGAAAAACTCTCCCCATAAACGAGATAGCGTAACCATGAATATAAAAACCCCTGAAATTGGGTTCCTCAATAAATTTAAGATATTTTGGGTTCAGAGAAAAAGACCATTTTTGCTTTCAACCATTTCCTCGAAGGATCGGAAGAGGTAATATGCATAAATGATAAAGGAGAATTACTGTTTGTGAGGACTACCAGTATTTTTACTGTTAAAATTAACATTTCTAAGGAATTAATAAAAAATCAAATATGAATGGCTCATACCTCACAATACTCTACTTAACTGACAGACTTCACGCTTCATTTTCATAGATATTAAAACATGTGTTGCTTATATATACCTGGATTGCAGCCAAATATTTTTGTATTTTCCATACAATTCCAGAGCAAGTTCATCTTTGCAATATCCAATATTACTTAGGACCATTAACAGCTGTTGATGTGGATCGACAAGACTTCCAGGGAGAGGATCGACCAATTCTTCCACTGGTTCGTGCGAATATCCATTCTGGAAATGCAGACTTCCAATATCTGACCTATTTTGTCTAAGCTCAGACCCTATGTGCTCCAAATGACCTGTTGATTGTGTCCACAAAAGGAGTAGCAACTTTTAGAGCATAACTCTTTTCTTGATATTTTTGGAAATAAGACTAACAGTTCAGTCACTCAAGATGAAGACAAAAGCAGCAGGAGAAAGCTCATCATTCTTCATACCAGCAAAATCCAGTAAAGAGTTCAGAAGGGCAAGCCTAACTGATTCTTGAATTTCTTGAAGCTGTGCAAAAGCATCTTCTGATTTTGCTGATTCACCTTGCAAAGAACTGAGTATCCTGAAATCAAGTTCAAACAGTAAACACATATCAAACAGTAGATCAACTTTCTAAAGAAACTGCAGCTGACATGCAATTCTATTCTTCTTCAGTTATTTAATGTAGTGCAATTTATTTTAATCCTACTCGTAGTGACGTTATTTGGCTTTATATACTCAGATGCCAATAGGCATGCACCGCATGCCAAACACCAGAGTAGATTAAAGCAAGAGAGGAAAATGAATCCTTTAGAGAAAAACTAGCTCATAGGTATTGCATCCTACAATGGACATCCTCAGCACAGCCAAATAGTCTTTTACAATACAGAAATGCATCTGTCTTTCCTTTCATTTCAGGCAATCGCCTTGGAATACAAAACCCAGTCAAAATAATCAAATTGCGTAGATAACATATAACTAATACAATTTTACTTTCCCCATACAAGGTTGTTGAAGATGCACAAAGGCGCAAAAGGGTACTGGTGCTTATGACTATCACACAGGTGCAATTTAAAAATAAAAGAGTAAAATGATTATAAAAAAATTACTAATTTACTAGGCTCTAGAGCAAATATAATAACAAAAAGAAAATAGAAGTTTAAAATCTTCAACACAGAAGGTTCTTGAGCTTATGAATACTAATAGCAACAGTTTTTTTATCACTGTCAATTATTTAAAGGCAGTCAGTCCCATCAAGCCCAATAACGTCTTCATAATCATTACGTTGACCATTTCCTATTTTCTTCTTCAAATTAATTTCTTCCTCATCTATAAGCACTAGCAGAGTTAGCTCTCGTATGAAAAGATGCCTTGGCATTTCCATTTGGTTAGGCCTAGTATTTGAGGTGCAAGCAGAAGTTGTTTTTGCTTTATGTTCTTTCATATTTATTATTAATTTATATTGAAATAATAGGCGGGGTTAGATCTATCATAAGTTCATTTTCTTCATTTTTATTCTATGGTTCAGATTTAAACACAGTTGAAAAACAATTAATATGCAATAAACAACTTTGTAACGTTGCCCGCCTGTCTGGTTGAGGCACAAAGGGTTGAGCCAGGTCATGCAAGAGAGTGCCTTTAACATCTCTCCCCCACCCCCACCAACAAAACAAAAAAAAAAAAAAAAAAACAATT
This sequence comes from Paraleonurus japonicus, assembly GCA_030762865.1. Classification (NCBI taxonomy): domain Eukaryota; kingdom Viridiplantae; phylum Streptophyta; class Magnoliopsida; order Lamiales; family Lamiaceae; genus Paraleonurus; species Paraleonurus japonicus. The sequence goes on along the minus strand of CM061054.1, from coordinate 6,874,972 downwards.
TCATAGCCTTATGCATGGATGAGCTGCCAAATGGGCAAATTATGTTATGCGCAGAAGATCCCAAAGCACAGAGCAACCCATCCTAGCTTCTTTTTTTTTTATAAGGAACATAAAGTTAGTTGTAACTGAAAATGTGTAAAGGATGAGAGATCCCTCACACGCAATACATCTGTAGATTACAACCATGACTACATAGCGTAACTCCAATTCCTCACTAGATCAGATACAGAATATGACTTAAAAAATCTATGACACGACGACCATAAGGCCACTCTCCTAGCTATTTATTCTTTCAAGAAAATGGGTTCAATGAATAGTTATTGCATATTTGTATAGACGTCCACAAGATAACTTGAATTCAATACCTTCATTTAACACACCTCTGTATGTACCATTATGAATAAAGCACAGATTAACTCATCCTTAAGGTAGACCCTCCTAGCATTAATTCTTACAAGAAATGGGTTCAAGTTAATTACTATAAAGTATACGTAGGCATGAAATATTTTACGACTAAATGATGATAAGACCCAGATCCAAAAACTGAACAAATGGAGTGAGAGTATGTGGATCCAGTTGCTGTCTTCATAATAATTTTTAGTAAGGGGTTGTGGGCGGAATACCCGAGTAGTTATGAGATTGGCTTGCTCCATTAAATAATTTCATGTTCCAATAATTTTACTCACTCTTCTTTGTTCCCCTTTTCATCTGTTTGCTAACTTATTGTTGTCACTTCTATCCTATACTCATAGTAACTGGGGGACGAGGAGGGGAAGAGCATAGGTTTAAGAGAGTGGACAATGAGGTTGGAGGTGGTGTTTCTGGTGGTCTATGGTGTCATGATATGAATGTGCAGTGATTCAGGTGGTTAGGACGACGGATGCAGCTGGGAGAGTATCATGGCTGGGTGAGCAGGTGGGAGAAGGGGTCAGAAAATGCAGGGATAAACTGTTATTGGTGCATGAAAAACTATGGGAAAACAAACAATGCATATAACCAGTAGTCCTCCTCGCTTGAAGTGTATAATATGCTTAGGCACTGCAGTATCCCCTCCCCCAAACCCCTAACACCTAAGAAAAAGTTAAGTGAAAGAAAGCTATCATGTTTATATAATATATAGTGGTATCCTCGATGCTGACAATATCCTAAAGCTATTTTTTCACTTCTGTTTCTATCTACAGTTAACAGCAAAAACACCACCTTGGTTTGGAAGGAATAAATATAATCCAGAAAGGGAAACAAAAACCAAAATCATACACTCACTCATTTATTTGATCCATTGCTGAGATCATAACTGCGCGGAATGCCAAGGGCAGTGATGAGATTGAATACGGAGACTTGTTTCTTTCTAGAATAGACACAGGAACCCAAGACTCGTCTTTTGATATCTCATCTATTGAAGTCCGCATCCATGCACACAGCCTGAGTATGTAGATCTTTGATATCTCAAACTCAAGTGCCCTCAACATTGTGGCTGTGAAAGTGGAGTATAGTCAAAACAATTAAACGGATAATAACTCAGTAGAAAGGAGCAACACATTATATTACTTGTGTTCAGTTTTAAGCTAAATAGTACCAGCAATTAGAGGTGCAGATTCTTTTGTTTCAAAAGCACGGCCTGCCCTGGAAACCTCCTTTATGGAATCATTCATGTGAGGACTGAGAATATTTGATTCTTCAAGATCACGAAATGTACTGAGAACCTGTACAAGGGTTTGCACACAGAAAATGATACAATAGCAATCACATTGTCACCTGACGCAAAAGTTTTTACCATAACAATGGACAATCTAAAGCACATTCATATCTAAGAAAAGGATTCCAAATGGTAAAGTCATGACAAGTAATATACTTCAGCAGCACTAATATTTAATGAAGCAATCATGAGCCACCAAAGAGGTCAATAGTGCAAACATACCAATAGTTCTACATCTTCTTTCATTATTGACAGTTCTGACATCAAACATATGAAAGACATGGCATTACCTTAGACTCGTATGCTGATAAAGTATTGCGTATCATCCCAGCAACGTCGTCAAGAGAATCTCCCACTTTATCCTCAGTTTTGTTCACAGAACTATTTGTGCTTGTATCAGCAGACACTTGGGAAGACTGCAGAAGGGAAGATACTAATATTACAAAAGGAAATGAACTAATGCTACAATATTGATTTTGAAAACTAAGAAAATAATATCCGAAAATAATATATGGTAATGGAAGGGGGAAAATGAGAATAGGATGGTAATGAAAGTGGTGGAAAATGGAAAGGGTATGGTCCTTGTAATTGTATTGCTTGGTTGGTAATGAGAGTGACTATCATAACCCTTATTTTGTTTGGTTTGCCCAAATATTTTAGGAACAGAATTAAATTTGACTTGTAATTAATTTTTTTAACAACATAACATTGATGACTTGGTTAAACAAAAATATAATACCATAACAAAATTACTGAACTACCAATATCAGATTTAGATAACAAACACAGCATCAAGTTCCTCGTAATTGGACACCAAGACTTATACAGCGAGTTGTCCCCCTAGTGATCTGATTCAAAAATAGAGGAGAAAGAATTTATCTCATCTAAAAGTCTGAACTTTTAGAAAGGTGTGGAATAATATTATATTAATTCCCCTAATACTCCCCCTCACTCATGGGCTGGATTCTCTAATTAACCCTTTTGGGGAGGAGGCCCATTGAGTAGATAATTTAATATGGGTGGAGTTGCTTTTGGTGGGGTTTGATCCTGGGCCTTTGGTTCTTGATAGCAGGAACGAATTTCATCTCATCTAAAAGTCAGAACTTTTAGAGAGGCGTGGAATTAATCCATTTATATTAATTCCCCTAAAAGAGGAATAGATAAGTCGAAGTGGATAGTATAAAAGGGCATATATCATTTTGTGTACTCTAAATGTTGCGCCTACAGTTCATGTTTATGTTCTGCAACACCTCCGAAGAGGACTTAATGAGCTTGTGAATATACCTTTGCAAATTTTCCACTCGAAACTGAAAGTGCGACTTTCCAGAAGATTGGTACATGATGGATAAGCACAGCAGTTAACTGGCGGATATATCTGCCCCGAAGAGAATCAAGTTCTTCGCTTGTCATTTCTGCCGGGAGTAGGTCTCCAGAGTTTAGAGCATCTAGAGAGAGATCCTCTGACTGATAATCATAAAGCGAAACATGATTTGTAGAAATCAACCTCTCCAAACAAATTTGATAACAGTCAAGTGTCTTGTACTTACCGATTGGTTTTAAATCTTGCTGAATTTGCCTCCACTTAGCATCAGAGAGTGCTTTTTCACGAAGCTCATTCTGCAAATTCTCCATTCTTGTTTCATGATCTAAAGTACATTTCTCAAGCAACCCTCTTATTTTGCGGTTCTTTATCAAAGAAAACACAAAAGTTCATCAGAAGTCACAAAAATGGTCCAAAAGTAACTAAGATTCTTTTGATGGAAAGTCACATAAGATAGCAATTAGGAACACGGGAACTAGAAATACTAAATTTCTATCACGTCCATGAGATCTCAATATATTGGTTTTGGAGAATTATAAAACTTAAAAAAGACTGTCAATCAGAAAAGCTTGGCAGTGATCAGAAATATATCTACAGTTGAATATAATAAAAAGATGGTTGCAATGAGAGAATGAAATTTCTCACCTGTATATTCAAGTAATGCTTTATGGGATCGGATTCAGGTTCAAGTTCCAGTAGAAGCCGCACGGTATTTTCAAGCTACACGATACCAGAAAACAACTAAGCTATCAGCCAGAGTAACACAAAACGCGTTTGGATTGCAGCTCTGAGTCCCAAGAGAATTTGCTAATTCATAAAATTTCAACATCTTAAAAGTAAGTATAGCCAAAAACCATCACACTTATACACAGCCAGCCATGTGGCAGTGTCCGTCTCATGGTCCATCTTGTCTTTATGATGTGCATGGACAAAGGAGTGTCATGTGTGTATGAGCATATGATGTCCTCACAAAAAGTTTAATTTAAAAACATCTTTTGACATGCGAAACAGAAACCTTTCTCCTCCCTAATGACACCAAACAATGCCTAAACAACCAGATAGCCCACAACCCAGCCAATCCCTGTTAAATGACCAATAATGCATCCACTATAACAGCAGTATAACTAGAAGTGTAAAAATAGACATTACATTTGCTAGATAAATATTTGGGTCTTCCATGGTCTTGTAAAGACTAAAGTGGACACATTCAACAGTAGATCTTTTTGCTCAATGGTATTTAGTTGCAGTTCATGAGGTACACAATGCAATATATGATTATTCAGTTGAACCAGTGGTTGTAAAGTGTTCCAGGGAATGAAAATGTGCTCACACAAAAGTTGAATTTCAAAATATCTGTTGTTATGGGAGACAGAAACATTGCTCCTTCCTAATGACCCCAAACAAGGGCTAAACAATCGGATGGTCAACAGCCAGCCAATCCCTCTAAACTGACCAATAATGCATCCTGTATAGCAGCAGTACATCTAGAAGTGTCAAAATAGACCTTACATTTGCTAGGTCAATATTTGGGTCTTCCATGGTCTTGTAAAGCATGCCTTTGAACTCTTGCATGACTTTTTCAACCTCCTCAAGGACACGTTTAAGAATTCCCACCTGAAAATTCAAAAAGTTCAACACACTTAAAGGTAAATTAGAAGAATCTATTTGACAACCTTATATCTGTTAAATTAGTTACTAAGATGCCAACCATTAATTTCATCATCGAATCATGTTCGTGTTAAATGAATGAGCAACTTTATTACAAGAAAGAAGTCAAGAACTAATATCAGAATCAATAAAGATAATAAGCATGCCTTAATATGACAAGAAACATTTGTGACATAATATATACTGTCAACAAGTTACTTCAAGATGTTGTTATATCCAACACCAACAATCAAAGGAGGATTTAAGCCACACACCGCATGAAAACTTTCAGGATTCCCACATTACAATTTCACTATATGAAATCACAAGTGAAAGCTTAATTTGGATAAAATTTTATGTTGCAAGAAAAACAGCTACCTGATATATCTGCAAGTAACATCAACAGCAAAGGAAAGGTTTGGCTCTTAAATATAAGTAATTTCACACAAACTTATCCGAATGATATAACAGAGCCTGCTCTGTAGTCTGTATTGACAAGCCTAACAAAAGCCTTGGGGAGAACAAGACTATACCCATCCCAACACGATGAATTGTGTTAGAAGATTGTATGATAGGAAGTTCTCTGAGAATACCAGTGACAGTATATTAGGATTGATAGCATCAATCCTTGGAGAGACAGTACGCATTGGGCAGGAAAAAGAACTTTTATAAACCAAATGAAGATGATCAAACCACATGATACACTTCATAAATAAGCAAGAAATAAGAATGAACTTGAATTTTGAGTATCATATGATGATGGTTACATAATGTGAATTAAGAGAGACATACATGAGAAGGCAAAACAATTGACTTTGCTTTCCGGTACTCTCTTACAGCCAAATCATATTCACCCTTGCTAATGTTTCCACGAATTGTACTGGGCAGGTTAAATAGTGTTCGGAACCTCTGAAGCATTCCTTGGACAGACCTAATCTTCTCTGTTTGAGCCTTAAAATGTCATAGGTTCAATTAGGAATATAAAAAATTGACTTATGGGAACTTCATAATATATTAATGAACTAATCAGAATTTTTATCCTACCTACCTGTCTCTCAAATAAAGGCCCAAAAGCACGATTAGCAAGTGTACTGACTCCTTGGATACAGTTGAACAAGTGAAGTGTTCCAGCACCTTCAGGGTCTTCCTCAATTCGTTTCAACTTTGATTCAATATCTGCAACATACGCAAGCATATAAGAACTTCATATGATACACAAAAGAAGTCTCTAATATTACCCAACTGACCATCAATGGTGGTTTTGCAAGAGACAAAGCAATCAAAGTTCTCTTTGACCAACTGTTTTTCTGTTGGGTTCGTCCTTTAAGATCGCTCTTTAATGAAAGAGCGCCAGATTCAAATCACCAGCAGTAGTATCCAGGTGTACTCGTGATAGAAAAAGTTTTGCATCGAACTTCTCCGAGTAATAGTTCATTTTCTGCAAAACCATGGAAATAAGCAACCAATTAACCACCTCCCTCTGCAATATAAAATTAAAGACACTATACCTCAAAATATGCAAGCTAACTGAAAGAGTTGAGATGAATAGGAGAACAAATAACAGAACAATCTGAAATCCAAACACCTCAAAAGAGGTCCACTGAGATAATCTCTGCCACAAGCCGAAGCTACTACAACGAAATGATCCAAAAGATAATCCTAACTCTAGCGAAAACCTTATTTAAATAGTCTCATACCTAAACCCTAACTTAAGCTCTAAGCAATTTATTCCAGAACTTAAATTAAAAGACCCAACTTAAATAAAAATAGAAGCCCAGCTAATAATAATAGTAATAAGATAATTATATGAGGTGTATCAATTCTCTCCAGTTCAAACAGCCTTGTCCTCAAGACTGAAGTGAAGAACTCAGGCTGAAACTGAACCTCATCCACCCACACACTATTCCACCTTAGGGAAATCTGATTTTCTCGGGTTGCGTGTGAATTGAGTCCAAGTAATGTTGGCTGCCCGTTGAAGCACCCATTGGGCCCAAAACATTGCCTTGTCAGAGATGGCAATGAGGGCGAGATGAATCTGATCGCCCGGTAGAGTGCGGTGGACCAGAAAATACTGCTCGGCCTGGGCAAGTCACGTGATCGGATCATTCCCATCGAAGAACGGAAGCTCCATCCGTGGGGTCGTCACTGAGGAGACAGCAATCAGCCCTGGAGTAGTGGGGATGGCCTCCGGCGATGTGACAGCGCCAAAGGGTGCGGAACAGCCTGTCACAGCAAGGAATGGAGATGGCACTCGTGTGGCAGCAGGGACAGCATTGCCGTCTGCCACTGTTGATGAAGACGCCCGACATAGTGGGGTTCGGCAGTAGCGTGGTGGGCGCGCCCACTGCGATGCCTAGGGCATACAACTTGGCAAGAATGGAGGCTAAAATTGCATCGTGGCGATCGGGTTTCTTGAGAACTTCTCCCAATGTCTTCTCCATTAGATCATTTCATTCCTTCTGTGTCATCCTGAAGGACCCGGCAGGTCGGACCACTTTGACAGACTTAAGGCGAAAAGAACAACTATGGAACAAATAATGGAATAAGCTGAAACCAAAACACCTCAAAAGCTGTCCTCAGAGATAATCTCCGTCACAAGCCAAAGCTGCTACAACGTAATGATCCAAAAGATAATCCCAACTCTAGAGTTTCAAACCTAAACCCTAACGTAAGCCCTAAGCAATAAAGCTATGGACAATTTATTCCAGAACTTAAATTAAGATAAAAGTCCAACAATGACAATAGTAATAAGATAATTATATGAGGTGTATCACTAACGCACTACACATAATCAAATTCTTCCTCATAGCCTGATAATGAAGTCCTCACTCTTTTCAAAAGTACCATACCAAAAACTTATAAAGTAATAGCTAATATTTCTTCATTTTATCTGGGGATCCACAATTTAAACTCTTTCCCCTTGGCCACACATTCAAGTGCCCAAAAAAGGAGAACTTCACTAAGGGAACACGTTTAGACGCCATATAAAGTTACCCAGCAATCATTTGTCTCCGTAAAGGGAACTTCGACAAATAAGATGACCCCAAAAAAACACCAGAACCAGATGGTAATGGAAATTCAAAAAATTATGGGCACTGGGCACGAACATAAAAGATATAACTCTGGGAGATTCAGGTATCAACTTGTCAATGACCCAATATAAAAGGTGAAACTTATAACCGGTATTTATTCTATTTTTCCAGTGAATTCCACAAATCCTGAAATTATAACATTTTGTGGCACAGGTCTCAATTGCCAAGGGTATCAGATACAGCACGACAGTTTTACAAAAGACATGGAAAATACAAGAAATAAATCCAATAACTCATCTGTTGGCATGCCAAATATGCAAAAGAAATTAACCTTTAATTCTCCAAGCTTACATCTCTCCTGAATCTCAATTTAAAAATACAAAAATCTATGCCTCATGTTAATTTGAACAACCTAAGACCACCTGTCCCGTGCAAAACTTCCCTATCATATTGAATGATTAAAAAAAAAAAAAAGAATTGAAATGATTCCTATGATTTAACAAATCCTTTAGCAGCTCAGTATTGTAACTTCCACTTCAAGGCATCCAACTCATGCAGCACTGCAAATTCTTAAAGTCTTAAACGTATACAATGATAAACAAACTTAAACAAGGGGTTCCTCTAATACTGCTTTTAGACTTGGTAATACTTAGAATCGCGAGGCGTACACTACAATCGTCTCTAAACTAAAATACCATACTATCCAGCATATAAAAATTGGTATTCCACATATAGTGCAAATAATGTATTGCATGAAAATATACGAATTTCTTTAGGCTTCTAATTTTAATTGGTGAAGACTGAGCATTTTTCTTGAAGTAACCATAAGTCTCAGTCGGTATGATAATGCTTGGTGCATCCAAAACATAGGATACCCAACCCTAGTATGTAGGAAGTTTTTCAAAAAATATGTGAAGGAAACAATATTAGAATCAGAGTATATTCTTTTACCTTAATTTTGATAAGGTAAGAAGGACAGTAATGAGCAAGATAGAGATCAATAAAGGCAGTATATGACTTCTACTGTATATTGAATCGTCAGGAATATCAACCACCACCAGATTGAAAGCACAGACACCAAAATAGAAACAATTATTAAATAAGTGATGTCCTACGTCTCAAACATCTCACAAGCTTATTGCAAACTTATGAATTTCAAATATCGCTGATGTAATAAGTATGTTTTCTCTAGCTTGTCTGCTGAGATAATATGTCATAGTACTAATACCCTATATCTATAAATGTAGAATCTCAAAGATATTTCCATATCATGTGGAGTACTAACTAAATATCCATGCTTTGTAGTGGCAAAAGAATTATAAAAACTTTATTGCGTTTATGACATCATGAAAATCTATTCTCATAAACATAAAATTTAATTGGCAAGAATAACTTTTTATGAACCTTTAACTTCATTCTATTTTATCTGTTTGTGTCTACGAATTAACATGACGTTTAAGCAACTTTATACAATGGAAATCATCCTTCAAATAGCTAATATTGGAATATGGGCATGTTCTTTGAATAGGTAGAAATGATCAACTACACAGCATAGAATAAAAGGAATATGCCAAACAGTTCAACAAACCCAGAAGCATGTACCCCGGTCACTTGGATCAAGAGGTTCCACATCGACGGAGAAGGACGCATTTGCTACGTTATCACTGATCAATCTAAATGTCTTGTGGTTAATTAACCTGTACATGTATGAACTCAAGTTAGTGAGCAATCATCAAGCAAAACACAGGAGAAAAACAAACAAAATGTGAAACTTCCTTTACCCCAAACCAAGAGGATCTACCCATTCCATGCCTCGAGGAAGTGACTGTACACTGGTTAGTCCTTTTGGCTTCTTCTCAAACTTTTGAACCACAGGAACTGCTTTTGCATCCCTCATATCACGGACTCTCCGGGCCAGCTGGCAAGTAGTTTCCATTATATAATTTGTTTTCAAATTATACAGTACAATAAATAGCAAATGTTCAGCATATGGCACTAGTTGCTTAGTAACATTTGCAATTCAGTGCTTGAGGAAAAGAAATAAGTTGGCAAAATGTAGCACAAAACTCTAATATAACGTGTGGAATGTCTACAATACAGTAAACTACAGGTCTCAGAAACTTTTTATTCAAAAAAATAAGCACTATAATAGTAGCGTCCATCAATTTATACAAATACAAGTAGTTCTGCAAGTTAAAATACGAAGCATAGATTTCAGCGAAATTCCACTTGGATTAACAATTAAAATTAACAATCAACTTCAATATATGATCCACTCTGCACGTGCTTAAGCATATACTATACCTCTGCTTCATCAACGTGTTTCCAGCGACTCGGCTCCTCCCCATCCCACGGTTTGTCATCATCTTTCCCACTTCCGGCGCGATTCCTCGGAGCCACGCCACCACGATCATCCTCATCTCCGGATGATATGCTTAGCATCTCCACCTCCGAATCGTCGTCCTCGTCCATAGATTGTCTTCTCTGCTGACCCTTCTTCTGCTGCGCCACCGCGTTGGTGTTCCCTACCGCCGGCGGCCGGCGCGCGGTTCGACGGCGGCTGGACATAGTTGCGAACAGGCTTCGACGTAGCTTGCGATGGCTTTTGGTAATTGACATTGCGCTGTGATTGCTCTTTCAGCGCCATCTGCAACAGCTCATCCTCGTCCAAATCGTCATCGCTCGACATGTTCAGTACGAATTTCGATAGTTAGGTATAGATACAAGCGATTGTGTATGTATATGTGCGTGAAATTTGTGGAATTAGATCTGAGTAAAGGGGTAAATTTGATCGAATTAATCCAAATTGAACAGAGGTGCCTGCAGTCTGAAGAAGGCGATGGGAAATAATCTGGTGCTTTGCGAGCTGGGAATAATCTAGTGTTTTGCGAGCTATAATCGGTGTTACAACCGACACTGAGTTCCACGTTGCAATTTATGTCATCAACCTTTTAACTTTTCAAGGCTTTTAAATTTTGATTGTTGTGGTAAATATATTTATTAAAATAAAGAATTACTATATAAAATATATAAGTATTTTTCAATTATTTTGATAATTTGAAATAAATTAAGGTGTGCGCTCTAGTAAAATAAAGTACCAAATGATACATCTTAATAAGGTAAAAATGAGAGTGTGCTTATAATTTTAAGTTGCTGTACCATTTGACTATCAATAAGTTAATAATTACTCTAAGGTAGACCTTAATAATTATTTTTGGTTGATAAAGAAATAAAAATCACATGAATGTGATGATCTCGCGCGAGACGCTTATTTCATAAGATGGGTTTATACTAATTTAGGTATAGTATAAACAAGCCATACTTGTAATATTGGGTAAATGGAAAGTCTCACAAATTTTATTTATAAGACGTCTCACATAAGTCATTTTCTTCATATAATTAGCTTTGAAAACATTTTAGGATAGAAGAAAGGTAAAAGATGTGTAATTTGGCTTGTATCTGAAAATAGAGAAATGTTGTAATCTTTTCAAATGAAGAATTTTGTGTCTTAAAATTAATGGAGGAACTTATGGAGTTAGTTGTTGGCGAAAACCTTTATCATAGAAGATATTCGTTTTAAAGATTGGTTAAAAATTTCAAGATGCTTGTTGTTTACTCTCGTGACTATTTACTGTAATTTCTTCCACTCTGCTTATGTAATCCCTATGAATTTTGTTGGAGGTATATCTAATATTTCAATTTTACTAAAGCCAATATTATACGACAAAAATATATATATAATTTGTTGGAAAAAATAAAAATTGAATTGATGTATTAATCGATCAATTTTATATAATATGAATTGTAATTTGTTAAAAAAATACAAATGCAAATTGAACAATATGTTACTCCCACTATTCCTTTTTGAATTTGTTGTTAACCGAAATATTTGAGAATGATGGATGTGGCTTCTTAACGGTTAAAAACAATATTGATTGTAGTATTTATGGTGATAAATACCCACGAACAATCAATAGCAATGACAAGCAATAAATAAGAGTTAATGCTTGTAATGAATGCAAGAAAGCAAGTAAGAACACGAATTCTTTGGGAGTGTTAGTCTCGGGCTAAGAGTGGTTGTTTGATTCGTTTATTATGCCTTGTAGGTCTTATTTATACATGGTATGGGTTACCTTTTGGGCGAGACAAAGGTACGAAAATGTAATTAATCTGCACCACCCCAATTAATTGGGGTGTACACTGCCACACTGCGGGCGGCTAGCCATTCGCGTCATGTCATTTGTCACGGGATTCTTTGTCGGTGGAGGGAATCTTTTCCTTTTTTGGCAAGGTTGACATTAAATTGAGGCTTGCTCTGTACTTGATGCCTCTTTGAGGGTGACTTGGTCGTCAAGTCTCCGATTAGCCGAGGGCCAATGGTGCTTTGCGTGCTCGCCACCTTGTCGGAGCTTGGGATTTCGCCTTGCTCGGACTCGCCCACTCTTGGATGGTGAGCTCGCCTCGGCGGGGCGAGCGAGTTCCTTGGCGGGCCGAGCCGGAGGGTCCGGCCCACACGACGGAACTTGCTCGCCATGCCCCGCCGAGCCGATGCCTACAGCGCCGAGCTTATTTGGGCTTGGCCGGACTCGCTCGCCATGCCCAGTGAGATGGCCCTTGGAGAGGCCGAGTTCTTTTGGGCTTGGCCGAGCAGGTTGGAGTCGGCCGGTTGTGGATGGGCCTTATGGCGAATAATTCGTCATACAACGAGTTGCCTTAAATTATAGTCCACTTTCTATTTATTCTATTTTTATTGTCTAAAATACTCTTATTTAATGATTGTTGGAATTAGTCATTCTCAACTTTTTTATTATAGTCAACACAAGATTTTGCAAATAATTCATGACTTATTTCATTTCAATACACAAATATTTATTACTCCATATATTTTTTAATTTCCAATACACAAATATTTTTTTCTTTTAAACCATAAATAATGGAGTGCTACTTATTATTAATGGTGTTATTAATATTAAATAAGGGTAAAATAGGAATGTTGAATAAATTTATATGCTAAAAATAGATTTATTGGTTTGTGTATAAATAGAAAGTGGACTATTTTTTTAGACGAAGGGAGTAAATATATACTACTCTCTCCATCTCATACATACTCAATAATACATTTAATATTTGCACAATTATTAAGATAATAGTTATTTATTGGTATTAAATGAAATAAAGTAAGAGTATAATAGTTTATTTTGTTTTATTGTAAAATAGATTTTAATTAATGTAGATGTTTAAAGAATATATATATATATATATATATATATATATTAAGATGGGTATGTTTCTTTATTTTTTTAAAGAAATGTATTATTGAATTTAAAACCAATATTTTGACAAATATATCATGTAGTATAGAATTACGAGCCGACAATATTATAAATTCTAGAATTCCGACAATATTACAAATTCATATTTACCCTTAAATAAATATAAATTCAGGACCTGCCAATTGTCAAATGTCAGTGATAATATCCACTCTATTTAATTAATATATTTTTTGAAGCTCTAAATTTTGAAAGTAGATATTTGGGCATAGAAATATTCAGAATTTATTTTGTTATTATTATCTTTTTGAGTGAGTTTTCTTTTTCTTTTTAACATTGATGCACTAAAAATTCAAATTTATTTTTAAATAATACTATCAGATTATTTTCATCAAACAATAATAATCGAACCGCTTGTGAATTTCAAAGTGCATATTATAACTATTCATTAAAAATAGCTAATATTGTTAAAAATACATTTACAATTACACAATACACTTAATATATACAAGAGTTTAACTAATCTTTCAGAAAAGGAAATATCAAGCCACAAAATGTAAGCATATACATTTTGTTGGGGTGTCTGTTTGCAGTTTTATGTGTAACATGCTTAGTTTGAACTTTGAAACAACTCATAAATTTATATATATATATATATATATATATATATATATGGACGCACGTGTCCTGCTGAGGAGGCACATGCCCCCACAATTTTTTTTTTTTTTTTTACATGATATATACTTTTATAGTATTTGTTTTAAGTTATATATTTTTATAATGTTGATAATTAATTAATCATCTAAGTATTTTTGTCTATGAAATTTGTAGATTTCAATTGTACTCCATTCGTTCTATAATTATTTACACATTAATTATCCCATTTGTATATCTCATAATTATTGTCTGCACACCAAAAAAAAATGTCTTCATAAATATAATTACTTTTGGGACCTACACATACCCAATCTAATCAATTTATTTTCTCGTATTTTTTAACGAAATTATCTCTCCACACTCTATTCATTATATTTTTTTAAAAAATTGTGTCGATTATGAGGTGCAAACAATAGTAGAACGAAAGAAGTAATACTTTACTAATTAATTGTTATATAAAAATAAAAATAACTTCTTAATGTATTATATATTTGTGTTTTTTATGCTTCAACCGTAAAAATCTCGCATCCGTCTCTATATATATGTATATATATATCACCGTCTTTATTCATTTATTCCAATTAATTAATTGTATTATACAATTTGTATATGTTAAAGTGAAGTTTTAAATAATATATTAATTATTCAGATTGAATAATTATAAGTATTTATATTGAACAACATATTATTTAGTAAAAACAACGGCAAATGTTTAATAAAAATAATTAATATTATTACAAAATATATTTAAATTGCACAGTGCACCTTAACGTATTTATGTCCAAATTTCTTCTACTGTATATACCTTTACATTTATTTTTCTTTTCTTTTTTGAAAAGAAAGATATTTGTATAATATTAAAAAGAAAGGTTGCTAGTACAGTATCTTTCAGATAACCGTTTCAACCCAAACAATTGGATACTTAAGAAAATATTTGTCACAATATAATTTAGTAATATTTAATTGTGTAATGTAACGTTCTAATCTATACATCTCATTCGTCATTATTGCATGTATCTGAGAATACATTTGAATTTTCAGAAGGGAAAAGTAATTTCTCTAAATAGGATATGAAAGTAAATCTGACTATATCAAATTCGGCCCAAATAATTGAAAAGTTGAAAAGGATTATATGAATTTTTCCAAACGCTTTCGGCAGAAAAGTAGTTCGATTGGACTTGGGAAATAAGTTGCATTCATTTGTCAATTTATGAGTTCTTATCTCCCTTAACTTTTGTATTATATTTGTGTGACGATGGATGTGCGTATGTATGTATATATATATACATATGTTTTATTTGTTTATTCCAAACTTATATTTATTCCCTTTAAAAACAATTAAGGAAATATCACTATTATACCACACTAATTTTTATCCTTTTTTTCATATTTTTTTAAATGTCACTCTATGGGTGCATATCCTAAAACCCAATTAATTCAATTTACACCTTCTTAATTAGTCCAATCCTTATATGAAAGTGTTTCATACATTTTTTTTTAATCAAAACACCTTCTATTATTAGATAGTTTATGTTTAGTTTGCTATTTCATTTTGCAAAATATCTTTTATTAGGTTGTTGCTATAAACCGATTGATTCTCAACGTCTCTATAAGTTGAGACTTTTAGATGAGACGGAATCCTTTCATGGTATCGTAGAAAAACTCGGGTTCAAACCATTTAAATTAAATATTTGTTGGAGTCTCCACGTGATGGAGTTGACACCACCACGAGTGAGGAGGAGTATTAGGGTGATGATATAAATGAATTAATTTTCAACCTTTCTATATATTCGAATTTTTAGAAGGGCGGAATCTTTTCATAACCAAACAACCTTATCATTTAAAAAAAATCAATTTTTAGTGTTACTTATAAAGGGGAACACCAGTTGCTAAAAAAGACATATTTGAGACAATCTAGTATATGAGACAAAATTTTATTTTAATATAATGGAATCGTTTTATAGAAATTTTTATAAAAAAAAAAAGAACATGTTGCCGTATAAATATATAGGAATTATTATAAATATATAAGAAATAGTAGTCATAATTATTTTTGTAATTCAATGCACAATCACGAGGTCCAGTAGTCCAACTCCCCCAACTACACCAAATCCAAAGCCCTCGATCACAATGACATAAATCTATAAACAAAAAGCCCTAGTGAATAATAAAGAGCAACAACAACTGCATTAAAAGTTTCCTCCGTCATTTTAAAAGTAAAATAAAATTCCGTCAAAAAAAGTAAAATAAAATAATAATAATAATAATAATTTCTCTCTCTTCTTCTTCTTCTTTTTTTTTTTTTTTTTTTTTTTTTTTTTTTTTTTTTTTTTTAAGAACAAAGAAATTGACATTCACAACAAATATTATGAAGATCATCCACAAATGTCGATGAATTAACCCAACAATGAGAACTAAAAACGACTTAACACCCCCAGCAAGTTGATGTGCATACCTATTGGCATCATGATTAATCACACTAATAATAAAATTAGAAAAATGATGCGTAAAAATTTACAGCTTGAGATAAAATTTTCAACGACGGATACCACTATTCAAAGCTCATCTCTTTAATCCATCGACATTGATCTTATACGACCCCAGTGTAGGTACATGCCATTCACGACAAATTGCTACTGGTCATTGATCAGGTGAAAAAAATTCCTCAAGAACACCTACATTCCACAAATGTATTTATGGGATAAAAAGATTACACACGGTTGACAGTATTGTTTAAATTATTTCTCCGTAAATAATATTTGTTTAAATTGGTGTAGCAATCGAGTGAACGACGATCAAATGTTAAAAATTAATTTTTTTACCGGTGTTTCTTTAATTGAGTTTGCCGTCCAAATTTACTTAATTAGTATATGTGATTTACTTTATGTGTCGGTTGTTGCATGGAAATAAAATTTACTAAGTGCACATCATTAAGGAATAATTAATAATAGTTGCAAATTCCCTTATAATTTTATTTTTTTAAGTGGATCACTTTAGAATAATAAAATCCACAAATTAATATTAACCTCGACTGCAATTTAATTAGTGGTTGTAAAATGGGGTCGGGAAACAAATCATTAAACAATTATTCAAAATTTAACTAATAAGTTTTAAACAGCAATTTGATAACGTAACTTAACTAATAAATTTAAACATATAACTTTGAGTTAATAAGATATAAATAGCATATTGAGCTAGATAATTAACACTAAAAGTAACTTTTTATTTGTTTAAAATCAAACTTTTTTAAGGTTTAAAAATAATATATATATTCATATCAAAACCCATATCTATTCTACTTAGGACCCGTTTGTTTTGGGTATTAAATTTTGAGGAATAGTGAAATATGTGATACATTTTACTTTTATGTATTGATATGTTTTATTTATGAATGTATAACGTTCAATATTTTACATTTTTAAAAAACATTTGAGCAACAATTAGAAACTCTTTGATTTTGAATGTCCCTTTTCTTTAATAAGTATAATTGTGTGAATACGTAATTAAATAATTTTTCAAAAACTTATCCTTATTTCTAACAGAGAAAAATTCAGGTAATTTTTTTTTTTGCTTTAAAGTGTAGATTAACTAACCCCCTCTAAAAAAAAAAAAATATAGGGGTGCCTGAAAAATTCGACCCTATGTATATATATTGTATGTAAGGGTATGTCGGCGAATAAACTTAGGCGTAAAGAAGCGTCCTACACTTGGACGCTCCCTTAATTTTTATTTTTTTAATTGTCCACAAATTTTGTCGGGAATCTAAATTCAGCTAAAAGGGGCGCCTACTAACTTGCGGATGTGTCGGATAAAATTTGGATGCGGGGAGGGGCGCTTAGAGTATGACACTCACACTGTTTAAAAGCGTGGACGACTAACTCTTGGCCACCCCTCCTTAATTTTACAAACTAGTTCAAAACCACTATATTTTTGTAAACCTAGATTAACTAACTTCCTCCTCTAAAGAAAAAAAAAAGGAAAAGAAAAAAAGATAATCGCGGTTAAGGATAATAATAATCCAAAAGGAAGATAAAGGCCTACTACTTCACGGGAAGAAAGAATGACATTATCTTGGAACTTAAAGTTATGTATTATTTTCATTCATAATATTTTTTCACTCTATTCACAATCACAATATCTATAAATTACACAAAATATCATTACTATTTTTGGATCCACAAATACACATAATTCAACCAATTTTTTTACTTTATTCATACAGCATTTACCAAATTATACATCAACACTTTAATTATTACTCTTCATTCTTATTTGAAGGCGAAAAAGAACACACTTAACATATTTTTAATGGTAAAGTTTTATGTGTTTCGTATATACCGTAAGTTTACGGTGTTTTACTTTTCAATTTTATCCTGTTTTAATACTTTTGATCAAATATTTAATATCATTAGTTAAATATTTGATATTTTAAATTTAAATGTTATATTACTGTATTTTTATATTAAATAATAAAAATATTAATTTATTGTTGATACTCGTGAAAAATAATATAATATCACTAATCTTAATTATTGTTTCTCCTGATTAAATTATTAATACTCATAATCAAATATTTAAAATTTTAAATTTTTTAAAAATAATAATACCATAAAATTGGCCCCCGATAGTGTATATCATAAAATTATGATGTATATAAAACACAAGATAGGCATTCATTTATTTTATTTGATAAATATTAACAGTCACATGTGACGATGTGAAGCGATTTAAAGAGGAATAAAGGTCTCTCTCTCTATCTAATAATAGTGGAGGGGTAAATTGCACTTAACCTTATTTGACAATTTGCATTTGCATTTCATTTCAACGCCATTTCATATTCATTTCGTCGAACGGGTTTGAAGAGTATATAGTAGATTCTCATTCCCCACAATTCTCTCCCTGTCTCTCTCTTAAAATATTCCTCTTTCCAATTTCTAGTGCTCTGACTCATCTGCTGAAGAATTCTTCAAGAACTCCTTTTTCACACCATAAATCGGCAGCAGAAGCAGATCGAAGGTGAACTAGAATCCTAAAGCTACAATACTATGAGTAAATCGTTTCTGTATGAGACGATTGTGGTTTGATCTATTAATCTGGGTGTTTATCTCTTCATTCGTTTAAGTAGTCGTCGTTTGTTGGTATTTGATTGTTATCCGTGGTGAATTTAGTGGCTTAATTTGTTTCATTACGGGGCTTTACTATTTGATTGTGGTGGTATTGATGAAAGAAAATGCTTGTTAAAGCTCCGATCTGTACGCACATGTGTATATTATGGTGTAAAAAAGGCGCTTTATATTTTTAGTTATAATCTGCGCGAAACATGTATTTTGACTGCTGAATTTGGAGAATTTGAGGCAAGAAAAGTTAATTGTTGAGGTCTCAGTTTTGATTTGATTTTTATGTTTCTTTTTCCTTTTAATTTGATGATAAGCAATTAGAATGCTGTTATGTTGATTGTCATTGTCAATGACCTACTAACAGGGTAGTGAAATCTTATACTGATGATCTTTGATTTGAGGAATTGAATTTTCTATCAGCCAGTTAGTTCCAGCTTCCTTACTTTTAAAACCTTTTTGTTGAGATTGGGTTTCACTACATGCTGAGTATAATATATTGTGTACCTAATCATAATATCTCGGTACTTGTGAGTAGGAAATTCACTTAATTTATTACTTGGGAGTAGAATTGATGATTGATGATTTCCATATGAACTTTGATTCAATACACTAATGTTCCCAAGTGTCCTATAATATGTGGAAATGCCATCTATTTCATGTTACTCCTTGTCTTAATCTAATAGCAGAGTCAGCTCATTCCTTCTCTTTGCATTACAGAGCTAATTTGAGATGGCTGAAGGAGAGGATATTCAACCCCTTGTTGTCGACAATGGTACTGGAATGGTGAAGGTGAGCACTTGATTATTTGTATTGTTTACTTGTGATCGTTGTTTCTAGTTGGGCATTGCAATGTATTACTGTTTCTTAATTGTCTAAAATCATGTGCTACAGGCTGGTTTTGCTGGTGACGATGCCCCAAGGGCAGTTTTCCCTAGCATAGTAGGCCGTCCTCGACATACAGGTGTCATGGTTGGGATGGGGCAAAAGATGCTTATGTAGGAGATGAAGCTCAATCTAAAAGAGGTATTCTTACATTGAAGTACCCAATCGAGCATGGTATAGTGAGCAACTGGGATGACATGGAAAAGATTTGGCACCACACATTTTACAATGAGCTCCGTGTTGCTCCAGAAGAGCATCCTGTTCTTCTTACAGAGGCACCTCTCAACCCCAAGGCAAATAGAGAGAAAATGACTCAAATCATGTTTGAAACCTTCAACGTGCCAGCCATGTACGTTGCAATCCAGGCTGTCCTCTCACTTTATGCTAGTGGTCGTACAACAGGTATGCATCCAATAATCTATTAACAATTAGGTGCACCCGTTGCACCGTGCAACTGATGTACAACAAATACTGTTAAAGTGAAAACAACTAATACATTTTAGTATAACTACTACCATTTAAAAATGCACTTGAGTAACACGGTGCTACTGGTGCATAGAACATAGTTCAGATTTAAACATAGTTCTTTGTTGAACAGGTATTGTCCTTGATTCTGGTGATGGGGTGAGCCACACAGTTCCTATTTACGAAGGTTATGCACTCCCCCATGCTATTTTGCGATTAGATCTTGCTGGCCGTGATCTCACCGATTATCTCATGAAGATTCTGACTGAAAGAGGTTACATGTTTACCACAACTGC
This sequence comes from Paraleonurus japonicus, assembly GCA_030762865.1. Classification (NCBI taxonomy): domain Eukaryota; kingdom Viridiplantae; phylum Streptophyta; class Magnoliopsida; order Lamiales; family Lamiaceae; genus Paraleonurus; species Paraleonurus japonicus. Next base: position 6,854,589 of record CM061054.1, on the reverse strand, counting down.
TGAGCGGGAAATTGTGCGTGATGTAAAGGAGAAGCTTGCGTATGTTGCCCTTGATTTCGAGCAGGAATCAGAAACCTCAAAGAACAGCTCTTCAGTGGAGAAGAGCTACGAGCTTCCCGATGGACAAGTTATCACCATCGGTGCTGAAAGGTTCCGTTGTCCAGAAGTATTGTTCCAGCCATCACTGATCGGAATGGAAGCTGCTGGAATTCATGAAACAACCTACAACTCCATCATGAAATGCGATGTTGATATTAGGAAGGATTTGTATGGAAACATTGTGCTCAGTGGTGGATCAACTATGTTCCCTGGTATTGCTGATCGTATGAGCAAGGAAATAACTGCTCTTGCTCCAAGCAGCATGAAGATCAAAGTGGTCGCCCCACCTGAAAGGAAGTACAGTGTCTGGATTGGAGGGTCAATCCTAGCTTCCCTGAGTACTTTCCAGCAGGTAAGCTTTCATGCTCTATGATGCATCATCATGCATGGGTGTGTAAATGAGCCGCGTCGAGTAGTGTCAAGCTTGAACTCAACTCGATTAAGACTAAATTCTATTAATCTTGAGCTTGACTCGGTGGAAAGCTCAAAATACTCATGCTCAACTCGATAACTTACATAACATTAATTAGATTTTTATGTTATTTATAACTAGAGTATATTTGTAAATAATTAGTATTTTTAGGGTGAAATAGTAAAATTATTTGAGCTTGATTTGACCGGTAATCCTGGTGAGCATAGTATTACTGAGCTTGAACTTGAGCTTGAGTACTACTCAAGTAGGTTAAACTCGACTTTATTAAGTTCGAGCTTTCTCCGAGTTGAGTACGAGTAGCTCGTAAGCCAACTCGACTCACTTACACCCCTAATCGTGCATCAGATTATTATTTTTATTTCATTTATTTAATTGTGGTTGGTGCAGATGTGGATCGCAAAGGGAGAATACGATGAATCGGGCCCTGCAATTGTTCACAGGAAGTGTTTCTAAGCTGGTGAAGATTCTGGTCATGTTTCTTGTATCAACTTATGTTTGGATGCAGTGTGGATTGCAGTTTTGAGCACGTGAAGTGTCGTTGTCTTGGTATATCTAGAGTATATTTATCCGTGTTTTTTTATTTAAATTTTATCTTTTCTGGAGATTAAGTTCTGGTAGAAGTGTTTGTGTCTAAGTGCTGTAATATTTTGGCTGGCACTGAACCTTTGATACATTTTTCTCTACTGTTATGTTTGAAATGGAATGGATTTGTTGCAATTGTTTTCTTCTTTCCTAATTCATCTTGTTTGTTGTTGTGTGTTCCTTCTTTGAAACTGCGGATTGTGTTTATTCCCAAGTATTACTGAAAAGCAAAGTATACTGTGAATCAGTTTCACCGTGAAACTTGTTTGTATTTATGTGTATTTTTTAAAGTATTAGTTGTTTATTACAAGATATTAGTTTTAATAGTTTTAGTTGTTTTATTACGAGGTATTATGTTGATATTATCTCCACTTTTGCAGTTTGGGTTCTTTATTAGCTATTTGTGCCATTTCATCATATTAGTAATTAGTTGAATTATAGCAGGAAATAAATCTTTATTTTTTATATAAGTGATTAGACCTAGGTTGTCTAGGATTTATTAATGGATTACAAATTCATACTACCTCCGTCCAGATCGGTTTTCAGCTGACTTTTTCAACGGTTTTGTGTGAGAATTATTTTATAGTAATATGTGTACAAAGTTGTTTTATATGAATGATATGATAGTTGACCTTATTAACTGGTGATATCATTCATATAAAATAATTTTTGTACACATATTATTATGAAATAATTCTCACACAAAAATCGTTGAAAAGCTCAATCACAAAACCGATCCTTGACAGTGAGTATTTCACAGTTGCACAGTCGATGTACTTAATATTTTTCATCTCTCTGTACTACACTTGACTTGGGGGAAAATGTATATTCAAGCACGTTCAACTTTTTTAATTTATTCTTTGTACTTTGTTTTCTAAATTTTTGCTATCCTACCTAAAAAATACTTGCTACTATTACTTATTTCTACTTTTATACCTATGCACTGTTTTTTTAATTCTTATTTTAATTTTGGCATTTGCATTTGCAAAGTAAAAGTTGAAAAGAAAATATATATTTGCAGGAGAAAAAAGTGTACAATGAAAGTACATTTGGTGTTTAGAAGTGAGTATTTATGGGCATAAGAGAAATAAGTACAAAGAATAAATATTAAAAAAATAAAGTAGGTGAAAAATATAAAATATAATAAGAGAATTTAACTTTGAACTTATCAAAATACTAATCTTTTTCGATAAAGTTCTATCGAGTGGGGTAATATTCTCTCGTTGGAACCGTCTTGCTGTGATGCATCTTTTGATGCAGAGTCCCCCACCCCCATAAATATAATAAAAATACCCCAAATATTTAAAAAAAAAAAAGAAAAAAAAATGGAGCTATTGGGATATTGATTCAACGAGGGTACTACGTTGTTTTGTATTTGGGATGCGGGAGAAGTCCAGGAATTTGAAATTCTATTAATTTGAAAATTCTGATAAACAATATTTATATGTGTTTGTTTTGGAATTTGATAATGGTGAAATTTTATTTTATTACAAATTAATATTTAAGAGTTATTAATTTTTATATCGTGAAAGAAAAGCATGAGAAAAAAAATGTGGATGCAGAAAAAAATGATTGTATTAAATTTTGAAACAAATACTAATACTAATATATATATATATATATATATATATATATATATATATATATATAATTGTGGATTGAATTTGAAATTTATAAACCGGATTCTAAATTTCAAACTCGAATACATAAATTACATCTATACAAAACAGAAACTAAAAATCCAGCCATTGTGGTTGACTTGAGTTTAATTGTAGCAACCCCATTTTGAGAATTGAGCAATTGATCTCTTAGCTTGAAAGGGAAGTGCCTGCCACTACATAATATAATAAGTGGTAGGTAGCAACACCAGTAAACATTGGTTGGATGATTCAATCTATAATTTTTCAATTAGATGTGGATAAGTAATGACACATAGCAATTAGTGTAAATCGTCTCAATAGTCTAAATTTGGTGGTAGGTGTATATTTTAATTTAAATATGATCTTTTATCTCGAATTTTTCAAACTCCATTCGTCTCAAAATAAATGTCTTATTTTATCCAAATTTTTAACTTTTTTAAGTATCACTCTATACAAATTTATCATATTTGTTCCAATAATACTTCTAATAAATTGTTGGTAATGTTCAGGTTATAAATATAAACTTAAGTGTACTAAATAATGATATAATTATCTTCGATACTCTAATAAATGAGAATATTGATATGTGTGAAGAATAAAATGAGTCATTTATTTTGGGAGGAAGGGAGTATTAACTATTTTGAAAACCCAATTACATGAGAGAAACACTTATATTTTGAAAAAAAAATCACTTATAAAACGCTTGCAACCACTTTTTTACATTTGAAATCTATTTTGATATAACTAGTTTACTTAATTTTGAATTCTCTAAAAGTCATTTTCATTAGGAGAAGAATAAAAGAAATTAACCCCGCTTATAATTATCTCCATTATTAGTAAAATATATATACACATCACTTCTGGAATTTGATTTAAAATTATTTTATTTTCAAACACTCATAACTTTTAATTTTACTACAAAATTCAATTAATATCACTTTTTAAAAATGAATAGAGTTCCAAAGGAAACCCTAACTAGTTTAAAATAAAAAAATTAGAAACAATTCAAGTAATTGAATTTTGACCATCACAAACAATCTTCTCTTCTTCTTCTTTTAATCTCAAAATAGAGATTTGCAATCTCTATTTTAAAGCCTTCTCCAATAATATTAATCCAATTTTATGTTTTTTTAAATTTCTATAATTAGCATATATAAACGGATAATTACGAATAAAACCACAAATTTTATTTAACTTGCAAATTTAATCTAAATAATTGAGTAATTTCAATTTTATCATTAATTTTTTAAAAAATTGCAATTGAAATTTTCGAGCAATTTCCCTCTGCACAGATCCGACGTGGCAATTTGATACGACACACCTTAAATTAAATGGTGTCGTTTTACTACAGAATAAAGAAATTTTTTTTTTTTTGACATATGAGACGACGCAACTCAGTATCCCGAACATTAATTTTCTAAAATTCAAAATGCCAATTAAGATTAACATCAAAACAGCTTCGGATTAAAAAAATCAAAACAACTCTCATTCCCAAATTTCAAAATGAAGGGCCACGCAACTCTCAAATCCCACAACAAAATAACACCATTTCACAAAAATCACATTTAATTTTACGCTTTCAAAAAATACACCACCTCCATAACCTTCTAGCAGGGTAAAATTGATTTAAGGATAAAGGGACAAGAAAGCGTTCAAGCATCAACCAATGTGAATCTAACTATCATTTTAAATTTTACAAAACAATTCTTTTTTCTCAAAAGCTATGAGAGGCAAACAACTTTGAAAAAATTTGTAGTGATTGAAAACAAACCTTGATACGATTCAAATAGGAATAACACAACAATAATTGTTTGCTACTCCTACCTAGCTAGTTATTTCATCATCGTAAAACTGAATAATTCTACATATGGCATATTTATTTTTCTATCTAGCACATATGAAGAAGATGGCAGGGTGATCAGGGCAATCATACACTCATTTCAGTTCCTGAAAGAGCTTCAGTGCAACCTGTATTTAAGAATTACATTTAGTTATAAATAGCAATAACACATACATGGATAAAAAATACTTGCAACACTTACGCATTTGTCAATGCACGACCAGTAGTCGAAGTACTGCCCTGTGCAGTGCTTCTGCCCAGAGTCGTCGCCAACGACTCTCTTAACACATTGCTACGAGCACAACAAAGAAAACATGAGTGTTTGTGCAATTATACGCGATTAATAACTTTCATTATGATTGGTTCCATGTATTAACCATGAGAAAACATCATTCCATTCTACAGACTAAACATGTGTGATTACATTCAGTCGGTAAAAAGAGCAAGTTCCTTGAGTTGCCAGCTCCTATAGAAATCTAACTCATTATTGTGATGCCTTTTGGTAAATATGAAGGGTAATACTACATCTATAAGATGCTCTTTTATCCAAAAACAAAAACCGTAATTGATGCAGATAGTGACGATAGCGTATAATATAGATGAATAAACACGAAGAAACACACACTAATTTTGTTGATTCTAAAAATAACAGAAAAATGACACACTCAAATACGTTGATTCCCAAAGAATGCTGTAAAAAAGGCATTAAGATAAAAAATCTCATTTTTTCATTAATCAATTCAACTGCCTAATAACAATGCAGAACCTATCTATATATAATATGAAATAACTTAGTGAACAAGATACTCAAATAATCCTAAATACTAATATAAAAAATAAAATCAAATCAAATCCTAAATACCAACATCTAATTATATTATTGATTTTCATCAATATCTCCATCAATAATTCACACATATGATTATGGGGTGTTTTCAACAGCTTAAAAAGCTGATTATTTAATCAGCTTCTGCTTTACAAAAACTCATTTGAGTGTTTTCAAATTGAAAGCTTCTGCTTAAACTAATCATCTAGAATCCAAAATTTAAAAGCTGGAAAGGGTATCCTTCTAATATTTTCAATTACCAAACACTCAACTTCTACCTTCTACAAATATTGCAAACACTAACCATTTTTACTATTACAGCAATTCTTTTTACAATCACTAAAGTAACACTTTCTCAAAATCAAATTTTTTTGCAAGCACCCCCTAAATATGTATGGCTGCATATAAAGGACTCTGTGCTATGCTTGCTCAATGTTCACTTCATAAAGTTTTACTAGCCTTTGTGTGTTGAGACATAACATCTTTTTATATACTAGATGTAGTGAACTTGGTTATGGAGGTATTTTCCACGAAACCAAAATTCTTATAATGAATCTATCAAAAAGTTTGTAAATCACAAGCAACTTTTACATGTAAATTTCACCCCTACCATTTACTTCCTTGGAGTGAATAAGTGAGGTTGGATAAAAGTATAAATTAATGTTTTCTTGCATATAAAACATAGGGGAGGTTTTGTGTGAGACAGTCTTATATATGACATAGAGGTCCACTTTAGTTTTTACATCTCACTTTGCTTTAAAACATGATTCCGGTGGAGTCATAAACTCATGGATTATAAAATATATATGTGATAGGAACCTATTTCATGCATGTGACCGTCTCATACAAGTTTTTGTCTAAAAATTAGGTTTCTTATTACAAGTTCTTGCTATTCATTTTTGTTCATATACTCACAAGAGAAAAAAGTTCCATTACTTGAATTTGTGATTCATTTAAACTTTAATGATGAGCGTACATAAACATATAGATTTTACAAATATTCAACGTTGTTAAATGAGATACAATCCTAAAATCATGGCTGCACTTGCACATTTTTTTACTCAGTAGTGACATAGAGATTTTTTGTCAAATTAATATTCTGGCAAGTCTTCAGGATAGCAATTAAATAAAACAGTAAAGCATTCGAATACTTTGCAAATTATAATTTTTATGACAAAAATGAAACATAAAAAATTCTTCATTGATTACCTGATAATCAACATAAGGCTTTGTGCATTTAGATCTGCAAGAATCCTCAAGAGCCCTCTTCTGATCCACAATTTCCTCCTCTGCCCTATATCACATATGCATATTTTACCAACAATTAGAACGAGGTAATAAATGTTTAAATCATTTCATAAATGCTTACATTGATAAGATGCAAATTTTACAGCAGTTTAGTTCTCAAATTGGAAATCACCAACGTAAATATAAACAGAGATTTGTGTGTAGGAGCCGGAGCAAAAGTTGCTGAGTTCTTTTGGCGACTTTCGGGTAATACTAACGCGACTTTAGTGATAAGATGATTGAAATTTGGAGAGATTTAGATAAGCGTGTGAGATGTAAAATTTATGAGAGATTGAATATTCTACGAGATAATAGAATGCTTTAAGAAAAATGGGTTCTGAATTTTTTAATTTTTATAATAAACAGTAGAAGTTCAAAAGTTCGTTTAAAAGTACGAGGAATGAAGAGATTCTCAATTTATTTTTAATAATCCAAATTCAAAAAATAGGAACAAGGTGTAACAAATTAATAATATAATTATGCAACATAAGAAACCCACTTCGCATAAAAATTCTAACACGTGACACAACACGAGACTAAATATTTTATTGTAGATTTTGTTTGGGAAAAGAATACCATAAAAATCGTTGTCAGTTTTTGTGATTTGGAGTCAAATTCGTTCGTCAACCAAAATTAGTGGATGTTTAGAGAGAATAGATCCTCCTTTAATTTTTGGCAAAAACGTGTAAATCAAGTAAACTTTATTATTACTAATCATGCATATTTACTATCATCGCTATGCACATACACTAATTTATAGTGTATGTATATGATAATGATAGTGAATGTGCATGACAATAATAAGTAAATATAGAGTTCATCGTATACATCCTGGTTCACACAAATGTTACTCTTAATTTTAATAAGTTTTATATAGTTTTTTTTTATTATTAAAAATTTTCCTAGAATTTATTTTCGAGTTGTTTGCGTAGTCCTTGCGTGTGAGGATTATATCGCTCACCATCGTGCACGCGCCTCCCTTCCAGTTCTCGATAGGTTAGAATTTCTTGTCTCTCCCTAGTTGATTACTCTTATTTTTGTTTTTTTAGTGTTGTCTTGTAATGCCAATTTTTGTATCAAGGTTTTGACAACTTAGGTCTAAAAATTCAAATCGGGAAAATAAGCGTTATTTGAATAATAAGAACTGTGGATCGATAAATGAGATAATCAGTAATGGAGGTGGTGGAGAAAAATGAAAAATAATGATTTGACTTATTGTTTTGTTTGGGTGTTTGAGTCATTCTCAAGTTTTTATTATTGGATCGAGCTTTCAAGTATTATTAATGACCTTCAAAATACTTATTATTCTTTCATTTCTTAAATTATATTTTTATTGTAAACAAAAGTATGATTTCGTACTTTTACACAATATATAATCGCATATGGGGTATTGATAATATGACATCTATTATTAATTGGAGAAATCAAGATTTACAATAGAAAACTTTCAAGATAAACTACATAACTATTTCGTTTTATTTCCGGTCTTCCCTTTCCCTTTTCCAAAGTTAAATTTTTTTTTAATATTTATTTGGGTGGCCGTACTGCGGAGACATGTAAAAATAAATACCCTTATCTAACTAAAGAATCAATCCACATGAAACATAAAAATATCATATTTTTGTATACATTAAGAACACATTTAAACGTAACAAATGCAGGAGTGTTTGAATTTGGTTCTTTAACTTACTACTAAAAATTGACGAAGTGGTATAGCTCAAGTGGTTAGAGCTCCACTACCTATGATCCAAAGGTCATGGGTTCGAGTCACCATTTGCCCGATAAAAAAAAAAAAAACTTACTACTAAAATAATAATTAAAGGAACAAAAATAATACATACTCACATATAAAAGTTCAATCAATTAAAAACATTCAATTCTCAGTTCAATTATCTCTTGTCTTCAAATCATGCACGTCTAATATAAAGTTTAATTGGTTATGGCTCCACTACTTATGATTTAAAAATCATGGGTTCGAGTCATCCTTTGTTGGGTAAAAAAAAATTATGCACATGTAACGTTCACTCTACCTTGCCCTAGGATTATCATCCCTCAATAAACAACAAACTTTGTTTATCAGTCTTGTCCTTTAATTAATTATACTCAATTGAAACACACTCTTTGATGATTCATTTTAACCGAATAATCTAAAATACGTATTCTCTGAATTTAATTAGACATAAACATTAAACACGAAGACAAAAGATAAATAGGGCCTCGAATAAATCCCGTATATAGTATATCACCCTTATGAAATATGAAATAATCAACACGTTCTAGCTACCAATTGCAATAAACTTGCAAAAATTACAGATTGCAAGTTATGATCTAGCAATTGTGAATGAATCAGGTAATATAAATAATATAAAATGTTACTTTAATATGGATTCCAGGAATTGATATAATTGCAAATTTAGCCGTTCATAAGTTTAACAAAAATACACAAGTTCAACATAGTTCAACGAAATTAAAATTCATAAAAACTCTTCTTCGCCTTTGATCTTCACTTCAAATTAATCTTCTTTCTCTTGCTTTCGTGCTGAATTTTGTACCAAGACCCATTGAAACTAACATTACAAATAAGGGCTTAGCCCACTTGGCCACACGGTTCCCACTTTAGTGGGAGACTGTTCGATTCCCTTTGGGAATGAATTTGGAGTGAGAGGTATAAGGAGGCTTGGAGTCGTTGAAATTGTAAGGAGACTTGACGAACTAACTTCTAACCACTAACAACTAATATTTACTGATTAAAAAAAAAAAAATCCAGATACGCGCGTAGACATATCATTCGTCCTTAATATTCGATAATTACATATATACATGTATATATATATATATTATATAATCACATTTGAGCACGTACATCACTTGTACGATACATGCAACTTGTCCAATTTTAATTAAATTTGATTCATACAAAATGGGTTTATTTAATAGCTCTCACGCGAAGACGGCATATGAAGCAATTATGTAAGTTATTCTCTTTATTTGCGCAAAAATATTCTTTAAGTAAATGAATTAAAATTACATCATGTAAATTAAAATTACTCTAAAATTAGTAGATGAAGTGTATTTTTGGTCACAAGTTTCCAATTCCACTTTTGAACACTTATCCATTAAACTTTTATAGACATAATAATTGTATTAATATATTTGATCCACAATTCGTGTAACACGCACTGAAATCATAATATCATGAGCCCTTAATTAATACAAATAATTTGAGTTATAGTCCCCTTAATCCAATCAGCTTGGTTAAACCAAACGTAACCGCCATGGCCAACCACCCTCCAAGCAAAACCCTAGCGGACGACCTCACCACCGGCGCCCTCCCTAACGCCGCCCCCAACCATCCAAACACCACCAGCGCCGCCGTCACCGACGCCACCACCACGGCAAGCCTCACCCTGTACTCCCTTATAAAAGAAGCAGCCAGCAACGGCACGATGGCGCCGACAGAGAAAGCAAGAGCTGAAGCCGCCGCCGCCTGAACCGGGTTCGGCAGAGTCTCGCCATCTTCTCCCGGCTTTTTGTTGTCTCTCTTCATTTGAGCTAATTCTATGTCGAGCTGTGAGTAGACGGAGACGAACTCGCCGATGGCCATGGAACAGGCTCCGGCGACCAGGCCGGCGAAGCCGGTGAGAATCATGGCTTTGATGTCTTGTTTGACGGCGCCGACGCCCATCATTAGGGAGGCGGTGGAGATGAGGCCGTCGTTGGCGCCGAGGACGGCGGCGCGCAGCCACTGGGATCGTTTGGAGTAGTCGAATTCTTGGTTTTGTTCGAGGTTGAGGGTGAGTTGAGGTGGAGGGAGTTTAGGATTAGCCATGAAAGGGAAATGGGGATTATGGATATGGAGAGGAGTGTGAGAAAGAAGGTTGTTAGAAGGAAGTGTGTTGGCCACACGCCTCAAACTAATGCTTATTTATAGAACAAAAATTCCATGTCTAGAGGAGAGAGTGTGTGTAACACAAAAATGAAATATTGATGATAAATAAAAAAAAAAATGAAATATTGATGATAAAATGAGACAATGAAATAGCAACGGATGGAGTATATATAATTTATTGTTTGTGCATAATAAATGTATTAATTAGTAAAATATAAAAGCAAGTCTTGTATGAAGCATACATGAAAAATAGTTTTTTTATTTAACTGGCAACGAAATTTAGTTATCGTATGATATTAGATTCATTCTATATATCAAGACATTCATTCACTAATTCCATTATATTCATTCAAAGAATACCGTAATATTTATTTAATAATACCACTACTCTTATCAACTAATACCATAGTAATGATATTTTACACGCACAAATCGAACTATGTTAATAAGCTTTGGTATTAATTTATAAGTGTAATGATATATTTTTTAATGACTCGTTATCCAAATTCCCAAAGACCGACTAATCACGATGGACCAACCCCACCGTCTACTAGCGGTGGCTCCAATTGAAGGTAGAGCAAAACTCTATATGAACTGGTCCATCTCGTGAATTGCTCGCACCCAATGAATTTCGAACTTAAGACCTATAGAACATCACACTCTTAAGCCTTCAAACTCTCACAATGATGATATTAATGAATGAATGTAATAATTAATGCAAAAGCATACAATATTAAATATTAATAAAACTTATTAAGCAAAGTAGAATACGTGTAAAATGTCAATATAGTAATGAAACTGCGGATTTTTATTATATATATTTTTTTAAATAAGTGTTTGAAATTCAAATTAACGATGAAGCATAAAGGTGGCGGATTTAAAGGCATGCATGCATGCATGTTACGCCAGAAATGAAGTGTTTTATCGTTGTTCTATTCTAGCGACTTATTGGGTTCAGTTATGTTTACTCAGCTTTTGCAATAATTCTTATGCATTTTCATTTTCTTGTGACTAGCTATCTTATTCTTATGCATAAGAATATCTATCTTATTTTACTTTATTTCTCCTATCTTATATATTTTGACTACGGATAAAGAAGCACCTTAATTTATGGCACGTACTTTAATGCGCCAATAACAATCAAAATGGATTGCCGAGGAGGAAAGCACTACCGACAAAACTGGAAAATATATATGATTTTTATTTTATATATAAATTTGGGTTGTTTTTATGTAAAATACTCCATTATAATCAATACGGAGTAATTGATTTTCAATTAAAAATGCTATAATAATAAATTTTTTAATGAATCAAATAATAATATTGAATTAATAATGTACAACATCTAAATTAATTGTATCGATAAAATAGTTATATAAAACTTTATCTATAAACTAATTTTATGATTTTAAAATTGTAAGGAGTGTGCATTCCACCAACTTATATTATCTTACACTATATATATTTAAATATCTCCAGCTTTTCTAAAATTAAAAGTTAAATTTCTATCATGAATGGGGGCATTTAGACTCCCACTTAAATATATTCCAAATTATGATCACATGGATCAACTTTCTTCTCATGAATTTTGAAATGAAAAGAAGACGATGCATGGCTCCACCACTGTGGTATATTCGCTCGAATCCTTTGTTTTTTTTTTTTAACAAACACTTATATAAAATATAATATCGATTAAGGATCCGTGACATACAAATAGAATAAAAAAATTTGCAGATTCTACATAAATTGAATCATATCAATTTTTTAAAAAGAACTGTAAAAAAATATATAAAAACCCACGTTATATTGTTTGCTCTGTAACTTACTGGTTTGGGTACATCTTATACTCAAACCTTATTTATCAATGAAATGAAAGTTAACTTTTATTGATTAACAGAAAACTATTAGGACAAACACGTCATACTGTAAAATATATATATATATATATATATATATTTTTGTAAGGGTTTAGTTTGAGAATGTAGATTTTTTTTTGTTATTTGGGAATGAGAAAATAAAATTGTAAAGTTCATTTTTAATTTTGAGCAATTTAAATTGTAACAAATGAAGTAATAATTAAAAAGTGAATGATATATCGATGATTGATAGTGTATTATAACGTGTTTGGAAAAAATAAAACAAATGTATTATAACGTGTTTGACAAAGAATATTAAAAATCTCATCAAGAGTATCATGAATTAGATTCAATGATATCATATTTGATCGATAATATGAAAAATTTGATGAAATTGAAAAAATATTTAAAGTGTTACACATTTAACCATTTAACCAAGATTATCAAATATTTAATCAAGAGTATTAGTAAAACACCGTAAACTTATGGTGTATACGAAATATATAAGACTTTGTCATCTAAATTAAGTGTGATTTTATCCACTTAATTTAGATGAAAAATCTTATATGTTTTTATCTTTAATTAATTAATGAATTTTGATCAAAATATTGAGATGAGGTTAAAAAAAAGAGAATCTATCTTTAAAACGATTAAGAAAAAGATGTACCAGTCTTTTGCTTCATGGGCCGGGTAGTCCATTTGAACATAATACACTATATGAGATATAAGGACCCAGTCCAACTCAATCGTGGACAAGGCTATTCACACCACTAAAATTGGTAAAAACATCTGTCAGTTAAAGACATCCTTTTTTAATAATTTTTTAAACACACCATTCTCAAATTATTTATTTTACACCTATTTTGGGACGGGAGACATTCCCCATTTCCATCCCCTCGCGAACTAAACAGGGAAAATTCATCCTTCATTCCCATATAATAATACATTTTCTATACTATACATGTGTTACTATAAGGATGAATATGTGTTTTCATAAGGGCAAATTTATATTATTTGTTTTTACAAGAACACATGTTTCACCTTATAGTAACATGACATAACCTAAGCAAGTTTTTATTTTTCACATCGTTCTCTATACAATAATACCTTTGTGTTTCTATAGTAACATATTTTTCAATATCTTACTTGTGTTACTATAATGATGAATATTTGTTTCTATAATGATAAATATGTATTACTTGTTATTACAACAAAACATAATTATTCTTATAATAATACATATTTGACTTTAGAGTAATATAACCCGAGAGCAAGCTTTTAATTTTGCCTTTGCGCTAGTTTATTTAAAAATTGGCTTGACCTCGATCCGATCCAATTAGATCTATGAATTTCTTTATTTAAATTATATTTCACGAAACAAGAATTTGTGAAATATTTTGTACAGTGTTTGTCTAAAATGAATGGAATTTTTGTCATCTCCACCAACAAAAGCAAATTCTTTTACCAATCAGTGCATCGTTATTATTTTTTAAACTTTACATTACTCATCTCAAACACTGCATATGATGCCAATATTTCGGAATTTAAATTAAAAATTCCTAAAAATTAAATGCAGCAATAACACTCATTACATAACTAACTAAAAACAACAATAACAATTAAAAATGGGTTTAAATGGATTAAAGAAGCTTCAAAATCTGCATACTTTAATTACGTTATGTATTATTCATGCCATGCTCGAGTTTAAGTTAAATGATAATAAAAATGTACTTAAATACTTAATAAACATGTGCTAACATGTCTTGTCTTTTTAAGGCCATCTTGTCAAGTCCAAGTAGACACCACCTCAACCTCCAGTAATGTTTTTCATTGATGTTGATGGTTGACAGAATTTAAGAGCGCCAAGATTTTAAAGTATCATAACTCAAGTATAATAGCTAACATCACTAAAAAAAAATATCAAGGGAGCAAAAGAAAATTAAATTTAGAGAATAAAATGACAAAATTTTTATTAATAAAAAAATTTCTATATATATATATATATATATATATATATATATATAAAAAGTTTTAATCCCAAAAGGGATGACTGCACTCAAGCCCCTAAATCCATCCTTATTCACATCACATGCCTTATTTTTTGGCAAGAAATAAAATAATCCATGTAATCAAAAGGGGAGATGATGAGGGCAGGGAGACTGAGAGAGGAGAAAGAGAGGAGAGAGAGAAATGAGAAAGAAAGAGGAAAAATATGGTTTTTCGTGAGAAGGTACAAATGATTTTTTGAGACGAGTGTACACGTTGTATTTATATTAAATAAAAAAGGTGTGCAGATAAGCTGGGTCTTACCAAATAATTAGTACAAATGGGCATGTAGTATGTTAAGTGGCCCATTTAGGACTAAATGGATCAAAACAAAGACATTTACGATCAAGGAATCATCATTTTGAAGTTAAGGGTCAGGTTATAATTTATATTCACTTTCGTAATTAGTAGATATACCCACGTCCACATTTAACTATCAATTATACCCTTCTCATAAAATTCTAATTTTCTTCCTTTTTCTACTTTTTTTTTTGCACTCTCTCATTGCCAGATATATCCGACAATGTTGCCGTCTCCGCCCAAGCAACGACTCCACCGCGCACCATTCCAACACTTCACATTTCCTCTCTTCCCCTCTTTTATCTGTCTTCTCTCTTTAGCCCCTCCATGCGGCTCTCTCATTTGAGATTAAACATTTTATATTTGTATTTTTCATTTTTGGGGGCCACAATTGTTGGACTCAATTTTTTTTTCTTTTTTCGGTCTAATTTTGTCGAAGAATGTGATGATTTTTATTTATTTTTGCCGAATAATGTAGTGTCCGATTATTTTCAATAATTTTAGATCGAACGGTGAAATTAGATGGAAAAATAAAGGGAGAAAATGTCGGTGGCGAGCGGCGGGATGGTGACAGCAGGTGATAATTAAAATTAAAATTAGAGAAAGTATTATACTTCCTCCATTCACCAAACATATGATCATTTGCATTCACCAAACATATGATCATTTGCATTATTTGTTTGTCTCAAAAAAATATGCTATATATTTTATGAAAATAAATTATTTTATTTTCACCCAAATCATTACTTAATTATTCAAATTATTCTGAATTACTCACAAACAATCACTTTTATTTATAAATTGACTCCACACTACTCTAACTCAATTTATCTATTTTTTCTTAAAACTCGTCCCACCTCTTTGATCATTGTTTTTATGGACAAAGGGGGTATGATGGTTCATGATTATACTTATCATGAAATTGTTTCAAAAAATTTAATATAATTGATATTTGATGAAGAGTATAAAAATCGGGTCAGGGTATCACATATTATTCAGGAGTATCATCAATAATTTATTTTTTTACTATTTAAATTATATACATATTTAACATAAAAATACATAATTATAAAATAACAGTGTTATTAAGATCGGATAGTGAATCATATAATGTCCCACTTTCATATAAAACCTATTCCCAAGTTTAAAATAGTATGGATAATATGTAATTTTCTTAAATATAATAAAAGTTAATAGGTGTCTACTAAACATGGAAGTGCAAATAACCTCATCTTTTCTTCACTATAATTCTGATTGAACATAGAATGTTCGATTTAACTCCTTTTGGAAATGTTTAACGAAATGCTTGTAAGATTGAACATGAAGAATAAATTATACTAACATATCTTTAATGATTCACTTTCTCACTCATATATACTTAAAAATATTCACTTTTAATTTATTATTATTATTTTTTCGAAAAAAATTATTATTATTGCTATTATTATAATGGAGGTATAAGGAGACTTGAAAAATATGGAATTGTAAGAAGATTTGGTAACTAACTTCTAACCACTAACAACTAATATTTATCGATGAAAAAAATTATTATAATACTGATGCGCTTTTTGCACACATTGTATGAGTGGATTGATTTATGCCTCTATAAAATGAGAAAAAATCATTTTGTTTTGGGCAATTAATCCATTTGAAAGTAACAGGACATATGGTCCACATCACCTATATTTTAGTACCATCAAATTAAATAGATAGAGGCTGTTCACACTTTTTATTGAATCACGTAATACTTTTGCCCCGATCCTTGGTGGGTGGGGTGGGGTGGGGTGGAGATGCTCGGACCCTCCTCACTGCTATTCTTCATCCAATTTTAATTGATTTGTTAAAAGACAAGTTTGAGCAAGTAATGATTATTATATATTAATTTATGTGATAAAAATATTAGTTGGTATATTAAAAATATACTAATAATGTAATTATTGTATTGTTATCGTATAATCGATATCATTTTTTTAAATATAATTAACAGAAAATAATATATTTTACATTTATTTGTTTGAAAAATGATAAATATTTCATCTTAAAAAGTGATATCGATGATAAGACGTTGGTCTCATGCAGAAATTTCTTTAAATTTGATCAATTACATTGCATATTGTTCACACACACAAATATCTGATTAATAATTATATATTTTATAGACTTGTTTGACTATTTACAAAATTAAGAAATTTTATTGAAAAATTAAATTAGATATGTAAAATTTCTATTATAATCCCATTTAATAAATGTTATACTCTCCAATGTTATTAATAAAGTAAAGGGTAAAAATATATTCAATTTTATTAGAATAAGTAATTGAGTGAAAAAAATATTATAGTGGAGAATTGAGTGAGATGAAATGGTAAATAAAAAATATTTAAGAGTTTCATTTGAAAAATATATGTATATATTTTTTTGATATTTTGGATATAAAAAAATAAAATTATAATATTAACTTTTAAATTTTGAGTAATATAAATTATAATAGAGAAAGTATATATATATATATATATATATATATATATATATATATATATATATATATATATATATATTGATTAGTAATATTCAGCACTGTGTAATTGAAAGTGCTCTGCTAACCAAACCCCCAATAGCTAAGCTAGAGTAAGAAACAAGCAAAAGGTAAAAAATACTTAGTAAAAGTACCGATCGACAGGAATTGATCATACGTGTGTCATAAGTTGAACACAAATTTATATACTCACTTATATATATAAATTATCTATACTTACTTATATAATAACAAAAACTTATACTAAATATAGAAAGAAAATTTTGACACCAAAAGACTATTACTATATTTGTCTTATATTTAATAAATTACCTATTAATTAATATAATAAATATCAATTAATATATACATTAGAAAAATAAATGATATACTTTAAAGACTTTTCATTTGGAAATTTAAATCTTTTAATCTTTTATTATTTTAATTAATTAAATTATCATGTATATATAGATACACATATTTTATTTTCTTAATTTCACACCTAAGTAATTTAGTTGCAAGATTTGTTTGTTTAAATTAAGTATGTTGTTGGATATGAATGTTCGTAAAAGTTTGTGTGTTTGTTGACTTTGCATGATTTATTGATATTTTAATTTTTTTAATTGTTGAGAAATGTTTATATATAAAAAAAAGGAAAACATCTTTATTGTTGAATAATGCAAATTTGCAAGACTTTTTTTTAGTTTATAAACTTTTAATCTTTCTATTTTTTTAATTAATTAAATTGTCATGTTTACTTGACAAAAAAAAATTAAATTGTCATACACATATTTTTTTCTTAATTTCACACCTAAGTAATTTAGTTATTTTCTTGGTTGAGCGCGCATCTATATATATAATTTGATATTAAAATAAATATTTATATTATAATAATAGATAATATTACGATTTAAAATAATATTAGTCCTGGTGCAAAGGTGATAGATTATGTGATTTGAATTTAAGCATATATATATATATATATATATATATATTAAATAAAATTAAATATTTCTATTAAAATATTTTTATTTTATTTGGTATAAATTTGTGTAAAAGATAAGCGAATAAGCTTAATTCCAATGAGTTGTATAATATATATTGACGTAATTTAAAATATAAATCAGTTTAATTATATTTTTATATTAGTAGAGTTTTTAACAAGACATTACAACAACATTATAAAAAAACTAAAATAAATTCCACATATATATATATATATATATATATAATATGTGTGCGTAAAAAACATAAATATAAAAATAATAATCTATTAATTCTTAAATTTGAATTTTTTTATCATTCTAACTATTTACTTTCTCAAAATATTTAAGAAAAATAAAATTTTAAAAATAATGTGTTTTTAAAGTTAGAATTATTGAATTATTCATGACATTGGTGTATATAAATACACATGTACACAAATACATAATTTAAAACTATAGTGTTACCATTATAATAATATAGTTTTAGGTTAAAATGATATTTATTTTAATTGGTATATATATATATATATATATATATATATATATATATATTTAACATGACCGAGTGGATTTTGTGTTGTATTAAAATAGACTAAAATTATTAAAATGAATATAATGAAGCGAGGTAATACTCATATGAGAATTTTTTCAACATAAACTGAAATAGAATTTATTAACAAATTAAAAAAATCAAAATAGATTAACGGGTAAGTTAATAAATCATATATCATTTTAATATGTCTCTCAAATTAAAAAATCAAAATAGATTAACGGGTAAGTTAATAAATCATATATCATTTTAATATGTCTCTCGATGGATCTTATAAAAATTTCATAGCTTTGTTTTAAAGAAGCGAGAAGATTTGAAAATGTTGACATGCCACGGGAATGATAATAAAATAAATAAAAAAAAACAATCAACATGATTTATAAAAAAATATTACAAAATTTGTAAGCAAACATAATAACACCCCTTTACCCGATAAAAAAAAAAAAGAAGCAAACATAATATCTTTCATATTTGTCTTACTTAACAATGTACATGTTTTCCACACTTGAGCGTAAAACGTTTCTGGTGATTTGAAAAAAAGGGTTAAAAAATATCGAGCATCACATCAAAAAAATAATAATTAATGATCGTGGTGTATATATGAATATTTAAAAAATGGGAAAACCAACACTACCGAGGGGTGTGTAAGGAAAAAATTATAAATAAAATAACTCTTTCTATTTTATTTAATACATTTTTTACCAATTGAAATGATTATATTAAAAATTAATATCATATTTATTTCTACATCACTAATCACAGTGCGAACGCAGGTGATATACTAGCTTAATTAAATAATAATATACTTCTCTATATGCTTTAAAAAATATACTTTTTTTTTTTTGCTGGTAAAAAAATATACTCCATATACTTCTCTATGTATACGAAATCACGATTGACATACCATATAGTACCATATAAGCATGGACGTATACGTTCATATCTACCTAAGAGCATAAATTCAAATGTAGCCGACAATATACAGCAGACGTCTCAACGCAATGCCATATTTTTCCTCGCTCGACCACCCAACTTCCACATGGCTGTTGCGTAAACATGGCGTAGTGGGTCCCACCACCCTCCATTTTCCCTCAATTTCTGTATTCTTTCATTTTTCTTTTTAATCCAAAATACCAGCTTTTTTCAACCCACTCGAAATGGACCTGAAGTTCGCCGGGAAGCCCATACCAAGAAGCCCATGCCTCACGGGCCGGGCCGACCTTGACCAGATGCCCGACACTCCCACCCGCCGCGCCCAGCACCGCCGCGCCCAGTCGGAGACCTTCTTCCGCTTCCCCGACCTCGACGACATCATACTGGACGACGTCGTTGCGGAGCTCAATCTCGACCTGCCACCGACGCCGCCGCCCCTCCTACCCAGTGGGCTGCCGCCGGTGACTCAGCCCGCCAAGAGTAATGGCACGAGGCCTGAAGCCCATTTGAGGAGCTTATCCATGGATGCCGATTTCTTTGACGGGCTTGGCTTGGAGGCGGAGGGGCGCAGACACCGGCATAGCAATTCGATGGATGGGTATTCGAGTGCCACGTCGTCGGAGGTGGACTGTATTGTAAAGAAGGCTATGCCTGCTGATAGACTCGCCGAGCTTGCCTTGATTGACCCCAAGAGAGCCAAGAGGTGTTTCATTTTTTTACATATTAATTAATTGCATCAGTCTTCAATCTTTATTACACATTGTTTTGAAATTAGGGGATTAGTGATATTGAGATTATGCATATTAAATTGTGTGTGAAATTATTCCTCAAGGAGTTTCTTGACTCCTGAGTTAATTTACAACTGTGGATTAATTTCAATTTGGATTTTTGGTTTTAATTGTCTCTCAAAATTTGGCAAAATCTTGAGTGAGAAGGTCCGTCTTAGTCATCCCCAAATTGACCCACCCCTTAAAGTTTCATTGATGTCCATTTGATAGCATACATAAAAATGATGTGGTATGTGTGTGCAATGTGCACAAAAATAGGTACATGAGTGATGGCATAAAAATGGTTTTGTTGTAGGATTCTTGCAAATAGGCAATCTGCAGCACGATCTAAAGAGCGAAAAACTCGTTACACGGGTGAGCTAGAGAGGAAAGTCCAGACTTTGCAGACTGAAGCAACCACACTGTCGGCTCAAATCACCACACTGCAGGTCTTTGTATATACACCCTAATTTCAATACCCTTTTTAGTTGCACAAGTAGGATAAAGAAACAAAAGATTCAAGTATTATGAACAGACTAAATATGAATCATATGATGCTCTATACTAATTTGGGTGTTGGTGGTGGATACTATAAATTACATCTTGATGCAATTTTAGTCGGCTTTCTGGGATCATGCTTTCATTGTTTACCCTTATCCTGTATCCAGTTGGTTGTCACAGGCTTTAAGATTCTTTATTTCACTTGCACAATAACATAATATATTGCCCGTGCAAATTGCTTCCCCGACCACCCACGAGTAGAAACAAGAAAAACTATTTTTGCATTACGGAATGTGAAATGTACTATGCAGAGAGATACTTGTGGGTTGACAAATGAGAACAAGGAACTGAAGCTAAAGCTACAGGCTATGGAGCAGCAAGCACAGCTTAGAGATGGTATGCACGTCTCCCTTGTATCTTTTTGTTCTCCATCAATTTTCAGCAATTAAGGACTTCATGTCTTTTAATTCAAGTTTTGCAAAACCACCCTAAGTAATAAAATAAACAAAAACAGAGGCCAAAAGAGTAGAAAGTAATTAAGAAAACGAAGATGAAAGCACGCAAGGCGTTTTCTGTTTCATAACTACTTGGCTATGTAATGTGGAATCAGCTCTGAACGAGGCATTGAAGAACGAAGTACAACGACTGAAGATTGCAGCTGCCAATGGAAACAACGGAGGGATGTTGTCTCCACAACAATCGCACCATTACTTTGGTAACCACAACGCACAACAACAACAAAATCCTCAACCACTTAACAACAATGCTCGACATGATGGGCACCTGTCGCAGCCAAGCTTCCCAGATTTCAATCGGAGGGCTTGATATCTTGATAACTGATAAAATGCATGCAAATACTAGTCTAGTCTTGTATATAAGAAAAAGGCCATACTAAAGGTTGTGGTTATGGTTGCCCTGTTCTCCAGTTCATATAATTGCAGCCTGTGTGATGGTAGTGAAAGTATAATAATAAGTTGTCCATGATTTAGTTCATTTATATTAGCCATCTTATAGTATTGTATCCGTACATGTCATGTGTTTAACGACGACAACATTATTTCGTTGACTCTGATTTATAGTGACCTGTGCCACAAACAATAAGAAAAAGAAAATAATATATTGTAAAAGTTTGTACTGTAGACACTGATATATACAAAAGGTTGGGGTAATAATATTTTTGGGGCATCAACTGCAGGTGGGTGTCAAGATTAGATTACCATGCGTTCGGTTCTCAAATGTAAGATAATATTTTTTAAGTTTATTAATTTACGAATAAAATGAACCCAATTTCGGAGAAGAAACCGAATATTGGAAACTCTAAATTGAAGATTGGAAAAAGAACCCTAAAATCGGAGAAGAGAGACGAAGAAAAAACCCTCAGAATCGTAAGGGTGAGGATATTCCCGATTTCACAGATAGAAGATCGGAGGGAGAATATTCCCAATTTCACAAATACAACAACATTGGAGAAGACACCAATATGATTCTCAAATTTTTGATTGAAGAATATGTTGAGAGAGAGACTGTTCTTGAGAGAAGAATATATCGAGAGAGTGAGAGAGGCTACAATAGAAGTAGGGTTAATTAGTGATTGTAGGATTTAATTGAATAGGTTGAGATGACGAAGTTGTATAAGCTCAAGTGGTTAGAGCATTACTACTTAAAAAATAAATAAGTAAATGGGGTAGGTAATGGGTTGGGTTAGTTAAATGGATTAGTTGGGTAACCAAGGGGCCATAGCCCACTTGGCCACCGGGCTCCTCACTTAAGTGGGGGACACAGGTTCGATTTCCTTCGGGAACGAATTGGAGTGGGAGATATAAGGAGACTTGGAGAATTTGAATTTGTAAGGAGACTTGACGAACTAACTTCTAACTACTAACAACTAACATTTACCAATCAAAAAAAAAATGGATTAGTTGGGTTAGAGAATTAATATTAATTAATTTAACACCTCTCTAAAAATTCGAATCCGTTGGATGATAACACAATAAAACCCAACAATATTGGGAAGATTCATCTAATACTCCAACAAAAATATGACATAATGTTATGATCATAATCGAAAAATATAGGCCATTAATTATTTGTTTTATGCAAATGTAGGACAATAAATAAATGAGTTGGTACAAATTAGGCATGTGAAAAATTATTTTAAAAAATTTAGGCCAGTAAAATGACCTACATTAGCAAAAAAATAAATTAACGGTCTACATTTGCCTAAATGGTCCTTCGTTGCGGGACTTAAAAATAAATATTCAATTAAGTTATTGGGTATAAATGCGGTGTTTAACCCCTTTTTATAGAATACATACTCTTGCTAGTCCGTGCCATTCAAGTGAGATATCCCAATTAATCAAGAAATGGATCACTACGCAATATCAAAAATCCAATTGGATTTTCGATCGAAATGACAAGAATGGGACAGTTACCATTTAACAAGACTGGGGAGGGTTCATCATCATCATCATCAGCACCAAGAAGGACTATAACGATTGATCACTGTGGACGTTACTCTGCATTCCTGGCTGAGTTGTTCTTTATCCTGCTGGAGAAGGCCATTCCAGGTGTCGTTCTTGAAAAGCACCAGTTGGAAGATAGGCGGATCTTTCAGATACACGAATTTGGAAGAAGATTTTATTCTGTTTATCACTTAACTGATATCCCGGATTCTGAGATGGCCAGGATCGTTGATGATGTAGTGGCTTGTAGGTATCTTGATGCTGCTGTCGAGATTTCAGGTGGAAGGAGGACGAGGACTATAACCATTGATCACTGTGGATATGCCTCTGCATCCAGGGCTGACAAGTTCGTCAAGCGCCTCAAGGCCACCATTCCTGGAATCGAAGTTGTCAAGAACTATGTGGAAGATGAAAAGATCTTGCAGATACGCGAAGGTGCAAGAAAATTCTTTCGTGCTGATCACTTAGCTGATATCTCCAGATATCAGATGGCCAAGATCGTTGATGATGTAGCGGCTCGTAGGTATATTCCTGATGATGCTCACAGTTCAGATATCAGGACTATAACGATTGATCACTGTGGATTTCGCACTGGTTTCTACGCTAAGAAGTTCGTCGAGCTCCTGGAGAGGGCCATTCCCGGAGTCTACGTTGAAACAAACTATTTGAAAAACAGATGGATCTTACAGATACGCGAAGGTGAAAGAAAATTCTATTATCTTGAGAGACCCTATGTTCGCTGGATTGAAATGACGGAAAATCAGGAGGCTGATATCGTTGCTAACGTAGTTGCTCGTCGATATCTTCGTGATTAGTTCTCTGGTGATGCAATGCTAGGTAGTAATTCTTTTTGTTTTGTTGGATTTGTTGTGAGAGAGTGAGATGATGATTTTCAATCTTAATTGGTGCCTACTCTTCAATTGCAAACTAGAAGTTAATCTTCTTGAATCTTTTCTTTCTGTTCTGTTTTGTTCTGTTCTGTGTTGGACTTTATCGATTTTGTTCCTAGTTGATGCACATTTGATCATCTTTAATATCAGGGATGTTCTTGCAATTTCCAATCTTAATTGGTGCCTACTCTTCAATTGCAATGTAGAAGTTAATCTTCTTGAATCTTTTCTTTTCTGTTCTGTTCTGTTGTTGGACTATATCGATTTTGTTCCTAGTTAATGCACATTAGATCATCTTTAATATCAGGGACGTTCTTGCAATTTCCAATTCAATAATATTTTGTGATCAACATTTAGAGTTTATTGCATTTTGTAAATCCAATTAATGAGCTCATTTTGGATAATTTCACTTGATGCTTGTGAGTTCAAATCGGAATGGATCTTCTTTGGCCAAGAACTTTTCTCCTTCTCATGTTGTTTCTTTGTAGGTTTAAAAATAAAGCAAGAATTAGTTAACTTTCATCATTATGAAATTGATTTGAAGGGTATTAGTTGTTTCATTAAAAATATTAATTGTTTATACTAAAAGGTATTAGTTTTAAATAATATTAGTTGTTTGGTTAAAGAGTATTAGTTGTTTCATTAAAAATATTAGTTATTTTACTTTACGGTAGATATTAGTTGTAGATAAGTTTCACACTGAAATTAATTCAAACAAGACCAACCTCCTTTTTTTTTCTTTATGCTGAAATTTTTCACTTGGTGCAAACTGTTATTTATGGACTGTGATTTTTAGTTAGTCTGTTTCATAACTACTTGGCGCCTGAATATTAAATTAAGATTAATTAAATATGGAGGTGCAAATAGTTATTTATGGAATGTGATTGGAGATTCATCTAAAGCACAAATCTGATAATGAAACTGATATGAAATGTAGTTTTAGCCAACTCAACATTATTTTACGATTTTCGTTTTTTAGAAAACACAAATCTTATTCTCAATTTCAAGAACGAACAAACATCAGGAGAAAGACTCACCACAAAATTTGGTGGTTCAACCTAACAACAAGTGCTTTTAAATAAAATAGCCGCCATAACAAAAATGTGTGCATAGTGTTGCGCACTTTGCTTAACAAAGGAAATCGAGGAGGAAGGAGATTCATTCAAAATAGATTTACTCTATGCAATATAATCTCCAAATGATAATGATCGTCTCTAGAAAGGTTTTAAAATATAATTGACACATGTTATTAATCACGACTCACATATATGCAATTAGTCATGCTCACACAACTCTTATTTCTTACATTACATGTACAATTTCATGCATAGACTAGCTAATAGAAGTTATTAATAAAAACGCAATATAATTCAACAATCAGGAACATTCATCCAATAATCAACAAAAATATGACATAAATCAAGTCAAAACCTAATTCTCACATTTTTTTAAGTAACGAATTTTGGAAAAGTAACTTTTAGGTAAATGAAGTAAATTAACATTAACTATGGACTATTTAACAACATGCCCATTAATTTTGTAATTTTACAAAATGTCTGTAATTTTTAAAAATTGATAAACAAAAAAAAAAAAGCCCCTGACTGGCTATATCAAGTTTCTGTATATTTTTGTGATCAAGTTTTTCTCTTACGTAGTTTATTCCTAAATTGTCACATAATCGTCTACCGATTGAATAATTGGATTTAGTTGGTCATGAGCATTTTTACCATTTTTTTAAGTTGCACGCATTTTTGTGAAATTGCAACTTTACTAGTCTTAAATATTCTTAAATTAATTTTCATTTTTTCAATAAACCCAAAATTACATTCTTAAATCTATAATTAAATAATTAAATTGTCCACAGTATTTGAAGGGAAAAAAATATTTAAACACAATGATACATTAGAAGATTACTATATATAATTGAAGGGCCTAAAGGCAAATTTTCCTTCCACCTGTCATTCAAGTCGGTGATGGATCCATGATTTCGTTTCAAGAGGGACAAAATACTGTATAAAGTAAAGGAGAAAAAAATTTTATAATTAAGGGAAACGTAATAATAAAATATTACATATAAATAAAATATATATATATAGTAATAAAAATTTAAATTTAAGGGCGACTGCCCCTCGCGCCCCACCTAGATCCGTCCCAAGTCTAATGTGCGGAGTATCCAATTAAGCTTCGTCCACAACAGCTGATCCAATCCATCGACTAGTAACAGAAATGGCATGGATAGTTGTTAACTGAAAACCGCTCCCCTATAATAAAATTCCTATACCACAAATTAATCATTCTCCACTACCTATACATCAAGAAATCGCATAGTTTTGAAGATGGCAGGAACTTCACGCTCACGGAAGGGCAAAAAAGTGAGGACTATAACGATTGATCACTGTGGGTTCATGTCCGAATACCTGGCCGACTCCTTCGTGGAGCAGCTGCAGAAGGCCATTCCCGACGGAGTCAACGTAAAGAACTTTCTAGAAAAGAGACACATCTTTCAGATTCGCGAAGGTGGGAAAAATTCTACCGCCGCGAAGGCCCACAGGCTCACATGGGCGATATGTCGATTCGTCAGATGACTGACATCGTTGCTAAAGTAGCAACTTATCAATATCTTCCTGATGATGATCTTGCCAGGAGTCTAACGATTGATCACTGCGGGTTCTTGTCGGAATTCGTGGCCGACACGTTGGTTGAGAAGCTGAAGAAGGCCATTCCAAGTGTGAATGTTCAAAAAAACTATTCGGCCAAGG
The DNA here is from genome assembly GCA_030762865.1 of Paraleonurus japonicus. Taxonomy (NCBI): domain Eukaryota; kingdom Viridiplantae; phylum Streptophyta; class Magnoliopsida; order Lamiales; family Lamiaceae; genus Paraleonurus; species Paraleonurus japonicus. The sequence goes on along the minus strand of CM061054.1, from coordinate 6,827,431 downwards.
GAGAGGTGTTTCAGTTACGTGAAGGTGGAAGGAAGTTCTATTGTGGCGATGGACAGCTTGTTAACAGGACTGACTTTTGGTTTTCGGAGGTGGATTGTGTGGTTAATAAAGTATTGACGTATGAATATCTTCCTGAGAATGAGGCCCCTGCTGAACGTAAAAGGACTATAACGATTGATCACTGCGGGTCGTTGTCGAGAATGCAGGCTGAGCAGTTCAAGAAGCAGCTGGAGAAGGACATTCCTGGAGTGAAGGTTGAAATAAACTATTTGGAAAATGCACAGATTTTCCAGATACGAGAAAGGTGGAAGAAAATTCTATTATTGCGATTTTCCCCTTGTTCACTTTATTGATATGTCGCTTTCTGAGGTGGCTGACATCGTTTATAAAGTAGCCACTTATGAATATCTTCCTCATTGATATGCATGTCTCTCATGCACATTTGCGAAGTATTTTTTAGTTTTGTTGGATTTCATGTTGTCAGAGCTGCTCTAGATGATGATGATTTTTAATGTAGTTTTAGTTAGTCTTCTTGGATCTTTTCTTTTTATTCTGTTGCTGGACTTTATCGATTTTGTTTTTAGTTAATGCACATTTGATCATCTTTAATATCAGGGATGTTCTTGCTTGCAATTTCCAATTCAACAATATTTTGTGATCAACATCCAGGTTTCTTGCATTTTGTAGATCCAATTAATGAGCTCATTTTGGATAGTTCCACCCGGTGAACCAGGGTTAAATGTAGGAGTAGTCCCACAAGAAAAATGCGATTGCAAAAATGATCATTTTGTTAAAAATAATAGTCCTTTTGTATAAATAAGTGTAAAAAAAAAATACAATTTTAAAATAAAATTATCAAGTAATTATTCTAGTTTTCAATATTTATATAAAAATATAATTTCAATATAGTCTCTATATATGCTGATCGAAAATGAATCCATTATCTATTATCTATTGATCTGTGTTAAAAACAATTTTTGTACATAATTTCTGTCTTTTTCGCCAAAAGACCCAAGATAGTAAAAAAATTAATTGAATCTCACATATTTTACATTGCTCATTTATAATTTAATTTTGGCCGGAAAAGAAAAAAGCAACAAGTTCGCCATCAGCACGCCTTGATCCACAACCACGTTGTACTTAACCTAATGCGCACCATGTTAAGCTTAAATCTCCAATCCCTTATTTTAATACACAATACTACCCATTTGGGAATGATAAAAACTTGTGTGAATCAAGTGTATATGATAAACTCTATTTTTTCATTTATATATTAAGTGGGACTTTAACCACTTGAGCTATAATAAAATAAATATTATAATCATATAAATCTGAATAATTAAAATTTTCCATTTACTAATTTTATGCATTGGTGTCCATGTGGAGCTAGCAACTCGCCGGAAAAATTACAAATGTCAATTTTTGGGAGGTCATATGCGCGGCATATATGTTTTTCAATCAAAATTCGAATTTTTGCTAGAAATGACCAAAATTTATAAATTAAACACTTATACAAATATATATGGACACTGAAAAATTAAAAAACTATTCATGATTTTATCTCATGGGGTGAGTATGAAATATCATTAAAACTAGCTGGTTTGCAGTATTCAAAGATGGAATGATTTATTTGGTTAATAATGATAAGTCGAGCAAGCAAATGGAAAATTGACATATAATTCGCGCGGTCAAATTTTGTTTTGAGTATGTTACAAGTCAAGATTTTTATTAGGATAGTCCTTTAACTTTTACCAATTTTGCTTTTAGTCCACTAATTTTTCAACTTTAAAAATAGCTCGTCTGTTAAGTTGATAGAAATTCAACTTTTTTTAAAAAAATCTTTTACGGGCTAAAATAGGTTAACAAAATTCGAATTTTTCTTCCTTTAACCCGGCAAAAAGAACAAAAATTTTGAATTTGAAAAACTTAAGGGACAAATTTCAAAGTCAAAAAAATAGCGGACTAAAATCAAAATTGATACAAGAGGGAAAAAGACATATATGCTTATTATTATTCCATATGAAATTATACTAAAAGCGGACTTTATTTGTTCAACTTGGAGGAGAGGTGGGCTGAGTCGGCAGACTTAATTGCATTAAAGGTTCTATGCCTTTCTCTTACTTGGGAATATTTGGGAGGCGATCATCTTGAAGATGAAGAAAAAATAAAACTTGTGGAAAAGCAGAATCATATCAATAGCTAGAAGGGTGAGAATGATGAATGAAGTGCTTAATGCGATCGCATCTTTCGAGCACCGAAGAATAATTCAAATCGAAGGGGCCGGGGCTGGGAATTAAGAATATCTCTTATTTGAATTGTGCACTCCTTTGGAAATGTCAAGTGAAGGCCATCAACTGTGGCATAATTTTTTTATTTGAGTATGGCGAGGAGGAGGGATGAGTGAAAGATTGGCTATGGGACAAGGATGTGGAAGTGGTTCAGGATAAGGAGTGGGTCAATTATAAATGGCATAATATTGTGTGATCAAATTTCACAATGAAACTAACTATTTTGAGAAACTGTAATTTGATGTTTGAATTTCTGTCCAGGGAGGGCTGAGTTTTTGTCTCACTTTTCACTGGTTACCAATGCTGTAATTTGTTCTCTCTTAGCACCAGCACTTCTTATGCTCACTGCTACCTTTTGTCTTCAATTATTCTTGCTTCATTTTTTTTTAGTATAACATTTAGGTTTTGCTTTGTGTTATAGCGGAAACAAATAAATAAATTTCAAGTAAAAGATACTCCATTTACGTAATTTTAAATTATTAAAAACTCTTGTTTTTATGTTCCTCATTGAAGTATTAACTTTTACTCAATAGTAATAAATTATTCCTAATACATGTTAGAGATATGATATACAAGCCTCTTTGGTTAGGAAAGCATCTCTCTTCATCATCTTTATATTTAAAAAATTTGGTATTGTGTGAATAAGTTTCACGGTAAAACTAGTTTACAACAAATATTTTTAGTAAAACTACTAATACTCATTAATACTTTATTGCAAATCAACTGCTATCTTTTAATAAAACAACTAATACTCTCAAAATAGTTATTTTCACTGTGAAATTTGATCACACAATATTATGCCATTTATAATTGTAATCATCATCTAGCTAATTAGTTAATTAGTTACAAGTTAGTTAGTTAAATACTTCCATGTAAACCAATTATCAGTTGAATGAAAGAGTCTGGAAGCTTCTTCCTAACTAAGTTGTAACTAACCTAACTAACTAGTAACTATCAAACTAATTAGCTGATTCACTTATAAATATAAAGCTGAAGAGAGATGCTATCCAAAGAGGCTCGTGTACATCTCTAACAACCACCAATCTCATAAAATAAATTTATACCATATATTATTGTGTATATAGTCTAGATCAGAAAATTTCCGTCAAATTCATCTAAATGCATCGTGTTGCAAAGGATGTGTGATTTGGATATTCTAAAAATAGATCTATACTTGTTGAAATGTGGAGTCCACAATTATATAAAAAAATAAGTAGGTCTCTTGTGTTTCGTATATATCTGGCCATAAACATGATGTTATCACTTTTGAAAAAGTTAAAGCATCAAATATTTCATCAAAAGTATTGAGAATTTCATCAAGTATCAACAATCAATAATATCATATTTGATCGAGAGTATCAAAATTTTGATGAAATTGAAAAATTCCACTTGAAGTATCTAATATTTAACCAAAAATATAAAATATTTGACCAAGAGTATCGGTGAAACACCGCAAACTTACGGTGTATACGAAACACATAAAACTTTGCCAAAAAAATCCCATTGTAATTTTCTTTGAGTTACAACTCTAATTAATGACATCATTATTTAACAAGTGAACAACCTCTCATTTAGCTTAGAGGTGAAGACATTTTTAACAAGTGAACAACCTCTCAGTTAGGCTATAGGTGAAGACTTGAGGTTTAGAAGTAAGCTCCTCATTAGGTCTTATGTTCAAAACTAATAAGGTGCAATAAATTTACGAGATGAGTCAGTCACAAAGCTTAATTCTAGCTTCAATTGAGATCCCACTAGTGTACGGTAGGATTAATATTTCATATTAGTCATTTCGTTGGATCGAATACCAAGTTAATTAAAAAAATTATTCAACAACTGAATTTCAAGTGAGATCAAAATTTATTATAGGAATTTGTCCATAGAAAGACGATAATAAAAGACAAACACATCCATTTCATGGGAGTTTGTGGTAGGACAATTCAATTAAATGGTCATATAGACACATCAATTGCACGTAATAGAAAGAGACAAGATAAGAGTATAACTAATAAAGTCCCAAGAAATTGTAACAAACAATGAATTATCCAGCCAGAGTGTCTAAAATGATGGAAACTCAATGGTGGACCCACATTTGCCATGGGGAAATACAGGGCATTCAATAACATTTGAGCCTGAAGTGTCCACACAAATATAAATCTGGTACAATTGTTTGTTTCCATTTTCATTTTGATTGCATTCTATCCATGGAGTGTAACCAATTGCATTGCTAATTGTACTTTTTATCTTTCTTTCAGTAAGAGCCCCCATCCTGGATTGATCCCCGATTTAACAAATATATATATACGAAATGCCCAATATGAAATTAGTCTAAGTAAAAATGTATGATTTCTTGTAATACCATTTTAATTAAATTAAATTGAGGTGATTTACCTCCACTTTGAAGAATTTGGAGAAAATTAAATTTGGACTTGAGATTAAGAGCAGTTTGAAAGTATGAATGTTGGTTTAGGAGATTCTCTGAACATGTTCCATGTTTTTCCCATTCATGTGACCAAAATGTTGTCCCAGTGCCGCTAGGACAAGCAAGGGTAGCCCAATTCTCCTGCATTCTGCTAATCAAATCCGATATCTGCGACAAAATATGTGTATTAATTTCATTCGAATACCTAATCGAATAATGATTTGAAGTCCATCACAAGTACAATGTTAATTTCATTTGTTTAATTTTCCTTTCAATATTGATGCTATAAACCCCCAATGTGTTGCAAATAAGGGTGAAATGCGTTTATTTTGATGGTTATCCAAGAATAAATCCGAATAAAAATATGTTATAGACCTATAGCAAACGGGCAGTCGTGGAGTACCTCTTAATCCTGTTATTTGTACCGCCCTCGTTCGAGTACTAAAGCAAGCCTAAAGCAATACTATAAAAATTAAAAGCAAGATATGTGTATAATTTAGAAAATTTTCAATACGATAATAACCATGATCGAAAATCCTGAATTTAATTCAATTATACTTTATTTGTCTTGTTATGTTTTTTTTTTTGTCAAAATTTCATATATTTTTTAATGGAAAGTAAATATCTCCGCTACTATCTCTCTATTTTTTCTCCTTATCATATCTCAATATTCTCGTTATATTTCTAAATCCTTGTGCAAAATGCAAACTAAAAACTTAACAAGGGCGAATGGAGTATATTTTACTGAACAACACCATCAATTATATATATATATATATAGAGAGAGAGAGAGAGTGTATATGGATTGTTACTCTACCTTGGATTCATCATAGGGACTGTTTGGATCACAATTGGAAGGGTAAGAGCCATCCTGGTAATTAGGCCAAAGTCCATGGATGCCAAAATCGGAAGGGGGCTTCCCCGTCGTTGGATAGCAACAACTTTTTTAGTATCACAATATGATCCTGGCCACTACATAAAATAATTAATATACAAAGAGCATGACTGAAATTTGAGCAGAAAAATAATTTTATGAACAAGAATTACCTGTTGAACAAAATAAAAGAAATCGAATTCTTGAGCAGCAGAGAGTAGGTAAAGACATTGTAAGATGAACAGTTTGATGAGGGTGGAATAACATAAATTCTTGCTCATTTTCGCAGGCTTATTGGCTTGGGTATGATTTTTGCAATTTTAATAGGCACAGGGAGAAGAAATGTGAACAAATTTAATGTTAGCTTTATGGACATAATCTTTAACAAATCCGCAGGCACGTTACATTCGATTTGAAATCAAGGCTGAATGATTTTCTTGCTATAAATAAGCTCATTTGATTGATTGAGACAATTAATGTAAGAACTGAAAATTTTCGAATTTTGACATAGTCGTAACGTCATGGGTGGGGTGGGGGTTGGCAATATTCGTTTGTTCGTCAAAGAGCTGGCCTTGGTAATTTAAATTTTTTAGGTAACGATAGTTATTAACTAACATTAATCTCTTGTAAAATATTGTGTGAACAAGTTTAATTGTGAAAATTGTTTTGAGAGTATTGATTTTTTTATTAAATGATATTAATTGTTTTACTACAAGATATTAGTTTTGAACGATATTAGATGTTTATTAACCAAACTAATTTTTTTTTTTTTACTAAAAATTATTAATTGTAAATTAGTTTCACAATAAAATTTATTTACACAATACCAATCCTCTCTTTTCGATAATTTTTTTATTTTGGTCATACAATGAAGTAGGATCCCTAACACCCAATCCTAGATCCTAATTCCCGTACTCCAATTCTTCACTCTTGTACCGACCCATTCGGGAGAGTCGGTATGTGAATCACATAACGATGCCAACAGATGTGCTGCCTCATTAATTAATATGGTAATTGTAGCAGATTGGAGTGACAAGTTGCCAAACTAAATGAAATATTATTCTCTGCTTTGCTTTGAGATGTTATGAGATAGATAGGTTACGGTTTTAGTAAGGAGTTGGTGATTTTCTTATGTAGTCCACCATCATAATTATTTGTATCATCATATAATAATATAATAAATATTTTATGTTGTTGAACTCTATAAAAAGACTCACCGTCAGGAACTATATTTGTATTTAAAAGAATTTTTGTCAATATAAAGTCCTGAAAGTCAGTAAATTAAACTAATTTAAGACAAATTTAAGACATATCTGTTTGGTGTGATTAATTACTAAAGATATAATTTATTTTTCTTAAAATTTAAATATTTGTTAATTGACAATTCGTATTACTGAGTCCCACAAAAAAAAATGTCTTTTCTCATTTTGAGCGAATTGTATCCCTCATTTTAGGTTGTATTTAAATTATCACTCATTATACAACAAGTTAGTTAACAAAACACTTGAAAATATAAGAACTCATGTTAAACTATATTGTAGTAATATTTTTAACAAACATGTGATTTTTGTAATGTAGCACACATACAAAATTAAATGTATCACATACTTCACTATTCATCCAAATTTAATAACTCCAATCAAACGGATCTTTGGGGCTTAAACTGTTAATTTATAATTTGAAGGATATAAACTATAAATTTAGGATTCAAAATATTAAGATGTCTTGTAGTTTATATACTTATTTATTTATACAATGCTATTTTTAATCCTACTTTCTTTTATTATTTTTCCACTCGCGTGAAAATTAATATATCTTATTTTTTTTTTTAGGATTGTGATTTAAAATGTGTAAGTCATAATGAGTAGCTGTTCCATGGACACGTTTCATATATAATATGAAACTTCGTGTTTAACTCATTTTTATATCCACTAAATATGACTCATTAAATACACTTTATTAAAATTGACCCACTAAAATAGTTTCATAGTATAAACTGTTTCTCCCTAAATTTTGTGATAATTTTTTAGACCCTAAATTGATGATTTTACTAATATTTTGTATTAACTCTTAATAAACCTTCTATTAAAAAGGTTTAAAGCCTTTAAGAAGTAGTTAACAGTTAGCCCAATAGTGATTTGATAGACGCTGGAGATGAGAGGAAAATTGCACCGGGTTATGGCAGAAAACCTCTTTTTTTATTGTTGGGTTGGGCATACTTCTGTCGTAGCCCAAGTGAGGCACTAAAATGATGGCCCAGACTACTGGGCCATCAGAGTATTTTGGGCCTCTAGACTTTCTTGGGTCTTTGTTAATCAAGACATAATTAAATTTACAATGTATGAAATGGAATAAAGCGCAGCCACTTTTTCTTTTCTCTCTCTCCTTCTTTCATTACATCCTCTTTTTTTCATGATTTTCGGGTCGTTGATGGACTTTCATTTTTGGTCCAAAGTGCACATTGCAGTCGCATAACAAGAATGAAGTGAATACTTTTCTCAGATCATAATTTAATTTTAAGTAAAATTGGTCCGATCGAATCTCTATATCACTTTTTGTATTTCACTTGGTGTTTTATCCTATAAATTATTAATAGAACACCATTGTTTATTTTTACCTCCACGTATCATCCATTGATTATTTTTACCCTCCATGTATCATACATTTGTATTATAGGACACAAAATAGAACATCAAATATGAAATTGATGATTTCGTCTGAAAATAAATTGTTACGTTAATCGATTTTCAGACCATGCTATATATAGTTAATTTCCGAGTATGTATGCATTCATTCAACTATAACAGTATCAGTGACAATTTTGAAATGCCATTGCTAATTTTGTAAGGTTTGAAGTAAAAGAATACGCACATACAAAAGTGTCTTATGTTTGACAATTTCTTACCTGAGATAGAATTTCACTTTGATATTTATTTATTTATCATTTTAAAAGATGGTTGCACTGATGCTTCATATATGCCAATGAATTATACTCCCCCTGTTCTACTATATATTATTTGCACATTTATCTTATTATATTAGGTAGTCCCACTATTATTTGTATACTCAAAAAATAAAAAATTTACTCACAAACTACATCTTCACATATCATATATTTTAACAAAATGTCAATATAACTGTCAATACAATCCAATAAAGCATAAAACAAATAAAATTGTCCTCATAAAGCAATCCAATAAAACATATAATGCAATTTTTCTTCTTTTATTGATCAGTCATATAGGCCGGAGTTGGACATAGCTTTCGAGAAGAGGGATAGTCTTCTGTGTAAGCATAGCATTTCTGGTCGAACCCACCCAACCCAACTAAGAAGAATCGAACCTGACGGACACATCTTTTTCTCTCATTTGAGACCCCGAAAAATGTACAAATTTTTTTGTGTGTACACAACTTAGAATGCAAATATTAGCTGGGCAGGGGACTATGATATAATAAATGGACTCCTCTCATGTATAAAATTGTTTTATATAAAAATTGTTTTTCTAAATATTGAATTGTTTCAACGAAATTTAAATCAGGTATCCAACCACAATAGCTTTAACTTTTAATTTCTTTATTTTTGTGTTTATACAAAAATATTCAACGCAAAACTTTATTTTTCTTTATTCTGATTCATACCTTTAATGATCCTGAACAAACCACAGAGTGACACTGACACAGCCACTTTTTCTTTTCTTATGTCTTTGTGTCATATTTCATTACTTTCTTGTGAACTTTAACAAAGAATCTTAAACACAAATTTGTGCTATCATAGACACAAGGCCCACAACTAAAGCGTAGGCTATGACTATCACTTATGCAGTTATGCTTGCATCACATTTATATATAAAGCAAAATACAATCCTATATTGACACACACAACTTCTTTAGAAATATTTTGATACCATAGCAGAAGAAAGCAATTTTCATATTGCTCTTTTTATTAGGTGGATAAAGGGTAATTGGGTTTATTTAATTGAGTTTTGTTGATTTTTATTTAGATTGCCAGTTCAGAAATTCAATTTGCAACCAGTTTCCAATGGCTCATCTCGTTTCTGAGGTAAATCTCTCTAAGATTACAAAATTCTTATCTTTTTTTTTTTAATGATTTGATATCCGGTCAAGAGTATTTTGCTTTTAAATTTGTGTCTTACTGATGTTTTATATGAAAATAACCAAAAGAAAATTTTATGATTTAAATAAAGTTGAGTACAAGGACAATTCAGTTTCTTACGTATTTTTGTTAGGATGAATTTATGATACATGTACATCCAAACGGAATGACAGTGAATGGGAATTGTGTGATACTTGGCTCTACCAACATAAACCAATTATCGAACTTGATGGGTTCGAGAGATACAGAGATAGCTATAGGCACAACATCCATATGACCAGGTTATATAGATTTGTTCTCTCTCATTTTTACGTCTAGATCTTTCTTTCAATTTATTGTAACATATGTGCATTTTTTTAATAAAAGGTATACAGGTGTGGAATATCTATGTGGGCCGAACATATTGGAACCATAAAGAATTGCTTCAATGTTCAAGAGAACTTAGACTGTGTGAAATATGTAACTGATATTGCAGAAAGAAACTGGAAACGATACACAGCTGAGAAATTCACCCCACTACAAGGTCATATCCTAAAGTATACCCATACAAATAGATCTGAATGAATGTGTAAGTCCCCTGCCAGGATTTGAAATTTTTCCAAAAGTTGGTGGAGCAGTTGAAGGGGCTCGAAGTGTAATGTTATCTCATATAAAGACAACTTGAAACTATTCTACAGAGTATGGGTTGATAGGTTAGGGTCCGTAACTAGCTTGATCAATATTTTAGAGTGAATGTTTGTTCGACAAAGTGCTATATCTCAAATGGTTAGAGCTCTACTACCTATGACTCAAAGGTTATGGGTTCGAGTCACCCTTTACCCAATAAAAATAAAAATGAATGAATGTTTGTTCTTTGAATTAGCTTGAAGCATGTTTTATCGTATAACTGGTTTAAGTTATCTTATTATAAAATATTAAACTATTAATTGCAAAACAAGTGCATCGTGAATAAATTTACAAAATAACAACTCTTTCTAGACACTCATAATCTCCACTTGCATCAATAAATCATATTTATATGCGTAATATATGAAAGTTTAATAAATTAAAATTTTCCAATAATTATAAATTCAGATTTTGAAAAATAAAAAAATTAATCTGATATTTTTGAAAGAAAAATTACTCATATTTTTGAACATGAACCTATTCATAATTTTGAATTTTTTTTTGAACTTATTTGTAATTTTTCCTTAAATTAATTTAAAAATCTATAATGCAGACCCAATTAAATTGAAAGTAAAAATAAAATAATAAATGCCAAATAATGTTGAAATTGGATTTTTTAAAAACAAAAACATTAATTATTTTTCTTATAACTTTTTTCTTTTACTCTTAGTAAATAGCGCATCTTATTTGGATTTTTATTATTAGATCGCTAATTAATTATAATTGTTATAATTGATAACTTGTGCTATGTTTTTGTAGCAACATTCATTAATCTTAATTTATGGGAAAATCATAGTTTTGGTCCCATGAAAATTTTGTAATGATAATGTTAATCGGCGTTCTTTTTTGGTCCTTTTTTTCCAACAATAGCCCCGACCATTATTATTTAGGACCAAAAGTTCAATTTTATCTAATTCTTTTGGAATCAAAACTACAATTTAGCATTCTTTTGGGACCAAAACTGCAATTTTTTTGGATTTAAAAATGTCGAAAAAAATTAAGGGACCAAAATGTCAAAAATAGAACCATTTTACAGACCACTCATTCTCCTGGAACCAAAAATGCAATTTAGCCGTTTAATTTATACATCAAAGTGTAAAGGGATGCAAAAGAAGAGATCCTCAAGACAAAGGAAGAAGATGTTCCTAATATTATTACAAATATATATATATCCCATTCACAATTCAAGAACAAACTTCCATTCTCAGATATCCAGATAGCGACACTGACTTATCAAGAGGAGATGGAAACAGATAATATAAATTAAAAAAGAATAGAAATTATGAAAAAGAAAAGGAAATCACGAGACTGATCATAAGAGAAAAAGAAATGAAGAGGGGGTAGGAAGAAGAAGAAGAAAAGAAGAATAAAGGCCGGCCGTTTAAGAAAACGAGGATGGAGAATCCGAAAATGTCAGAATATATATTAGAAATTCATACGAAAAGCATAAAGCTGAGAGTATTGATACGAAAAATATTAGCTGAATTTAGTTCTTTCATTTTTTTGCATAAATAGGAACTGAAAAGCATCTTTAATTTGGAGACAGGTGTCAACCTTCTACTAGCTATCAATACAAGACAAATTTGATGGTAATGACAGCCATTTGATTCTTGCTCATGCGTGGTACTACCAGTCACATGCTCTTCCAGCTCCTTCACCAATTTATATATGATCATGGCCATTGATCTTGATCATTTTAACACAGACAGAGAAAAATAATAATATATTAATAAAAATTAACCAAAGTGTTTGTAAATTTTTTCATAATTGTATATATACTTAAATATAAAGAGGATAAAATTGCCAAAGTATAAGATAGAAAAGTGTAAGAAAAGTAAAAAGAGAGAGAATAAAATTGAGTGACAATTGGTGTAATTTTGTATAAAAGTATATAAGTATTTGTTAAGAAATGTGGGGTTACAATTTTCCAAAAAAATCGTGAAACTTTATAGGAAACGCCCAAAATGGGAGAGCGTAAAGATTAAAGATTAAAGAGGACGTATGAAATACTATAAGATAAAACAAATTAACTACTTTCTTATCTTTAATAGACCAAAGTTTTTAGGAAATATTTCTTTTAAGTCAAAAATCCTTATAAATTATTTGGCATTCCACTTAAATTAGATAGCATTTAACGTGTAAAACACAGAGAGAAGATAGGCATACATTCATGTGTTGTACTAGCTAGTAATCATGATTATAATACCTACACAAATCCATTTAATACATCCATTACGTTATAATCATTATGGTAAGCCACAAGCTATTACTTCATATATCTGGTAGCTGTCTTTATGTTCTTCCTTCTTTATGGGGCAATATAATCAGCATTTAATTTAGAATTAAATTTGTGTCAATGAAATTATGCTCGGAGAAATTCTTGTATGTGACTCTGCAATATCGGGCAGGTTATGAGATGATTTAATCCAAATTAAAAGTAGTTTACCAATTTAACTACCCACTTAAATAACAACAAATCTGAATTTAATTTTCCCAACTGATTAATTTAGATCCCTCTCATGTAATAGCTCAAATGGTTAGAGCTCCACTACCTATGACCTAAAGGTCATGGGTTCGAGTCACCCTTTATCCGATCAAAAAAAAAAAAAGGTTCTCATAAGTGTCTCTTATTCTGAAAATTTAAATGACCTTAGCATTATGTTGATGTGATTTTATTATAAAAATAATTGAGATAATTTCATAAATGGTCCTGTAACTTTGTCCAAATTGAGGGCTTTGCTTCCTGGATGAGTGATGATTCAAATGAAACTTGATAAATTAAAAAGATAAAGGACTAAAATTGGATTCAAGTAAAGATACATAACTGTTTGTGATTTTTTTTTCTCAAAATAATTTGAAACTTACCACCACAACTTGTACTTTTGGGTACCGGATGACAACAATCCTGATTTGTAACGGCCAGGGTGTTATCGCAATTTTGATGTGTTTACTTTTTAGGCCGTCAACTATGAGTGAAAGGGAATTACTCTTTTTTAGGACGTCAACTATGGGCGTTGTCAAAATTTGGATACAATGTTTTCGACTGTAAATGTTGGACAAAATCTTTTATGTTAACACAATTTTAGGATAAAATTGTAAAATATAAATAAATATAGCATATCATGTTACTTTTTAATACATTACTTATTTTAAATTTTAGATAATAGGATGTAAAAAAGTAACCACTTTCTGTTTATAAATAGTCAAATTTTCTTTAAGGAAATATTTATTTAAGTCAAAATTCCGTAAAAATATTTCGAATTCTGCATAAATTAGATAGCAACCCCACCCGTTCCTTGGTAAAAACACATCAATTAAGATATGGCCACACCTCGTGTTTATTCATGTGTTGTATTAATAATCATGATTATAACTACACAAATCGACTTCGATTTAGCCTTGGCTCAACATCCATTACGCCCCGTAACTAAACTCAGATCACGTTATCGAGACATTGGCAATATGCTTGCTAGTTGTTTTATATACATGACTAGTCTCATTCCTATGTATGGTACCCCAACCACTGAATGTTGCGATGATATGAGGAAAGTTGACATGATATATTTTTGTAAAAGATTCACCAACAGGAAGGACATCATATTTAGCGGCTGGAAAGTAGTGGGTACTGCAAGATCTTGTCTCTTTACGATTGACCGTCCGTATCCCATTCCCAGGGGTACAAAATGTGGAGGTATATTATATAACTTCAAATTTATTTTAATTTAGAATAATGCAAGGCTAACATCCAAAATCCATTTCATTATATACCAAAAACATTGCATCGTCTTGCACTAGAATTTGTTTAGCTACTTTATAACATTAATTGATTTTCTACATTGCAGATTATACTGTTCCATATTGAAGAAATAACATACAAAGATTGCAAGAATGAAGTAGTAACTTGAGTGGCTTGTAAAAGGTTTCTTCTAGTAATATACAATAAATTCAATGCAATCTCAACTCCATGTTTTTTCATCTTAAAGACAAAATATGGAAAAAATGGTTTTTAAGGACGTAACTTAGGGGTGGCAAAATGAGGAGTGTAAATTTTTGCTGATAAATTAAGGATAGTAACTTTTAAAAGTGACGAATTGAGGTCAAATCAGCCATAATCCACCCAGTTGGGCTAATTGGTCCGATTTGAGATGAATTCAGGTTGAAATTCGCGTTGGTTGGCCCAATTTGGTTTGAATTCACGAGGTGTCGATCAATTTTTTTCTTTTAGAAGTATTATATTTTTATTAAAATTATTAGTTGAATTCCTATTCTAAATAACATTCAGAATTTGAAAAAAAAATTGAGAACCTTTTTTGTTTTACATATTTGGGGGATAATTTATTTTTCTATTTTTTAATATTTATTATAACAATTTTACAGCTAATAATGTTTTTATTGATTTATTAATAGTATACATTTATTTTATATATTTTATAACAATATTTTAGTTAAAAATTATAAAATAATATCATCGATATTTATATTGTAAGCAATTGTTGGTTGAACTTTTTTGAAACAATGGATAAGAATAATCTTCTGAAATTGTTTGGAAAGGATGGATATTGTACGCAATTACCCGTTTTTAGTTCAATAAGGAATTATTGATTTCATTCAAATAATCTTTTGAAATTGTTTGCAATTGATATATATATATATATATATATATATATATATATATATATATATATATTTTTTTGTTATGGATCTTGTAACTTCTTCGATGGATTGACCCACCGTTGTGAAACAAGTTATCCCCGGATTAGTGAAAGAATTAAGGAACATAGCAAGGAGACAGTATGGAGAAGTTACAGAAAAATGGCTCAAAATCTTTTCTAGCATAAATAATGGCAAGAAGAAGGGTTTGGGGGTATTGTGAAAGGATGATTTAACTTAATGAACATATACTGGACTCTTTATCTTGCTAGCTCGGTCTAGCAGCATCCAATTTCTAAATCTAGTACAACTCAGAAAATTTTGTTTGTTTGTTTGTTTTTTTTTTTTTTTTTTTCCGGATAAGTCACTGATCAATATGGCCAAATGGCATAAAATCCCCAAATTGATTGGGGGAAATGGAATTTTCGCCAAAAATGTCTAACATTGACAGTAAAAGGACTAAAAAATGATAAAATAAAGATAATAATTAAAATTGGATTCGAGCAAAGAAAAATGACTAAAATGACAATTTGTTAAATTAACTCGTGGAAAAGTTTATTTCATTTGCAGAATCTGTTTCAGTCTTCCTATGTCCATCTTGTTATTAGATTTAAGATAATACCATTCTGCCATTTTATGCTTTAACCCATTCGCACTTTCACCTAATTATAATATTATTACAAACATAAACGTATCTGTAAGAATTGGTATTCAATCACCGATAATGAGGTGTTGATTGTATATATTTTGAATATATATATATAGAGATCATACAGTGCGATTTACATGGAAAGCAAATCAAAGAATATCAAAAAATGATATAGAAATATATGGTCCTATATACAGAATAATTTAGAATGTATTCAAATCACTAAATATCTTGTACGTGTGTCATCATCCTTATCAGTATCCTTCAGTGAAGAATTTAATGAACAAAGTACAAAGATACATTCTGAGTTATATACACATTCAAGTTGTGAGTTTATGCGGTAGCCTTTTACTACGAGTCCCACCAATCGGGTCACCAACTACTGGAAAATTTTCGAATCCAGGCAAAGGAGTTACGCATCCATTTAAATTTATTTCTACTGGATACTTTATGATATGACCTTGTAGCGGGGTGAAATTCTCAGTCGTGTATTGTTTCCAGTTTCTTTCTGCAATATCATTGACATACTTCATGCAGTCTAAGTCCTCCGGAGACTTGAAGCAATTTTCAATAGCCCCAGTATGTTCTGCACACAATGACATTCGATACCCGTATACCTTGTACAAAGATGCACTAAAATTTTAGTTTCCCAATAAATGAAAGAAATAAAAGTAAAGAGTAACAAATCTAACCTGGCCATATGGATGATCCTTCCTCTTATTCCAAGTGTAATGAGGTTTATAAGCGCCTATAGCAATCTCTGTATCTCGCGATCCAGCCAATGACCATTGGTTAATGTTGGCTGATCCGATTATCACGAACTCATCATCTACTATCATCCCTTTCGAATGTACATATACCATAAATCGAACCTGACAATAAAGAAGAAATTCAATAAATCATGAATATTGGATATCAGATTTTCAAGGAAAAGAAAGTTAATAAATCTATTTGCAATTTTGGAATACTTTTTAAACTTATTTGTAATAATTCCTTTTTTTTAATAGCTAGCATAAGTTTAAAGTTACACAATGGTCAGCCATATTAAATAGGCACATATATAATTGGAGCACCACCGCCATGTGTAAGTAACTATTTCCAACCACTAAATAAAAATAAGGAAATGTTATTTCATCATGTAACTTAACCACTTTTAATTTTGGTCCTATTGACTTTTAAATTTTGATTTTCATCATGTAACTAACAAACTTTTGAATTTATGGTTCTTTTGAATTTTAATTTTTATTTTCATCCTGTAACTTACACATATTTATCACTTTAAGATTTTGATTCATGTAAGTTACAGGTTGAAAATCAGAATTTAAAAGTTAATAGTTACCAAAAATTGAAAGAGTGTAAGTTACAGGATGAAATTAAAATTTAGAAGTCAATAGAACAAAACCAAAAAAGTGGTAATTCCCTAAGTAACTCTATCCACCTCTACATATATGATTCAGAAAACGGAGCAGGTAGTCCAATTAAATACATAAAAGAAAATAAGTATATATAATTCAGGGCTCTGGATTTCATTTTGGCTAAACTTATGAAGGCTAATGAAGTTTGGAATAGAATGTGTAAAGTGAGATAAAAAAAAATAGTTGGAAAGTATAATCATATATAGGGAAAATTGTAGTTTTGATCCCATGAGAATTTTTCAACGACATTGTTAGTCCCACGTTCTTTTTTGTCTTTTTCTTTTTTTTTGCAAAAATAGTCCCAACCATTATTGTTTAGGATCAAAACTGCAATTTTTTGGACTAAAAATGTAAAAAAAAACTACAGGACCAAAAGTGTAAAAAAATGATCATTTTGCAAACCACTCATTCTCTTAGGACCAAAAATGTAATTTACCCATCATATATATGTGGGATAAGGAATTGCAAAAATAATGAAAATTTTCAAATTGATATACGTATTGTTTACATGACCATATGTAGAATTATGAAAGTCATCCTTGAATACAGTGTTGAGATCTCGGTATAATCGATGCTCAGGTGTATCATAACTTCCATCGCAGAGGTCTAGTCCATCAACAAATGCAGTCAACTTCCTATTGTTTGCACCATCTTGAGTGTCCAGAATCACACATTTTTGGTGTTGACTGTACAATGCTCGATCGGAAAGTACGTTAAAATTACAAGAGGGATACAACCTGTCAATTTTTTTAGTCTTATATTATTATGCTCACCCAAGAAAAAGAATTACTTAAACATATTTGTTCCGAGATTTATAGAAAAAAATGGTTTAGTCACGTAACTTATCCACAGTCACTTTTCTTCCATAACATAATTAACTATCACCTGTTACAATTCATTATCAAATTAACAAATAAAATTAATAGCCCAAGTAACAGAAACATACTTGTTCCATAATATTAGAAAATGTAGAACTCGTGTAGCGGGGGCCACCAAACATCTAACGTTTGAGTCCTTGAAAAACTTGCTAAGTTTCATTGTCATGAGTTTTCATGAACCCTTTCTGAATTTAGGCCGTCAACTATGAGTGAAAGGGAATTACATTTTTTAGGACGTCAACTATGGGCGTTGTCAAAATTAGGATACAACGTTTTGGACTGTAATAAATATTGGACAAAGTCTTTTATGTCAACAATTTTAGGTATAAAATTGTCAAAAATAAATAAATATAGCCATATCATATCATGTTACTTTTTAATACATGACATATTTGAGATTATAGATAATAAAATATAAAAAAATAACCACTTTCTATTCTTAAACAATCTAATTTTCTTATAGGAAATATTTATTTAAGTCAATTCCGTACAAATTATTTCAAATTCTTATAAATTAGATAGCAACCCCACCCGTCCCTTTGTAAAAACACATCAGTTAAGAAGATGGCCACACCTCGTATTTATTCATGTGTTGTATTAGTAATCATGATTGTAACTACACAAATCGACTTCGATTTAGCCTTGGCTCCACATCCATTACACCCCGTAACTAAACTGGGATCACGTTATCGGGCCATTGGCAAAATGGTTGATAGTTGTTTTATATATATAACTAGTATCATTCCTATGTATGGTACCCCATCCAGTGAATGTTGCACTGATTTGAGGAAAGCTGACATGCTATTCTTTTGTAAAAGATTCACCAACAGAAAGGACATCATATTTAGCGGCTGGAAAGTAGTGAGTGCTACAAAGATGTGTTATTTTTGGACTGGCCGTCCGTCTCCCCTTCCCAAGGGTACAAAATGTGGAGGTAATTTACTATTAGAATAACGTAATACTAACATCAATTTCATCATATACCAAAAATATTACATTGTCTTACACTAAAATTTATTTAGCTTAAGTTATGACATTTTTAAATTGATTTTTTACAATGCAGATCATACTGTTCCATATTGAAGAAATAACATACAAAGATTGCAAGATATGTAGTAATTACTTTTGTAGCTTGTAAAAGGTTTCTTCTATAATAGTATACAATAAATTCATTGCAATCCGGCCCCAACTCCATGTTTTTTTCAACTAAAAATCAAAATATGGGAAAAATAGTTTTTAAGGATTGTAACTTAGGGGATACGTAGCAAAATGCTACTATAACTTTTTTTTGATTAGTTAAGGGTAATAACTTTTAAAAGTGGTGAATTGAGGCCAAAATAAGCCCGAAACAACCCAAATTGGGATAATTGACACGATTCATGTTGAAATTCAGGCTGGTTGGCTCGATTTGGTCTGAATTTGGCCTCAATTTGACCTCAATTTGACTTTTAAAAATACCCCTTAAATTATCAACCTGAAAATTACTTTTCTTTTTTTTTTGTCAACCTAAAAATATGGTCATCATTTTGTCATCCTCACTAAGTTACCGTTCTTAAAAAAATTCCCATGTCAAAATACACATTGAGATAATCAATATACGTACATGCATATTTACATTTGTCGCTAATTTGTGATGAGATGGTTGCCTTCCTGGGTAGTACTAAATTTATAATTGTCCTAATCCTTGGGGTGCCGGGGTTCATCGCCATCACCCGTGAAGTCATTTGTCAATGGAGGACCGCAGAGATCGTTGCCAATAAAGCTCGAAGCATCTAGGCTCTGAAGTTGAGTGCTTTTGGAATCCCCTGTCAAGTTATTGAAAGACAGGTTCAAATGATTCAAAGAAGATAGAAGTGTGAAGCTACTTGGAATCTGTCCGGAAACAGAGTTTCTTGAAAAATCAAGAGATTCCAATTGCTTCATATCTCCAATCTTTTCTGGGATGGAGCCTGTCAAGCGATTTTGTGACAAGTTCAATGACCTCAATTCCACTAACCTTGTAACCTCCTTAGGAATGTTGCCTGACAGGTTGTTCTTTGAAAGATCAATGTTGGTAACCAGAGAAAGCGTGGTTCCATATTCGAATTCACGTCCTTTGACGGCTACCAATACACTATCTATAAAGGTCCACCAGTAAAGAGAGTAAGAGTACTTATAACGAGCTAAGCTTCTTTGTGTAGCCATGCCAGAGAAATTGTAAAGACACCTTGGTATCATGCCTGAAAATCTGTTGTCCGAAAGATCCAAGATTTGGAGAGAGTTGAGGTGACATAACTCGGAAGATATCTTACCACTCAACTTGTTTGAGCGCAGAATGAGAAATGTTAACTCAACTAGATGTGTCCCCATCCATGTTGTTATGCCTCCACCAAGATCCATCTTCACCAATTTCGTGCAGTTATGTGAAAAAGGTATCTCCCCGGAGAGCCTGTTGCCATAAAGATTCAAAGACTCCAGACCTGCAAGATGTCCTATGGATTTTGGGATGTTTCCAGACATGTTGTTATCCCCTAGATTCAAGTATATCAATGAAGGCCATTTCATCCAGCAATCTGGTAACTCGCCACTCAATCGATTTCCCCCAAGTGAAAAGATTAATTTGAAGGAATTAGAAATGGAGAGGAGAATAAGCAGGGAAAACAGAGCATGGGTTGCATTTGAGGCACTCATTATGTGAAAGATTCTTTGAATAAACATGTAGTGGTATAAGAAGAAAGATTAGTGATATGGGAATATATGTATAGTATTGGTGAGGCTGCTTTTATTACAATTTCGAGGAAGCATATGGTATTAGTATGAAAGAGATAAAGCAGTGACCAAGACTTCCTATAGTCAAAAACTATGGTCGGGTATCACTAACTGTCTTTACCATTACCTTAACATCTATATTTATACCTATCTCTTAGAGGAATGATATGGAGTCGTTGCACTTCATAAAAAAATCACCATTGCACTCCATATTAACCAGCGGCAGACCAACAATTTTGAATTTTGGGATACAAAAAACAATATTATTTAATAAATGTAAATATATCTCAAATTTTTAGGTGTACAATTAACATATTTTTACATAAAAAATTTCAATTTGAAAGTACAAGTATAACCCCTTGTACCCCATTAGCTACGCCACTGATATTAACCGTCCAATTATAAAACCTATTGATTTTTTCTCCAACACCACATTGTTAAATTGAGAAAAGATGTTGAACAATCTTGATTATTGATTCAGTAAAAAAAAAAAAAAAAAAGACCTCGACTACTCTAGAAAACCATCGATAGGAAAACTTATTCACTCATTTTATTTCTACGGAGGAGATCTTGTGAGATAGTCTCATGAATGAGACGGAACTTCGCTTTAGTATTTATACTTTATTTTACTTTTTAAAACATGATTCAAATAGAAGTATAAGCCACAAATCATAGAATTTATATGTAATGGCATGGAAATTCGATTTCATATATGATTCTAGATTCGGACAATTTATTCACATATCACGTAAGAATTAAGAACACAGTGACCAAGAGTAAACAGTGTACGGGAAACAATAACCTGTGCGCGCATGAATCATAAATTCATTCAACTCATCTCCGTTTTTGGGAAAATTACAAATAAGTTTAAGAAAAAATATCATGATATAAACTACAAAATATTGGCTGTTGAAAGAATTTCATCTCATCTAACTACACCCTTACAATAGAATATCCTCTATAAACTACACTCTTACGGTCGCAGTCTTCCAAAGTTTACGAAGATTACGGATATCCCAAATTACACAAAATATCATAACTTTTGGGCTCACACTTACACACAATTCAATTCATTTTTTTACTTTATACATAAAACTTTACAAAATTGCTCCTCAAATCCCTAATTATTACTCTTTTTTCCCTCTTTATGAAAGTAATAATGAGACGAAGGGAATATAATTAATAAAATATTAAAAAATATTAATATATATAATTAAAAATAGTAGTATTGTGCAACTGTATTATACAAGATGTACGTAAAAATTAATAATAATAATGCATTGTGGTTCTCATCTAATCTAATCCCAGCTGCCGATTTGAAATTGAGAAATGAGGAGAAAGTCGTTTTTTCCATATCAGCGATTTTTTTAAGCACAAGAGAGCCGTGAATGGAACAGAGGACAGCAGCTGGGCAAGATTTTAATTTCAGAATCTTTAGGAGAGAATTTTATATTTTAATTCTTAGATTTTTTAGCCCTAATTCCAAAGATGATAAATACCCATTTTCCATATTTTGAAGAAAAACACTTTCATCAGTCAAATTTTTAACACACACTCACACATGTATGGCGGTGTTCTTCACCTACTTCTTCATTTCTCACTATTTTAGAGCAAGAGAGAATGCTTTGAGCTAGGAATTTCATCATCTTCCACCTATACTAGTCTAAACTTTATTTCTCCTTCTTTATACGGAGTATTTATTTATTTTTGTTATTTAATTTTGTAATAATTTGACTATGTAGAAATTTCATAGAAGCTACTTTAGGACTTTGTAAAGATTAAAGTTTATAAATTAATTTCTAATTTATTTGGTATTTGTGTACGTTGCACCTATTTGTGTGCTTAATCTTATTTGAGAACATGATGTTATTGGCCATGATAATATGTTCTATACATTGTTAATTGGGATAGAATCAAGAGTTTTATTCTGTTAATATAGTTTAAACACACCACCCAACTTATTATGAGCTCTAGATAGGATTAATATTTGGGAGGAAAACGAGAGAGGATCAATTATTGGGAGATAATTGAATGATTCTAACTGTTATTTCGAATTGCAATTGCAGATAGAGATACATGCATATAGATTACGAAAGGGAATTACCCTTTTTTTTTTTGGTACGTCAACTATGAGCGTTGTCAAAATTAGGATCCAATGTTTTCGACTGTACATGTTGGACAAAATCTTTTATGTTAACAATTTTAGGTGTAAAATTGTAAAAATAAATAAATATAGCCATATATCATGTTAATAAATTGCTTATTTTAAATTATAGATAATGGGATATAAAAAAAGTAACCACTTTCTGTTTATAAATAGTCTAATTTTCTTTTAGGAAATATTTATTTATGTCAAAGTTCCGTACAAAATATTTCGAATTCTGTATAAATTAGATAGCAAGCCCACCCGTCCCTTTGTAAAAACACATCAATTAAGATATGGCCACACCTCGTGTTTATTCATGTGTTGTATTAGTAATCATGATTATAACTACACAAATCGACTTTGATTTAGCCTTGGCTCAACATCCATTACGCCCCGCAACTAAACTCAGATCACGTTATCGAGACATTGGCAATATGCTTGCTAGTTGTTTTATATACATGACTAGTCTGATTCCTATGTATGGTATCCCAACCCGTGAATGTTGCGATGATATGAGGAAAGTTGACATGATATATTTTTGTAAAAGATTCACCAACAGAAAAGACATCATATTTAGCGGCTGGAAAGTAGTGTCTTCGGCAAGGTATTGTCTCTTTAGGATTGATCGTCCGGAACCCATTCCCATTGGTACAAAATGTGGAGGTATATTATATAACTTCAAATTTATTTTAATTTAGAATAACGTAATATATACTAACACCCATTTCATCATATACCAAAAACATTACATCGTCTTTAACTTAATTTATAACATTAATTAATTCATTTTCTACGATGCAGATTATACTGTTTCAGATTGAAGGAATAAACATACAAAGATTGCAAGATATGAAGTAATGACTTTTGTAGCTTGTAAAAGGTTTCTACTAATAATATAAAATAAATTCAATATAATCCCCAACTCGGAGTCCTTTTTTTCATTTTATAGTCAAAATATGTAGGACCTTCACTTTCATACTGGAAAATTAAGGATAATAATTTATAAAATGGCGAATTTAAGTAAAATCAGCCCGAATAAACCCAAATCGAACTAATATATAGGTCTGTTTTGAAATAAATTTAGACTGGATTTTGGGCTATTTGGCCCGATTTGGTCTGAAGTCGAGCTGAATTTGGCTTCAATTTGAGTTTTAAAAATTATGGTACCCTTAATTATCAGCCTAATTTTTTTTTTTTTTTACCGGCCTAAAAATATATGATACTCATTTTATCTTCTCCACGGTTTCAATCCTTAAAAACTACGCTTACCTTCATTATCAATTCAAATTTTAATATAAAATCAATTGTCAGTGAGAATTCAAAATTAAGAAAAAATAAACTTCTTCTCAACAATTGGAAAATACATATTTCTTCAATATCAATTTTAAATTTACATATGAAAATTCAAATTTACAGATCTGAAATTGGGAAAAAAATTATACCTTCATCCTTTTTTCTCTGCACATATGGAAAAAAACGCAAAATTTACTCAGCACATGTGCTAAAATATTGATTTATCTGATGCAGAGCCATAAATTAGCTGAAAAATAATATTGATGTTATCTAATGTAGTACCATAAATCTAATGTAAAGCAAAAAATTTTGGAAAAAAATCTTAGAAATCATTAGAGTAAAACATAATTGAGGACTTATAAGCATTACTCAAGGGCGGTTAATTGGTTGAAAATTCATCAATGAAAATGAGAAGGAGTACTGGGCAACTATGTTGGTTAATAAGAATAAAAATGATCAATATCACTACTTTCCTTCCTAAATAAGATAATTATTACCTTAATTTTTTCTCCTTCTATAATAGTTTCTCCTCAATCATTCCTTTCCACCACCGCTATAACTTTTTTTTATCTCTTTTTTCTCTAAATTAGAGCACAATACTTGTGATGTAAGCACCATGAAAGCAATTCTTCATCCGATATTGTAGGGACATTGAGGAAAAAAATATTGCATTCTCAATCACATTGAAAAATTTACAACCAAGCGACCCATTAGAGTAAAACATATAAATTTAGCAAAAATTGTAGACCATTTGATCCCTGGGCTCTATAAATACAACTCAACAACTATATTACATGATAAAGGCATCACAGCCCTATTGTCTCTAAACTTGCTTCAGTGAAGAATTCAATCAACAAAGATACAATCTGAGTTATATACACATTCAAGTTGTGAGTTTATGCGGTAGCCTTTTACTACGAGCCCCACCAATCCGACCACCAACTACTGGAAAATTTTCGAATCCAGGCAAAGGAGTTACGCTCCCATTTGAATTTATTTCTACTGGATACTTTATGATATGACCTTGTAGTGGGCTGAATTCCTCAGCCGTGTATCCTTTCCAGTTTCTTTCTGCAATATCATTGACATACCTCACGCAGTCTAAGTCCTCCGGAGACTTGAAGCAATTTTCAATAGCCCCAGTATGTTCTGCCCACAATGACATTCGAAATCCGTATACCTTGTACAAAGATGCACTAAAATTTTAGTTTCCCAATAAATGAAAGAAAAAAAAGGAAGAGTAACAAATCTAACCTGGCCATACGGATGATCCTTCCTCTTATTCCAAGTGTAATGAGGTTGATAAGCGCCTATAGCAATCTCCGTATCTCGCGATCCAGCCAATGAACGTTGGTTAATGTTGGCTGATCCGATTATCACGTACTCATCATCTACTATCATCCCTTTAGAATGTACATATATCATAAATTGATCCTGACAATAAAGAAGAAATTCAATTTATCATGAATATTGGATATCAGAAGACATTTACGTCAAAAGTTAAAATAGCAGGTTTCCAATTTGACAACAATAGACTGAAGACATTTACGTCAAGAAAAAAAAGTAGACTGAAGACATAACATATGCATTTGTATGTATATTAGTTCAAAAATCAACACTTGGATCACTTTGCAAAATAAGACTCTTTTCAGATGATTATTAGTTTTGATCATTTGTAGTCATGAAAATTTTACTGAGCCAAGAGTAAGGAATAATATCTTTTTCCGCCCGTAACTAAGGGGAGTGGATATAACAACAGTGAATTTCAAATTTGCAAATAGAGGCCATTAACTTTTTGGCAAATGTAGCCCTTTTTCCCAAATGTGAAAAAGAAGACATAGTTACTGGCCTAAATTGGCCAAACCTAGGTTTCTACGGGCCTACATTTGCCCCAAAAAAGTTATCGGTCTCTATTTGTCAATCTAAAAACTTGCTGTCCTTGTATTACCAACTCCTTATAATTACCAGTCTAAAACAACATTTTTCCAAGCAAATTAAATAAGAGAAAAAGAAAACTTGTGCAAAAAAAAAAAAAAAAGGATTAAATTAAGTTAGAATACTTACAATATTTTTATGAGATGGGGATGGGGCTGAGGTTGAGGGACCAGCTTCATTTTCTTGAAATTTCTCGCGATTTCCAAGGCAATAAAAATTAAGGTAGTCCGTGGGATGTGCACCTTCTAGCTGAGAGGACTGGAGTTCTTTGGCGACAACTTCATACATCATTTTCATTGTTTGCCTCTATGATTATGAATAATCAAGATTGAAGAGAAGTCATTTTATTTGGTTATGAATGTATGCTTATAAGATGCAACGATTCCAACAAAGTTCTAAATTAAAGAAGTGAGTGATTAATGAATTCATAAAACATGATTCGATATTGAAAACTTAAAAATTTACGAAAAATCCTGCAGGTTCACCTGCCAATAAAGGATTTCTTGAACATAGAAAGATTTTGGTGCACTCTCCGGCCACATGGGGATCACAATATAGACTGTGAATCTCTCTCTTGCTCTTATTTCATTTGCAATCTTCAATGCAAGTTCCATGGGGATTAAATTGTTAGCACCTGGACGGTAGAAACAAAAACATAATATTTTTAAGTTAATTATTTGTTATGACTCTGGTTGCATTTACCAAAAGAGTTGTGCCTAAATGGAATTTCTATCTACCTGCATCTTCGTCGGAGGCCCATGCGTAAGATGATCCGATGAAGTATTGGTTCTCGATGTATATGAAGTGTTGAGCAGATCTAATAGCTTGGATGTAAGCCATCTCAATACTCCTATCTATCACCAAGTTTTTGTCAAATGCTAGGTTCTGCAATAAAATAAAACATTTCTTAAGAATCAATCAAGAAAATGAATATTTCTTAAGAAATAAGCTATGTTTGCAGTAGTGATCAATCCACTCTAGCAACGACAATATTTAGAAATTAAAAAAACAAAAAGACTTATAATTAATAATACCATTTCGTGAGCTGCATTTGCATCTTCTGGAAATCCTTTGAGTGATCCCGAATCTATTGATCTAAAAACCTGTTAACACTCATAATAATTAAATTAATTAATATGATTTCCAATATATAACCTCATCGCAAAAAGTTAATTTTATTTACAAATATGCGTATAAATTTGGTACCTGAGTATGCCATTTTTGTGGATCATCATCATTTGGAACGCTCAATGGGATCTTACCAATGTCGACTAAGACTTCCTTTCCCCAACCTAATGGTCTATGAAACAAGATTCCCATCTCTGCCCATTCAGAGGCTTTTCTCCACCGCTGCTCAAAATTTGTGAGCACGTCATAAACCGCTGGCCCTTCAAGTTTGCAATGTAAATCATGCCATGGTTGTCTTGGTCCCTTAACATTAAACAATTCGGAAATATCAATAAGAATCATTTGGAGCAGGTAATCCAATTAAATACATAAAAGAAAATATTTACATAATTTTTCACAAACTTTGCGAAAATTCAGGTTTCTGTGATTCCTTTTGGCTAACTTTATGAAGGCTAATGAAGTTTGCAATAGAATGTGTAAAGTGAGAAAAGAAATTATCATATATATTTGGGATTGGGAATTGCAAAAATAATGAAAAAATAAAATTGATATTGCTTACATCATAAACATTATATATGGGATTATGAAAGTCATCCTTGAATACAGTGTTGAGATCTCGATATAATGGATGCTCAGGTGTATCATAACGTCCGTCGCAGAGGTCTAGTCCACCCAAAAATGCAGTTAACTTCCTATTGTTTGCACCATCTTGAGTGTCCACAATCACACATTTTTGGTGTTGACTATACAATGCTCGGAAAGTCTGTTAACATTACAAGAGGAATACAACCTGTCAACTTTTAGTCTTATATTATGCTCACCCAGGAAACAGCTAGAATTACTAAAACATATTTGTTCCGAGATTTTAAAAAAAAATAAAAATAAAAAAATTGGTCACGTAATTAATCCACTGTCACTTTTCTTCCATAATTTAATTAATTATCACCCATTACAATTCATTATGAAACAAATAAAATTAATAGCCCAAGTAACAGAAACATACTTGTTCCATAAAATTAGAGAATGAAGAAGTCGTGTAGCGAGGAGCCAACAAACATCTAACTTTTGAGTCCTTGAAAAACTTGTGAGTTTCTTTGTCATGAGTTTTCATTAATCCTCTCTGCATTACACCAAAATTCAACAGTTAAAACAATGCAAATAAGTCTAGAAAGAAACACAATTCGAATAAAATATTACTTACTGCTTCACGACCGAAGATTTTTTTGTCGAGCGATGTCTTATCATTCCAAATCATCATCAATACTTGCACCCCTTCTTCGGATTTATTTTTAAGGAGGTCTCCAAGCATCAATCGACTCGCGGGCTCCCTCACCAACACAACCTTGTGATAGACAGACCACCCCACTATATAAATCAAATGGCGTGCGTCTGTCATTGCATCACATATCTCCTCCCAACACTTCCCGTGCTCATAATTTATCCCCTCGCCGATTCTAATTGCAGGCACACTTCCATCTGTAACGTGAGCGTCTTGATATAAAGTCAATCTCCTCCACGGCGCAGTGGGAAATAGCTTTGTTGAACTTCATAGTCCTCCGAGAAGCCATTTTGGTAGATTGAATTCATTTCGCAGCTTATGAAGCTGATCTGCAATCGAATGGCAGCACCAGCGTTGGTGTGAGGTCCTCTGACTGGAAACGATTCATTTATTATGTCTCCACTTGCAACCATCTCCGCCGACACCTTAGCCACACCAACTCTCTTGGACAGAAACATGTTATTATCTTTAACACGAAACTCCATCTGCGCATGCAACATAATTAATTAATTTGCATGTTACAAGAAAATAATACCTAATTTAAATAATACTCCCTCCGTCCCAATATTTCTTTCATAGGGGAGGGTGGCACAATAATTAAGAAAAATAGAAAAAGTGTAGGAGAGAGAATAAAGTGTAAGGGTATTTTGGATGGTTGAATAGGATAAAGTGTAGGAGAGAGAATAAAATAGAATAAAACAAGAGTGACATTTTTAAATTTAAATGGTATTGTGAGGATGTAGTTTATGAAGAGCATTTTTTTATTGTGTGAAAGTAATATTGAGACGCCCAAATAAGGTAAGTGTGAAAGTAATATTGGGACGGAGGGGTATATTTTTAGATTTTATACCTCAGAAACAAAATGAGCCACCGGAAATCTGAAAGTTTGGTCCCAAACAGGATTTTCGGAACTGGTTATGGCTCGTGTTCGAACTACTCGGGCCCCAGCGAGGAACACCGCAACGTAGGTGCCCCTCAACTTCCTTTGGGAAGTAGATGTTTTTGGTCGACATCACCCCTCGCCCGACAAATGCCAAAATTTGGGAGATTTCTCCGAAAAATGGTGGGGAGGTTTACGGTGTCTATAATTCTGAGTTGCAAGTCTCCATGAAGGAAGATGCACTTCCTCTCTTCATGCTGTGTCAAAAAAAGAACTTGTGAGAATTAATGAAATAGCCATTAGAATTAAAATGAATTAATGCAGCATTTTTGGCTTACTCGGGGAGAAATCTCTGCGGGCTCCATAGTCTGCTTGGATGGATACAACAGAAGCGATATTCAAGTAGCAGCTAGTAGGATGGTAAAAATATTAATTACAGAGAGTATAAGGTGAGAAAAATAGGAGGAAGGTGAGAAATATATATAGAGTTAAAAATAATTTTGGTGTGCAACTTTCATCGTTAAAAACTTGCTGTTAATGTATTGTTTCACTTTTAGGATTCTTTTTGCTTTATATACAAATTAGAACATACATGCTTATGTCACGATCAATAGACGGTATAGCTTCTATCAACGTCTTTTGCCTTTTCTCTTTTGTGTTTACCGCTGTGCATCATCAAGTGATGGACTTCCTTATGGTATTTGCATCCAAGAAACGAAACCTTAACCTTAATAATAGAAATTAAGACACAAACTATGACCAAGTGATGGTCCCCATATTTTCGGTTTTCCATTTCATTACCCAAATTCTTGTACCACCCAAAACTCCACCAGTCTTGGAAAAATAGGAATATCTCATTGTCGCAATTTCAATTTTTTTGGGAGAATTTGATACCCAACTGAATAGGGAAAATAAAAGCATTAATTTGAAATACACAAAAACTTGTATGAGACAATATCATACAATAAAGTAATTCCAACAATAATATATCCCTTAATTAAAAAACGAGCAACATATATAATCAAGTAAATAATATAATAATGAAATTAAAAATTAAGATAAACAACTTTATATACCTAATTGTTCTATATATACAATAGATCCTAATGATAAATTATAAAAATAAAATAAATCTAACATTAAAAGTAGATAATAATTAAAATTAAGAATCTTAAAATGTTAAATTGTTTAAGATATAAAAAAAAAAAAACTGTTTTCTAAAGTGTTTAAAAAAACAAATTGGAAAGGGAATAAAAAGAGAGTGAGGAACAGCGTTAAAATATTAAATTGTTTTAAGATTAAAAAAAAATTGTTTTCTAGAAGTGTTAAGAAACAAATTTGGAAAGGGGAGGAATAGTGTCAGACAATGATATATATAATATTACAACTTTATAAATTTTTAGCAAAGTGGCTCCGTCTCACAATATCTTTAATTTTACACAAAATATCATTACTTTTGGGTTCAAACATACATACAATATAACTCATTTACTTACCTTATACATAAAGGTTTATGAAATTACCCTCAAAATTCTTTTCATTCTATCACTTTCTTAATGTGTGTCCTCCCTCCTATGAAATATTTTATAGGATGGAGGGAGTATATTATACTAATCTTTCTCCATGTTATTGACTCGTTCTTAATACACTAGGATGAACATCATATAAGTGTGGTTGATTATTTTACATGTTAGAATAATAAGAAACAAAATATCTGAAAAGCTAACACGTTTTGCTTTCACAAATGCATCATAGTCGGTGTCATCACCGTGCAACAATATGATCATTCTGAAATAATCTTTCGTATATCACTAACATAACCATATACTTTTGTATTGTTTAACACTATAAGTTTTTCATTTTATCAAAACGGACATCCCAACATAAATTATCTATTTTCATTGTCAAAAGGTGTGTCCCCACATCTCCCTCTTTCTAATCTCTTTCTATTTTTTTTTCTTTCACATCATATCTCAACACCCTACACATTAAATACTCTTTTTCTTAAAATATATGTCATTTTGATATTTGTAGCCTAAAGAGGAATTGATGTAGTATATAGTTAAAAAAATGTTGTGACAAATGATAACCATTAATTTTAGAGATAAAATAACAAATGATCATATAAGTGTCCATAAATAGTCTTGTAAATTTTTATTTTATCAGTTTTGATCCTTTTTATTTCTTTCCGCGAAAAAAATTGAATATTGGCTGGAAAATCGCATGTGTCATGCACGTGACTTGTAAAAATTGGGGATTCTAAATTTTACCGATGAATTGATACACCAGGACGCCAACTCACAAAAAAGTTTTGGATTTTAAATTACCGATGAATTGATAAATTAAAATATATTAATAACAAAATAATATTAAATATGAATTTTTGAATAAAAACTTAATAAAATCATAGAAATCTGTAAATTTATATTAATAATTATATAAGCTGAAAATCAACTAAATATAATATAAAAACTTAACTAAAAATGTGAATCATTTTTACCCAATTTTCTTAATGATATTTACACAATTTTTAGTTGATTGTTTAGCTTATGTAGTTATTTTATATTAATTTACAGACGTTTATATATTTATTTTAAATTCCTTACTTGGTAAATGATGTGGAATTTTTACACTATTGACCTGTCCGCGTAAGTAATTAACAAAAATTCTCGATTTGATTTTGGCACGTAAACAATTTCCGGCATTTTTTTATGATTTTTGATAAAAAAATTACGAAAATTGACAAAAAATGGACACGTGATCTAAAATTAAAAAATAAAAAGATAAAATATTAAAACTGGTTTCACCTGAAATTGCAATATCAAAATTGATATTTACCCAGAGACGATATCACAACACTTGTTCCATTTGTCACATTTGAGAAAATAACTCATATTTGATGGACTCGCTTTGATATCAATCTTAAAAAAGGAGTTTTAGATCAATTTAATAAACAATATCATGCTCAAATTTAAGAATCAGTTAATAATTGTGATTAAGACGAACTTGATTTAAATTGATGAGTTGATAAGTTCATTGAAAAGTTATGGAACCTATTTAATTGTATATATATAATTTTGTAAATGTAACATCATCAAGAAATTTCAGTAAAATATCCCTTTGTGTAAATAATCCTCCCTCCGTCCCGGAGTTATCTTCATGTGTGAAAAGACACGTTTATTAAAAAAACTTAAATTAGTGTAAGAAAGAAAATAAAACGTAATGTTGTATGAGATAAAGTGTAGGAGGGAGAATAAAGTAAAATAAAGTAAGAGTGACATTTTTAAATTTAAATGGTATTGTGAGGGCGTAGTTTATATATGAAAGGTATTCCATTTTAAGGGTGTGAAATTAATTGTGGGACGTCCAAAAAAGAAAAATATGAAGTTAATTGTGGGACGGAGGAGTATTTGTTTCTAAAATTAAAAAATAGAAAAAAATTACAGCGGATACATTTCCATCGTTTAAAATGAAAGTGACCACGTTTTGCAAAAATTCCTCTCCTCTGGTGTGCCCGCATGTTAAAAACTTCCTGTAAATATATTGTTTCACTTTTAGGGTTTCTTTTTGCTTTATATACAAATTTGATCATGCTTATGTCATGAGAGTTCTTTGTTCAACTCACAAGGACCCGATGGAATAAACAAGAAATAGAGAGGAAACAAAAAGTGGCAATGGGTCGTTTCAAAAAAAAAAAAAAAAGTGGCAATGGGTGGTGTCACTCTGTGGTTTGTCAAATTAAGAGAGCGAAAATAAATGTCATATATGGAGAATTTCTTTTTATTTTTGAGTGATACATGCATGTATCCAGTTCTTACAAGTAAAATGATTTGTCAAATGTTGTTTCAAACGACTTTCATGGGTAGTTCAACCCAAACTGTGGAACAACTCTGGAACGAGTCATTACATGGGTCGATCAGGGGTGGGGTGGCTGAGTGGTGGGGGTGGGAGCTAGAGGTTTGCCAATAATAAAGTAAGGGTATTAGTGAAAGAAATATGAGTAGTGGGTAGAAATCATTTTTAAAAAAATATATATATGTGTAGAGATTATTTTTTATGAAAAGTGAGATTATTTTCCTATTGTCTATAAATTTTATATATGGAGAATTTTTTTTTTTTTTTGAGTGATTGATTATATACATGTGTTCGCGTTCGGTTCTTACCAATGAACGAGGTTCTTTTAAAAGAATCATTCAAATAATTAAAAAAACCTCACATTTATACAAAAATAGTTTAATTGATATAAGTTGAAAATTATGTATTTTTTTATTGGTTAGAATGTGATTTATTGCTTTTAATTGTTATGCTCGTATTTTTATTTACATATATTTTAAGTATTGATATTTAAACCAATTGAAATTTAGAGATTATATTGTAAATTGTTCCGTTAAAAACCGATGAGAACGAATCCGTCCCAATTAGAAGTAAGAGTGATTGGCTATGCAACCCCAATATCTTTTATCACTGATATAATGTGTAACTTTGATACTTTGTTTTTTTGGATATTGCTTATACCCAATATCGTATATAAATATATTTTTTTCTGATAAAAAAAGAAGTTAGAGTGCATGTATTTCAATTGAGTAAAATTAAAGTGTAAATATAACTTATTCATATTGTTTATTAAGGAAGATTAATATATTCTAGAGTAAAGTAGGGTAAAATATTACATTTAATTTACATTAGTTGGAGATGAGAGACAACTGAACTGTGAATTGTAGTGTTTTTAATGGATTAAATTCTGTTTACGGTAATTTATTATTTTTGTTATCTTGAATTTTATTTTTGTAGTAAGTTTGAACACAAATCCGAACCCCTCTCTTTGTTATGTTAAGGAACTATGAAACAAAAAGAAAAAGTGGCACAAGAAATGATGAAATAAACTGAGAGGGAAAGAAAGATAAAAGTGGCAATAGGTTCTGCCCTATGTGGTTTGTCGAGATAAAGAAAGAGAAGATAAATGTTACATACGGAGAAAAAAAAGGCTTTTAGCATCCATAATAATATTAATTCATCAAGTTATAACCCTAAAAATGGGTTACTACAAAAATGAGATGGAGTTATAATTTCAAAAAAATTCTCTCTTATTTTTCTTATTATTACAGAATAACCATCTGCAACCTAAATTCTTTCTCATATTTTTAGTTTCTCTATCATATTTTTGCTCATTATCAAAAATAAAAATTAAAAAGTAAATGATGGACCAAAAAGAAGAGTTATAATTTTCTTACTATTATGATGTTAATTAGCTAGAAGTCAGCATAGTTTTCTTATTCTTATAAGAATTGGATGAAGTCATTTAAAATAAAGGGATCATACATTTACAAATCAAAATGGAGAAAAACTAAATGAATGAATTTGGTTCACACAAATATTATTTATAAATAGGAGGAGTTCAAATACCCAACAAAACCTAGGCATTTGAAATTCTCTCGGTTCTCCCACTTCGCTTAATATTTGAGTGAATCAAATTCATTTATTTAGTTTTTCTCCATTTTAGTTTGTGTGAATGCATTTTATATTATCCTCAAATCCCTTGATTCCAAATCCACTCCATCCAATGGAGCCTAAGGTTAATAATAATAATTATTAAATCTATACATATTATATAAAAGTAGTATTCCCTTAGTCCAAGAAAAATTGTATTCTCCCGTCCCATAATAACTTTCATACTTTCTTTTTAAATGCTGTCCCACAATAACGTTCACACCTCAAAAATAGAAAGTTTTCTATAAACACAATCCTAATAGTATCTTCAATATTCATAATGTCATTATTTTTTGCCCCACATATACACACAATTTAACTCATTTTATTATTTTATCATAAAAATTTACAAAAATACCCTTAAAAACCCATCCATTACTCATTTTTTCTTAAATTGTGTATCCACATATAAATGGAAGATTTTGGTTTGGCCTCATCCCATTCTATTTTGAATTGGCCCCATCCAAATATTCATTCATCCCTATAATACATCTACACACCTATTTTCACATATCTCAATACAATCACATCAACTCTATCTTTCACATTAAATATATTATATTTATTTCTCTCTCTCTCACTTTATACTATACCTTATTAAATTAATCATTATTCCACTAACTAACGATAATATAATATTATATCATCTTTTATTACAATTATTCAATCATTACCTCAACCTACCAACAATATTAAAATAATACAACATCAACTTTGATTTGACATAAAGCTCCATCCACCCCTATTTCTCCATCCCTAACCAAACACGATTTACTATTCACAGATTATTCCATCCCCATTTTCCATCTTCATCCTCCATCCTATCCACCACCATCTCTAACCAAACATAACCTAAAGTTATAATAACTAAATTAAAAATAGGCTATAATTTTTTTCAAAAACAAATAGGCTATAATTAAGACATAACTAAATTAATTAATAATCTAAAAAATTAGATTAAATAAAATTTTGTGGAAGACGATGTAATGTTTTTAGTATATGATATCGAAATTAGAATTATGTGGATTTTTTTATTTTCTTTATTTTTTTAGAGTAAGAATTGATTTTATTCTTAACAAAAATTTGGACATAATTGCACAATTTGTACCTTTGGAGCCCGGACAATCCCTTGTAGCATCCACTATTTTTCAGCCGCTAAATAGAATTAATGCTTTTTCGTGTCGTATATCTTTAACAAAAGAATTTTTTTTTTTTTGACAGAAGAATCTCATATCAACTTTTTCCATATATATACTCGCAACATTTGTCACTTGGTCTACCAAATATAGGATAGCGCACCACTAGTATTACTACTTCAACAACACATCTCTTAATATAGTACTTTAATATTGAGTTTTTACGTAATAACTCATGAAAAATATATTAATTATCAATTTGGAATTTGAAATATAACACTTATCAATTTGAGACCTGAAAAATATTTATATTAAAAGATTTTATCAATGTGAGATCTGAAAGATGGGTCAATTATCAATTCGGGACCTTAATTAAATATTTTTCTCGATCCCGAATTGATAAAATCTTTTAATACAAATATCTTTCATGTCCCGAATTGATAAGTTTTATCTTTCAGACCCGAATTGATAATTAATATATCTTACGGGACTTGTACGATAAAAATCCTAATATTAATTCAAAATACAATTTCAGGAAAATATTGATGAAATTGTCCAATTTCAAGTTTTTTTGTGTTGTCTATTATTTTGTTCAAGAAAAAATTTGTATAAGCACGTCTCATATATGAGACTGCTTTTCACCCCTTATAACAATATCAAATATATATGTGGGAGTATCAAATATGTGAGCATGGATAACAAATATATTGTCAATAGGAGTATCAAATATGCGAGTAATCGTATCAACTATATAAAACGGGTCAAGAGCAAGGTTGTAGAAATCGAAAATCGCTAATCGAGCGGTTTTGTGCCGCCTAGCGCCTACACGGTCTAGGCGCCACCTAGTCGTTACCTAGGCGGTCGATCTAGGCGGTCAATTTTCTTATTAATTTTAAAAAAATTGGTTTAAACTACAAAGAATATAATAAACTAAGAACATAATTTCAATAGAATTAGTCAAATAGTTAACATTCTAACTATTATAGTACTACTACACAACAAAACACATGTTTCACATACCAAGTTCACATCAAAATAAATTTAAAGGTTTAACACTTTATAAACTTCAACATTTTAGTTTCTTTTATTAATAAATTAAATTTTACAAAGAAAAAAATTTAATTATCTCGACCAAATCTAGGATAAGTTTCGTCTAATAATTTTTATGTGCGAATATTCATAACAAAATGAATAAAAAAATTATTTTGTAGAAAAATTGATAATCAACTCTAAACTAAAATTTAAAACTAAGAATTCAGTTATAAAAACGAATAAACAAAAAAATAAAATGTATAAATATACAAACATAGACACACTTGTGCCTATGTTAATAAATTTTTTTACCATACACCTTTTCAATTTTTCTTAGTTATTATGATGTAGTAGTATATATAGGAATGTTTTATTGATGATTACTTGAACAAAGGTGAAGAAAATGATTAAACCAAAAATATAATTTATGATTTTACTATTTTTATTAAGTTTGTAAGTTTCGTCTAATAATTTTTATGTGCGAATATTCATAATAAAATGAATACAAAAATTATTTAGTAGAAAAATTGATAATCTAATCTAAACAAAAATTTAAAACTCGGAATTCAATTATAAAATGAGTAAAAAAACAAAATGTATTAACATACAAACATAGACACACTTGTGCCTATGTTAATAAATTTTTTTATTATACACCTTTTATTTTTTCTTAGTTATTATGATGTAGTAGTATATATAGGAATGATTTGTTGATGATTAGTTGAACAAAGAAGAGGAAAAGCGATTAACCCAAAAATATAATTTATGATTTTACTATATTTATTAATTTTGTAGGTTTCGCTTAATAATTTTTATGTGCGAATATTCATAATAAAATGAATAAAAACTATTTTGTAGTAAAATTGATAATTAGTTTTAAACTAAAATTTAAAACTAAGATTTCAGTTATAAAAACGAGTAAACAAAAAAAAAAATGTATAAACATACAAATATAGACACACTTGTGCCTATATTAATAAGTTTTTTTACTATACACCTTTTCAATTTTTCTTAGTTATTATGATGTAGTAGTATATATAGGAATATTTTATTGATGATTACTTGAACAATGGTGAAGAAAATGATTAAATCGAAAATATAATTTATGATTTTACTATTTTTATTAAGTTTGTAAGTTTCGTCTAATAATTTTTATGTGAAAATATTCGTAATAAAATGAATACAAAAATTATTTAGTAGAAAAATTGATATTCTAATCTAAACAAAAATTTAAAACTCGAATTCAATTATAAAAATGAATAAAAAAATAAAATGTATAAACATACAAACATAGACACACTTGTGCCTATATTAATAAATTTGTTTACCATACACCTTTTCAATTTTTCTTAGTATTTATGATGTAGTAGTATATATAAGAATGTTTTATTGATGATTACTTGAACAAATGTGAGGAAAACGATTAAACCAAAAATATAATATATGATTTTACTATTTTTATTAAGTTTGTAGGTTTCGTTTAGTAATTTTTTTGTGCGAATATTCATAATAAAATGAATAAAAAAATTATTTTGTAGAAAAATTGATAATCAACTTTAAACTAAAATTTAAAACTAAGAATTCAGTTATAAAAACGAATAAACAAAAAAATAAAATGTATAAACATACAAACATAGACACACTTGTGCCTATGTTAATAATTTTACAATACACCTTTTCAATTTTTCTTAGTTATTATGATGTAGTAGTATATATAAGAATGTTTTATTGATGATTACTTGAACAAATGTGAGGAAAACGATTAAATCAAAAATATAATATATGATTTTACTATTTTTGTTAAGTTTGTAGGTTTAGTTTAGTAATTTTTATGGCCGAATATTCATAACAAAATGAATAAAAAATTATTTTGTAGAGAAATTGATAATCAACTCTAAACTAAAATTTAAAACTAAGAATTCAATTATAAAAACGAATAAACAAAAAAATAAAATGTATAAACATACAAACATAGACACACTTGTGCCTATGTTAATAAATTTTTTTACCATACACCTTTTCAATTTTTCTTAGTTATTATGATGTAGTAGTATATATAGGAATGTTTTATTGATGATTACTTGAACAAAGGTGAAAAAATAATTAAATCGAAAATATAATTTATGATTTTACTATTTTTATTAAGTTTGTAAGTTTCGTCTAATAATTTTTATGTGCGAATATTCATAATAAAATGAATACAAAAATTTTTAGTAGAAAAATTGATAATCTAATCTAAACAAAAATTTAAAACTCAGAATTCAATTATAAAATTAAGTAAAAAAATAAAATGTATTAACATACAAACATAGACACACTTGTGCCTATGTTACTAAATTTTTACTATACACCTTTTCATTTTTCTTAGTTATTATGATGTAGTAGTATATATAGGAATGATTTGTTGATGATTAGTTGAACAAAGATGAGGAAAACGATTAACCCAAAAATATAATTTATGATTTTACTATATTTATTAATTATGTAGGTTTCGTTTAATATTTTTATATGTGCGAATATTCATAATAAAATGAATAAAAAAACTATTTTGTAGTAAAATTGATAATTAGTTTTAAACTAAAATTTAAAACTAAGAATTCAATTATAAAAACGAATAAACCAAAAAATGTATAAACATACAAACATAGACACACTTGTACCTATGTTAATAAGTTTTTACTATACACTTTTTTAATTTTTCTTAGTTATTATGATGTAGTAGTATATATAGGAATGTTTTATTGATGATTACTTGAACAAAGGTGAAAAAATGATTAAATCGAAAATATAATTTATGATTTTACAATTTTTATTAAGTTTGTAAGTTTCGTCTAATAATTTTTAAGTGTGAATATTCATAATAAAATGAATACAAAAATTATTTAGTAGAAAAATTGATATTCTAATCTAAACAAAAATTTAAAACTCGGAATTCAATTATAAAAGTGAATAAAAAAACAAAATGTATAAACATACAAACATAGACACACTTGTGCCTATGTTAATAATTTTACAATACACCTTTTCAATTTTTCTTAGTTATTATGATGTAGTAGTATATATAAGAATGTTTTATTGATGATTACTTGAACAAATGTGAGGAAAACGATTAAATCAAAAATATAATATATGATTTTACTATTTTTGTTAAGTTTGTAGGTTTAGTTTAGTAATTTTTATGTGCGAATATTCATAACAAAATGAATAAAAAATTATTTTGTAGATAAATTGATAATCAACTCTAAACTAAAATTTAAAACTAAGAATTCAGTTATAAAAACGAATAAACAAAAAAATAAAATGTATAAACATACAAACATAGACACACTTGTGCCTATGTTAATAAATTTTTTTACCATACACCTTTTCAATTTTTCTTAGTTATTATGATTTAGTAGTATATATAGGAATGTTTTATTGATGATTATTTGAACAAAGGTGAAGAAAATGATTAAACCGAAAATATAATTTATGATTTTACTATTTTTATTAAGTTTGTAAGTTTCGTCTAATAATTTTTATGTGCGAATATTCATAATAAAATGAATACAAAAATTATTTAGTAGAAAAATTGATAATCTAATCTAAACAAAAATTTAAAACTCGAATTCAATTATAAAAATGAGTAAAAAAACAAAATGTATTGACATACAAACATAAACACACTTGTGCCTATGTTACTAAATTTTTTTACTATACACCTTTTCATTTTTTCTTAGTTACTATGATGTAGTAGTATATATAGGAATGATTTGTTGATGATTAGTTGAACAAAGATGAGGAAAACGATTAACCCAAAAATATAATTTATGATTTTACTATATTTATTAATTTTGTAGGTTTCGTTTAATATTTTTATGTGCGAATATTCATAATAAAATGAATAAAAAAACTATTTTGTAGTAAAATTGATAATTAGTTTTAAACTAAAATTTAAAACTAAGATTTCGATTATAAAAACGAATAAACAAAAAAAAATGTATAAACATACAAACATAGACACACTTGTGCCTATGTTAATAAGTTTTTACTATACACTTTTTCAATTTTTCTTAGTTATTATGATGTATTAGTATATATAGGAATGTTTTATTGATGATTACTTGAACAAAGGTGAAAAAATGATTAAATCGAAAATATAATTTATGATTTTACAATTTTTATTAAGTTTGTAAGTTTCGTCTAATAATTTTTATGTGCGAATATTCATAATAAAATGAATACAAAAATTATTTAGTAGAAAAATTGATATTCTAATCTAAACAAAAATTTAAAACTCGGAATTCAATTATAAAAATGAATAAAAAAACAAAATGTATAAACATACAAACATAGACACACTTGTGCCTATGTTAATAAATTTGTTTACCATACACCTTTTCAATTTTTCTTATTTATTATGATGTAGTAGTATATATTAGAATGTTTTATTGATGATTACTTGAATAAATGTGAGGAAAACGATTAAATCAAAAATATAATATATGATTTTACTATTTTTATTAAGTTTGTAGGTTTTGATTAGTAATTTTTATGTGTGAATATTCATAATAAAATGAATAAAAAAATTATTTTGTAGAAAAATTGATAATCAACTCTAAACTAAAATTTAAAACTAAGAATTCAGTTATAAAAATGAATAAACAAAAAAATAAAATGTATAAACATACAAACATAGACACACTTGTGCCTATGTTAATAAATTTTTGCCATACACCTTTTCAATTTTTCTTAGTTATTATGATTTAGTAGTATATATAGGAATGTTTTATTGATGATTATTTGAACAAAGGTGAAGAAAATGATTAAACCGAAAATATAATTTATGATTTTACTATTTTTATTAAGTTTGTAAGTTTCGTCTAATAATTTTTATGTGCGAATATTCATAATAAAATGAATACAAAAATTATTTAGTAGAAAAATTGATAATCTAATCTAAACAAAAATTTAAAACTCGAATTCAATTATAAAAATGAGTAAAAAAACAAAATGTATTGACATACAAACATAAACACACTTGTGCCTATGTTACTAAATTTTTACTATACACCTTTTCATTTTTCTTAGTTACTATGATGTAGTAGTATATATAGGAATGATTTGTTGATGATTAGTTGAACAAAGATGAGGAAAACGATTAACCCAAAAATATAATTTATGATTTTACTATATTTATTAATTTTGTAGGTTTCGTTTAATATTTTTTATGTGCGAATATTCATAATAAAATGAATAAAAAAACTATTTTGTAGTAAAATTGATAATTAGTTTTAAACTAAAATTTAAAACTAAGATTTCAGTTATAAAAACGAATAAACAAAAAAAAAAATGTATAAACATACAAACATAGACACACTTGTGCCTATGTTAATAAGTTTTACTATACACTTTTTCAATTTTTCTTAGTTATTATGATGTATTAGTATATATAGG
The DNA here is from genome assembly GCA_030762865.1 of Paraleonurus japonicus. Taxonomy (NCBI): domain Eukaryota; kingdom Viridiplantae; phylum Streptophyta; class Magnoliopsida; order Lamiales; family Lamiaceae; genus Paraleonurus; species Paraleonurus japonicus. The sequence goes on along the minus strand of CM061054.1, from coordinate 6,784,978 downwards.
AATGTTTTATTGATGATTACTTGAACAAAGGTGAAAAAAATGATTAAATCGAAAATATAATTTATGATTTTACAATTTTTATTAAGTTTGTAAGTTTCGTCTAATAATTTTTATGTGCGAATATTCATAATAAAATGAATACAAAAATTATTTAGTAGAAAAATTGATATTCTAATCTAAACAAAAATTTAAAACTCGGAATTCAATTATAAAAATGAATAAAAAAACAAAATGTATAAACATACAAACATAGACACACTTGTGCCTATGTTAATAAATTTGTTTACCATACACCTTTTCAATTTTTCTTATTTATTATGATGTAGTAGTATATATTAGAATGTTTTATTGATGATTACTTGAATAAATGTGAGGAAAACGATTAAATCAAAAATATAATATATGATTTTACTATTTTTATTAAGTTTGTAGGTTTTGATTAGTAATTTTTATGTGTGAATATTCATAATAAAATGAATAAAAAATTATTTTGTAGAAAAATTGATAATCAACTCTAAACTAAAATTTAAAACTAAGAATTCAGTTATAAAAATGAATAAACAAAAAAATAAAATGTATAAACATACAAACATAGACACACTTGTGCCTATGTTAATAAATTTTTTTGCCATACACCTTTTCAATTTTTCTTAGTTATTATGATTTAGTAGTATATATAGGAATGTTTTATTGATGATTATTTGAACAAAGGTGAAGAAAATGATTAAACCGAAAATATAATTTATGATTTTACTATTTTTATTAAGTTTGTAAGTTTCGTCTAATAATTTTTATGTGCGAATATTCATAATAAAATGAATACAAAAATTATTTAGTAGAAAAATTGATAATCTAATCTAAACAAAAATTTAAAACTCGGAATTCAATTATAAAAATGAGTAAAAAAACAAAATGTATTGACATACAAACATAAACACACTTGTGCCTATGTTACTAAATTTTTTTACTATACACCTTTTCATTTTTCTTAGTTACTATGATGTAGTAGTATATATAGGAATGATTTGTTGATGATTAGTTGAACAAAGATGAGGAAAACGATTAACCCAAAAATATAATTTATGATTTTACTATATTTATTAATTTTGTAGGTTTCGTTTAATATTTTTTATGTGCGAATATTCATAATAAAATGAATAAAAAAACTATTTTGTAGTAAAATTGATAATTAGTTTTAAACTAAAATTTAAAACTAAGATTTCAGTTATAAAAACGAATAAACAAAAAAAAATGTATAAACATACAAACATAGACACACTTGTGCCTATGTTAATAAGTTTTTACTATACACTTTTTCAATTTTTCTTAGTTATTATGATGTATTAGTATATATAGGAATGTTTTATTGATGATTACTTGAACAAAGGTGAAAAATGATTAAATCGAAAATATAATTTATGATTTTACAATTTTTATTAAGTTTGTAAGTTTCGTCTAATAATTTTTATGTGCGAATATTCATAATAAAATGAATACAAAAATTATTTAGTAGAAAAATTGATATTCTAATCTAAACAAAAATTTAAAACTCGGAATTCAATTATAAAAATGAATAAAAAAACAAAATGTATAAACATACAAACATAGACACACTTGTGCCTATGTTAATAAATTTGTTTACCATACACCTTTTCAAATTTTCTTATTTATTATGATGTAGTAGTATATATTAGAATGTTTTATTGATGATTACTTGAATAAATGTGAGGAAAACGATTAAATCAAAAATATAATATATGATTTTACTATTTTTATTAAGTTTGTAGGTTTTGATTAGTAATTTTTATGTGCGAATATTCATAATAAAATGAATAAAAAATTATTTTGTAGAAAAATTGATAATCAACTCTAAACTAAAATTTAAAACTAAGAATTCAGTTATAAAAATGAATAAACAAAAAAATAAAATGTATAAACATACAAACATAGACACACTTGTGCCTATGTTAATAAATTTTTTTACCATACACCTTTTCAATTTTTCTTAGTTATTATGATTTAGTAGTATATATAGGAATGTTTTATTGATGATTATTTGAACAAAGGTGAAGAAAATGATTAAACCGAAAATATAATTTATGATTTTACTATTTTTATTAAGTTTGTAAGTTTCGTCTAATAATTTTTATGTGCGAATATTCATAATAAAATGAATACAAAAATTATTTAGTAGAAAAATTGATAATCTAATCTAAACAAAAATTTAAAACTCGGAATTCAATTATAAAAATGAGTAAAAAAACAAAATGTATTGACATACAAACATAAACACACTTGTGCCTATGTTACTAAATTTTTTTACTATACACCTTTTCATTTTTTCTTAGTTACTATGATGTAGTAGTATATATAGGAATGATTTGTTGATGATTAGTTGAACAAAGATGAGGAAAACGATTAACCCAAAAATATAATTTATGATTTTACTATATTTATTAATTTTGTAGGTTTCGTTTAATATTTTTTATGTGCGAATATTCATAATAAAATGAATAAAAAAACTATTTTGTAGTAAAATTGATAATTAGTTTTAAACTAAAATTTAAAACTAAGATTTCAATTATAAAAACGAATAAACAAAAAAAAATGTATAAACATACAAACATAGACACACTTGTGCCTATGTTAATAAGTTTTACTATACACTTTTTCAATTTTTCTTAGTTATTATGATGTATTAGTATATATAGGAATGTTTTATTGATGATTACTTGAACAAAGGTGAAAAAAATGATTAAATCGAAAATATAATTTATGATTTTACAATTTTTATTAAGTTTGTAAGTTTCGTCTAATAATTTTTATGTGCGAATATTCATAATAAAATGAATACAAAAATTATTTAGTAGAAAAATTGATATTCTAATCTAAACAAAAATTTAAAACTCGGAATTCAATTATAAAAATGAATAAAAAAACAAAATGTATAAACATACAAACATAGACACACTTGTGCCTATGTTAATAAATTTGTTTACCATACACCTTTTCAAATTTTCTTATTTATTATGATGTAGTAGTATATATTAGAATGTTTTATTGATGATTACTTGAATAAATGTGAGGAAAACGATTAAATCAAAAATATAATATATGATTTTACTATTTTTATTAAGTTTGTAGGTTTTGATTAGTAATTTTTATGTGCGAATATTCATAATAAAATGAATAAAAAAATTATTTTGTAGAAAAATTGATAATCAACTCTAAACTAAAATTTAAAACTAAGAATTCAGTTATAAAAATGAATAAACAAAAATAAAATGTATAAACATACAAACATAGACACACTTGTGCCTATGTTAATAAATTTTTACCATACACCTTTTCAATTTTTCTTAGTTATTATGATTTAGTAGTATATATAGGAATGTTTTATTGATGATTATTTGAACAAAGGTGAAGAAAATGATTAAACCGAAAATATAATTTATGATTTTACTATTTTTATTAAGTTTGTAAGTTTCGTCTAATAATTTTTATGTGCGAATATTCATAATAAAATGAATACAAAAATTATTTAGTAGAAAAATTGATAATCTAATCTAAACAAAAATTTAAAACTCGGAATTCAATTATAAAAATGAGTAAAAAAAACAAAATGTATTGACATACAAACATAAACACACTTGTGCCTATGTTACTAAATTTTTTTACTATACACCTTTTCATTTTTCTTAGTTACTATGATGTAGTAGTATATATAGGAATGATTTGTTGATGATTAGTTGAACAAAGATGAGGAAAACGATTAACCCAAAAATATAATTTATGATTTTACTATATTTATTAATTTTGTAGGTTTCGTTTAATATTTTTTATGTGCGAATATTCATAATAAAATGAATAAAAAAACTATTTTGTAGTAAAATTGATAATTAGTTTTAAACTAAAATTTAAAACTAAGATTTCGATTATAAAAACGAATAAACAAAAAAAAAAATGTATAAACATACAAACATAGACACACTTGTGCCTATGTTAATAAGTTTTTTACTATACACTTTTTCAATTTTTCTTAGTTATTATGATGTATTAGTATATATAGGAATGTTTTATTGATGATTACTTGAACAAAGGTGAAAAAAATGATTAAATCGAAAATATAATTTATGATTTTACAATTTTTATTAAGTTTGTAAGTTTCGTCTAATAATTTTTATGTGCGAATATTCATAATAAAATGAATACAAAAATTATTTAGTAGAAAAATTGATATTCTAATCTAAACAAAAATTTAAAACTCGAATTCAATTATAAAAATGAATAAAAAAACAAAATGTATAAACATACAAACATAGACACACTTGTGCCTATGTTAATAAATTTGTTTACCATACACCTTTTCAATTTTTCTTATTTATTATGATGTAGTAGTATATATTAGAATGTTTTATTGATGATTACTTGAATAAATGTGAGGAAAACGATTAAATCAAAAATATAATATATGATTTTACTATTTTTATTAAGTTTGTAGGTTTTGATTAGTAATTTTTATGTGCGAATATTCGTAATAAAATGAATAAAAAAATTATTTTGTAGAAAAATTGATAATCAACTCTAAACTAAAATTTAAAACTAAGAATTCGAGTTATAAAAATGAATAAACAAAAAAATAAAATGTATAAACATACAAACATAGACACACTTGTGCCTATGTTAATAAATTTTTACCATACACCTTTTCAATTTTTCTTAGTTATTATGATTTAGTAGTATATATAGGAATGTTTTATTGATGATTATTTGAACAAAGGTGAAGAAAATGATTAAACCGAAAATATAATTTATGATTTTACTATTTTTATTAAGTTTGTAAGTTTCGTCTAATAATTTTTATGTGCGAATATTCATAATAAAATGAATACAAAAATTATTTAGTAGAAAAATTGATAATCTAATCTAAACAAAAATTTAAAACTCGGAATTCAATTATAAAAATGAGTAAAAAAACAAAATGTATTGACATACAAACATAAACACACTTGTGCCTATGTTACTAAATTTTTTTACTATACACCTTTTCATTTTTCTTAGTTACTATGATGTAGTAGTATATATAGGAATGATTTGTTGATGATTAGTTGAACAAAGATGAGGAAAACGATTAACCCAAAAATATAATTTATGATTTTACTATATTTATTAATTTTGTAGGTTTCGTTTAATATTTTTTATGTGCGAATATTCATAATAAAATGAATAAAAAAACTATTTTGTAGTAAAATTGATAATTAGTTTTAAACTAAAATTTAAAACTAAGATTTCGATTATAAAAACGAATAAACAAAAAAAAAAATGTATAAACATACAAACATAGACACACTTGTGCCTATGTTAATAAGTTTTTACTATACACTTTTTCAATTTTTCTTAGTTATTATGATGTATTAGTATATATAGGAATGTTTTATTGATGATTACTTGAACAAAGGTGAAAAAATGATTAAATCGAAAATATAATTTATGATTTTACAATTTTTATTAAGTTTGTAAGTTTCGTCTAATAATTTTTATGTGCGAATATTCATAATAAAATGAATACAAAAATTATTTAGTAGAAAAATTGATATTCTAATCTAAACAAAAATTTAAAACTCGAATTCAATTATAAAAATGAATAAAAAAACAAAATGTATAAACATACAAACATAGACACACTTGTGCCTATGTTAATAAATTTGTTTACCATACACCTTTTCAATTTTTCTTATTTATTATGATGTAGTAGTATATATTAGAATGTTTTATTGATGATTACTTGAATAAATGTGAGGAAAACGATTAAATCAAAAATATAATATATGATTTTACTATTTTTATTAAGTTTGTAGGTTTTGATTAGTAATTTTTATGTGCGAATATTCATAATAAAATGAATAAAAAATTATTTTGTAGAAAAATTGATAATCAACTCTAAACTAAAATTTAAAACTAAGAATTCAGTTATAAAAATGAATAAACAAAAAAATAAAATGTATAAACATACAAACATAGACACACTTGTGCCTATGTTAATAAATTTTTTTACCATACACCTTTTCAATTTTTCTTAGTTATTATGATTTAGTAGTATATATAGGAATGTTTTATTGATGATTATTTGAACAAAGGTGAAGAAAATGATTAAACCGAAAATATAATTTATGATTTTACTATTTTTATTAAGTTTGTAAGTTTCGTCTAATAATTTTTATGTGCGAATATTCATAATAAAATGAATACAAAAATTATTTAGTAGAAAAATTGATAATCTAATCTAAACAAAAATTTAAAACTCGAATTCAATTATAAAAATGAGTAAAAAAACAAAATGTATTGACATACAAACATAAACACACTTGTGCCTATGTTACTAAATTTTTTTACTATACACCTTTTCATTTTTTCTTAGTTACTATGATGTAGTAGTATATATAGGAATGATTTGTTGATGATTAGTTGAACAAAGATGAGGAAAACGATTAACCCAAAAATATAATTTATGATTTTACTATATTTATTAATTTTGTAGGTTTCGTTTAATATTTTTTATGTGCGAATATTCATAATAAAATGAATAAAAACTATTTTGTAGTAAAATTGATAATTAGTTTTAAACTAAAATTTAAAACTAAGATTTCAATTATAAAAACGAATAAACAAAAAAAAAAATGTATAAACATACAAACATAGACACACTTGTGCCTATGTTAATAAGTTTTTACTATACACTTTTTCAATTTTTCTTAGTTATTATGATGTATTAGTATATATAGGAATGTTTTATTGATGATTACTTGAACAAAGGTGAAAAAAATGATTAAATCGAAAATATAATTTATGATTTTACAATTTTTATTAAGTTTGTAAGTTTCGTCTAATAATTTTTATGTGCGAATATTCATAATAAAATGAATACAAAAATTATTTAGTAGAAAAATTGATATTCTAATCTAAACAAAAATTTAAAACTCGAATTCAATTATAAAAATGAATAAAAAAACAAAATGTATAAACATACAAACATAGACACACTTGTGCCTATGTTAATAAATTTGTTTACCATACACCTTTTCAATTTTTCTTATTTATTATGATGTAGTAGTATATATTAGAATGTTTTATTGATGATTACTTGAATAAATGTGAGGAAAACGATTAAATCAAAAATATAATATATGATTTTACTATTTTTATTAAGTTTGTAGGTTTTGATTAGTAATTTTTATGTGTGAATATTCATAATAAAATGAATAAAAAATTATTTTGTAGAAAAATTGATAATCAACTCTAAACTAAAATTTAAAACTAAGAATTCAGTTATAAAAATGAATAAACAAAAAAATAAAATGTATAAACATACAAACATAGACACACTTGTGCCTATGTTAATAAATTTTACCATACACCTTTTCAATTTTTCTTAGTTATTATGATTTAGTAGTATATATAGGAATGTTTTATTGATGATTATTTGAACAAAGGTGAAGAAAATGATTAAACCGAAAATATAATTTATGATTTTACTATTTTTATTAAGTTTGTAAGTTTCGTCTAATAATTTTTATGTGCGAATATTCATAATAAAATGAATACAAAAATTATTTAGTAGAAAAATTGATAATCTAATCTAAACAAAAATTTAAAACTCGAATTCAATTATAAAAATGAGTAAAAAAACAAAATGTATTGACATACAAACATAAACACACTTGTGCCTATGTTACTAAATTTTTTTACTATACACCTTTTCATTTTTTCTTAGTTACTATGATGTAGTAGTATATATAGGAATGATTTGTTGATGATTAGTTGAACAAAGATGAGGAAAACGATTAACCCAAAAATATAATTTATGATTTTACTATATTTATTAATTTTGTAGGTTTCGTTTAATATTTTTTATGTGCGAATATTCATAATAAAATGAATAAAAAACTATTTTGTAGTAAAATTGATAATTAGTTTTAAACTAAAATTTAAAACTAAGATTTCGCTTATAAAAACGAATAAACAAAAAAAAATGTATAAACATACAAACATAGACACACTTGTGCCTATGTTAATAAGTTTTACTATACACTTTTTCAATTTTTCTTAGTTATTATGATGTATTAGTATATATAGGAATGTTTTATTGATGATTACTTGAACAAAGGTGAAAAAAATGATTAAATCGAAAATATAATTTATGATTTTACAATTTTTATTAAGTTTGTAAGTTTCGTCTAATAATTTTTATGTGCGAATATTCATAATAAAATGAATACAAAAATTATTTAGTAGAAAAATTGATATTCTAATCTAAACAAAAATTTAAAACTCGAATTCAATTATAAAAATGAATAAAAAAACAAAATGTATAAACATACAAACATAGACACACTTGTGCCTATGTTAATAAATTTGTTTACCATACACCTTTTCAAATTTTTCTTATTTATTATGATGTAGTAGTATATATTAGAATGTTTTATTGATGATTACTTGAATAAATGTGAGGAAAACGATTAAATCAAAAATATAATATATGATTTTACTATTTTTATTAAGTTTGTAGGTTTTGATTAGTAATTTTTATGTGCGAATATTCATAATAAAATGAATAAAAAATTATTTTGTAGAAAAATTGATAATCAACTCTAAACTAAAATTTAAAACTAAGAATTCAGTTATAAAAATGAATAAACAAAAAAATAAAATGTATAAACATACAAACATAGACACACTTGTGCCTATGTTAATAAATTTTTTTACCATACACCTTTTCAATTTTTCTTAGTTATTATGATTTAGTAGTATATATAGGAATGTTTTATTGATGATTATTTGAACAAAGGTGAAGAAAATGATTAAACCGAAAATATAATTTATGATTTTACTATTTTTATTAAGTTTGTAAGTTTCGTCTAATAATTTTTATGTGCGAATATTCATAATAAAATGAATACAAAAATTATTTAGTAGAAAAATTGATAATCTAATCTAAACAAAAATTTAAAACTCGGAATTCAATTATAAAAATGAGTAAAAAAACAAAATGTATTGACATACAAACATAAACACACTTGTGCCTATGTTACTAAATTTTTTTACTATACACCTTTTCATTTTTTCTTAGTTACTATGATGTAGTAGTATATATAGGAATGATTTGTTGATGATTAGTTGAACAAAGATGAGGAAAACGATTAACCCAAAAATATAATTTATGATTTTACTATATTTATTAATTTTGTAGGTTTCGTTTAATATTTTTTATGTGCGAATATTCATAATAAAATGAATAAAAAAACTATTTTGTAGTAAAATTGATAATTAGTTTTAAACTAAAATTTAAAACTAAGATTTCATTATAAAAACGAATAAACAAAAAAAAAATGTATAAACATACAAACATAGACACACTTGTGCCTATGTTAATAAGTTTTTACTATACACTTTTTCAATTTTTCTTAGTTATTATGATGTATTAGTATATATAGGAATGTTTTATTGATGATTACTTGAACAAAGGTGAAAAAATGATTAAATCGAAAATATAATTTATGATTTTACAATTTTTATTAAGTTTGTAAGTTTCGTCTAATAATTTTTATGTGCGAATATTCATAATAAAATGAATACAAAAATTATTTAGTAGAAAAATTGATATTCTAATCTAAACAAAAATTTAAAACTCGGAATTCAATTATAAAAATGAATAAAAAAACAAAATGTATAAACATACAAACATAGACACACTTGTGCCTATGTTAATAAATTTGTTTACCATACACCTTTTCAATTTTTCTTATTTATTATGATGTAGTAGTATATATTAGAATGTTTTATTGATGATTACTTGAATAAATGTGAGGAAAACGATTAAATCAAAAATATAATATATGATTTTACTATTTTTATTAAGTTTGTAGGTTTTGATTAGTAATTTTTATGTGCGAATATTCATAATAAAATGAATAAAAAAATTATTTTGTAGAAAAATTGATAATCAACTCTAAACTAAAATTTAAAACTAAGAATTCAGTTATAAAAATGAATAAACAAAAAAATAAAATGTATAAACATACAAACATAGACACACTTGTGCCTATGTTAATAAATTTTACCATACACCTTTTCAATTTTTCTTAGTTATTATGATTTAGTAGTATATATAGGAATGTTTTATTGATGATTATTTGAACAAAGGTGAAGAAAATGATTAAACCGAAAATATAATTTATGATTTTACTATTTTTATTAAGTTTGTAAGTTTCGTCTAATAATTTTTATGTGCGAATATTCATAATAAAATGAATACAAAAATTATTTAGTAGAAAAATTGATAATCTAATCTAAACAAAAATTTAAAACTCGGAATTCAATTATAAAAATGAGTAAAAAAACAAAATGTATTGACATACAAACATAAACACACTTGTGCCTATGTTACTAAATTTTTACTATACACCTTTTCATTTTTCTTAGTTACTATGATGTAGTAGTATATATAGGAATGATTTGTTGATGATTAGTTGAACAAAGATGAGGAAAACGATTAACCCAAAAATATAATTTATGATTTTACTATATTTATTAATTTTGTAGGTTTCGTTTAATATTTTTTATGTGCGAATATTCATAATAAAATGAATAAAAAAACTATTTTGTAGTAAAATTGATAATTAGTTTTAAACTAAAATTTAAAACTAAGATTTCAATTATAAAAACGAATAAACAAAAAAAAATGTATAAACATACAAACATAGACACACTTGTGCCTATGTTAATAAGTTTTTACTATACACTTTTTCAATTTTTCTTAGTTATTATGATGTATTAGTATATATAGGAATGTTTTATTGATGATTACTTGAACAAAGGTGAAAAAAATGATTAAATCGAAAATATAATTTATGATTTTACAATTTTTATTAAGTTTGTAAGTTTCGTCTAATAATTTTTATGTGCGAATATTCATAATAAAATGAATACAAAAATTATTTAGTAGAAAAATTGATATTCTAATCTAAACAAAAATTTAAAACTCGAATTCAATTATAAAAATGAATAAAAAAACAAAATGTATAAACATACAAACATAGACACACTTGTGCCTATGTTAATAAATTTGTTTACCATACACCTTTTCAATTTTTCTTATTTATTATGATGTAGTAGTATATATTAGAATGTTTTATTGATGATTACTTGAATAAATGTGAGGAAAACGATTAAATCAAAAATATAATATATGATTTTACTATTTTTATTAAGTTTGTAGGTTTTGATTAGTAATTTTTATGTGTGAATATTCATAATAAAATGAATAAAAAAATTATTTTGTAGAAAAATTGATAATCAACTCTAAACTAAAATTTAAAACTAAGAATTCAGCTTATAAAAATGAATAAACAAAAAAATAAAATGTATAAACATACAAACATAGACACACTTGTGCCTATGTTAATAAATTTTTACCATACACCTTTTCAATTTTTCTTAGTTATTATGATTTAGTAGTATATATAGGAATGTTTTATTGATGATTATTTGAACAAAGGTGAAGAAAATGATTAAACCGAAAATATAATTTATGATTTTACTATTTTTATTAAGTTTGTAAGTTTCGTCTAATAATTTTTATGTGCGAATATTCATAATAAAATGAATACAAAAATTATTTAGTAGAAAAATTGATAATCTAATCTAAACAAAAATTTAAAACTCGGAATTCAATTATAAAAATGAGTAAAAAAACAAAATGTATTGACATACAAACATAAACACACTTGTGCCTATGTTACTAAATTTTTTTACTATACACCTTTTCATTTTTCTTAGTTACTATGATGTAGTAGTATATATAGGAATGATTTGTTGATGATTAGTTGAACAAAGATGAGGAAAACGATTAACCCAAAAATATAATTTATGATTTTACTATATTTATTAATTTTGTAGGTTTCGTTTAATATTTTTTATGTGCGAATATTCATAATAAAATGAATAAAAAAACTATTTTGTAGTAAAATTGATAATTAGTTTTAAACTAAAATTTAAAACTAAGATTTCGATTATAAAAACGAATAAACAAAAAAAAAAATGTATAAACATACAAACATAGACACACTTGTGCCTATGTTAATAAGTTTTACTATACACTTTTTCAATTTTTCTTAGTTATTATGATGTATTAGTATATATAGGAATGTTTTATTGATGATTACTTGAACAAAGGTGAAAAAATGATTAAATCGAAAATATAATTTATGATTTTACAATTTTTATTAAGTTTGTAAGTTTCGTCTAATAATTTTTATGTGCGAATATTCATAATAAAATGAATACAAAAATTATTTAGTAGAAAAATTGATATTCTAATCTAAACAAAAATTTAAAACTCGGAATTCAATTATAAAAATGAATAAAAAAACAAAATGTATAAACATACAAACATAGACACACTTGTGCCTATGTTAATAAATTTGTTTACCATACACCTTTTCAAATTTTCTTATTTATTATGATGTAGTAGTATATATTAGAATGTTTTATTGATGATTACTTGAATAAATGTGAGGAAAACGATTAAATCAAAAATATAATATATGATTTTACTATTTTTATTAAGTTTGTAGGTTTTGATTAGTAATTTTTATGTGTGAATATTCATAATAAAATGAATAAAAAAATTATTTTGTAGAAAAATTGATAATCAACTCTAAACTAAAATTTAAAACTAAGAATTCAGTTATAAAAATGAATAAACAAAAAATAAAATGTATAAACATACAAACATAGACACACTTGTGCCTATGTTAATAAATTTTACCATACACCTTTTCAATTTTTCTTAGTTATTATGATTTAGTAGTATATATAGGAATGTTTTATTGATGATTATTTGAACAAAGGTGAAGAAAATGATTAAACCGAAAATATAATTTATGATTTTACTATTTTTATTAAGTTTGTAAGTTTCGTCTAATAATTTTTATGTGCGAATATTCATAATAAAATGAATACAAAAATTATTTAGTAGAAAAATTGATAATCTAATCTAAACAAAAATTTAAAACTCGGAATTCAATTATAAAAATGAGTAAAAAAACAAAATGTATTGACATACAAACATAAACACACTTGTGCCTATGTTACTAAATTTTTACTATACACCTTTTCATTTTTTCTTAGTTACTATGATGTAGTAGTATATATAGGAATGATTTGTTGATGATTAGTTGAACAAAGATGAGGAAAACGATTAACCCAAAAATATAATTTATGATTTTACTATATTTATTAATTTTGTAGGTTTCGTTTAATATTTTTTATGTGCGAATATTCATAATAAAATGAATAAAAAAACTATTTTGTAGTAAAATTGATAATTAGTTTTAAACTAAAATTTAAAACTAAGATTTCAGTTATAAAAACGAATAAACAAAAAAAAATGTATAAACATACAAACATAGACACACTTGTGCCTATGTTAATAAGTTTTTACTATACACTTTTTCAATTTTTCTTAGTTATTATGATGTATTAGTATATATAGGAATGTTTTATTGATGATTACTTGAACAAAGGTGAAAAAATGATTAAATCGAAAATATAATTTATGATTTTACAATTTTTATTAAGTTTGTAAGTTTCGTCTAATAATTTTTATGTGCGAATATTCATAATAAAATGAATACAAAAATTATTTAGTAGAAAAATTGATATTCTAATCTAAACAAAAATTTAAAACTCGGAATTCAATTATAAAAATGAATAAAAAAACAAAATGTATAAACATACAAACATAGACACACTTGTGCCTATGTTAATAAATTTGTTTACCATACACCTTTTCAAATTTTCTTATTTATTATGATGTAGTAGTATATATTAGAATGTTTTATTGATGATTACTTGAATAAATGTGAGGAAAAGCGATTAAATCAAAAATATAATATATGATTTTACTATTTTTATTAAGTTTGTAGGTTTTGATTAGTAATTTTTATGTGCGAATATTCATAATAAAATGAATAAAAAAATTATTTTGTAGAAAAATTGATAATCAACTCTAAACTAAAATTTAAAACTAAGAATTCATTATAAAAATGAATAAACAAAAAATAAAATGTATAAACATACAAACATAGACACACTTGTGCCTATGTTAATAAATTTTACCATACATCTTTTCAATTTTTCTTAGTTATTATGATGTAGAAGTATATATAGGAATGTTTTATTGATGATTACTTGAACAAAGGTGAAGAAAATGATTAAATTGAAAATATAATTTATAATTTTACTATTTTTATTAAGTTTGTAAGTTTCGTCTAATAATTTTTATGTGCGAATATTCATAATAAAATAAATACAAAAATTATTTAGTAGAAAAAATAATATTAATCTAAACAAAAATTTAAAACTCGAATTCAATTATAAAAATGAATAAAAAAACAAAATGTATAAACATACAAATATAGACACACTTGTGCCTATGTTAATAAATTTGTTTACCTATACACCTTTTCAATTTTTCTTAGTTATTATGACGTAGTAGTACATATATAGGAATGTTTTATTGATGATTATTTGAACAAAGGTGAAGAAAATGATTAAACCGAAAATATAATTTATGATTTTACTATTTTTATTAAGTTTGTAAGTTTCGTCTAATAATTTTTATGTGCGAATATTCATAATAAAATGAATACAAAAATTATTTAGTAGAAAAATTGATAATCTAATCTAAACAAAAATTTAAAACTCGGAATTCAATTATAAAAATGAGTAAAAAAACAAAATGTATTGACATACAAACATAAACACACTTGTGCCTATGTTACTAAATTTTTTTACTATACACCTTTTCAATTTTTCTTAGTTACTATGATGTAGTAGTATATATAGGAATGATTTGTTGATGATTAGTTGAACAAAGATGAGGAAAACGATTAACCCAAAAATATAATTTATGATTTTACTATATTTATTAATTTTGTAGGTTTCGTTTAATATTTTTTATGTGCGAATATTCATAATAAAATGAATAAAAAAACTATTTTGTAGTAAAATTGATAATTAGTTTTAAACTAAAATTTAAAACTAAGATTTCAATTATAAAAACGAATAAACAAAAAAATGTATAAACATACAAACATAGACACACTTGTGCCTATGTTAATAAGTTTTTTACTATACACTTTTTCAATTTTTCTTAGTTATTATGATGTATTAGTATATATAGGAATGTTTTATTGATGATTACTTGAACAAAGGTGAAAAAAATGATTAAATCGAAAATATAATTTATGATTTTACAATTTTTATTAAGTTTGTAAGTTTCGTCTAATAATTTTTATGTGCGAATATTCATAATAAAATGAATACAAAAATTATTTAGTAGAAAAATTGATATTCTAATCTAAACAAAAATTTAAAACTCGGAATTCAATTATAAAAATGAATAAAAAAACAAAATGTATAAACATACAAACATAGACACACTTGTGCCTATGTTAATAAATTTGTTTACCATACACCTTTTCAATTTTTCTTATTTATTATGATGTAGTAGTATATATTAGAATGTTTTATTGATGATTACTTGAATAAATGTGAGGAAAACGATTAAATCAAAAATATAATATATGATTTTACTATTTTTATTAAGTTTGTAGGTTTTGATTAGTAATTTTTATGTGTGAATATTCATAATAAAATGAATAAAAAAATTATTTTGTAGAAAAATTGATAATCAACTCTAAACTAAAATTTAAAACTAAGAATTCAGTTATAAAAATGAATAAACAAAAAAATAAAATGTATAAACATACAAACATAGACACACTTGTGCCTATGTTAATAAATTTTTTTACCATACACCTTTTCAATTTTTCTTAGTTATTATGATTTAGTAGTATATATAGGAATGTTTTATTGATGATTATTTGAACAAAGGTGAAGAAAATGATTAAACCGAAAATATAATTTATGATTTTACTATTTTTATTAAGTTTGTAAGTTTCGTCTAATAATTTTTATGTGCGAATATTCATAATAAAATGAATACAAAAATTATTTAGTAGAAAAATTGATAATCTAATCTAAACAAAAATTTAAAACTCGGAATTCAATTATAAAAATGAGTAAAAAAACAAAATGTATTGACATACAAACATAAACACACTTGTGCCTATGTTACTAAATTTTTTTACTATACACCTTTTCATTTTTCTTAGTTACTATGATGTAGTAGTATATATAGGAATGATTTGTTGATGATTAGTTGAACAAAGATGAGGAAAACGATTAACCCAAAAATATAATTTATGATTTTACTATATTTATTAATTTTGTAGGTTTCGTTTAATATTTTTATGTGCGAATATTCATAATAAAATGAATAAAAACTATTTTGTAGTAAAATTGATAATTAGTTTTAAACTAAAATTTAAAACTAAGATTTCAATTATAAAAACGAATAAACAAAAAAATGTATAAACATACAAACATAGACACACTTGTGCCTATGTTAATAAGTTTTACTATACACTTTTTCAATTTTTCTTAGTTATTATGATGTATTAGTATATATAGGAATGTTTTATTGATGATTACTTGAACAAAGGTGAAAAAAATGATTAAATCGAAAATATAATTTATGATTTTACAATTTTTATTAAGTTTGTAAGTTTCGTCTAATAATTTTTATGTGCGAATATTCATAATAAAATGAATACAAAAATTATTTAGTAGAAAAATTGATATTCTAATCTAAACAAAAATTTAAAACTCGAATTCAATTATAAAAATGAATAAAAAACAAAATGTATAAACATACAAACATAGACACACTTGTGCCTATGTTAATAAATTTGTTTACCATACACCTTTTCAATTTTTCTTATTTATTATGATGTAGTAGTATATATTAGAATGTTTTATTGATGATTACTTGAATAAATGTGAGGAAAACGATTAAATCAAAAATATAATATATAATTTTACTATTTTTATTAAGTTTGTAGGTTTTGATTAGTAATTTTTATGTGTGAATATTCATAATAAAATGAATAAAAAAATTATTTTGTAGAAAAATTGATAATCAACTCTAAACTAAAATTTAAAACTAAGAATTCAGTTATAAAAATGAATAAACAAAAAAATAAAATGTATAAACATACAAACATAGACACACTTGTGCCTATGTTAATAAATTTTTTACCATACACCTTTTCAATTTTTCTTAGTTATTATGATTTAGTAGTATATATAGGAATGTTTTATTGATGATTATTTGAACAAAGGTGAAGAAAATGATTAAACCGAAAATATAATTTATGATTTTACTATTTTTATTAAGTTTGTAAGTTTCGTCTAATAATTTTTATGTGCGAATATTCATAATAAAATGAATACAAAAATTATTTAGTAGAAAAATTGATAATCTAATCTAAACAAAAATTTAAAACTCGGAATTCAATTATAAAAATGAGTAAAAAAACAAAATGTATTGACATACAAACATAAACACACTTGTGCCTATGTTACTAAATTTTTTTACTATACACCTTTTCATTTTTTCTTAGTTACTATGATGTAGTAGTATATATAGGAATGATTTGTTGATGATTAGTTGAACAAAGATGAGGAAAACGATTAACCCAAAAATATAATTTATGATTTTACTATATTTATTAATTTTGTAGGTTTCGTTTAATATTTTTTATGTGCGAATATTCATAATAAAATGAATAAAAAACTATTTTGTAGTAAAATTGATAATTAGTTTTAAACTAAAATTTAAAACTAAGATTTCAATTATAAAAACGAATAAACAAAAAAATGTATAAACATACAAACATAGACACACTTGTGCCTATGTTAATAAGTTTTTACTATACACCTTTTTCAATTTTTCTTAGTTATTATGATGTATTAGTATATATAGGAATGTTTTATTGATGATTACTTGAACAAAGGTGAAAAAAATGATTAAATCGAAAATATAATTTATGATTTTACAATTTTTATTAAGTTTGTAAGTTTCGTCTAATAATTTTTATGTGCGAATATTCATAATAAAATGAATACAAAAATTATTTAGTAGAAAAATTGATATTCTAATCTAAACAAAAATTTAAAACTCGGAATTCAATTATAAAAATGAATAAAAAAACAAAATGTATAAACATACAAACATAGACACACTTGTGCCTATGTTAATAAATTTGTTTACCATACACCTTTTCAATTTTTCTTATTTATTATGATGTAGTAGTATATATTAGAATGTTTTATTGATGATTACTTGAATAAATGTGAGGAAAACGATTAAATCAAAAATATAATATATGATTTTACTATTTTTATTAAGTTTGTAGGTTTTGATTAGTAATTTTTATGTGTGAATATTCATAATAAAATGAATAAAAAATTATTTTGTAGAAAAATTGATAATCAACTCTAAACTAAAATTTAAAACTAAGAATTCAATTATAAAAATGAATAAACAAAAAAATAAAATGTATAAACATACAAACATAGACACACTTGTGCCTATGTTAATAAATTTTTTTACCATACACCTTTTCAATTTTTCTTAGTTATTATGATGTAGTAGTATATATAGGAATGATTTGTTGATGATTAGTTAAACAAAGATGTGGAAAACGATTAACCCAAAAATATAATTTATGATTTTACTATATTTATTAATTTTGTAGGTTTAGTTTAGTAATTTTTATGTGCGAATATTCATAATAAAATGAATAAAATAAACTATTTTGTAGTAAAATTTATAATTAGTTTTAAACTAAAATTTAAAACTAACAATTCAATTGTAAAAACGAATAAAAAAATGTATAACCATACAAACATAGACACACTTGTGCCTATGTTAATAAGCTTTTACTATACACTTTTTCAATTTTTCTTAGTTATTATGATGTAGTAGTATATATAGAAATATTTTATTGATGATTACTTGAACAAAGGTGAAGAAAATAATTAAACCGAAAATATAATTTATGATTTTACTATATTTATTATGTTTGTAAGTTTCGTCTAATAATTTTTATGTGCGAATATTCATAATAAAATGAATACAAAAATTATTTAGTAGAAATATTGATATTCTAATCTAAACAAAAATTTAAAACTCGAATTCAATTATAAAAATAAATAAAAAAACAAAATGTATAAACATACAAACATAGACACACTTGTGCCTATGTTAATAAATTTGTTTACCATACACCTTTTCAATTTTTCTTATTTATTATGATGTAGTAGTATATATTAGAATATTTTATTGATGATTACTTGAACAAATGTGAGGAAAATGATTAAATCAAAAATATAATATATGATTTTACTATTTTTATTAAGTTTGTAGGTTTCAATTAGTAATTTTTATGTGCGAATATTCATAATAAAATGAACAAAAAAATTATTTTGTAGAAAAATTGATAATCAACTCTAAACTAAAATTTAAAACTAAGAATTCATTATAAAAACGAATAAACAAAAAAATAAAATGTATAAACATACAAACATAGACACACTTGTGCCTACGTTAATAATTTTTTTACTATACACCTTTTCAATTTTTCTTAGTTATTATGATGTAGTAGTATATATAAGAATGTTTTATTGATGATTACTTGAACAAAGATGAAGAAAATGATTAAACCAAAATATAATTTATGATTTTACTATTTTTATTAAGTTTGTAAGTTTCGTCTAATAATTTTTATGTGGGAATATTCATATAAAATGAATACAAAAATTATTTAGTAGAAAAATTGATAATCTAATCTAAACAAAAATTTAAAACTCGGAATTCAATTATAAAAATGAATAAAAAAATAAAATGTATTAACATACAAACATAGACACACTTGTGCCTATGTTACTAAATTTTTACTATACACCTTTTCAATATTTCTTAGTTGTTATGATGTAGTAGTATATATAGGAATGATTTGTTGATAATTAGTTGAACAAAGATGAGAAAAGCGATTAACCCAAAATATAATTTATGATTTTACTATATTTATTAATTTTGTAGGTTTCGTTTAATAATTTTGTTAGATCAAGATTGTTTTGATGAGTTAAAAGATTATTTCGTATAAGCGAGACAATAATAAAGAACTGTGAAGACCGAATTCTAGTACTAAGGTGATCGACTAGGTCATGAATAGTTCAAGTCGGTGAAGACTAGGAATCACAAGTCGTCTGGAGACAAGCTCGAGTCTAGTCGTCTGCAGTGAGACAAGTATACAGAGCTCGAGATGAGGTCAAGACAAGCTGAGTAGAATAAGAAAGGCAAGTCTTCACCAAGTCATTGCAGATGAGTAGATTAAAATCAGCCGAGGAGCAAGCGGTTTTGAAGATTAAGTTTGTTAAGCGGTTTTAGTTTGTTAGAACTAACTAACAAACTAACCTGTCTTTTCAAACAAAAATTTAAAACTTGGAATTCAATTATAAAAATAAATAAAAAAATAAAATGTATTAACATACAAACATAGACACACTTGTGCCTATGTTACTAAATTTTTACTATACACCTTTTCAATTTTTCTTAGTTATTATGATGTAGTAGTATATATAGGAATGATTTGTTGATGATTAGTTGAACAAAGATGTGGAAAACGATTAACCCAAAAATATAATTTATGATTTTACTATATTTATTAATTTTGTAGGTTTTGTTTAATAATTTTTATGTGCGTATATGCATAATAAAATGAATAAAAAAACTATTTTGTAGTAAAATTGATAATTAGTTTTAAACTAAAATTTAAAACTAAGAATTCAGTTATAAAAGCGAATAAAAAAATTGTTTAAACATACAAACATAGACACACTTGTGCCTATGTTAATAAGTTTTACTATACACATTTTCAATTTTTCTTAGTTATTATGATGTAGTAGTATATATAGGAATGTTTTATTGATGATTACTTGAACAAAGGTGAAGAAAATGATTAAATCGAAAATATAATTTATGATTTTACTATTTTTATTAAGTTTGTAAGTTTCGTCTAATAATTTTTATGTGCGAATATTCATAATAAAATGAATACAAAAATTATTTAGTAAAAAAATTGATATTCTAATCTAAACAAAAATTTAAAACTCGGAATTCAATTATAAAAATGAATAAGAAAAATAAAATGTAAAAACATACAAACATAGACACACTTGTGCCTATGTTAATAAATTTGTTTACAATACAACTTTTCAATTTTTCTTAGTTATTATGATGTAGTAGTATATATAAGAATATTTTATTGATGATTACTTGAACAAAGGTGAGGAAAACAATTAAACCAAAAATATAATATATGATTTTACTATTTTTATTAATTTTGTAGGTTTCGTTTAGTAATTTTTATGTGCGAATATTCATAATAAAATGAATAAAAAAATTATTTTGTAAAAAAATTGATAATCAACTCTAAACTAAAATTTAAAACTAAGAATTCAGTTATAAAAACGAATAAACAAAAAAATAAAATGTATGACCTGTCTAGGCGTCGCCTAAATCTTGCCTAGAAAATCGGATTTGTAAAAATTGAATCGGTCGATGACAGCTTAGCGCCTAGTCGGGGCCTAGGCGCCGCTTAGGCGGGATTTTTGCAACAGAGGTCAAGAGTGAGACTCGTTTCATGTATGAGACCACCTCACCCAAGAGTGTCCCTTTATTCAAATGTCAATATGGAGAAATTGACAAATTTTCTAGATTTTAACCACCCTGTTTACAATTGTAAAAATATGATTTGAGTGATAATTAATTGCATAATTTTATTGAACATTTGATGTTTATGTTTAATATGATTTTATACTTTTATTTCTCTATTTTAGCAAATTATACTTGTGTTTTTTTAGTTTTTTTAGGAAAAGTGAAAGTTTATATATATATATATATATATATATATATATATATATATATAACACGAGCCTAAATTTGAATGGTTTTTGGTGTTATATTAGATAGCAAAGCTACATGCTTTTATTCTGTTTTTTTTTTTTTTTTTATTAATTAGATTGAGAGATCGATTAGTCCTTTTAAGTGATCAACCCTATAGGAACAAATACAATACCATTTGAATAAGTAATGTTTAATCATAAATGAATATCGAGATATTGCAAATGCCTTGGAACCATTTGAACAAACACAATACGTCGGGTTTCCCGTTTACCCACAACGGAGGAGCCGCCCCACCAGGCAGGCGGCCACGGGTCATAACGCACTCTTCGCACAACAAATCCACTTTGAAGTTGACTTATTTGCTCGGCCAATCTTCGGAATGTGTACGAGATACCATAAGGACCCAATATCTCAATAGCACCTTTGTCTAAAGCTTCGAATGAGACTTCATATCCAAAACGCAAGAACGATCTGACTAGAAAGTCATTCAAAACTTGATCGAAAAACCAGCGTTTATTGAAGAAGCTGTAGAGTCGATTACAAAAGTTTTGTGACACATTTGGAGTGAGATTTTAGGAGTAGTCTTAGTTTAAGAATAAAATCACTGATAACTCTCTTAAATAACCATAGCGAAATTGATGAGGCCTAACGAGTATAAATTGATCGAGTTACTTCAAGTTTAGTGGCTATTTTCTTTCGAAAACAAAAGTAGGCTATTGCCTACTGAAACCCATAATTCTAAGGAGGCCCATTTTATAACCAAAAGCCCAATATATATTTAAATTCAAAAGTTTATAATAAAAATATAATTAAAAGCCCAGACAATAATAGATACACTAATTTTCGGTATTTGTAATTTTTATACAATAATAAGATGTCTAAAAAGCCCTTATTCAAAGTGAGTTATTCCTATCAAAAATAATACACCTTGCCGAATCATTTTCCTTTTTCTCCTTTTGTTCTTTCTCACACTGAAAGTTTAATACAGAATTAATTAACACATAAAATGAATAATTATTTACTTTATGGTGGGGAACCGGTTTCCAGCAACATCAAGAAAGACGATGCTGAAGAGTTTGCCTTAACTTTTAATAATTTATTTGATATGACTTCCAAAATATAACAACCCAATTTTCGAGCTTAAATCATAATCTTAAAACTTTCAATTTATTTCCTTCTAAGAAATTTTGAAATGACAACCAACTTTAAAAAGTTCTACTGGCAAGTAGAAAATTTATTAATCCTAAATAGACATAACTAATATAGTTTTATTTATATTTATATTTTAAAGTGGATTAGAGGAGGCTCCATTAATTACGAACGGTTGCTCACCTTATAAAGGCTCTTTTAATTGGGGTTAGGCCTACTAAATTGCCCTTTTGATTGAATTTGGACCCATTCTATTTGTTGTCAGTTACATTATAACAAATGGAAGAAAGATATGTAAATCGACAAATAAAGGACACAAATTGCATAGGTCATTAACAACATCTTAGCTACGTCCACGGGTAGAAGAGATAAACTCGTATATAATATTATTAAACTCATTTTGCTTCAAATTTAATTTCCTCCAATTTAAATACCGACCCAACATATAAGTCCTAACAAAATTAGCTAGCTAATTGAATTTTTTTATTTATAGATTGTAATATTGTGGAATGAGGTTATAGATATAAATGCTTTGTCCAAGATGTCAAAAAGAATTGTGCACATGACTCCCATAACAAACATATTTACTAAAAGGACACCACTACTTACATCTCAAGAATTTTGGGCCCTCTCTGCATGGCCACTTCTAACAAAGAACCACCCACATGCAACTTTTTTAAGCATTTGCTATAAGTAAATTTTTGAATTTCTATCACATTGAACATGGGTTCTATTTACATGTCACACCAATTGAAATGTACAATAAGTTTCCACAATTAGTAAAATGAGGAATCAAGAGTAGGTGGCTTGCGTTTTCTATGTCATTGTATAGGAAAAATGGTCACTAGTTGAGCCGTGGAAGCTACCTCGATCATCGACTCGTCACATTTAATAAATGATATCGCAATTGCATATGCACATCATATGTACTGATAAAATAACCTATAAGGGTTGGTCTAGTGGTGAGAACTTGAAACTTAAAAGTGTGATGTTCGTATCGGGTTCGAAGTGCATCCGATTAATTCTGAGATAGGCCACTTAATATAGAGTTTAGTTCGACTTCAATTAGGGCTCTCATTAGTAAACGGTGGGATCGATCCCCCTTATTACTCAATCTTGTGTTGGATATCAAGTAATCGAGAAAAATATATATACACCGATAAATCGAAGTTGAATCTATATATCTTATCCCTCTACGCACGTGCCATGCATGAAAATGACTAAAAACACCCCACATGTATTTTGTTGCCCTCATGAGAATTTCCATTTTCATAAAGGTCAAAAGACCACAACTACTTATTGAGCATAACTTGTGGCATCTTTGCAAGAATTTATTAAGTGAAGTGTACAATGAGGGAATTGTTAGATGGAAACATTTGATTAAATTTACATCTACAATTTTGCCTAGTAAAGGATGGTGAAGAGGAGGGATGCCAAATTTTCGATTTCTAAATTTGTTGTTACAATTGGAGAAGTCTATATGTTAAGTTCAGTATATATCAATTAATTGTTTATTTGTACGTATAAACGTGGATTTGTGTATACTTGCTTGTAATTGCTATTGTACTAGAGTCCCTTTCATGACTTAATTAACTTGATTATTCAAAATCAGTCCATGATTAGTACATATATAACTACATTAACAAATACTTTTATTTTGAAATAAACTATAATTTGTACTATTTTTGTTTCACTAATAATCCAAATTCTCCTTCTAGAATCTCCATATAGTTACAATTTTAGTGAAAGGGGTACTGCAAAAGATTGTGCTATACATATTTTATCTAATTCCATGGACTGATACACAACAAATTAATTATCATGTTTTTGGTCCACAAACATGAAAATTATTTTTATTTGGTGGTGTTTTTTAAAGTGCAATTCAAGTCTAGCCAACACGAAAGTATATAAGTATGGATTAGGATATAAAATTATAATCCCAAAAAATTAGGGTCTAATTAACCCAGCCTATGTGGTCTATGGATATAATGGATTTGTGTCAACTTTGTTTTTGTCGAATGATGTAGTCAATTTTGATTATTAAATTGAAATTTAAATTTTTAAAATGATCAATATGAAGCATTTGAAATCATTAATATGTGTGAGAAAAAGGTTCACTTGCACTCTCTATTATACTGGACTTAAGATGCTTACAATAAAAGTTTGCAATATTTAACTTTTATTTATCTAATTCTTCAGACACTCGGTGAGCTAGTGTTTTCATGTTTAATTTATGTCTCAAAAATTAGATATGGTTCATAAATATTTTTTATTAAAAAATAGAAAAAGGGGTTCATTTGGACTGGCCCGTTGGCCTACTAGCCCAAATAAAATTTAATTGGACTATATTTTTATAGGCCCATTAAATTGGATTGGATCTAGCGGCCCGAATTCTCAACTCTAATATTTCTTCCAATTTTACCATAATAAGGGGTCTGCAAATTAACTAGATCGGTATATTAATACCACTTTTGTCAGTTGCTTTTGACTGATTAAATGTACAAGTTGATCATGAAAAGCAACTATAGATCAACTTAAAATTATATGTTAATGAATTTAAGTGAGAGAAAGATTTAACCAATCCAATTTTTTTTTCTGTTACCAAAAGCACTCATTTTTAACACTACTAGGAGAGAACTAGCATACATAAAAATCAAACTAATGATATTAACCATAGCAGACATTTTGTCCCAAAACTTAAATTTTCCTAAATGAATCAATTTAAATTCAAAAGCAAATCACTTGCTCAATATTTTTTTCATAACTTGCTCAATATAGCTGGAGACCAATTTTACATTTTTCTTCAACTTGGCATATGCAAAATTAATGGTTGCCATCACCAACCACTATATATAATTCCACATATATCTCTATATATTCCCTCTCATCTCAAAATATCAACAACACCCCACTATCAAAATCTTCTTGCATCACCTCATTGTAATTTCTATCACAAAGTTTGCAACAAAATCATGTCAACTAGCAGCCACAGAATTCTTGAATTTTCTCCAATTAGGCCCCCTTTGGTAATGATGGAGAAAACATTAAAATGGAAGCCAAACAAAATTGAAATAGCACCAAATTGCCCTAGATGTTCTTCATCAAACACCAAATTTTGCTACTACAACAACTACAGCGTTTCACAGCCCAGGTACTTCTGCAAATCCTGCCGCCGGTACTGGACCAAGGGCGGCTCCTTACGGAATGTCCCCATCGGGGCGGCTGTCGGAAGAGCCGCCGCTGTCGCAACACCCGACAGACTTCCCGCCGCCCGAATCCACAAATGGATCGGACAACGGTGAGAATATTGATATTGATATCGATATTTCAGCCGTTTACGCGAAATATTCAAGCCAGAATCCCGAGAATTATGAGTCCTCGGGATTCGTGTTATCAGAGGACGCACACAATGAAAAGAGTGCTACTATGTTTGAACAGGGGAATGATTGTATTGATGGGCAGGATTTTGTGTACCAAAATTTTGATGCTTTTGAGGTGGGAGGGGATCACATGATTTGGTCAGCAGAGGGTTCAGATCTGCAGAGCTTTGGATGTCAACATGATCCATTAATGGTGCAAGAATTTGAAGGGTTTGATCAGAGAATGTCTGAAAATCTAGTCACTGACAATTGGGGTTCGTTTGATCTATCTGGCTATGAAGATTTTTAGATACCTGAGCTGGATTTTCTTTTTCTTTTTTTCTTTTTTTTTTTTTTTTACCTACATGTTGAAGTAAAAATCTTATTATATTAAAGTTATTGGTACCTTTTTTGAGGTACACAAATACAAGTCTTGAAGTTTGTATTTGTTTTTACAAATTAATACTTCTCAGTTTGCAGTTGCAAAAGAAATAAATATTAGACATTTTGCAGTGTACATAGTCAATGAAGATTTTTGGGTTAAAAACTTTTAAAGGTGGCTTCTCAAACCTTACCCTTTTGTTTTCATTCATGAACTTGGGGCTATGCAATGAGAGTGAAAGTATGATTTCATAATCTATGTTTATCTAATTAATGAATATTAAACGTATATTAATAAAATGAAGTATATATAATCGAAAAATAATAATTTTAATAGAGAATTTGAACATGGTTTGGGCTAGGCACCCCTATCATAGAATAATGTTTCATTTCAACACAAAAGCTTGTCCAAGAGAATCTCATTAATGAGACATTATTTTTACATATTTTTGTAATATGTAAATTTTAAAAATATCACAAAAACAAGCAAGTGTCTAATGTTTCATATATGATCATGCAAGATTTTCTCTCATTTTTTCTCATTTTTAATTTATAAGTGATATCAATATCTCTATACACATAGATTATGATAAATTCTTGTACTGAATCGATAAAAAAATGTAAGTTAATTATTTATACATTAATTTGATTTGACGTCTTTCAAATTAACTGATGAAATGTTGATCTATCTCTTTTTTTTTTATCAAGAAATATTAGTTGTTAGTGGTTAAAAATTAGTTATACCTCTCACTCCAATTCGTTCCCAAAGGGAATCGAACTCAGTCTCCCACTTAAGTGAGAAGCCCGGTGACCAAGTGGGCTAAGCCCTTTAGTTATGTTGATCTACCTCATACAAGACAATCTCAAAAAAATATTTCAAAAATGATAAATTAATATTATATTACCTAAAATATATTAATAAAATATCGAAAATAGAGTGAGTGGGAATTGGAGTAATTTGTTGGAGTTAGCTAGCTGTCACACAATTAACCGAAAGAGGAGTATGAAACAGTATGATATGATGATGGTGGTGGTAGGTTGGTTTTTACTCTTCTAACAGGACGGAAAATCATGTCATATTATTGTGGCACATGGGTAATAATAATTGCAATTTATTTCAAGAACATTGATGAGTATTGTAAATATCTAACAGCAAATGAATGACATTAGGGGATAAAATCTCATAAATGATTTACTGGTTAACCACAGGTTGAAAACGACAAATCGTTAGGTTATGTAACAAAAATTAAAATAGTGGAGTAACAACTAGTCACTAGTCAATTTGATTAATTCTCTCATTCTAATGATATTTCCTCCTTTTTTTAAAAAAATATTTTGATACCTCGTTAGGTCATGTAACAAAATAGTGGAGTAACAACTAGTCACTAGTCAATTTGAATTATCATTCTAACGATATTTCTTTTCTTTCTCTTTATAACATTTTAATGCCCGTTAGGTTATGTAACAACTAGTCACTAGGCAAATCGAATTCTCATTCTTTTTAAATTTAATATTTGAGGGATGATATCGATTTTAATAAAATATACTATTTGATTGTAAAATTATTAGTGAAAAGTGTAAAAAAATAGAAAGAGTATAAGAAAAATAAAAGTTAAAATATTTTATTATAAATATAAAATTTTTAGAGAAACTTTGAAATAACAAAATTTTAAACTTAAATATAACTTTTTTAGAAATACAATTATGACAACTTTCATATAAATAATAAATTAAAGATCTGTATTACATATAAGACCGCCTCATATAGAAGTCTTCATCTTTGCATATTGTTAAAGTGGTTCAGTGTAATAATTTACAATATTTCTTTGTTAGGCCATAATTCAATCTTAGTACTACTACGTACTCAAGGCGGAATAAATTCATTGCCCATAATTAAAAATTAATTCTTTGCCCATTAATTATTTGCAAGTTGTAACATTTATTATTAGTAGAAGTACTCGAAATTTTAATATTACTATTCATAATTTTATAATTTGAATATTTAAAACTGAAGCAATTTATTAATATTTTAAAATTAGTAAGTACTATCCATTTTATATTAAAAGAATAAAAGGAATGAATTTTGATTAGAATCAGTTTTCGGTGCACCAATTGTATCTTGCAACTGGACACATAAGTGAAATGTGCATACAAATTTAATCGAAATATGTAAATTAGATTTGGTAAAACGTAAAATAAAACGTGCAACTAATATTATTGAAACATGCAAAATAATATAATTTAAACATGACCAGTGCATAAATTTAAGATTCATACATCAGATGCATATGAGACTTGATATTTTTAAATAAGGTCTCAATATCTTAGGTGTTCGGCTAAACTAAATGAATTAAATAAAAATAAAAATTTTGAATTATTTAATTTAAGGAGCTAATTAAATAATTTAAAATTTTAATTAATAAAAAGAAAAATAAAGAAGATGAGGAGCCAAAAAGATATCAAATAAATTAAAGAGTTTAATTAAATTATTTATTCAGTTCATTCATTTTGATATAAAAGATTTAAATGACTTATTCAAGAAAAATATTATTATATTATGGGTCACCCTGAGGTGTATTTATTTATCTACAGTTTAATATATCTATCTATATATACATTCACTTTTTCTTTTACAAACTAAAAAAATTTACATCAGATCCATTCATCACACCGGCAAAAATCCAATAATTATTAATTATTGTAAAAAAGAAAAAAGTTATTGCTTTTCTGATATGGGCCTAGCCCATTATTATAACTTCAAGTGGATTTCAAAGCCCATTTTAGATTGGGCAGAACTTCTCCAACATTGGGCTTAGTGTTTTCTATGGGTTGTCTCCAGGATTTGAAAACCGAAAACCCATTTCCAGACGTAATCTCTTCTTCTTCTTCTTCTTCTTTTTTTTTTTTTTTTTTTTAATTTTAAGTTAAGATCATAAAAATAAAATCTATATATATATATATATATATTTTTTTAGTTGGAGCAGAGAGTATTTTATAGTATTGTTAAGGAGTAAGTTTCTATACGAGTGTGGTTAATAATATGAAAAAAAAATTCATTTCGATAATTTTGATCAAATTTTTTTATATTGTATAATATTTTTAAGACTAGCTACTTTAAATTTAAATGTTATAATATATGAGATTTTTTATACATTTAATCAAATATTTAATACTTTATTTTCAAAAAAATCATAGTAAGCATTAATTATCATGTCCAGTGTTCATATAAAAGGTTGTCATTGTTAAGTATGTCTAAAGCTATGGAGAGCATGTAAGTGTTAATCTTTTTAAAAAAAAAAAAAAATAACTCAATTTTATTTAGCTTATGAGTTATGATCAATCCTAATTATAGTCTATGATGTATATACGTGTGAAAAATATATTTGGATTTGGACTATGCTTTGATACAAAGATACCCACAAGTTGGTTTCTATATAGATGAGATGAGTTGATCATCATAATTTAAAAACTTCATTTTCTTCTCTTCTAATTTATTGAGATTAAGATTAAGAATAATTATTGAATATTGATCGACGGGAATCTCGCATGTTCACACAATACTAGTCTTAGTTGCGGGCTTCTGCATGCAATGTAGAGGAATATTGAAAAATTAATTTGTGTTTTATCAATTGCTTTATTAATAGTTTAGTTATCTTCACCTAAACTATACATTAATTAAATACTTATTATATGACATCGATCGCATATATATGATGTATCCTTGATATATCCTCGAAATTTAATTGCAACGGAGTTGATGGGGATAACTTAATTTTGAGCAAGTCAATTGGAAATAATCAACGTAAGTGCAATTATTATAAAAATTATGAGATAATCTCTTGTTCATTAATTGTATTTTTAAATAGTATATCTGTTATTTTTACTGAATAGTTAAAATTATTTTGTACTAAATTTTTACAATTGTACAACTGATATTTATTCATTGCAAATAAATTGCAATTGTTTAAAAATATTTTTAAGTTGTATGGTGTATATGTTATGTACCAAAATATATATTGTGGTAATTAATGTTGTCCTATAATATACAAAAACTAATCATTTATTTAAATAACTTATACTACTACTACTACTATATTGCTTACAAGGATATGTTGAGCAAAAATAATTATAGCATGTTGTTTTATTGAAATGTTATATTTTTATATGTTTTTAAATACTTTTATAATTTTAATATTATTATAAAAATTTTAAAAATAATAAGTTTAAGGTATGAAACAATTTCATATAAAACTTGTTGAATATGTGAGGTTGAAATTAAAATTTTAAGCAATTTTCAATATGAACTCAAAAATTCTCAAATGAAATAATATAATGGAATATAATAATTGTAGAGAAATATAGTACTACCACATAAACATTCAAAATTTTATTTTTATATAATATAAAGATTATTTAAATTATGAGCGTATGGATAAGCGGTAAGCGATCGGCACGACATATAAAAAAAGCATATACATGTACATCGTCGATGTCATAGTATTCAGAATTTTTTTTTTTTTAAAAAAACATTTTCTTGGAGTGGAAATATATACACTTATTAGTCTGCATTTGGACATCTTGTTGTGTAATATACTTTGACTTATTGATGCTAATCATTTCCTAATACGTCCACTAATTTTTTAATTATCAAATAATATATGTTGGCTCTAATGCTCTATTTTGATTCTTAATTTATTTAATATCATAATTAATTTTATTTCAAAATTTATGTCATCTTTATAAATGTGATATACAAAATGATATTATCATATATATTTATAAATTCTGAAACTAGCTAGATTATGTTTGTGATTCATAATAAATCTTTTCTTTTGTTTGATTTTTATAACAAAAATAGCATTGTAGATTTGTAGTAACACATGCTGTACATTTTTTTAAACCAAAAAATATGATATAAATATAATTAAACATTAGCAAATAGTGTATGTCTTTCTAAAAAGAGCTAGAAAGGTTCCTTAATCCTCCCTCTTCAAGATATATGGACTTGAAGGGCAAGAAAAATATGCTCAGGAAAATAGAATGAATTAATTATATATTCAATTAATACATAATCCAGATAAGAAAACAAAATTAAATAACCAAATCCTTTTAAATTAATCAAATAAGTGAACTAAATTTATTCAATTTTTTTAATGGTTGTTTGCATTACCAACAACAACCCAAAAAAAAAAAAAAAAAAAAGGCATGGACATTGTGAAATTACACAATTTATTTATATAATGATAATCTTTGAAATTTTACTTCAAACGGTGACACTGGCGAGGACGTATCTAGGATTTCGCCCCAAGAGAGGCGAATTACTTCATACTGAAAGGAGAGGAAAATTTTAAAATTCAAGGGGACGAAATGATAAAATATTACTAATTTAATGTATAAATAAAAAAAAAAATTCTATACATATAGTGGAAAAAATTTATATCCAAGGGGCGATGCCCGCGCACTCCCCTAAATCCGTCCCCCTGGACACCGGGTGACGTAATCAATTCGATAAAAAAATAAACTATTCTTCTTTGAAAATTTATTTTTTATAAATTACAACAGGGATTATTTATTTATGCCCCTAATCAAGAGGATAACAATTGTATGATATTATATTTGTGAGTTGACATTGAGCTATTATATTTAAATTTTCGCATATTTAAATCAAATAAACTCGAATCACCATAATTCAGGCTAAAATGTCATATGTTGTTCACGTGTCGGAACCAAAATCGTCTGAGATCGCAATGAATAGTAAATTAGCCACAAATTTAAATTTGTGGCGATGTGGTCTATGGAAGTATAAATTGAGAATACCAAATTGACGGACCAAAAAATGGATAGATTGATATATAATATACTCATGCAATCGTCAGAGTTGGTCGGAATCAAAACGATGAAAAAGGAATCGTAAATAAGATGATCAATACACAAAAACTGAAATTTAAGTGTTGTGGTATATATGTGAATTGGCAATTGATGGTATCAAACTGATGGACTTGGAAAGAAGAAGAGAATGATGAATGGCTAGCTTGACCCTCGAATCAACGGAAATCGAGTGAAATTTGGACAAAAAGAGATTGAATTGCAAGTGATCAATATTTTAGCCTAATTCGAAATTTTACAGATCAATTTGATCTAACTAATTGGGGGAGTTTGGAAAAATGTTTTCCTGATTTCTTCAAATTTACTAATAATTTATAATTTAATATTATATGTATATGTTGTGTTGTGCCATTTAAATATATTTTTAAATGTTATTAATTATTTTATTAATATGTATTAGTTAATCAATAGTAGTTATTCTTAATAAATTATTTTTTACAATATTAATTATGCACCAATATTCTTAATCAGTATCGGCCAAATGTTTATCTTATATTTATAAAATTCATTATATTTTGATTTGTGATATATAAAACTTTCAATTGTACACAAACTTTTCAATTTCATTTTTTTTTCAAAACACTTGTTAAATTATCTAAGTTGAAGCATACTCCCGGCGGGTAGTGGAAAAGAAGAATAAATTCATTCATACACGATGCTAGCTGAGCAAGATTTGTTATGTCATGTACTAGCTAACACAATTGGTAACAGCACCATTGGGAATATTTTTTAAAAAAATCTTTAAATTTAATGGGGATTGCAAAATGAGTACCATAAATTTTTGGGCTAGTAAGATGAGAACCGTAATTCTTAGAAATGACAATTTAAAGACAATAACTTGTAAAATATATTGATTATGCAAAATTAGCCCTAATCGATCCGAATCTGGCCCAAATTCACGAATTCAACCCAAATCGGACCAATTAGTTTAATTTGGGTTATTTCAAACTCATTTAGCCTCAATTGATTATTAAAAATTATTAACCCTAAATTGTAGGCCGATAGAGTTATTGTCTTCATTTTGTCGTGCCTACTAAACAATAGTACTCCCTTTGTCTCACAATTAACTTCACACCACTCTCCATAAACTACATCCTCACAATACCATTTAAATTTTAAAAATATCACTCTTGTTTTATTCTACTTTATTCTCTCTCTTACACTAATTTGAATTTTTGAAAAATGTGTCACTTCACGTATGAAACTAATTACAGTAATGGAGTATTTTATAAAAATTATCTCCAAACACCAGAGTTAAGAAGGATTCGAATCACCTAAAAGTAATTGGAGGGGTTTAGATTAAAAAAGAAAAAGAATTTGGTGGGGGTTAAATTAAAAAAGAAAAAGAAATTGGTGTGCCTCTCGACTACTATATATATGTGTAGATAAATAATAGTGGGGGCGGCAAGAATCTTTGAAGGGGAGAGAGATGAAACGCAGGAGAGAGAGGGAAATGATAGCATCGGAAATCAAGTCCGCCATTAATGAACTGTCGTCCATGGTGGCCGTTAACCTTAAAGCTGGTGGCGCCGCCGCTGCAACTCCTCAAGAAGTGCCCATCAAGCCTTTTCTTGCCCTCTGCGATTTCCTCATTCAAGTCCTTGGTTAGTAAACCCCCTCTCGCACATGTTAATTAATTTTAAGATTCAATATTTTGTTATGGATGATGATTAATGTCAATTTGTCATTTAATGATCGTCAAATGCATAACTTTTGATTAATTACGATGAGAGGAAAAAAATTAAAGGTGATCTTTTTGTGGTGTAAATTCGTTCAATGAAATTTCTTTTTCTTTTGCAGACAAGATAGGGCCAACAATGTCAGTGTTGAGACAAGACATCCATCAGAACATCCAGGTAATTATAATTAAATTGCTACATCCAAAAATTTGTCATTTTCAAGGTCTATAAAATAAAAAATACAAATGGATCCTCTCGCACACACTCATGTGAATTTTTTAGAATTTTAGAGTATAATATGATTAAATTTGCGTTCCTTGTTAAATAGATCATTGATTCAATTATAACTTACTAATCATCATATCTCTCCAAATTTAATGAACAATTTTTGTTTGACAACATCCTATATAAAAGTAATCAATTCATTAAAATGATGATTAATGATATATCCATGTTGCCTCGTAACAATGTTCTAGTACTGTGTTTTTTAAATGATTAGAGCACCACTACACGTGAGTTTATGAATTCGAGTTTATTATTGGACCTCTAGAAAAAATTGTGCACAATATGTTTAACAGTTTATCTCTCTTGAATTTTATGTAACTAATTAGTTACTGTTTTATGTGTCTAGAGATTAGAGAAGTTCCATGACTCTGATCCTTCATTGTATTGGAATGTGGTTGAAATTTTAAAGAAAGAGGTCGATGAAGGCAACGCAAAAAGGGTTCCACATGCAGCAAAGCCTTTGTTTGGCTTACTAGGTATTGTTTTCTTAATAAGCCTTTGTTTGACTTACAATTTACAACTTTCTACTTTCTTTAATTTTAGGAAACAATATTTATATAGAACCAAAAACAAAATATTATTTCCTTTTATATTTTTTTGCTATAAATTTTGGAAAGAGATAGACACAATAATAAAATAATGGGTGCATGGGTCTTACTTTTTAAATTTCACTTATTATTTTATTATTGTGTCTATCATATTATACACGTAGCTAATGTTCTGTACTGGTGGAAAAAAAAAAAAAAACTCGATCGAGAGAATCAATTGATTTTGCAGGTGCCTTGAGTTCAGTGTAGCTTTGTTAGGGTTTCTAGTGAAGGATTTTGAGAGAGAGATGGAGCAGATAGTGGAAGAGTCATACAACATCACTTTAAAGCCATGGCATGGATGGATTTCTCAAGCTGCATATAAAGTAATTAATTGTCATATATACCCTTTTTACTTTTTCTTTTTGTCTTTTTATATGTTGATGAATTAATTTCCAGTGTGAAATCTTCAGAGCTTTCTTTGAACTTTCTACACAATTAATAGATTAAAGTAATTAAGTCCTTTGACAAAATCCCCTATTTACGATTATATATTTTTCTACAAACATTAAGCATAATAATGTATATATAAAAGGATATTGACCTGCCACATTGGGGCAAAGTGGAATTACTAAACCATGTGGATTATGACCCGAATCCTTTTGGATCGACCCAAACCCATTTGGTTTGTAGTTATTTGGGAGGAAAAAGAAAGGAGTCTTTATTCGATTGTATTCAAATTATTTACTTTGTCAGTATTTTTAAAAGTTTTCCACGTAAAATGTGTGTGTTCATCATATAGTTCATTTACTATGTTTTTCTTGGTCAACAAATATATAGATCCTATGCACAATGTTTATAATTATCATATTAATTACAGATTGTGTGTTTTCCATGTATAGGTAGCTCTGAAATTGGTGCCTGATACCCAAAGTTTAGTAAAGATTGTCAAAGCAAAAGATGAAGATTGCAATGCACTCAAGGAAGAAATCATAAACCTAATCTCATTATTAAAGCCTATGTTAGAGCAAAACAACCATATTTTGGTGAGCCAAATCATATATATATATATATATATATATATATATATATATATAGTTATGTTGATTCATGACGAATTAAATTGAATCCTGGTTACATTTATGCAGAGAATTTACGGGTTGGATAAGCTGAAGTCTACTTGAATAGAAAAATCAAGAATTGAGTTTTTATAGAGTTAATCAATTTTTGTTGTTCATTTCATGTATATATGATGTATCTCAAATTGGTTTTCCTTATTTTCTTGCATAATTATACAAAATAGGTTTGTATCGATCTAGTTCACATCTATCAAAAAATTTGAAATGCTAGTCTATACAATATTTGGAATTAAGAGCGATTAAGCAATTAAATAAAGTTGTGTCCCCTTGATTTTTGTCCTCTTTGGCATGTAATTCATCTCTTCTTGAAATTTGTTGCTCAATTAATTATTGATTCAACAGTACTGTCATAATTATGCTCAATGACAATTCTTGCCAAGTAGCCTTCGACGGGAACCAAACTTAATTGCTTGCCCCGTTTTTTTTTTTTTTTTTTTGCGAGGACATTAAATTGTTAAACGCACACTTAATTTTTCACGACAATAGCCACACCATGTGTATGTTTTCATGTGGCTTCCACGTGAGCATGTTATAAAGTTCATTATAACACCTCAAAGCTAGGTAAGTGTCTTTGATTATTTCTAATCTTCTACATTCAATTTTTTTTTTTTTACAAGTAAGCTTCTACAGTCAAGTTAGTTAGGAGGCTGCAACAAATTTATTGCACAAGATTTTATCGTCTACTCTTTGTAAATCACTTAATCAAGACACAAAACACAAGGTACAAGCATGTATGACAATTTGACTAGATCCGTATCTAATCCGTTTTTCCTCATTCAAAGAATGGGGTAGGTTCTTCAAGTATCCATCTCGCCCAATCCATTTTTATCCCTACTGACAAGGCGCAAAGCACAACACCAACGGAGCGCAAGACACAAAGCTAACACAAAGGACAAGACACAAAGTCTCAAAGTACAAAATTACAATAAGACAAGAGACATAAAGCTTCAAGACACTAAGCCAAAACCACAAAAGATTCAAAGTTGGGTCATAAAGACCTGTACTTCAAAGGTATTCTCAAGACACTCAAGACATAAAATATCAATTTGGCAAGGACGTAAGACATAATGTCACAAGCAAATGCTCTCCTCTTGTTCATTCACATATTTGATACTCATACAAAAAAATATATGTAACTAAAGTTTATGACATTTTGCAAAATACACATACAAATCACACATACAAGTTATCCCAAAAGACCTTCAAGTTATTTGTTCTTTGCGGAGGGCATGATGGCGCGCATACCCAACAAATTATAGGATAAGTTGACACTTTCGCATTTTTATCATGTGATTCGTACATGACTTCTTAATTTAGGTCTCTTTAAGATCAAATTCCAAAAGATTTCTGGTGAATGTCAAGCTATACATCCTTTTTTATCTTTTCGAACCCATCAGTTTAGTGTCATCAATTATCAATTATATATACCACAACTCACAAGTTTTTATTTTATATTGTGATCAATACCCCACCAAAGGGTGGAGACAATGCTTAAGCTTACGTTGAAAGTCCTAAAGTGTTATATAGCAACTAACCGTAAAATGTTTTATGTACAATATTAACATATTCAAGGGATAAAAATTTTGCGAATTTTAATCGGGTCGATTATTGTCAAACGAATTTTCCAATAGAAAAAACTCGCTCTCAAATGTATTCTTTGATCACTTGGGTCACTTTTAGGCACATGACTTGTTTGTTGGATTTGATCACTTTTGACCCCTCTTATTTTTCTTTCTTTATCATACAACCTTATTTTTTATAAGTACAAATATGTATTTCCTGTTATTATAGAAATAAATACATACTTCTATAATGATAAATATGTTTTTTTATTCTTCATCACTTTAAATTTTTTTTTCCGCATTTGTACACTTTGTTCATGTACTAAGGTATTTTTCTCCATACTTATGTTCATATAGCAATATATTTTTCAATATCTTGCATGTTTTCTATAAAAATAAATATTTATTTTTGCAAAGATAAGGATGTACTACCTTATAGTAAGTAACACAATGCAAGTTTTTATGTTATGTCTGTGATTTTTTAAAAGATCTGTTTCACCCAATCCAACTGTGTTAGGATTCCCAAATTTTTTTATCCGGCTATATTTTACATCCATAAATATTTTATATAAGTGTGTCATAAAATAATACTCCCTCCGTCCAAAACAAAAAAATATTCTCACTTCTCTTTTTGTATGCCCAGAAAATTTATTTTTATTCTATTATCAGTAATAAGGAGAATAATTTTTTGGACGGATTAATATGGTATTTCGTTTTCAGAAATATATTCTTTTTAGTAATTTATACATCCATACGTAATGTAATTAAGTTTGACTATTATGGTACAGATCAGAACATGAAATATTGCAAATTATTCCTTCGTCTTCGAGATGATTTGCTTGATTTTTTCCTCTTTCCACATTGCCCTTTCCCCTCACAACTCAACAGTTCTCCACAGTCTTTTGTTGAAGATGAACAGAATCTGAATTTAGGATCAACAATTATATCAATTGCAAATATGCTCATCCGGGCTCGCTTCAGATTCCTTTGCATTTTTCTCTTTTTTGACTGAAATCTCAAATGGGCTTGCGTCAAACCCCACAATTTCTCCGGTGAAAATTGCAATATCTATTCTTGATTATCTATCTCAATTTCTCGAACAGGGCATGCTTTAAATGCGTGATGGTTGAGATTCTATGGTGCCATTTATCTTTCTTGATTTGTTATACGTTTATGCTCTAATTTCTTAGTGAGATTCACTAATCTATGAAGACAAATTATTCATTTGGTTCTAGTAATAGTCCGAAGTCATTCCAGGCATATCCAAGGGAGATTTTGACTTAGAATCAGGAATCCCTAAAAATCCCGAAAACCTAAAAGTAATCCCTTGAGACTGATAAAAACACTAGGAAATAGGATGCGGCATTATTATAAACTTCATCCTCTTTTGCTACTCTTTGATTTGCTTATCAATTGGGATCACCATCCTCTTCCTGTTATCAGTATATGGAGGTGAATTTACAATGGGGTCTAGTTATAGGGCAGAGGAGGGTAATGTTGACAGTTATCCATTTTCTAGCTTTAGGAATCTTGTAATGGTAGCGGGTCACTCGGTTTACACGAGTAGTAGTTGTGAGAAGGTTGACAAGGAGGATGCTTGGTATTTGGAATCTTATCAGAAGAATACAGGCCAAGCTGCCACTTTTGTTACACATATACAGAAGGGGGTGGAGATTACAGCTGATGACGATGATGCGTTGCTCTTGTTTAGTGGTGGTGAGACTCGAAAGGATGCTGGTCCGCGTAGTGAAGCTCAGAGCTATTGGATTGTGGCAGAGCTCGAAACAATGGTTTGGTGAGTCACTTAGAGTTTTTGTTTTGTAGCTTTTGGTGGATTCTTTGGAATGTTTTGATGGGGTGTGAATTATTCTTCGTGATTGATCTTATCGCATTCTGATGTTTGAAGATAGTTTAGATGATGAACATTTCTGTTTGTGCACTTGATTTGCATATAGTTTGGTGAGTCACTTTACAGTTTTTGTTTCATAGCTTTTGGTGGATTCTTTGGAACATTTGGATGAAATGTGAATTAGTCGTCGTGATTGATCTTATAGCATTGTGATGTTTGAAGATAGTAAAAGTGGCATAGATGTTAATGTGTTCCATTAGATGATGTTCGTTTCTATTTGTGCACATTCATATGTTTGAATTTTCAACTTCTTCAGCTATGTTTCCTTGAGTAATTGTAAAGGCCTGAGTATCCCATGTTTTTAAGTGAATAATATATGCATTTATTCTAAACGATGATTTGGTGGGTGAGGTAGCTTCAGGTGAATTCTTTGGAATGCTTTGAGATGGAATTAATCTCAATATTTGTTATTATAATTTATAGCATTGATGTTTTAAGGTATTAAAAATGGTAGATGTTTATGGATTAGGAGGGAATGATGTCTTCTGAAGCCTCTTTCAGTTTGTTCAGTTGATGTTCTTATTAGTTATTGAACTAATACTACTTTAAGCTCTTGAGAAATTGTAATCTTTGAGTTATATTAGAATTTGACTTTTTGATCCTCTTCGCTACGAAAGTGGTATTGAGGTCGGACTTTTGAATGTTTTTATACCAAGGCACTATTCGAGCTCTCCAAATTTGTTAGCCTTCTTACAAACATTGCTCAAACCAAATAGTTCACCTTCATTATCGTTAATAGTGTTATGCTTAATAGTAAAAGAGTTCGTGTTATTAGCTGCTATGAAATCACTGTGTACTTATTGGGAGGAAAATATCTATATGTATACATGTACTCCTCTATCTAAAGCCGTTTTTAAGTTGGACTAACTACAAAAGGGAGCGGGTCGAGTTTAGAAATTCCATTAGGGAAGTAGTTAGTAAGAATGGATATTGAGATGCTAATTAACAGAAATCTAAATGAAACTGACTTGTCTAAATCACTGGTTTTTAACTAAATTTTAATAGCCGACTTGTGGCATTTTCTTTTAGTTTATACCACCCACTGTTTATCTGGTTAGTGTTTGCCATTGTTTGGTGTGTATAAGAAACAAAAAATGTAGAGAGCCTTTCTGTTTACTATGTTTTTAGTTCCCATATCTTGCTCCTTTTTTGTTTGCATTTTTCCACCCATTAATCTTCTCAGATATAGTTCGGATTAGGATGCAGATTGTTGGCCACCCAAAAAATGTCTTGCTCTGACAGTGAGTTTTTGGCCTAGCCAGAAATATACTGTTATTTTACATTTTTTCGATAATCGTTTATGTTCAGGAAAAATTTGTGTCGTAAAGATTTAATGTGAAGGGTTAGTTAAGCACGTATGAACAAGACTGAAGTTTCTTTTTAATAAATGAACACCTCAAAAAGTTACATATTGTTCTCATATTATGTTCATTGAGAGGATTCGACTTTCTAGACACTTTAGACAAGAAAAATAAAAAATTAAGCATAAACTGAAAATAGTTGTTATTTTTGCTGTTATGAGTTTTAATTACTTGTAGTAAAGAAAAAACTTGTATGCAGAAATGCAGATTCTTCATGGAACAATTTTTTGTCCAGCGAACAGCAAAAGTTTGTGCTGAAGAACACTATCTGTTTGTTTATGACCTTTTAACTTAC
Source organism: Paraleonurus japonicus (assembly GCA_030762865.1). Lineage (NCBI taxonomy): Eukaryota > Viridiplantae > Streptophyta > Magnoliopsida > Lamiales > Lamiaceae > Paraleonurus > Paraleonurus japonicus. The sequence continues at coordinate 6,743,509 of CM061054.1, read as the reverse complement.
CGAATAAGTTTAGAAATTTTGAAGAACTATATAAACTTAGAACTTCTGTTGAATGGTTTAAATAATATCAAGTAGTCTGATATACACAAACAAAAATATCAGTCATAAGGTTTTCCTAGAATTCTCTTGCTCAAGATTTGCAATTTGTTACATGAGGTAGACTGCGATCATACAACTATTCAGTTCCCCGTGCTGAATTACATGAAACTCTTAGACTCATAGTATTACTGGAAATGAATGATGCTTCGATTTTCCCCTAGCTATTGGTTGCTGTTTAATATTGCTTTTGCTGTTACATTATTTAGATAATTTATCACATATGTGCGCGGTTTAAACATTTTGATTACCTCATCAAACATTTATGAGTAAATGTATCTTGATGTATGATTGCATCGTATAATGTTAATCTCATCATCTTGCTTGTGGAACTTGTGAAGGCAAAAAGATAGTGTGAGAAGTAGAGCACTCACTGAAGAACATGCTAGAGATAGCTTTGAGAATCTTCTCTTTTGTGTGTGTCGCTTCCGGGAGCTTACTGGCAACTATCCACACAACATAACTGTAAGTCCGTATACGTTCTCTGCCTATTAATTATTTATTAACTTCGAACTTAAAACATACTACATACTGTGTTGCATTTTGGGTTCGAATCAAAATAAATGCTTTCTCTCGTACAGGGAATATACGTAGAAATAATTTATTTTTCTCCCTTGGCATGTCATTGAGACCTTCTATGTGTGCCTTGCTTATCCCTGTTTCTTTGATGAATTAGATGTGATCTTTTCTGCACATGTTCAATATAATCAAATCATGGTGCATCAAATAGTTCAGTTAATGTCAAGAAGGTATCACCTCGTAACAAGACAAACTAATACCTTATAATGAACATCAGTATGTGTCGTATACAAGCTTTGTTGCTTGCTAAATTCATGAGATTGAAGTGGTAGAAGACATTGAGCTTGGTTTGCCATTCATGCCAAATCAAATTGAAATTCGACATAAACATATTAGTTTGGTTCGGTTTTTAACCTGAAATATTGATATATGAACAGAGAGTGGAACTAATACATTCTATTGTTGAAGAAATTCGTGCTCAGTTCCTAATAGAAACCGGTTAGGTCTCACTTATGTACAACGTTTTAGTATACAAATTATCACTACTGAAAAAATGTGTGATTTTATACTTTATTCTTTTCAAAATCACTAAACAATGATTCATATGCTATAAACAGTATTACTTTGTTTGCCAAACAATATACTGAATTCACCATAAAACTAACTTTCGTGAACCAGATTCATAAAAGTTTTTGCTGTAGAACCCTTAAACTTAAATGCTGTGTTGACTTGTTATGCAGGTTGTAGGTTACGATTTTAAGGAGGAGAGGTTCGTTAATCTGCACCGCTCGGCTATTAGGTTTCCGGAGGAAAGGTTTGTTTATTCAGGAACGCCATCTACCGAAAACTCAAGAGAAGCGGCAGTGAAAGGCGAAACATTGGTGAGAACTCAGTTTCAAGAAGATCCTTATGGATGCTTAGGGTCATTGCATCGAAAGAAACTCGGTCGGGACCCGCTTCACCGGTCGATCCCTTACCCTAACGGATGTCCAGAAATCAAAGCTCTGTTCAGATATTGTGGAACTGCACCATTTCCAGGCTTCCTACCTTGGGCTTAAAATACACTTGTTCATTTTATTTTCTTTTATTATATTCATTAAGTTCTTTATAAACAGTCCTGAAATTGGTGAAATATATATTTTTATAAAAATTGCTATCATTTAGGCTATGTACATTTGACCAAGTTTTTTTAATATAGTTGAAAGATTTTCACTGTGTTTTGCTTTATTTTTATTACTCCCTCTATCAACTATAAATTTCTCATTTTTTTAATTTGGTCCATCTCTCTAAAATATCATTCTCTTTTTTTTCACAATCATTTGTATTATAATCTCTAATCCCTCTTAAATCTTTACATTTTAATTTTCCCAATGTCACACTTAAAGTTTAGCATTTCGTTTATAGAAAGTTATAGCCTCATTCCTCTTTAAATTTTATATTTTATTATTTCGAACGTCCAACTTAAAACTTAGTATTTTCATTATTAAAAATTATAGTCCACATTTATAATAAAATATCTATTTTTTATTTTTTTACAATTTTATTTTACCTTTTACAACTTTACAATAAAATAGTATATCCATTAAAACAGGTACTATAGTATTTACAACTTTACAATAAAATTGTATATCCATTAAAACAGTTACTATAGTACTTATTTTAATCTTTGTGTCAAAAAAAAAAATACCAGAAAAGAGAAAGTATTTATCATAATAAAATAATAAAAATGGAAATGCAATTTACATTTATTTACCTTTTAAAATTTTGGCTCCAATGCCTACAATAATACTCTATCAAACAAAATTTACACTACTTTGAACTATAGGTTTTTACTTGAGACATAGAATAGTCTCAATTTACAGATTAGTCAAATTTCATATGGTGGAGTCACTACCCATAATTTGAAAGTTCTATAAAAATCCAGGACAATAATTTGAAAGTTCAAAAATACATTTCTGGTAATTTAAATATATCATAATTTTTCTTTAACCATAATACTGGAAAGTATTTTTAAAGAAAAATATATAATCACAATTTTTAAGGTCTCCGTAGTCATGTTCAAATCCAATTTGACATTTTCAATGATGAAGAAGCTGATTCTTGGAGTATTCTTGGGGATGGCCCAATACTGAAATACACAAAGGATAAAAATTAATACCAGCGTTAACAAAATCAAAATCTTTTGTTATGCATTTTCAAAATTATCAAAAAGGATAAATGAGTATGAAAGATATTATCAACTGAAACAATGCCAATAATGGAAAAAAATCTGCATTAATTAAAATAAAGTATAGATATTAAAAAACTATTAGCGTTTAAATCTTAAGAAATGATTTTTTTCGTTAATTTGTTGCTTAATTCATAAATTTAGTCAAAAATCTATAAATTTCAATAAGATTAAATCGATCAGTTCAAAAAAACAGAGAGAGGAATCATCAGAGACCAAAATTTTATCCCCAGAAGCATTAAGCTAATGTACGGTCCGCATCATGGTTCAAACTTTCTTCACAGAAAGTTCGCATCACTTGATTCCACATTCTTACCCACAAACAAACATATTTTATAAATATAAACGAAAAAATATTGAAAAATTCGATAAATCAAATATACAAAAACCGATCGGAAGAAAATGAAATTGCAATTTTGAGAGGGAAAAGAGCTCAGAAACTATATGGGTAAGAGAATTTCTCATCACTCGTTGAACGTAAGAGTGGTGCATGACATTCTGTAGATCTCATCACAGCCCCTTAACAATTAAATTTCTTAATTTAAAGCAAGAAAAATATACAAACGTAGAAGAACTGAGAACTAATGATGCTGACGATTGTATCGCAGATTAAACCTACAAAAGAGAGAGTTTCTGATAATGAGTTAGAAGGAAGCAGAGATTCTCGATTTATAATAGCTGGTGACGGAAGGAAGGGGCTGATTCAAAACCCTAATTCTGGATTCGAATTACGGAAGTGGGCTTATGGGCCCAATGGTATAAGTTCTCATCATAAAATAACATGTTACGATTTCTGAACCTACAAATACGCTTATATTTTTCCATTATTTGCAAATAATACTAATATTTTGAAATTAAAAATGATATTTTCTTTTTTTTTTTTTTTGGGATCTCAAAAATGATATTTTCTAAATAGAATAAAATGACGAATTTTTAAAAGTGATTGCTCTTGTATAAAATAATACAATTGATTCGTAACAAAATACAAACAACTGTACGGTGAGACTAAATTTAAATAACTTTCGAAGAAAAACAATATTACTTTTTAAGTAGAAAATATTATTTTTCCTTACTTTATACTTGAAAAAGCTTCTTCTTTTCCTGTTCTATAACAAAAGCTCATGTAAGAGAATTTTACAATGGGAGTGTTAAATATACAAACTTCTTCACGAATATTACATATTATTGGTTTTAAACATCTCCCAAATGTATAATAAAAATCAAGTACAGACTTTACATTATCCATCCATAGACAATTTACACTGTAAACAAAACTGCATCAATTGTCATGTATAAAAGTACATATATGTCCACGATTAAAGAATCGCGTATTTCTTGTGAATCGACACCCTAAAATTGATGCCTCATCACTGTTAGAAACCTAGTGTTTGGTCAGAATTACAGTATACACCTTCCTGCATACTTACGCACAACCTAAACTGTATGTATTCGAATGGTTAAATGCCCGTAAAACTGTTGAAAGACGTCGAGGAAAATACATAATTTCCAAGTGCAGTCAGAGATAGTCACTAGTATACGACTACTGGAGATGCGTTACCTGTTCTTCAACCGAGAAGATCTACTAGATCTATAATGAGGTCTCTTCACATCCGATAAACCACTATCACTCACGCTCCCTTCAGCAAAATTGTCATGCACATCAGAGAATTCATTTACACGAGCTTTCAAGGGGACGAGATGGCTATCATCCTTGGAACCCTTGTTACGCTCCTCAAACAGTTTGACATTTTCAGATATCTGATGGAAGGTTTTGTTTATTTTTGCAAAGCCTCTTTCAACTGGCTCTACGACGTGTGATACTGTAAACCTCATGTCATCAACAATCTAACAATACATAAAAAGTCAGAAACTATTGCAAGAAAAGGACAGTGATCCAAAAAGAAGTTATAATATAACAAAAAGCGTATGTTTGTTTCTAGCTTAACAAAGCAAGATTTTAATTTCAAATCATAATACATGTTTGTTTGTAGAATTATGCAAACTGGATTTCAAAATCCACCACAATTCTAACCTATAATACTTGCACTCTCTTACAGTCTCTCGTACCTTTTCTTTTCACAATATCACACACCTTTATTTTCTATAATAATATAATCCCTGTGTTACGTTTTAGATTGCTCAAAACCAAATAACACGGGTAGTTTTAATAAAAGTGTTGTTCATTAGTATTAAAAGGTATAAAGTGAAGGGTAAAAGGGACTTTTCAACTTTATTGGAGTGAGTTATTGATCGGGGTGGTTTAATTATAGAGGAGAACTGAATGCATGAGGTGTACATTTGTAAGAGTTTAGTTTTAAGTGTGTAAAAACAAAAATGTAACGTCATTTGAGCAATTAAATATATAACAGAGGGAGTAATTATCTCACTATCACTTACTTTTTCACTATTTTTTTCAATCCTACCTTACTACATCGTACTAACAAAATATACACAAAACTCAAACTCACCTATTTACTATTCCAAAATCTCCAATCTGGATTTCCCCAATCCCCTTACAGCCTGAAACAAACATAGATTTTCCTTGATGTTTGGCCTATCTAAAAAAAAAAAAAACCTTTTTCTAATTTGCAAATAGCCCTTTGTATAATACAATCACCCCCTAGAGTTTCCATATGCCAAGGGTGGTATGTGTAATTTTTGAGGAGTTGGGGAGTTTAATGTAATTTTGATACACCATACACCTAAGGCCCAAGGGATAGTTCTAATTATACAAATTATAACAAAATAGAGAAGAAATATCGTAAAAAGAACAAAAAAGAGAGGAAGGGACATCGATCTTACAATTTCACCACTTCCAATGACCACATCACGAACACTTTGATGGAATTTTGGACGCTGCTCTCTCTCCTCCTGTCGAGAAATGGGAACTATGGTGGTTCTTTGACAGTCTTGAACCTCTTCAGGATCTGGAGGTGTTCCTAGAGATGCATAATCTGCCATAACAGCAACATTTCTTACACATCTCTCTCCACGTTTGTAAGGTGCAGCTGGGAAAACATAAAGATGTACCACAGCAGCAACACCCATCTGAATCACAAGTCTAATATTAAGAAACTTGCAAAGAAAGATATTAAAACTAAATCAATCGCATCTGATATTGATAGTTAACAGAAGCTTTATTATTACTAGTTAAATGTATTCTTTGCAGTGAAGTACTTTCACAAACCTCAATACAGATGATATAGTCTTGTATGCGTGTTTTCAAAACCAGCGCTAATGACCCCTTCAAGGCTCCAAAAGAGAAAAGAAAAGCAATAGCGATACCTTGCCACCATGTCAGGAAAACAATTGACTTAAATGTCAAAAACTTCGCCAATGGTTTAATTGGTGCCAATTTATTCTTGATAACCGAATAGAATTGGACAAGGCAATATAAGGCCCAAGTCTGGCTGAAATTGAGAACAACCGCTAAATACGGATACCTGCAGCCAGATTACAAGCCTTCATATATTTATTTTATGGCGAGAAGACAAATTACTATATTTAACTCTTCAACCAGAGATACCAATCAATCAGGATTAACCAGTTGTGTTGAGAAAACCAGATATGCAAAAAATGGTGAAAAGGTCAGTTGAGCAAGGTGAAAAGGTAATAACTTACGCGTATCCCCATTCGAACTTTCCTTCCCCATACACACCCAAAAACTCAAAAATATTGCCAGTAATGCACATATCATCTTCAATATCATCTGCAACCATAAGAACATAGGTTACAATCTTCTCACATAGAGATAACATTACTTGTTCAGGTAAATAAAATGTAGTGCACACATATTGGACGATGCCAATTTTCACGGCTTGATAAAATTCAGAACCAAGCTTCCAGTTCCCAAGACAGCAATTCAACGGAAAAGGGTGTTCAACAACTCCATAAGCATAGGTTTCATCTAGAAGCGGTACACTAGAAGTGGTAAAGTTATGATTTTCCATGAATTCAATGGTACTTTCCTCCCCACCTGCAAGTCATGATAGCTCACCAGACTTAACATATTGCACTTCGTGAAAGCAACAAACTGTAAAGAAAATCATATAATTGGCAGAGCCTATGGAAAGGTAAACCTAGTTGTTTGAGAACAATATATGCCACCAGTATCATAGCAATAACATAATTGCTGGTTTACTAGCCCAGTCATAAATAAGACAAAGGAAAAAGGATATTAACCATGTATTAATGCAACAAAAATGATGAAATGTTTTGCCTTACAAGCTGTGGCATAGAACTACTTTAGTCATTACCTCCACAGATACTACTTGGAAAGGATAAATAGAAGTTGAATTCTTTGGCAAAAATAAAAACTTATCTCACGCAGGAATAATTGAACAAGGAAATTGAAAAAATGTGGAGGAATTCAAAGAAATATTTCAAGGGAAAGGAAAAAGAAAAAGATCAATAAATGATAATAACAGAAAACAAGTTTCATAGGAGGACATACCTAAGCAGGCTATGAGATATCTCTCGAAGCAATATAAAGCAAAAGCTTCATAACAATCTCGTATAATCTCATAGTTGAAAGCAGAATCGGAGTTCAACAATGACAAGAACTGTTCACAAAATGAAAGCATATCAATGCATCATGGTCAGAGAAAGTAAACCTGTGAAACTATTAATATGTAGAGCAAACAAAATGACAACCAAATCTCAGGTTTTGACAAACTGCATCCAAGGAGTCAAATTTTAGAACTTATGCCCAACAATAATCTTACTTCCTAATGCCTATGATGAGATTCGAAGAACCCCACAATTTTAAAACTTCAAAACCCTTTGATATCAAAAGTGAAATACTTATTATAAGCGATAAGTTTCTGATAAAGGAGAAGGGCCAAGAAATCACGGAAATAAATCACATCTACTTCATCAAGCTATATCAACACAAGCCGGAAGCTCCCACCCCCTCCCAGCAAAACCAGAATCTATGTGAGATGAGGATTACAAATCCAAATATTTTGCCTAAATATGATAGAAGATGACTTGAAATATAAATAGGACAAGAAAGCAAAACCAAGACACATTTATTATCTGTTAAAATACTTAAACTGCATCACATATATATTACTAACAGATAACTCGTATACTTAATGACATAATTCTCTAACGTTGATATAAAATTGCGAGTGTATGCCTTGACGTGTTATCATTACCGATTCCACTGCATAAACAGGGACCATTAGAATAAGACCAACCAAGAACTTCTGTTCCTGAATAATGAAAGAAGAAACACTTGTCAAGACAGAAAATAAAATGAAAGAGAACTGCGCCAAATTTATTAGTGAAGTAAGGGCGTAAAGTACAACAGTAATAGCAGATTCTAGGACACATTACAAAAAAGTTGGTGAATGCAATAACTGGTAAGGAACACCGGGATTCACTAGTTAAAGACTAATCAGCTAATAAATTGTAAGAAATCTCAAAAGCAAAAGGCAAGACTAACCTCTGGCTGGTTATATGCAGCTAAATGCTCGAAGATAAGGAACATAGAAAGAACAAGAGACACTGCAACAAATATCCCGGCACTGGTAATGGTCCAGTTGTAGAGTGACGAAGACCCATCATTCGAATTAACAAACCGAAATCTTGAAAATCTATTTGTGGATTCACCTAAAGCGGCAAGATATAACAAGGAAACTAAAACCCCTCTCCACCTCATTGCAGATCATCCAAGCTTCCCAGCACATCAACAAATATACTGTTTCATCAATAAGAACTCAAAATCCTGGTAAATAACCCCAATAAACCTTCCAATATATTGATCAATTGATAAAAGCCAACTCAAAAGAACGCAACAACAGCATCCACAGTAACTCGCAATGAATCACCACCGATCAGAACACATGATGACCTCGTCTCCTATCAGAAAATTAATGGAATCCGATGATGGATGTAATACTTTATAATATTCAGTGCAGAATCGGAACTAAGTATAAGCGTGTGTGTGTGAAGCAGCGCCATTCCAGAAAATTAGCATGCCCCAACTTCACCAATACAACCATTTTCTTCATCTAACAACAAACTTAAATCACAAATTACGCTCAAAAATATCAACTCATACGTAACAGAGTAAAAGCAGCAGCCAAGAAAATGAACAAAACCCTAATATAAACTTCAAGACATTAATTCCACAAAATCAAAACATAATGTATATAGTTACAGGTCGGAATCAAACCTCTTCTCCGGCGGATTATCCCCACATTAACCGATGAGATAATGAGATAATAATCCTACAAAAACAAGAATCGAGTTTTCCCTCTTTTTGAGAGTGATTGTTAAGTGCACGGGATTATAAAATTCGGCTCAGATTAAAGAAATCTCGAATCTCAGCGATGAGCGTGTGTATAGAGATATTTTATGTATTTTCGTAATTTGTATGTATATTCATCAATTCTTGCTTCGACGGTTGGAAACTTTGGAAGACACCGAGTTGCTAAGGTTACCGTCACAGCACCGCAGTAACTCACAGATTCAATACGTTGCAGGTTCTTTTGTGTTGGGTGTCGCGGCAGGCTAGTTTGAAGCGCTGTCGTTCTAGTCTCTTGCTCTTGTTTTCCCTGCAGTTCAATTTCCTCCAATTCTATTTGATTAGTACCTTGCCTTCTCTCTCGTCCTTAAAATTTAAATATTAGTAGAAATTAATTGAATCAGTCGTTGTTACTATTTTATTGATTAAATGTTGAATGTTTTTTCAGCCAATTAAGAGTATCCACATATGATTTTTTATTCATCCAAAATCCCCTTTTTCCACATCATTTTTTTTTAAAACACACACTCACAATGGATTATACATCCATCCATGTATAATATCTGTGGGTCCCACTACACTCTCAATTCTTTTCAATTTATTTATACTTGTATAAACTGAATCCATACCATAAACTATATATTTATTATTATTGTATATACATATAATATTATTATTATTTATATATACTTAATAGTATAAATGTGACAATAGTACATCATTTACCTACTTTTTTAGATATTGACTCAAATATCGACAAGTATTACTTTACAAAATAAAAACATCAACTAATATATTAAGTTACATTTTCGCATCGATGAAATCTAAAATAGGTTTCTTCTAGAAGACCAAATAACTTATAAATCAGTTACGCCATTTAATTCAAAAATAATACTATTAATTGTTTTTATTACATAGTATTATTATTAAATTAATTTATTTTAATAAAATTAAAATAAAAATTTTCCGTAAAATGATCCACAATATATTTTATCTTTTTCAGATTCTCTTATTTGACTTCGTCACATAAGATAAAGATAATCAAGATTCATTAAGTAGTAAAAATAGAGGATAAATTAATTGGTAAATAGATAAATAATGACATACATTTAGTAGGCATTTGGTTGAAAATTCTTCATTAACAATGTGAATGAGAACAAGTATAATGCAATCTATAGTAGTTAATGAGAACAAAAGATAGTCAATGACATTATTTTTTCTCTTAAATAAAGTAATTACTATTAATCATTTTTGATTAATTTTTTTCTTTCCTATAATTATTTCTCATCCACAGCACCAACAATTTTCTTTTGGCTCATTATTTCTAAAATTGAAACACAACATTAATAATGTAACCATTACAGTAGAATTCATTCCTTCAATATATCCAAGAGAAAAAAAAATCATTCTCACACCCATTAAAAAAGCATATAACAAGCATTTCCTAAATCTAATTTTGTCTCACACACAAAAATAAAAAATCTCACACAAAAAACTACTAATTTCATTTTATCCAAATCTATTCCTTTTCACATTGTTTCACAAGTCACATGCAAGAAGGTTCGGTCTATTTTCAATAAGATGATGAGCAAAGACTCGTGTGTGTTTTTCTAATTTATCCGTAGAAAATCTGGTATGTCACTTTTCTTTTATTTCTTTCTATTTATTATAATAATATATATCTATATCATGATTAACTATGATTAATAATTACAATATATTTCATAAATCACTAGTTTATGAACATCATTGTCCCAACACGTAATGGATGGGATGAAGATGGAAAATGGGGATGGATAATCCTGTGAATAGTAAATTTGTGTTTGGTTAGAAATGGAGAAATAGGGATGGATGAAGCTTTATGTCAAATCAAAGTTGATGTTGTATTATTTTAATATTATTATTAGTAGGTTAAGATAATGATTGAATAATTGGGATAGAAGATGATATAATATTATATTATTTTTAGTTAGTGGGAAAATGATTAATGATTATAATTATTATATTATAAATAATTTATATATATATATATTTAATATTTCATATTAATGTTAATATTTTTATTTTTATATATTTATATATATATATAATGTGCATAGATAAATATGCATATTTGTATTAACATTTTTTATTTATTATCCATAAATAATAGTAATATATATATTAATTTATGAAAAATAATAATACTTATTAAAATAAAGTTGATAGTTTATTTATAATATCTACAATAAATAAAGGTGATAATATAATTTTTTTGTGCATAGAATAAATAATTTAATTTAAAATAATAATACTTATTAATTTAATTTAATAAGGTATAGTATAAAGTGAGAGAGAAATAAATATAATATAATATATTTAATGTGAAAGATGGAGTTGATGTGATTGTATTGAAATATGTGAAAATATGTGTGTAAATGTATTATAGAGTTGGATGGGGCCAATCCAAAATAGAATGGAATGGGGATGAGTCATCTACATCCATTTGACCCCATCTTTAACCAAACACACCCGTATAGTTTTATTATATACATTACCCTGTTCTTGTTAGTTTTCTTTTACCCTTTTTTTTAGATCGATTTTCTTTTACCCATTTATATTCCAATCATGATAATAAACAAATTATGTGCACTAATTTCATCATGTAATTAATCATTTTTTTAATTTGACTCATTAAAAGAATAAATTGAAATATTTAATGAAAAGTATTAATTCATACCAAAAAAATATTAACCTATAAGCTGAACAATATTAACGTCTTTTCGATATAACTAATAGTTTTTACAATATGAAATGGTATTTTTATTGTATGAACTAATACTTTTCGACTATTTAACTGAATATTTTTTTATCAAATTTGTACTTACTAGTAATACAAAGCACGTACCATTTTGTAATAGACATGTCAACAAATCATTTTTTATTATAGATACGCTTTCCGTCTTATAAAACTATTCTCACTTACATGTTTTGTTAGTTCATAATAAGCTTCACACACTTAAAATGAAAAATCATCTATTAACTTCACCCTCACAATAACCACTAATTTACATATACACACAACCCAATAAAATTTCTATATATTTTTATATATAAAAATTTGCAAAATTATATTTCAAAACCCCATCATTATTTTTCTTTTTTAAAACTGTGCATTCTCGTTTACAAAGAATTATATGAAACAGAAAGAGTATATCTTATGTTAATATTTTCAATACGTGTATCAACAAACAACATGAATGGATAAAATGAAACATGATTTAAAGTGCTATTTTAAATTAATTTATCATCCAATGGTTCCAATACATAATAATAATACAAGATAAGTACACAAACTTTTGACAAAACGTGTGATATTCGTAGTCGATCAAAAAATGAGATTAGTGTATCATGAAAGACTCGTGCTACATAAAATACATTGACCTCACGGAGATCTTGAAGACATGATCTACAACTACAGCGCCTTAATTTTATACGCACGAAACTAATACTTTTCTTACACACGTAAACCCTCTTTTTTCTTATTATATAAAAATATAAAAATGCTTCCATGGAGCCATTGGTGGTATTTTATGTTAAATGATTAATGATGATGGTAGCTAGATTTGTTATTTGAATTAGGTAATTTGAAAATACTCGTTTATATTAATTAATGAGTGAATTTCAGCTCGCAAAATATTTAATTTATTAATGAGTGGATTTAACCTCGATTCGTTAGGCTCAATGTTTAAGAATTTTGTTACCACTCGTTGTAAAATATAATTGTTAAAGTGATATTTATGTTGTTTGTGAGTCGAGACGACCTCTATTTCCAATTTGTTAATGTAATTGAGCAAGGTCGGCTCCATAAATACTTGAGTGAGAGTTTGAATTTCAAGTAGTACACCAAAATTCGGTTTGACTCGATTAATAATAATAATAATGAGTAATGGCAGTGTTCCAATTTAAACAAGTTGCAATTACACACTCTACAATTTATATGTTACTCTCTCTATACATTAAATTTGTTCTTTTTTATGTTATTGAGTCGTTCACTACCTTTTATAAAAATAAATATTTTATCTTCTTTCTTTTCAGCATTACTTAAACACTCAATTTATTATTAAATTTTACTTATAAATAATTATTTAATTAATAAATAAACCCCACAAAACTCAATTTTTTTAAAAAAACATGTGCTTGCTCTAATAAGAACAAATACCATCTAGCGAGGGAAAATTAATTATTTCCCACACAATGTTTGTTCATTCTAACATTATTATGTCGACATATTTCCTTAAAAATCTATATCTCAAAAAAGCCAAACAGTTGTCGTAGTTCCACATTTATCTCAAGAAATTAGATATTAAACAGGATAAGATTAATGGGAGAATTTGTCTTTGAATAGTGACGGTTTCACCAACTTCACACGCTGTATTCAATTGGATAGAAGATGAAGAAAGTACAGAGAGAGAGAAAGAGATGTAGAGAGAGAAACCTTGAGCCCTGTGATGAGCAGAGTGGCTATTTAATCACAGATAAATCAATCATTCCCTCTACATACCAAAATAAGCAAAAATACTTTAGATCCATGATGCTGACATGATACCTTCTCTCCAAATCACAATTATTACATATTCTGATCATAGATTCTTTCCTCCAAACTTTCATATCACATTTTCACTTATCATCATTTTCTATTTTATCATCCACTCTGTATATATATATGTACTCTACTCTGTTGTAAAGCTTCAAACAAGAAAAGAAAATGAGTATCTCAGAGGATGAAAAACTTTCCCAAATGATCAAAGACTATATTGAGATGGGATCAACGGCCACAGATTCTTGCCTTTTTCCTCCATCTAAAGATGATCACAATCCCACATATTATTCTTTACAAGTATATATTACTTAATTTCTCCCACTCTTTTCTCTGTTTTTTTTTATTTTCTTTTGATCATGAATGTTTATAAATGTGTGTGTTCTACTATGTGTTTCAGGAGATCATGGAGGAAACCCCAGATGTAGAAGCTGAAATATATGGCAAAATCATGCTCTATTTAAAAGATAACAAATCTATGGAGAAGAAACTCAACATACTAAAAAAATGGATTGTTTTCAGATTGGAACTTGATAATTATGAAGCCCATCTCTGCCAAACTTCTTGGTCTGCTCCTTTTGGCCAACCTTCAGGTACAACTTTTTTTTAAAAAAATTTTAAGCCCATATTTATGTTTATTACACATATTTTTGAAAAGGGTTGAAATTTTCATGTCATGTAAAAATTTGATAAGGGTTGAAAATATTTTATGTCATCCTAAAAATTCAAACTTTATGAAAAAATGTGTAATTTATTAATATTCAAATACTTCAATACTCTGATGTAAAAAAATTATTTCATCTAAAAATTCAAATTTGTATAGATATGTGAAATTAATTAATTTATATTAATTGTCTAGCAATTTTTTATTTTTTTCAGTTTTTCGATTTAGAGGTGAATATGAATATGTGGAAGTGATTGTGAGAGAGAAAGAAGGATGCAAGGAAATGAGACTGATAGTGGACATAGATTTCAGAAGACAGTTTGGTCTAGCTAGGGCAACAGCAAGTTATCAAGAGCTGATAAATGCACTCCCTTTGGTATTTGTGGGTACTGAAGAAAAGCTGGAGAAGCTGATTTCCCTGATTTGCTCTGCTGCCAAACAGTCCCTTAAAGAGACAGGCCTGCACATTCCACCATGGAGAAGAGCCAGTTATATGCACTCAAAATGGCTTTCTCAGAACTGCAAAAGAGTTTCATTTCCACAATCTAATCTCTCAAACTTCTTACCAAATGGCAATGCTAATTTTGGCTGTTTTCAAGATTTTCTCAAAGTTCAAAAAATGGGCACTCTTAATTTTTGATATTTTGTTTAAAGAATACACTACTAGTATTTATCTGTATTTGGAATTGAAATGTGTTTTTGCAGGCATTTTGATGAGAAATGAGTTTAATTTAGTTGATTTTTGTGTGTGGAATTGATCAGTTTTTGGGATTTCTTGTTCAGTTCTGCCTGCTTACAAAGTCACAGTAGTTTGTAATATAATCTACTTTTTTTTAATCTAATCTGAAGGTTTTTGTTTATCTTATCTTGATGGTGAAATTTGGAAGGGTATCGATCTGTACAAAACTACAAATATACTTGACTTCTTGACAAAGTCTTGCATAAACATGGAATACATATATATATATATATATATAATATTTAAAAAATATATTTAAAACCCAACATCAAATGCGGTTCTACCCTATTTTTTTAATAGAAAATTAAATATTATTAATACGCAGAAATCAATTAACTGAATTATTACTGTATTCTAAAGTTGTAGCTGTAATACCAAGTAATCATCTAGCTAGGTTGAATATTTATTGAAAAAATACTTTATGTGTTTTTAGAGCATCTAGCTAGGTTGAATATTTCTTGAAAAAATAGTTTATTTGTTTTTAGAGTGTCAAGAAGACGAACAAAATCAAAATTATGACGTTTTTAAACGATAGTATTGAGGGTTTTGTATTTAGACTATTCATCATCATTTGATAAATTGTATCATGTCTTCGTTTCGCAAAATATGTAATATGTGTTTCAAAAATGTTTAGGAAATTTCAAATATTTTCCTTTATTAATCAAAGCTCTCAAACTAATTAATTATAAGATGTGTTAAGGAGCAGCCCTGATTTTTGTCTTGTGGAGTATCCATTTTTATTTTATAAGACCAAATTATTAATTTCGAGATTATGGTCGTTAAATTGCAAACTCTTAAAATGTACAAAACTAGAAACGCACTCTATAACCATTTACGTATGGGACTAATTTGCAGTTTATAACCATCATACGCATCAACTTGCTTTAAATTTTAGGAAACCAAGATATATTATTAAATAAAATATTAAACTAGCTAGTTTAGTTGCTAGATAACAAGGTGATTAAATATAGTTAACTAATCCACCTAAAGTAACAAGTTTAATTTTTTTGCTACCAGTTATAATTGATAAATTTTTGTATACACCACCCACAATGTATAAGTGGTGTATATTTTTTATCACTACTAGTTGACTTCACTTAATAGTATTAATTATTTTTATTAAACGGGTATTAATTGTTATCATTGAATAATATAATATTAGTTATTTCACGGAATAACATTAGTTATTTTTTCGAGCAACCGAAGTGGCACGATGCAACAAATTAACACAAGTGTTACTCATTAAATAATTAATTAAGCACATGGTGAAATTATATACATGCAAGTTTAAATTATAAACATCCAACCAAAAAAACAACGGATGATTAATTATGATTATATATAAATATGTATAGTTACTTGGGTTTGAAGTTAGAATATCCAGGAATTAAGGTGAAATGTGTGTAGAAGCAAGAGCTATTGGTAGGGTTTCAATTTTGAAGTTCCTTGATACACTACTGCATATTCCCAATCTTAATTAAGTTCCAAAAAGGTCAGAAAAGTTAAACGCGGCTGTTTCTTGCAAGGGAAGATTGCATTAATTAATTAATTAATATGACACTTGGATTTACATCGTAAACTCATCTTGATTGGTGCAAAAATTGGCCTTTGTCAAAGATGTGTGGATTGATGGTGGACTCGTTTAATTCAATTATATTATATATATGGTTAGTTGCCCATAAAAATTTCAATTACTATAAAATGTCTTTTTATAATAGACAATTCGATATACAAATTAATTATTTATTTAAAATTGATGCACCGAATTAATTTTCAGTGTAATTAAATATGATGTGACAGCAAGAGCCGACTTCAATTCGACCATCCTAGCTAATTTATGGAGTTTCATGTGACATTAAAGATATCGCATGTAAAAATAATACCCTAAAAATTGTTAATTTTCATTATGTTGTGTCATTGGTCTTCTAGTTAAAATAAAAGGTATCCATATAATCGGGTGTCTTAGTCCACCGACCACCAACTTTTTCATTTTAGTAGGTATCACGGAAGCTTGGAGAATTTGAATCCTATCCACTAATAATTAATATTTAGAATTTTTTTATTTTAAGAGTACGGAGAGTGAAAAGTTTATGAAACACATACTAATTTTTGCCGCGTATTATTGTCTCTTACTAGGTCTTTTTTTTTTTTTAAAGCAATCTCTTGAGGGTTAAAATATGAGTAGTTGTTACTATTTCATTATATAAGATTCACACACAATTATTTTGTTTCCAGTTCAGTTTTTGTTTAAAAAAACATTTATTATTACAAGATAAATATGGATGCAGGGGCGGCAGTTGTCTGCCATTGTGTGTACCTTCACAGTCAGTCTCATTAAATTATTTTAAATATATTACTCCCTACATTCTAAGTGTATCATTACACTTTGTTTTGGCAAAGAGATTGAGAAAATTATAAAAAGAAAAAAACGATCAAATAACAAAATGAGTTGAATCGTGTGTACCTGTTGATTCAAAACTAATGATATTTAGTACTCCCTTCGTCCACTAAAAGTATGCTCGTTTGGTTTTGACAGCTTTTCAAGAAAATGTAGATAAAATAGATAAAGTAAGGGTATTTTAGGGTATTATATGGCCCATTTATTAGTTAAGTGGTTGATTATGAGTATAAAGTCGACAACATATAAAAAAATTAAGTGATGGTTAAATGGTGAAGCAAAACAAATTGTTGAAAAAAGCTGTGTGAGAATACTTTTGGTGGACAGAGGGAGTATAAATTTAAAAATAATACAATGATGGAGTTTACTTTAAATTTTTATTTTAAAAATGTTTAAAATAAACCAAAAGAATGTCACTCTTATTCAATTGCATTATTTTTAAATTTACACTAAATATCCTCATAATGTTATTTAAATTTAAAAAAATATCACTCTTATTCAATTTTATTTTATTTTCTCTTCTATTTTATATCATTAAATCACTCAAAATATTCTTACACTTTATTCTCTCTCTTAACCTTTATTAAAAAAATCAACAAAATTAAATTTTCTTAGTTTCGTATTTCAAAAAATGTGCATAACTTTTTGGGATGGAGAGTAATTATAGTTAATTCTTCCTAATATTATTATATTAATATTTTTATTAGAGGTCATGTCATGTGACTCATGTCTACTTAGCCTAATTATTCCCTGCCTCCGAATCCAAAAGTAATTATGGGGTAACGCGGAGAAAAAAGAATAATCACATTAATGACAATATTAATGGAGTATAAATTATAGGAGTAATATTTTTCATAAAAATAATACTTCATCTGTTTTACATCAATTTTCATACTGATTGCAATTTTTATAATGATTTGGACATAAAATTTATAAAAATAAATCTTTTTATTTATTATTAATGTTAAAATAAAGGTATTTATTTTTTAATAGTAAGTATGCGTTAATTGTGTTAGAAAAATAATGACAATGACAATAACTAAGTGTATATTGTGAAATAAAAAATTGTAAAAGTTGTGAGTGTATTTTTTAATATAAATTGACGTGGGATAAAATAAAAAGAAATTAATGCAGCAGCATTCATTTTATTAAACCGGAAATGAGTTGTAGTAAATTTGGGGTACAATGATTTTCTTGGAAAGAATAAATCTAACAGTAGTCACAGTCAGTGCTTTTATTGGAACAACAGTAGAGTCATAAATCCCTTGCCATTATTATTGGATTCTCTCATTCTCCTTTTAGGCAACCCGGATTATTTATACTGTATTATTAATTTAAGTTTTAGCATATATACAATATATTTCTTCAAAAAAAAAAATAAAATGCATATATACAATATATGTGCAGGTATTAGTGTTTCTTGTGATCTAACATAGAACAAAATATTTGAATTGATTTGACATTGGTGCTGTTTGAATTTTAATGAAAATGCGTGGAAAAATGGTTCAAGTGGAAGTTGTTATAGATGCTAAATCTAAACCTAATGAAATCAACCTTACATTTTTCTAAATGAGCATGAAACGAAGTATTATTATGGTATTTAATTGATATTTTTCTTTGGAAAATATAATAGTGCTGAGATCCTATAAACCCATAGTTCGTATGATATAGGAAATGAAATCTCATTTTATGCATAAAACCGTCAAAATAACAAATTTTTATCTATATAGATATGCACACATATATGCATAATTCATCAGGCGTAATCAACTAAAGGAAATGTGAAAAACAAAAACTCAGAACATTTTTGGCATATCATCATTTATACAATTACATCTACATACACAATCAACATTGAATCATACAGTAAAGATAATCACAGCTAAAATCATCCAAACATAAAGGTCAATATCATACTCTTTGTATCTATAGCATTTTTGTCGTCATACAAATTCAGTTTCAGCTGTACTGCAAAATTGATCGGCTAGGATAATCATCGTGATGAAGGAAAATCTGAAAAACAGGTCATTTACATTGCTCGTGAGAGGTATTGGTTGAGTTCTCATATCACATTACTGCTTGTTCGAATTATTCTCTGAGATTCTTCAAGGTCCTTCAGAAACCTAAACATTTACCATTAACAGAAATTTCAACGAAAGAATTAAGTAAAAAGGGAAGGATGCAGGGTAGTCCATTTGCAATATAATTCAAGCATAACTAAACACAAGGGAATGTTTTTAGTCCTGTAAATCTGTCCATCTTTTTGCTTCAGGACACTCCAATTTCCCGAATTGAATTTCATCTTGTTAAATTTCAAAAGTCAAATTTTAGTCATTTACCCGGTTACAACGGGTAATGACCGGATTTTAAAAAGTCAACAAGCCAGAATTAATATTAAAAAATATTTTTTAAAAAAACTGCCATGTCAACTCAAAACTGGTACTTTACATAACTAAAACCAAATTATGTTTAGTGAACAGCTGTAACCATTCAGAATTATATTTCTCAACTGTGTAAAAACATTAGAATCAACTAAAAAGACACACATACCTCTTTGAATTGAGGACTGAGGTACCACCTAGGATGAATCGAATTCCAGAGTTTGTAGCATTTTGTAGAGAAACTGAACGTGCCTCCTCGTAAGTAGTCCCCCAACAACAAAGATTATCACATCCTGTGGCCTATCGAAGAAATATATCCAAAGATGATTAGCTTACAAACATTATAAATTAAATTGTCCTGCAATTTTCATATATACAAGACCTAATTCAAAATTTAGATCTTTCAGAAACCACACCACTCCATATAAGAAAACAAAATTCAAATCCACCTAGCTTGCTGGAAATGATTTCCAATAGAAGGGTAGTCCACATCTCTCAAACGTCCTTTAACAATGCTTTCCATCGTTTGAGATAGCAAAGGTTGATGCTGGGTGTACACATTCTCCACTCCCTGAAAAAAAAATATAATCCATTTTCAAAATATAGAGGCTGCAAATTTGGATTTAAAAGATTATAGACAAAATACAAACTTTTAAGCCACGGGCCATGTTAAGAGCGTAATTAAGCAGGTCTCGATTTCCATAAAGATCCCCGGTTCTCCTATCAACCCCAGCTTGCTTTAGTAGAAATTGCACGAGCTGTCAATCCATCATAGAATTTGTCATTTGTCAAGCATAAATGGATAAATGGAGCAGAAAATATGAATAAATCTAAAATGAAGAAGCAACCCTCCACTTGTTCCCTTTCCAGAAAATATGAATAAATGGAGCTGTCAAAAGGCTACAGATGTACAACCCAAATAGTAAAAAAATAGCGTACCCCTGGTTTATACTTAGGAGACCGGGATGCCAATTTATTAAATAACTGCATCAGCTGAACGGGACTCTCTTTCTCATATCTTAAAGCATACAGCATCACTAGGCGTAGACGGTCAATGTCCGAGACATTTTCATTTTCTAACAAACTTGTAACAGCCTGCATACAAACATGTAGTAGAAGACCCTTTTCTTTAAATCAGAATAGTTAAAAAGAAATAAGATGACATCCAAGAGAAGACTTCTCGAGAATCTCAACAAAAAAGTGAAATCATGCAGAAAAACCTTACGCATAGGCTTTTGGCTTATGTTTTTGATTCTCATAAAACTTCATAGTTTAGATGCTTAGCAACAGTGTAAAAGGTTTCGGATGTTGGATTAGAGCATCGTTGATATTTCTTGTGAATCAATCTTTTAGACACAAACATGGGGAAAGAATCATCTCCCAGAGTTACAAAATGATTATAATACAAACCATTATTTCTCAACTGAGGCTCTGTCAATTCATTCATCACAATACTCAACCATAACATTAAAAATAAAAAGAATCAAAGCAGGAACACAAAGGACTAGTGAGTTGTCATCATTTTCACTATGTGAACTAGTCAAGTTGTAGAAGGTTTGCTTCATCCAACCACAATCTTCATGAGATAGATTGTCCATTACTTGAGCAAACTACATCACATAAAAACCCTTCAATTTTTGTTGTTGCAAAGATAGTACCATCTTCAGTTGACAAGTGACGATATATAGTCCTATTGATTACTAGGTTAAACTAAATATGCAGCTTCAAAATTTAATCTAATAGGACATTAGGCATCATCAAATGCAGTTTGTACATATGGCTATTAATGTATTCAAACATAAAACAGCAGCATTTGGTCCTTCAGGACAAACCTATGGATTTTTTTACTACCTGGGAAATGTAAGGTGACCTCTGTCTTGATCCCAGAAAGTACGAATATGTAAGCTCTCTGAGTTGTTTGTATAACTTATATGAAAGCACAATTCAGTTTTTCCACATATAAGTGTATTTAAGTCAATTTAACACCCTTTCAACCCACTTCCTCTTCATCATTCTATCAATCAATATGCATGATTAGTAATCTATAAAGTCATGCCTTCATTAAAGATGTGGTGATGGTATGAGGCAGAAGGATTGATGTGGCAAACATCAGAAATTTCAGGACCATATAAGCATCTAAGCATTTGAGGTGGTCATTTATACTTTAATATAATACTAGAAGAAGTACCACAGTACCTCAAATGCTGCCCCTTGCCCACCATTGCAAGCTAATTCTTGTTCTGTTTGTGAAACCAACATTAGTTTTCGTTCTTCAACAATCCTACTCATTTCAGTAACCAATGTTACATGCTTGGAAACATTGCCATGCATTTTCCTGTATTCTGGGTAGCTGTCAACAAATTTAGCCATATCCTCTGCAAAAATTGTAATATATCAGCATGTCTGAGATTTCCACCAGCTGAAAAACTTCATAGATCCAAAAAAAAGGAAAAGTATGACGGAATATCTTTTAGCAAAACATATATGACTGAACACGAACCTATTGTTTGGATATTCTGGTTACTTTTGCAACTTGTTGGAAATCATCCACCAATTTTTTGATACTCATCCCAATATCTCCAAAATTTTCGTACATGTTGACTTTGAAAAAGGCATCTTGCTCTGAAGACAGTACAACTTCCTGAGAGTGAGAACAATATGTTTAAGTTTCAACGCTCACAGTGCATTGGAAATGACAAAAGTATAAAGACACATTAAAAAAGAACAACCTTGTGATCGTCTGATAACTTTCCAATATTTCTGAGGTCGACCTTATTGTCTTGAATACCTATCAATTCATGAACCATTGCCTGTGGATAATAATAGCAAATAAGCAATCATTTTTGTTATCTACAATACAATAAGAAAATAACTTTCCCTTCAATTAGAAGACAGTAACCTGATATGTCCATTGGTTAAGCAGGGCGTCACTGGGTCATCTCGCCTATCAACAATAAGCAACAAAGGAGAAACTTCTGCACGTCGAAAATCAAAAAGACCACTTTCCTGCTGGTACATCAGCTTCTGCAAACAGCGAATAAGAAGCTAAAATAAGTACTATGGTACCTTAACACTAAGAAATACAGAGTATATTTAAGCGACGAGAGTTCAGCAAGTATATGTTTCATCATAGGAAATTAGCAGCAATTAGAATTAGGTGCCTTGAAGCAACCGAGTGATAGGTTACTCACCAGTGCTTCTTGTGCTATCCTTTTTGCTATATCAGATGTTCGTGAGTAACGAATAATTGGCCTACGTTTTAGAGCCAGGAAGATGGCAGCAATCCCATCAATCACGCGGTCGCAGAAGTGCTGTAAACTAGATGGATCCACCACGGCTGGAAGCATATACATGTGGTTTGATGCAATATTTAGGGAGAAGTGATAGGCATCAACTGCAACAAAGTCTGCATAGAACTCCTGCATATCAAAGAAATAACCATAGCCAACATCTATCTCCAGGACTCAAACCAAATGAATTGAATATATAATAAGAAAATGCCAGCCTCTTTCACAGTATAATCCAATTAAAAATAATACTCCCTATGTACTGCTAAAATAGGCTTCTTTTCTACTTTCATGTGTCCAAAATTATAGTTCAATTTTCTTATTTAAAGCATTAAATATTCGTCAATTGACCAAAATGTCCTTATTTAACACACTTTTAACAAAATTTTAATGAACATTCAATTTTTGTGTCATCTTGTGTAAGGGTAAAATATGAAGAATGTAAGAAAAATTACAATTTCAATAACATTTAATATGTTTACTTAATCTGTGTGAAATTGTTTCCAATCTATCTTAGTGGTACGGAGAGAGTACTTTAGAATCTAAGTTTCTAGGCAATTTGAATTTTAAAAATAATAAAGGAAAAAAAAAAGCAATCTTCAAAAAGGGAGCAAAACAGAGACTATAGGAAACAGAAAGTACCTGAACTTGCTGAACTATTTCATATTCATCTGCATCTGCCAAATTGTGTAGCTGAGTGTCTTTTAACATATTGGAGAAAACTGCACAACATGACCAGGCGTCAAGTACTTCAATCACTCTTCCGGATAACATTCCAGTAAAAAGTAGAAGTCACCAACTGACATAACTTTAAAAAATCAACAACTTCTTGGAATTTCGATTGAGAGATTTAAATTCTCAAGAATTTAAACTCAAAAGGTTTTAGAACTCATTCAATTAAAAATTCACTGAATTTAAGATCCCTTGTTTGCATTTGATGCGAATCCGTGAAAAGATTTCAAATTAATTGTTTGGCCAAAGTTTGATGAAGCATCTAAACTCTTCATATTTTGTCTTTGATTGTTTATATTAAACAGAGAGAGGGCACTAACTAGACAAGAATGAAAAGTGCACAGTGATGAATGGCCAAAAGAGAGTGAAACGTGAAAAGTGATGATCAAGTATTTGCAATGACCAGGTTCCTTGGATGGAGTCTATTTATTTTTAATTATTAGGAGAAAAGAAGGATGAAAAGGGATTTAAAACCTACTGTAATTTTTAGCTAAACACGTTGAGTAGTTAGCAAAGGACCTAAACCCATAGGGCCCAAATTCCTCAATCAAACTAAAAGGCCGAAAGCAAATTAATAAATCATTTCCTACTCTTTGTTATGACCATCTTACAATATGAAAAATTAAACTCACAGAGGTGATACTCTCCAAACCGAGGAGAAGTTAGCTGACGTCTCACAAGCTGAATGTTCTCGGAAGTTGGACGTAGAAAATAAACAGCTTTGAGATGTGACATGGACTCTTTTGACTTGGAAATGGAATCTACAAGTTCCACCAGAAACACTTCTTTTGAAGAAGCTCCGATTGTGAATATACTACACTCACGACACTAACCTGCAGCCCATTAAAAGAACCAACTTAAACAAATACGCAAACAATCAAAAACTATACACAGTCAGTTTGTTGTTAACTGCATAAGAACTCCCCCAGTCGTCCTTCTTCCCTATTCGACAAGTTGTAGATTGATTATTAAGTGCTTCTATGAGGCACATAGACATAAAATTAACAAAAAGACAAGAAAAATAAAATTAATACTTTCACACTATATATGGTTGACAGTTAAATAGGTGATCTTAGTAGAATCTGAAGACATTCCACTTCTCAAAAATCAAAATATATATTAGCACAAGAAACTTACTTAAAATAATGTCATGCACGTCAAAGTCCGATAACCTGTGATCGTTTACTAAACCCTTTTTGAGTTTACACTAAACCCCTTTATTCTATTGCCAAATTCGAGTTTCAATTACATACTGCGATCTTACATTAAGGATGCAAACTCACATAATTCCGTCACCAAAAACTCAGGACAAACAGAATACCTCTTCTAATTTAAAACACAGGTATATACGCTTCTAACATCAAAAGTTGGAGAAGAAACGCTCATGAACCAATTAAGACCCAAATTTCCAGCACAATAACAAATTAAAGCAAAAAAACCTAGTGGGGATGAAATATATAAATGAAACAACGTTAACATAGAATGAACAATCACCGTCTGAGAGTCGAGGATGAGAACTTTCATGCCAGAAATGTCCTGTAACATACGATTTACGTAATCTCGTACCGCAGTGATCAGCACCATTTCTATTCTTTTTTCAAATTATTCACTTCGACTATCGATCTGATCAGAGTACTCTCTCAATCTCCGATAGGGTTTAAGAATTGAAAAGAGGAAATTTGGAAGAGAGATTTGAAACAAGCAGATCAATGATGAAATTTGGAGAAGAACGTCCAATACGACGTCGTGGAAGCTCAGAGTTTCGGTTCTCTTGGATCGGGTTGGTTTTAATAAAAGCGTTAAAACATATATATATATATTTTTGGTTGTTGAAAAGGCGTTGAACATTTTTATTTAGAAGGGAACTGAATCAATTGACAACTTTTCAAACTAATAAAAATAATAATTAAATAAAATGCAAATCTCAAGAGTAAAAGAGTAAACTAATAAATGTAGCTCGGGACACTCTTGTGTGAGACCGTCTCATACATGAGACGGACATGAGACAGAAAGTCACTTTTTAATAAATTGTTATCACTCATACAAGTTTTTGCCATGTAGCTCATTTTTATAAAGATTAGTATCATATATTGTTATATTATGATATATATATTTGGATAGTGACAAGTAAGTTTTTTTTTTTTTTGATCGGTAAATATTAGTTGTTAGTGGTTAGAAGTTAGCTCACCAAGTCTCCTTACAATTCCAAACACTCCAAGCCCTCCTTATACCTCCCACTCCACCCGTTCCCAAAGGGAATCAACCTGCGCCTCCCACTTAAGTGAGGAGTGGCCAAGTGGCTAAGCCCCCTTGGTTTAGTGACAAGTAGTGTTTGAATCAAAATAACATTAAACTGATGATATAGTTATTTTCACTTAGATGAGGATAACTTCATGATGAAGGGAGTATATTTATGCAAATGTGGGAAAATTGAGGCTTTTCATTGTTAGTAGACTAACTTATATTATGTATTATGCATAATTATATAGTACAAATAGACATTTAGATTTTCTTGCATGACCCGATTTTAACTCAAGACATGACTGATTCATATTAATTTCTCACTAAAAAAATTACAATACATCACACAATGTGTAAACCCTTTATCCTAGGCATTTGACTTTGAATTTGAACCATAAATCTTGAACAATGATACCATAAATCTTGAACAACGATGTATGCACCATAAACCTTGAACTGTGATCTCATTTAGAAAAATATATTATATAAAAATCATAAATTCTTGTAAGCAGTATGTAAACAATTATAATTGTTCAGCTAATTTGTTCATTAGAAAATAGTTAATACATAGTTTAAAATTATATTTTAATTATACAATACAACAAGTATACATTTTTTTTTTTAATTTGCATATAGTAAAAACGTCAAATCCTTTACTTTTAATTTTTTTATCAGACAAAGATAAAAATTTATTAAAATGATCTAAGGTATGAGACATACCAAAGATAAGAATTACCTCCTTTAATTTACTTTTAATTATTTCATTCAAATCAACACCATCTTCTTTTTGTTTGATTCAAGTTATTGCAATTTCATTTATACAAATCTATTTTTTCTTACTTTCATGTAAGTCACCAAAATCATGGAACAAATTCACGTAAAGTAAAATACATTGATGTAGTTCAAACAAAATCAAAAGCTGAACAAATAAAAATATATACATCAAACTAAGACCAAATTAGAATTTAAAGGATGTAATATTTACAACAATTTAAACAAATTATACCTACATGTCCTACTATATTGAATAATTTAAATTTTAAAGTGTAATTATTGTTTGATTACAAATCATATATATATATTTTAAGGGGCATTCTTGTGTGAGGCAGTCTCATGCATGAGGCAGAGTCACTTTTTATAAATTATTATCACTTTTTCATAATTTGTTATCACTTTTTCATAAATTGTTATCACTTTTCATAAATTGTTATCACTTTTTAATTTGTTATCACTTTTATACTAATTTGTATCACTTTTTTAAAAAGTGATAACAATTTATTAAAAAGTGATTCGATCTCATCGTGAGGCGAGTGCCATCTGATTTTTGCCATATTTTAATAGGATTACCAATTTTATTCAAATGACATCTCCACTACATCAGGTCCACTACATCAATAATGGTAAAGCGAGATTTTAAATGTGACTACCTACATTGTTTGTTAGCTCCAACTGATAAAGATAAAAAAGTGTGAACATATTCCATAAACCCTAGTCTCACTATAATAAGATACAAAAAGATATTATTTTTTTCCCGCACAACCTCACAGCGACAGGGTACAATCATTCTGCCGCCACATCGCTCCACCGCCGTACCAGGTATTATCCTCCCTCCGCCGCTTCTCAATCTACCCGTAAACAATTACTGATTTCAGGTTTTCGTTTTGCATGGATTTTATCGCAGATTTATAGGTATCTGTAAGAAAAATCCTAGAAGAAAAGGTGGTATTTGAGAAGAGATGAGTCATAGCGTGCATCAATGCAATGGTGCGTTCTGTAAGTTCATTCAAACCAATCGATATTTGCCCGCAGCCAAGCCTTTCCCGTTCCTTTTCCGGCAATCTAGACTGGCATCGAAGAAGAATTTGCATTTCTCATCCCGTCCCTTGATATCGAATTGTGTGAAGCCTCGAAATGAGGTGGGAGATGTTAAGAGCAGCAGTGGTTTATCGAATGGAGGGGCGTTTATTGCTACTAGTGTGGGTAAAAGAACTGATATTAAGACGATTTTGATCCTAGGAGCTGGGCCTATTGTGATAGGGCAAGCCTGTGAGTTTGATTATTCAGGCACACAAGCTTGCAAAGCCCTTAAAGAAGAGGGGTATAAGGTGATTCTGATTAATTCAAACCCTGCTACTATAATGACTGATCCAGATTTGGCGGATAGGACCTACATTGAGCCGATGACGCCAGAATTAGTCGAACAAGTTCTCGAAAAGGAGAGGCCTGATGCTCTGTTGCCCACAATGGGGGCAGACAGCGCTTAATCTTGCTGTAGCATTAGCAGAGAGTGGTGCACTGGAGAAGTATGGGGTGGAGTTGATTGGGGCAAAACTTGATGCAATCAAGAAAGCTGAGGATAGGGAGTTGTTTAAAGAGGCAATGAAGAACATAGGGCTCAAAACACCTCCTTCAGGGATTGGGACAACGCTTGAGGAATGTTTCGATATAGCCAATTCCATTGGGGAGTTCCCTTTGATCATCCGGCCTGCTTTCACTCTGGGTGGGACAGGAGGTGGAATTGCTTATAATCGGGAGGAGTTTGAAGCCATTTGCAAATCGGGGCTTGCTGCTAGTGTGACGACTCAGGTGTTGGTGGAGAAGTCTTTGTTGGGATGGAAAGAGTACGAGCTTGAGGTTATGAGGGATTTAGCTGACAATGTGGTGATCATTTGTTCAATTGAGAATATTGATCCGATGGGAGTCCACACGGGGACTCCATCACTGTTGCTCCAGCTCAAACCCTGACGGATAGAGAGTACCAACGCCTTAGGGATTACTCTATTGCTATTATCAGGGAAATTGGAGTTGAATGTGGTGGTTCAAATGTGCAGTTTGCTATTAACCCTGCAGATGGAGAAGTGATGGTCATTGAGATGAATCCGAGGGTTTCTAGATCGTCCGCTTTGGCCTCGAAAGCAACTGGTTTCCCAATAGCCAAGATGGCTGCTAAATTATCAGTAGGATACTCGTTGGATCAGATTCCTAATGATATCACAAGGAAAACACCAGCAAGTTTTGAGCCTTCTATAGATTATGTAGTGACCAAGGTAATACTCATTTCCTATTTTCATTATTATCTATTTTGTGTGGCTTTTATTGAATTATAATATACTCTCTCTGTTTATTTACAGATTCCGAGGTTTGCCTTTGAGAAATTCCCTGGCTCAGAGCCTATTTTGACCACCCAGATGAAATCTGTTGGTGAATCAATGGCTGTGGGAAGGACATTTCAAGAATCTTTTCAGAAAGCAGTGCGCTCACTAGAGTGTGGCTTCTCTGGATGGGGTTGTGCTAAGATCAAAGAACTTGACTGGGATTTAGAACAGCTGAAATACAGCCTAAGAGTACCCAGTCCAGATCGTATTCATTCCGTTTATGCAGCAATGAAACGAGGAATGAAGGTGGATGAAATCCATGAGCTGAGTTATATTGACAAATGGTTCCTCACTCAGTTTAAAGAACTTGTAGATGTGGAGCAGTATCTTTTGGCTAGGAATTTGTCACAGCTGACGAAAGATGATTTCTGGGAGGTTAAGAGGAGGGGATTCAGTGATAAACAAATAGCTTTTGCAACAAAGTCCACTGAGACAGAAGTTCGATCAAAGAGGTTGTCTTTAGGCGTCAAGCCATCGTATAAAAGAGTTGATACATGTGCAGCAGAATTTGAGGCTGATACCCCTTACATGTATTCATCGTATGAGGTTGAGTGTGAATCACTTCCCACCAATAGGAGAAAGGTTTTGATTTTAGGTGGAGGACCAAATCGTATTGGACAGGGTATTGAATTTGATTATTGCTGCTGTCATACATCATTTGCCCTTCAGGTGTGTTTCTTTTTATTTTTAGAAGTTGCTTAATCAGCTGCTATGGATCTTCTCATTTACGTTGTTCCCCGGACTATTCATTTTCATGTTTTTAATAAGCTTTGGTGTCCAGCAATGAGTTAAAGTGTAAAGAATTGTGAAAAGTTCTTGTGGTGCGTTGTCGGTTAACAAATTGTGATTCATATTCATGTTATAGATCCTTGCTTCTAATATTGTACTCCCTCCGTCCTATAAAAACTTTCACACTTTCCTTTTTCGTCCGTTCCAATATCAGTTGCACACCCTGAAAATGGAAAACTCTTTATAAACTCCACCCTCACAATTTTTACTAATTTACACAAATGCCATTACTTTTTACTCTCACACACACATAATCCAATAATGTTTTTTACTTTATACATAAAAGTTTACAAAATTATCCATCAAAACCTCAATCATTACTCTTTTTTTTTTTAAAGTGTGTGCCCTCCTACATATGAAAGCTTTTCCGGACGGAGGGAGTATCTTAATTGGAAAGTATCATATGTGGACTAGGCTGAAATATTTTTAACTTTAGCAGTTGGATTATTGGAGAACTTACTTGATTTAAGGAATGTAGTAGCAAACAATTATACTGGTGTATTGTTGGAATGGATATTTTTAGCTTTTGTAATTGTTGTAGAATGTGTTTTGATTCGACATGATGGTGAATTATAATCCATATAGCTGTAGAGGTTAGTTGATTTTGTTTAGTAATTGAAGAATAGAAATTCCAAAAGATTTTCTGTCTACATTCAGTTCGGTAAACTCTCATTGGATAGATAAGTTGGGTTGAGTTGGGGGTTTGAGAATTGATCTGTTTAATGTAAAAATGCAGGGTTCTACATTAAAATTATTTTATTTTCACAAATTTGTTTGCAAATCTATTATTCTTCTTCTTATAGGCCATTCTTTTCTTCTGTTTCACAGGATGCAGGCTATGAAACAATCATGATGAACTCCAACCCCGAAACAGTTTCCACAGATTATGACACCAGTGATCGACTGTACTTCGAACCTCTTACAGTGGAAGATGTTCTCAACATCATCGACTTGGAAAAACCCGATGGCATTATTGTGCAGTTTGGTGGGCAAACGCCCTTAAATTGTCTCTCCCCATTCAGCGATATCTAGATGAGCAGAAGCCCAAGTGCAGTAGTGGTTCTGGATTCGTTTCCATCTGGGGCACATCCCCGATAACATCGATGCTGCTGAGGATAGGAAGAGATTCAATGCAATCTTGACCGAGTTACAGATTGAGCAACCGAAAGGAGGAATTGCAAAGAGCGAAGAAGATGCCTTGGCAATTGCAGCAGACATTGGGTACCCCGTTGTAGTTCGACCCTCATACGTTTTAGGTGGCCGTGCAATGGAGATCGTTTATAGTGATGAAAAACTTCGCTGCTTATCTTGAGACAGCAGTTGATGTGGATCCGGAGCGACCCGTTTTGGTCGACAAATACTTGTCCGATGCAATTGAGATCGATATCGACGCACTCGCAGATTTACACGGTAACGTTGTGATTGGAGGAATAATGGAGCATATCGAGCAAGCTGGTGTTCATTCTGGCGACTCAGCATGCATGTTACCCACACAAACTGTATCATCTTCTTGCTTGGAAATAATTAGGTCTTGGACTACAAAGCTAGCAAAGAGGTTGAATGTGTGTGGATTGATGAACTGTCAGTATGCGATCACCTCTTCAGGGGATGTATTCTTGCTCGAGGCAAACCCTCGTGCGTCCCGGACCGTCCCGTTTGTGTCAAAGGCGATTGGTCATCCGTTGGCGAAATGCGCTGCACTCGTTATGTCTGGGAAGTCGCTTCACGACTTGAATTTCACTAAAGAGTTCATTCCGAAACACGTGTCAGTAAAAGAAGCCGTTCTCCCGTTCGAGAAATTTCAAGGAGCCGATGTTTTGCTCGGCCCAGAAATGCGTAGCACGGGCGAGGTTATGGGGATTCATTTCGATTCGTCTGTCGCGTTTGCGAAGGCACAGATAGCGGCGGGGCAAAAGCCACCGCTTTCGGGGACTGTGTTTCTTAGCTTGAATGATTTAACGAAACAACACCTTGCATCAATGGCTCGCGCATTTGTCGGACTAGGGTTCACCCTCGTGGCAACGTCGGGAACGGCGCTTGTTCTCGAGATGGAAGGGATCCCAGTCGAGCGGGTGCTGAAAATGCACGAAGGGCGGCCCCATGCGGGTGATTTGGTTGCGAGCGGGCAGATTCAGATGATGGTGGTCACGAAGTTCGGGAGATCAGCTGGACCAAATCGATGGGCGGAAGTTAAGGAGAATGGCGCTTGCTTACAAGATTCCTGTTATAACTACGGTGGCGGGGGCTTTGGCTACGGCGGCGGCGATCAAGAGCTTGAAATGTAACAAGATTGATATGACCGCTCTGCAGGATTACTTCATTTCAGACAAAGAAAGGGGGATGAGTAAAAGTTTGCAGGCAGTTTCTACATCCACCTAGGGAGCTTTTATGTTCTAAATTTTTAGATTGATGTTTCCTATTTTTTCGTATGTGGTGAACTCAAATGCTACTATTTTGCTCTTAATGTTTCGTCATATTTAAATTGCTTTGAGTGTTTCAACCCTTGATTTTTATACACCTCAATTTGAAGGAAGGATAGGTTTGGTGGTATTCTGAAACTTATATAACCTGAGACAATTAATTCCCTTTTTTCTTTTGATGTAATATTATGTAGATGTGTCTTCTCATCGGTATTAAAAAATATGAAATAAATCTCTAATCTCATATGTGTGGATTAAATAAGTTTTTAATTTTTGATAACTTTATTTTCATTAATAGAGTGTAATTTTATTAAGATAAGAGTTTATTTGATTTCAATATTAAAGAGAGATGGTTTAAATGTGTTAAGAAAAAGTTCATAGTCTATTTAATCTAAAGTATAAGATTTGAGATAAATATGTGTTCTTGTAAGGATAAATATGTGTATTAAACTCGTGCAAAGGTAAAAATTTTATTCTCTCGTGTTTATATAAAGTCAAACACGTGTTCTTGTATGAAGAAAAATGTGTGTGCCTTTAAAGTAACACATATTTAATCTTATATTAATACAATTGATATTATGATTTTATAGTAGTCTTTGCGCGATTTTTTTTGAAAAATATGTTACTATATAAACACAAACGTGTTATTGTATTGAAAAAGATGTGTTACTATATGAACAAATCGAAGCAAGTAATAATTGCAATACTAATTCCAGATTAAATGAAACAAAAATTTATTAAGTTTTTCCCACTCTTGTTTCATCAATCAATCATCCGACACCGATTATTTGATAAT
Organism: Paraleonurus japonicus; assembly: GCA_030762865.1. Taxonomy (NCBI): domain Eukaryota; kingdom Viridiplantae; phylum Streptophyta; class Magnoliopsida; order Lamiales; family Lamiaceae; genus Paraleonurus; species Paraleonurus japonicus. The sequence continues at coordinate 6,710,233 of CM061054.1, read as the reverse complement.
TTTTAAAAAATCATCCATATCTTCTCCTTTTTTCTTGTATTTTTGCGTGTTTCTCCTTAATTCGATCTCGTGGTTGAATTTCATTGTTATTCTCCATTGGAGTTATTTGTTTTATCGCTTCTGATCATCGGCGTCTCTGCACTGAAAAGAGCCTTAATACGTGATTGAGAAACACGTACAACCGTAACTAGCCATGAAAGTCGTGGAGTGAATGGGGAAAGAAGAAGAAATCTGCATATTCCTTTCCTTTAGTTTAGCCAAGTAAGATTTAAAGATTTTCTATTTTAATTGATATTTGATGGTAAAATATTTAACGAGAGAGTCCCTCTTCTATGTTGATCTTGGTAAGAAATAAGATCGTGAGAAGGGAAAGAAGAACCGTTATTATTGCTAACAATATGCAGTTAGTCCCGAAAATGAATGTATTTGGTTTCTAGATCTATTCTCTCGATAAAGTGGTATAAATTAAATGGTTAAATTTTCACTATATGTCGTAAGATTATGAGTTCGAATCATCATTTGTTATTTCAATCACCACAAAATAGTTAATAGTTACAAAATTATTAAACATATCCAAATGCTCATATTTTCAAATTTTGAAAATAAATAATTCAGTGAATCATGGATAGGGATAGTAAGTGAAAAAGTATTGTATTGAGCTTTTGACATAGGTCTTTAACCATTTAAACTATCTCATTTCATTATTATAACAGTTTCACTAAAGAGTATTTATTATTTACTATAAAATATTAATTTTGAATGATATTAATTATTTTACTATAAAATATTAATTTTGGAGGATAGTAATTGTTTCATTAAAGATTATGAATATTAATTGTTTTAGTAAAAAATATTAGTTGTTTTAGTAAAAAATAGTATTAATTTCTCTTTTATTAAAGAATATTAATTATTCATTAAAAAATATTAATTGTATTTTTTTTTATTAAGAAACTTATTCAATCGCTACCCACGCAAATAATATAACAATATTAGCACAATAAAATTCAGAATTTATTTTTTTATTTTTCTTTTAACACAAAAATTAGAATTTATTGAGAAGGTGTTCGCATAGCCCTACCCGTAGTAAAAATTGCAGTATTTATAGTCACTTCCGAGAGAAGTATAAAACTGAGAGCAACGACTTTTACTTGAGTCGATTTTTTCGTAGAAAACGAGCCCTTTTTCTCTTCTATGACAATTCGCTCACTCCCGAGGGTTTGCTAGCTCAATTGAAAGGTTAGATTTTTGTTCTTCTTCTTTCCTCTCCGTTTTCATCACCATTTTAGCCGTCTGTTTAATTTTTTTATGTGATTTAGCTTATTTGTGCTGGGCTGTTCGATTTCTCTGTTGGATTCTGTGTTTTATAATTGAGCTAGCAAGTGTTAGGCTGTTTGTAGCAATAGAGTTATAAAGTTCCGAAGTTTGAGCCGCCTAATTTACAGTTAAATAAATTATTGTTGATTAGGGCTCATTTATTTGCCTTCAATTTGAGGTTCGAGTGCTTGATTTGTGACTTCATTTGTATCATGTTTTAATGCTTGTATGCAAAAACATTTCAGTTTACATTGATTGAATAATTTGCACATGTAGATGAATAATTTCCGTGCAACTTGCTCATAATTCTTGTAGTCATTTAATCCCGTTTTCTGCTTTTGTTTATTTTTACACATGTAGATGGATGGTTCCTGAGACACATGACATTCTTCAAGTCAAGAGCCATCATCTTCAAACACTTTTTGGTTCAATGCCCATAATTAACAACATTAATGAACAGCTAGTTTACCTGAATCGAATGTTTGACACTAATGATTTGCCGTGTTAAAAGCCGATTTAACATTGACTCGAGCTCTAGTTTGGGTTTGAGTTTTTGTGAAGATGTCTAGCTTCTCACTTGCGGCCAAGTACTAAAGTCTATAAGGCTGTGTTCTGAGTGTTCCCTGAGAAAACAGACAAGTTATTCTTGTGGTCTACTCTAAATCACTTCGCTCTGACGCACAATATTTGAGAAGCCGGAAAATCATGAAACTGCAAGTTGAAATGATATTTCTTGATGTGTGACTCATATTACGGCTCTTATAATCTACAACAATAGCAAATTATTGCACATTTACTTCCTAGGATGTATGACATATCAGAGGATGACTTTTATTTGATTGTTGTACTAAGCTTGTGACAAAAAATTAACTCCCAGGATAAGTCTGCAGAGTGGACCATGTTGTGAATGAGCTTGATGCATTACTAACAAGTGGCAACGTTCTATAGTGGGAACATAAACACATTTACCGTAATTGGAAAGTTTAGCATCTTCTCACATGGGCCAAGCCTAAGTGCAGTATGCCCTGGCTACTGAAATGTATGCATCATCATGTACATATGGATAGTCTAGGCACTGAAGCTGGACCACTGCTCTAGTTGTATAGTTTTAAAGGTGCTAGATCTGTCATCTGAAAGCTTCCATTCATACTGGAAAATAGTTCACACTTCACACAAAGGCTTGATTTACAGCCATTGCCTTGTCATAAAAACAGGCTTTGGAAGGATTTAAGCATTTCCAAGAGCGGTTCTTGTTACCCCATAAGCATATCTGTTACATTAATCTGTTAAGTGCATCTTTGACAGCCAAACTGATTCACTGATTGAAGGTGTTTTTTCATATCTGTTTGTTGGGCTTCATTGGTATTACTGTCAAATTGGCTTACATTGTCTAAGAGGAGGTACAAGCAGTCATGATTTAAAAAAACAATATAAAGTTGTAGGTTCTGAGAGTATGGCATATATCACCCGCCTTTTATATTTTCCTACTTCTCTATATCATCAAAATGTTAAAGAATATGAGAAAGGTGCCTGAGCTTAAAAATTACTAGACTTGCCCTGATACATGCTAATTGGTTGATTCACTTGTCTTATTTGTTTACCTGAAAATTATTTTAATTTGATTGTGCTTCTTTCTGTACGTGGTTGGGTATGTGCTCCTAGAAGATAACAGCTTAGAAAAAGTGATAATAATCTGACATGAAGTATGAATACTACATTACCTATATTGCTTGCTTTGAACTAATTTAGCTGCATGAGCCATGTATTGCAGGGTTTTGTTAGCAAGGGATCTCTATGGGTGAACGCAGAAAACGCAAGTCCTTGTGGGATAAGGAAGCAGAGACAAAACATTTTTCTGGGATGAGTGAAAATAGTTATCGGACAGTAAAAGAACACCATTCAAGCCATGATGGTGGCCAGTACCGTGAATTTTCGTCATCCGGATCCTATAGAGCACCGAATTTCAGATATCATTCTGGACAGCCATCTTTGGAAACAATTGACGATGACCCAGTTTCTCCAATGAATGGAAGCTTCCCCAAAAGTCGAGAGAGGGTTCATGAAGGAAGGGAAATGGGTGGAGAAAGTAGATATTACCAGAAAATGTCTCCCGATTTTAGAAGTAGTCACTCTCTTGGAAATGATCGAAGCCATTCTTACAGGTATGTGATCATATGTAAATGTGTAGATTTTAATTTTATATTTATCCTTTTTCTCTCAAGAGACATCTGCCAATCAATTCAGTCTTCTCATTTACCGTGTCTTTTCTCTCCAGAGCATCACTTACTTCTTCACTATCTTTTTCTCAATAATACCCTACATCTTATCAACCAAACATACACAAAAGTCAAATCCACTTTTCTACAATTCCAAGATTTCTCAATCAGGATTTTCCCAATGCGCTTACAGCTTGAAACTAACATATCCTTAAAGGTTTTGAAGTGCGTTCATATAGTCGCTTCAAATGCAATTTCCTTGCTAGTAGTGGTTGGACATACTTGCTTTAAGTGATAAGGTGGTATCTGGAAAGAGTTCTCATCTGATAAATGAAGTCTTCCTCAGGGGTGTTTTTGTAGATAAACTTGAAATGAAGTGATTATCGTGCATCGTTTTGTTGATCACACATTTGATTTTTGTCGTACTGTAGGTACCCAGGAAGAGGCAGGAGCAGGAGTCCAAGCAGGACTAGAGGCAGGAGTCCCAGTAGGAGCTTGAGTAGGGACAGGGAAAGGGAAAGAGCTAGGGGAAGGAGCAGGAGCAGGAGTAGAAGCAGAGGTGATGACATGGCAGAAAGTTGGAGAAATAGGGCAGGTCATGGCCATATTTCTAGACATTCTTACAGCAGCAGAGGTTCTCGGTCTGAATTACGAGATGATGTTTCTGATCCCTACTATGGAGAGGATGATCAATTCCAAAACAAAAGTAGAAATGCAATTCCTTGCAAAGACTTTATTAAAGGTAAGTGTAGGTGGGGAGACACGTGCAGATTCTCTCACCATTTTGCTTCCGATGAAAATTTTTCCAAAGGCACTAGATATATGTCCTCTGATAAGGACAGTGAGCAACAACCTTACAAAAATGCGAAGCCACTATGCAAATATTTTGCAGCAGGGAGGTGTGACCGGGATAATTGCTGGTTCTCTCATGAAGATCCAAGATTTAACAGCCTAGAAGGCAGGCAAGGTAAAGTCGCTGATGAGGGTAGTTTGGGAAATGAGAACAGGAATTGGAAAATACCAGAACGGGCACAAAATTTAATTGATAGGGATATTCGACCTTCTCACACTGCCAGAAATGCCACTTATGGTGGAGACTTAGGTGTTGTTGAATCTATTAGTATGGAAAATATGGATAAGAAACCGAATAGAGTGGAGGTAGACCAACAGTTTTCCTGGGAACCCTGGGAAGACGATTCTCAAGTTTCACATATTCAACAGCCGAGTCATTTAGTCGTAGAAAATAATCCAGCGAGTTCATTTAGATCTAATGTTCTTGATGAGTTGAAGGACCCCAGAAAAACTGCTGATCCAATCCTTCTTGTGGGAGAAAATTTAACTCAAAATGGGGAAGATGTGTTTACCGGCCATTCTCTGATTCCCAATAAAACTCATATTGAGCAGAACCTGCCGTACCCTAACCCGTCACACCTCTTTGCTGATTTGCAGTTGCAGACTCAGATGCAGAATCATCAAAAACCTATTCAAACAACAGAGGTATTAGAGACGAAGATTCTGGACTTCTTTCCCAATATTGTACCCAGTGAGAGCACTGCTCAATTCACAAACCCTATTATGTTTCCAACCCAGGGACTTGAGAATGAACACTCCCGAAAAGATGTAGACACACAAGTCCCAAATCCCATGGGCATGGCTCTATTTGAAACAGCCAATATGCAATCTTATCCTGCTAAAGTCTCTGATGATCCAATTAATCACATAGAGGATGAAAGAGCTACTAATGAGCAGGGAAAGCCTGCAGAAGAGGACAATCAAATGCAGGTGGAGCGATCATCTCCACTACCTATGGCCATTGGGGAACCTGATAATTCTGAAGTAGATCATTCTGGAAAACTGAAGCAAGAGCCTGTAATTGCAAATTCAGAAGTTGATGAGCGGAAAATAGCCATCGCTGAGGAAAGCAAGGGTAATAAAAATGATAAGCATACTGAAACTTTGGATGGCCATGGGAAAAATGAAGAGAGCAATGCTAACAAGGATGATAAAGGGATGCGTTTATTTAAAAATTCTCTGATAGAGTTTGTCAAGGACATCTTGAAGCCTACATGGAAAGAAGGTCGAATGAGTCGGGAAGTTCACAAGACTATTGTGAAAAAGGTGGTTGACAAAGTAACCACTACAATTCCAGTCGATCACATTCCAAAGACTCAAGAGAAAGTTGAGCAGTATCTCTCGTATTCCCAACCCAAAATTGCCAAACTTGTACAGGTATTACCTTGTTAATATATAGTTAGTCTTGGTTATATATGAGTTCACTCTTGAAGCATAAACTGTTAAGATGTGATTGGTACTTGCTTTTGTTATCTTTAAAACTTTCTTCTTTTCCTGTTGACCGAAATGAAATGATATAGAATCACAAAAGAGAATGGTAGAAGTACACTAAAATCTCATCATTTAGGGTATGTTTGATTTGAGATTTTGAAATCTAAACCTGGTTCTACTTTGGGATTTTAGCATGCAGTTTTCAAAAACCTAGTACATCCACCCAACAAATACCTCTAAATCCTTAAAAAAACATTTTTTCTAACACCACACTCTCCAATGACCCATGTGATTTTTTTTTATTCCCACTCTTATTTTATTTATCACATTTCTTTTCATGCTTTTGTGCAACTTCCAATAAAACACTCTAATTATTACACAATCATAAATCATAACAATAACATAATAATACAACATTACACAGTTTTACACATCGATTTGACATAAAAGTACTCTATATAAATCTCAAAATCCTCTAAATCCCAAATCAACACATACCCTAAAAGATGTTATTGGTACTTACGTTTGTTATCTTTCAAACTTTTCTTCTTTTCCCGTTGACCGAAAATGAAAATGATGGAGAAACACAAAAGAGAATGGTAGAACTACACTAAAATCTCATCATTTAGGTGCTGTACAATATGATCACATTAATGTCTCCATAAGCTATGGACCTTTGGGGTGGGGTGGGGTGGGAATGTGCTTGGGGATGGTAGTTGTAGATGGAGGCCCACTCACCTCCTTATCCAAGCTTCATAATTCTTCACTTTGTTCTTCCTTTATTAAAAAGTAGACTTTGTGCATACCTTATGTTATCTTGTTAATTAAGATCTGTCTTTTTATTTGTGTTCGACTATGTTGTAGCTCGTCTGTCTGGAACTCACTGATTGCTTTTGTTCATTCCCCAGCTAATTTCCCGTGCTATTGCTCAACCTTGTGTTTTTGAAACTGCAGGCATATGTGGGCCGTGCTCAAAAGACAGATTCTTGAGTCATTTCTTCTTCCTTTGTTATGATTGAGTGTTTAGTTCTGCAGCTGTGTAAGACTTTTGTCTTAGTTTTTTCTAGCATAGTTTTTGGAACTGCAGTCTCTTTTCAGGAAAACATTTCTGGAAATTTTAGTATTAATTACCAGTTTGTATTATTTGAACATGATAGCAGATGATGTTCCATAAATCTCTCCTCATTTTGCAACCTGAATTTTCTATTCAATTGCCATTGCATTTTTTTCTCTAAAGTTAGAGATATAAATCAAGCTATTCGATAACACTGAGGGATGGGTAGCCCATCAGTAAGCCTTTGTACATTTTACATTGCAATTGCTTTTATTGCGTTTGAACATATGTTAGTCTGGCTTATTCAACCATGATGCCACAGTTTTCTAAATGGGCGTTCAATTAACCATTGTTTCCTGTAGATTCATCGGCACAGGTGTAGACTAATCTGACCTTGTATTTACATTATTACATACTGAATAATCCTATGTTCTGCCATTTACAGATAATTCTGTTTGAGAAATCTAACTTTATTTAAAGATTTTGAATTTATTCAGAGACCTCTACCATTATAGGTATGACAACAAGGCGGGTTCTGGACAGCAACAGGGCGGTTTCGGGATGAGTTTGCCCTGTCTTAGGAATCGCCTCACCAGAAAAAACAGTGATCTCCGCCGGGTCTAACCTGCTCCACACTGTTTATATTTAAATTAATTTTAAAATATAAAAATTATATTTAATTGTTCTAATTATAACTTATAATTGTTTTAATACTTAAAAATAACACTTTAAATTTATATAAATACAAATACATACATATAAATATAATAATATGAATATAAATTTACACAAGTACATATTTATATATAAAATAACAATAAATATGTGTGTGGGTCTTAATACCAGCAAAAATCAAGACCTATACCAAAGAAGGCTGATTCAATGACGGCCCGAGTTTAAACCCGCTTCATTGCCTCCCTATACCGATACCTCTGGTAAGGAAAGGACATGATAAACAAATCTTTACTACACCTGTTGTAAGGACTATAATGCATCTTCATCATCATTAAACATCTAGTATGATTAAATTATATTTTAACAGAAGCCTATTGATCAAGAAAGATATAATATTCATGAACTTTTCTTTTCAGTTCAGAATTTTGATCATTGCAAAAAAGGTTAGACTTTAGAACACATGGTTTTTAGTGAAGCATACATTTCGCGCAATTGCGAATTTCTGTTATAAAACATATTGACTCTTTTGTTACACTTTTTAAATAAATGATGCGTAAATAACCAATGTCATCATATTTTCATTATTCTTTTCTCAAGTATATAATTCATCTAAGATGTGCAATATAAAATATTACACCATTGTTAATCCTAGACATTGAAAATGTGACTAAGATCCCATAATCCAGAGACTTTCTTCGTTTTTTGACAAGATTGAACATAAACATCAGTACAAAAAATATGTCTGCAAGAAACCTGTGTCTTGTGAAAGAATGGAAGGGTGTTTTCCACTGCAATCAATACAAAACTTAACATGAGAGTCAAGTCTTTCAATTCTTGAAAGCATACTACTAAGCAACATGAATCAAAGATCACAATATAAGGAGCAAGAACACACACACTTCCTCATCAACTTCTCCAAAGAACAAACTGATCATACATATCAAATTCTCAAAAGCTCCAAAATGGGTTCGACTGTCGTGATTTTCGTATTCGTTTCATTCGGCTGCTTCTTCCTCTTCTGCTGCTGTATGTTTGCAATGTGGTTCTTCTTGATCAAGAAGAAGAAGAAGAAGGAATCAGTGCAAAAAGCAGAGATCATTAGAGATGATGAGCATTTCAAAATGAAGGAGGACATTGTAGAGGGCCCACATGGAAGAAAAGATGTGGTGATATCCATGGAAAAAGATAAGCATTTTGAAGAAAGGATTAGCAAGTATGAGAAGGATGAGGTGGGAAAAAGTGTTGAAATTGATGCTGAAGCTGGGGATTCTTCTGCAAATCATTATGTAGAGTACAAGCAATGAAAGCTTGTTAGTAACAAGTGGTTGTACCTCGAATAAAAGTGTGGACAAAAATGAGCATTGTAATTGTTATATTTAATTAATTATGTGGTGTTGGGAAATTAAAGCACTGTGTATCATTATTCATCTTTTGATTACATGATATATATCTTAATTTCACACTGTATTTTAACATTCTTTTTTAATCTTATTAGCAGTCGACAGGTATAATGATGATCATATGACGCATAATACATATATAAATCAAGATAAATATGTAGATGGTAAAGATACATGAAATTAATATAAATAAATTCAATTTAATTCAATCCATTTTAATTACACAAATTTTTCATGTACGTCCACATCCTGAGTTAGAATTTTGTAGCTTGGTGCAATACAAGTGGCTAAGTGAGTTTTACTTCAAATAAAAGAACAATGGTGGAATAATGAATATTGTTACATGGTATGATCATTGAGAAAATTAAAAATAGGTTAAAAAAATTCAAAATTATAAATAAGTTCATGCTCAAATATTTTTGTGCGTCTGCTCAATTATTTTTCGTATTTTTGTTCAAATTTTTGAATTTATTTATAAATAGATTGTTTTTTTAATCTATATGTAAATGACCGTTACGATTAACACCATGATCACAATTTTCTATTTTACACGGTTTCAATATTATGTTTATATCACGATTATTCGCATGATGTGCAATGCAAAATAAAACACTAGATTTAAAATATGATTGAAACTAGAGTATTCGAATTGCATTGCAGAAATCTATTGTAGCAAGGTCAGACATTTGGTATCTAATAACAACAAAAAATTGAATCAGACCAAATAGAATAAATATCATGAAAGGTCGACTTTTTGTGGCTGAGGAGTTATGCCCACATATATATATATATATATATATATATACACCAAAATAAGACATTAGGGAATTTCGAAAATCATTTATTTGCACTTTTTTTTAAAAAAGTTATTTGCACATAAAATCTGCACGTGGTATCATATAGAATATACCAACACTTTTGTGCATTGTCCGTGTAAATCAATTTACATTAATTAAATTGTTGTCTTTTTCATGACTCGGTTAGAAATGAGTTGATATATGATTTTTAATTTGTTTATTTTAAAATAATTTTCACAGTACAAATTTTCACATAACGCTTTACTCTAGTATGATACTCCTCTCATCTCCGTATCTATTTTCACATTTATGTTTGTACAAATTTTTTTGACAGTGTTTGCACATATTTTTATGAAAAGTAAACTTTAGTAACTTTTATGATAATAAAATATAGGAGAGTATAAAATGTAAAAGTATGGTTTAATAAGATAAAGTAGATGAGAGAATAAAGTATAATAGAATAAGAGTGAGTTGTTTGAAAATAAAATGGTATTGCAAGGATATTTTTATTGAGGGTTATTTTCTTTTAAAGAGTGTGAAGATGGATTTGGGACGGATCAAAAAGAAAAGTGTGAATATAAATACGGGACGGATGAGATATATTATACGATTGAAATGAAAATGAAATATACATTTAAGAATTGACTTAATACTTTAAAATAAAATAATTAATATTTTTTAATAAATCAATTAATACTCATCGCGTATTATCCTTTGATAAAACAATTAATACTATTCAAAAGTCAAAACTAATAGTATTATATATAATAAACAATTAATATCTTTTAATATAACAACTAATAACCTTCAAATTAACTAGTTTTAAGGTGAAATTTTGTTATACAAGACTTGCGTACATTTAAAAATTCAAGAGTCAGCCTTCAATAAATTTTGTTCACCGTATGAAATCGATGTTATTACATTCATTCAAGAATACTATTACTTTTATAGATTGATACCATAATATTTTACACTACGGTATTAGTTTATAAATGCAATAATATTACTAAATGAATAAATTTTGTTCACCGTATGAAATCGATATTATTACATTCGTTCAAGAATACTATTACTTTTATAGTCGATACCATAATATTTTACACTACGGTATTAGTTTATAAATGCAATAATATTCTTAAATGAATGTTATGATATCATTTGAATAAAATTAATAGTACCAGTTTATACTGTGAATATGTGAAAATTCAAATAGTAAATTAATAATAAAAAAGAATTTTATTGCAAATCAAGAAAGTCTCGCAAAATATTAAATCCCCCTTTCTTTGTTTTCCCAAAAATAAATACTGTAATAAATAAAAATTGTGAATCTCCACGAGATATTTTAAAACATAAACGTACAAACAAGCTTTTTGCGTTTATTGAACCGTTGGTTTCCTTCCAGATTCATACAACTCACCGCCCAATCCCATAATTTATGATATCTCACAACCTTCTGCTCCACCATTTTCTCTCACATGATCTCTTCTGACTTGGAATCTAAGGACTATGTAGGGCATTGCTCACTCAATCTGTAGAGCCTTTATATGTTGGTAAGTTATTTAATTTTTCTAAAATTTGTTAGTGATTTAAATGTTTCTCTCTAGAGTAGTTCACGTGCTTGTTGAAATGCCCACAAGAAATGTGGAGAATTTTGAGACGTTTCTTTAGTTGGCGTAGTAATGGAAAAGATTGACACGCTTGGAATTGATTGATAGAAGTTGATTTTTTGAATTCTTTTAATTGCAGAGTTACCATCTATAAAGCAGAATAGAGTAGTAATGAGTGATGATGAAAGTTGATTTATTTTGTATACAGTTTTTCGTACAATCATAGTGTCATTAATTTGTTCTTGCTATGTTCATAGGTAATTGACTCCTTGCAATCCTCATTCGAGTTCAAATTATGAAGTTATTAGCTATCCTAAGATCGTGAACACTAGGGCAGAGGATTGTGATCACTTCACTTTTGTAATCAATGGCGGGTGTACTGATGATTTTTAGTAAGATACCGCTGCATACTTGTAGACCATCAAACAGGTGTTCCTTAAGTTCTGATCCACAAAGTTTAGAGTCAATTTCATTTCCTCGGATACACTTACAACGGGTTGTCAAGAACAAGCTTCTCTTTAAGGAGGTGACCTTCCCTGGACAGTCGTTCAGTTGTTATAGGCTCAGAAAAGTTTCTTCTTTTAGCTCCAGATGATGCACATCCCATCATTGAGGTATTTACTCCAAATTTAACTTGAAGATATCATATTGTGGATTCATTCTTTTTTGGCACAAGGTATCAACAGATCCCCAAGCTATCAAATTTTGTTTTGATAGGTCTTTAAACTATTTTTGGTTTAAAAAGCTCTTCAAGCATTGAAATTCTGTTTCACGAGCTTCCTCAAGACGAGAATTGATGGATTTTTTCGATTCCTTAAAATGGCTTGCAAAAAATATTTTTCTATATAATTAAAATTCTGTCAATTTTGATCTCTATGGAGCTCGTGAAATGAAATTTTAATACTTTAAGGCCTTTTAAGTACAAAAATAGTTTAAGGACCTGTTGATGCCTTCTTTTTACATGTGGACAAAGTAAAACTGTGAAATCCACCTTATATCCCCTCTAATATAGTTGAAACTATCTGTACCTGTTGTGGTTACTGATTTAATAATCAAAATAAAATAAAGGAACCAGTGGAGTTGAAAAGGGGCAAGGATTTTGTGCAATGGGATTCAATGACAGCAAAGTTAGCAGGAGCTGCAAATCTTCCATTTTTGTTGTTGCAACTGCCTCAGATCGTGCTCAATACTCGGAACCTTTTGGAAGGGAATACTTCTGCACTTCTGGCTGTTCCTTGGCTGGTACATGGGTTTTGTGTGGCCTAATTTTTGCTTTAGGATGTGGGATATTAAAAACAGATTTTGTAATTGGTGTATATATTAATCCCTCTTATGTTATAGGGTATGCTTACAGGATTGCTTGGGAATCTTTGTCTAGCCTCGTACTTTATTAAGAAGAGGGAAACTGAAGCAACGGTGGTGCAGACATTGGGAGTCATAACCACATATGTGGTGATGTTGCAGCTGGCTATGGGTGAAGCCATGCCTCTCCCTCAATTTATCGTCACTTCTGTAGTGGTTGCTTCTGGTCTGATTATAAATTTTACGCAATATTTCAATTTGATACACCCGTCAATCTGGAGCTTTTGGGAAGACTTCATGACAATAGCTGGGGTCTCCACCCTTCTACAAGTAAAATTCTTTGTTCTTTGAAGATGATTTATAATTTTACCTGTTTTCTAACTATTAGTTTTAAACTTCTTGATAATCGCGTTCCATGATTTGTACAGGTTATGTGGTCAACTTTCATTCCGTATGTCCCAAATACTATCTTGCCTGGGATTAGTGCCTTTGCTACTGCTATGATTGCTGTTCTTATGGTAAGATGGCATTTTAGATGTTGGTTGGTATGCATATAACCTAGATTTCTTGGTATGGATTTGTGGCCGAGGATCTAAATTTGAAATTCTTCTAACTAAGCATTTTAATATTTCAGGGTCGCATGGGAAAGCTCCCAGAAAAAGGGGTCATTTTTCTTGGATTAGTATCTGGCTGGACTGCTACTCTTCTTTTCATGTGGATGGGTGTTGCACAAATGGTTATTGTTTTCCTCCTTGTATATATATATATATATATATATATATATATATGGTAGTTTGGTTGTTGTCAAAAGTTTTCTGATCGAAAAAAATCATTTTTCAGTGGACAAATCTTCTGAATCCTGAAAACATTAAAGGTTTATCAGCTATCACGATGTTGCTGGCCATGATTGGCAATGGACTTATGATTCCACGTGCACTATTCATTCGAGATCTTATGTGGTATGTTAGTTTTACAATGCAACTAATTGCGTACTTTTCATTAAATGGAAAATTGATATGAAAACATCTTGGAAGTATAGTACTTTGAGCATCAAAGAAGAGATTCTTCAGATGTCACTTCATAGAATACACACACACACACACATATATATATGTGGTTTGAGACATCAGATTCTTGAAATGCAATGAGAAATCACAAGTAACTTCTATATGCTGTTTGCAATCTGGACCAATTCTTTTGTGGGAAAGTTAACTATCAGATATGTGCAGGTTCACTGGTTCAGCCTGGGGATCTATCTTCTATGGATGGGGGAACCTTATTTGTTTGTACTGGTAATTTGTGTATTATGTTATATGCAACACTATATCTGTATCAGTTTTTCTCAGGCTAACCTAGAATCTGTCGTGGTTTCAGCCTTAATAGTATCAGCAGGGAGTTCTTCTTTGCTTCAACTGCCGGCTTTCTTTTGTGGATAGGTGCGTTTACTAGTTCCTATCACTGTTGAGCTAAATAGGTTTTATTATTTGGGCCAACACTGGACTATTAGGTAAAAGCAGTATTCACAAAAAACACTGAAATATATATAATGAGAAATATTAGTTCACATGAAGAAAAGTATCAAGTTCATGCTCGTTGCGATAGGGCAGAAGGTAAAGTTAATACAGTCTAAAGTTTCCCATCAGCTATTCATGAAGCACAAGCTATACTTTCGCTTCCTATATATCAAATCAAAAGATGATTTCTTTTCGTTTCCCAAGACCAATTAACAATGGTGCATCATAATTTATTGCCTCAGGGTTGACATTTTGGAGGGATGCACAAGCTCATGGTCTGAGCTCGCCTTTCACCTCTTTAAAGGAGCTCGTTTTTGGACCTTGATTATCGTTGGACGAAATCTCCATCATGATGTCCAACATGACATCTGTAAATTAAGCTGCAGAAAAGGCATTCCCAGAAGATGATTAGATACATCAAGATTGACGCAGCACTAAGTATTCGTCATGCAAAACCATTATTGGACTGCAAACCATTCTCAGCTCGACTCATTGCATCTTTTCGAAATGATTCTCAGTCAAGACTGCTCAACTGCGGTCCAATTTCACTGTCTATATATTCTTGTTTCTGTGATGCTCTCCCTTGTTGGTCCTCTAATTCAATTTGGTTAAAGCTCATAAAAATTAGGGAAATAATTTTTTTAGTTGGGTAAATTATCCGAATTTTAGTTTTAATCATGTCGAATTTCACGAATTGAAAATATTCTTGCAATTTTTAACTTTTCTATATTTAGTTTCGGTAACCAATTGTAGGAAGTTGTAGGAGGTGAAACATACAATTGACCAATCAAACTCTGGCATGCGAACAAATTAGACATTTTCAAAATTATGAGACTATTTTCAGAACTAAAAACTATTTTCCCCACTAATCATTTCTAAGATTTAATCTACTTACAGAAACTGCCCCTCTAGATTTTACGAATTGAACAAAAAGATAAGCCCCATGCATCCTCTCTCTAATTAATGAACAAGCAAACATAACAAATAATTAGGTCAATCTATTACTCTTCATGTGTTTAATTTACAAGTTTATGTTAACATCACGTATCGCCTTCAGATGTCGATTTAAATTCCTTAGAGCTCTATAAACCTCCTTCCTCCGCGGATGGCTAGTATCTTTCGCCACAAATTCATGAACGCATTCTCCCACTTGAATCGAGCTACACCCCGGTACCTTCTCCGTCCCTCGGTCTCTATCAGCAACCCGATAGTTCAATGCATCTTTCCACAGACCAGCTGATGAACTCAAATTCGTAACCAACCTCAGATAACTCGGATTATCAGGTTCTTTATCCATGATTTTTCTCATCAAACTCTCAAGCAAATTCCCATTTCCATGAAACTTGCAAGCGCATAATAGAGTGGCCCAAATAACAGGATTAGGTTCTAAGTGCATAGTTTCTATAAACGCCATGGCTTCTTCTATCCTTCCTGCTCGAGCAAGAACATCCACCATGCAACCATAATGCTCGATTCGTGGTTCGATTCCAAAATCATGAACCATTTGGTTAAACAGTTTCTTTCCTTCTTCTACTAGCCCTCCATGAGTGCAAGCAGAGAGGACTGCGATGAAGATGACTTCATCTGGTTTTGACCTTCTGAACACATTGTGTGGAACAGTTTTAAGGCTTCTCTGCAATGCCCATTTACAGCTAAGCCTGAGATCATTGTCGTGTAAGTGATTATGCATCTTTTAGCCATTTTCTTGAAGATTATCTCTGCGTTTTCAAGATCTCCACATTTGGCAAACATGTCTATCAAAGCATTGCCTAGAGGGAGTGAGAGCTCGAGCTTGTTTTTCCTGATGTAGGACTCTGTCCATTTCCCATGCTCGAGTGAATTCAAGTGTGTGCAGGCGGAGAGAATGCTGATTAAAGTAGACTGATCGGGTTTGCACTTTGCGTCGATTAGCATCTGATGGAATACCGAAAGAGCTTCATCGAACATGTGGTTGTTCACATATCCAGCAATCATAGCATTCCAAGAGATCACATTTTTGGTTGGCATTTGATTGAATAATGCTCTTGCTGATTGAATATCACCATTCATTGCATAACCTGAAACCATTGCTGTCCAAGAAACTACACTCCTTTCTGGCATCTGGTAAAAATATCCTTCGCGCTTTTCATGTCATTTGATTTGATATACCCTGAGATCATTGCATTCCAAGAAACGCTGTTTTTTTCTGGCATTTGTTGAAACATCTTATTTGCTAATTCCATATTGTTGCTCTTCACAAGCCCAGAAACAATGGAATTCCAAGTCACCAAGTTCCTTTTAGGCATTGATTCGAACAGTTTGAGCGCAGAATCTAATCCCCCATAGCTCATATATGTTTTGATCATCGTGTTCCATGAAACGACATCTCTATCAGGCATTTCATCAAACATCTTCCTTACAACTGACAAATCTCCCCACATTTAGCATAAAAATCCAAAAGCGTGTTCATGACAAACATACTCGAGACAAATCCGGTCTTCAGAACATGACAATGCACCATTGCACCACCTTCAAACTTATGGAACGACGCCAAACACCTGAGCAAAAATGTGAAAGTGAAGCTGTTCGACGAAACGCCCGACTCGCGCATTCTGTTGAAAGCAAAGGCTGCGATTTTTTGGGACTTCCCGATTGAGCATTTGATCAAAGTGTTGTAAGAAATGAGACTGGGATTGGGTAAATCGTCGAACACTTTGTTTGCATAGTCAAGAGAAACCAAGTCTGAGGAGACTGATATGAGATTGAATGCTAAGACGTCGCTATCTTTTAAGCCATTGATGAGTATTTGAAGGTGGGTCTGTTTCAATTGCTTGATCCCTCGGCATTTCTGCAGAATAACGACAAGCTTTGCTCCATTGTTTTTCATGGTGATTTGAGAAAGTGTTCTCCGAGTCTCAGTTATTATTATTATTATTTTTTACGGTTTGGTACTATTGATTTCATGATTTGCACACAAAAGGAAATACTAGTAGTAAATATGGTATTTTAAAAAAAAAAGGAAATACAAGACTTAAAAAAACCTTTTTTTTTTTTTTTGAAGGTGAAAAAAACCTTTTTTGAAAGCAGAAAAAAAAATTATCAGTCTTGTGTTTTTCTTTTTAGTTAGTTTGGTTATATTTTATAATTTAATTTAATTAGTTATGTTTTAAACTTGTATCAATTAATGTTTTAATAAATATTGTTACTCTTCTACTTATTTTAGAAAATAGCCCATAATCAAATCAGTAATTTCGGTTTAATAATATTTAATTGTATAAATCGATTTTAAATTATTAAATTAACATATAAAAAATTTTAAAAAAAAACATATAAAAATTTTTGGAGCATATTAACGAAGAATTTCGAGGAGGTAAGTAGAGTCGGTGAAAGCTGAAATGAAAGCGACCACCTTTGCACAAGAACTGACCGAGTGTCGAACACTTGATGCGCGATACGAAAATCAAAACCACATATCTCATGGAAGCAGGGAAAACCCATCATCATCAAGCTGGTATTACTCCATGAGAAACTGCATCTCTCAGAAAAAATTCAAAGCAGCAATATTGATATACATTCGCAATCGCAGCAGTGGAAGCAATGTCATCGGAGCCATCCCACTAGTCCTGAAAGCCTGCGCTTCAATTCAAAATCTTACATTCGGCAAAGTCTTGCATTCAGAAATTGTGAAGTCCGGAGTTGAATGTGATGTTATGGTGGGGACTTCATTGATCGACATGTACGGTAAATGTCGAGACATTGTATGTTCCCGCAAGGTGTTTGATCATATGCCTGAGAGAAATGTGGTGTCTTGGAATGCAATGATCGGAGCGTATATGAGACACGGAGATACACGGATTGCATCGGTTTTGTTTGGAAATATGACCGTAAAGACATCAGTCACTTGGAATGAGATGATTGGTGGGTATGCCAGAAATGGGGATATGGTAATGGCAAAGCAGCTTTTTGATAGTGTTCCTGAGGGCTTGAAGAATGTGGTGACGTGGACTGTAATGGTTGATGCGTATGCTTGTATTGGAGATATGGATGCAGCAAGGGACGTGTTTGATAAAATGATAGAGAGGAATTTTTACGCGTGGTCGGTGATGATTACAGGGTATTTCAAGAAAGGTGATGTAGTGAAGGCAAGGGAGATTTTTGATGGAATGAGTGTTAGGAATTTGGTGAATTGGAATTCATTGATTTCTGGGTATGCACAAAATGGGTTGTGCAAGGAAGCTTATAATGCATTTAGGAAAATGCAAGAAGAGGGGTTTGAACCAGATGAGGTTACACTAGCTAGTGTTTTGTCGGCTTGTGCTCAATCAGGGATGTTAGATGTTGGGAAAGAGATCCATGAGAGTATCCTCAAGAACAGGATTGAATTGAATGAATTCGTTGTGAATGGATTAGTCGACATGTATGCAAAATGTGGGGATATAGTCACTGCAAGATTGATCTTTGAAGGGACCTTAGTAAAAATGATGCAACTTGGAATAGTTTGATTACAGGATTCGCCATTCATGGAAAATGTAGGGAGGCCATTGAATTCTTTACCAGAATGGAGGAATCAGGTGTGAAACCCAACGAAGTGACTTTCCTATCTGTTTTATCTGCTTGTGCACATGGAGGTTTAGTGGAAGAAGGATTAGAAGTGTTTGCTAAGATGGAGAAATATGGGTTGAAATCGAATGTTAAGCATTATGGGTGTCTTGTTGATCTGTTCGGACGAGTGGGTAAATTGCAGGAGGCTTTTGATCTAGTGAAAGAGATGCCAATGGTACCGAACAGAAACAGTCCTTGGGGCTCTGTTGGGGGCGTGTAGAATTCACTCAGACACGATTATGGCAAATAATGTATTGGAATTGATCAATGAGCTGAATTCTGATGCACATTACTTGCTATTATCAAGCATTTATGCAGCTGCTGAAAAATGGGAGATGGCTGAGGGAGCGCGCAATGCGTTTTCAGCTAAAGGGTCTGAGAAGACACCTGGGTACAGTGTGCTTATGTCTTAAGGAATTCAATACCATTGCCATGAGGTAATAGAGGAGACTTATCTCTATTCTAACATCATTATATTTAATGAATCACATGCTAAAAGTCAAAAGAGGCTGCTGTCCTGAAAACCATATTAAGTTCTCTGCAGACGCTAAGTTGCCATTCTGAGGATTGAAGTGCAATGATGAACCTTCATCATTTCCATTAACATTGATTTTTCTGTTATTAGAGCATGAGGGACTATTGCACACGTTGTTGACTAAAATCAGTGTGCATTCTAGATAGCAGCTGCGGATTCCCTTGTCAACACGAAAAACAAAGAAGAAATTTGGAAAGTGACAAGGAGGAAGCAATCACCTGCTAATTTATTAGTTTCATATGTAGGATAGTGATATTATGATTACTTTTTCCTTTGAGGTGGATGTATTGGTTAAGGAATTCAACACTAATGTCATCAAGGCTCTTAGACTCTTCCATTCAAAGCCAATATAAGGGGAAGCTTGTTGGTTGCTACTGCGAATCGCAATTAAGCAATTATTCAGTAAAAGGTGGTAAATAAAGTATCGAAGAGAGAGTCAAGAGGCATAAATGCAGAGAATGCGTACATATTAGTAAAAGGCTAAATATTACATCATTGAGTTCTTTTTAATAGCCTGCTAAATATTAGTACAACTCTCCTGTACTTACTAGCCTTTCTTGTAAAGTGTTGTCTTATGTTTGCTGTGTTAGACGACCCGAAAGAGTCTGCTATCCTCTTCAAATCCTTGTAATGCTTCTTCCATTGAAGACCTGAAAACCAAATATATATATTTATGTTAATAAATTTATACATAACTTGTTTGAGAAAGCTAAATTTGCATTCTGTAGATTGAAGAAATGAATCCTTACCTTTTGCAGTAACATTGAAAAGGTAGAGGCGATTTCCAGCTGCAGTTGCTGTAATTATAACGTGAGGAGGCTCCAATTCAAACTGGTAATATTTTCTTCCAGAGTAATCTGCTACTTGAGAACTTAAAACTTTCCCTTCAACGTTCTCCCCGATTACCTCTGGCCCGAATGCATTTATCACTTTCTCGGGTGTCCCTATTCGTTCTATTGTGGCATTATCACCAATATCTGCAAATTGAGGACATCTTTTTTTGGTTTGTTGTGTAGGAAGAACACTCTTTTATGAATGCATTCTTGGAAAAGATACTAACCATTTGAAAATCTTAAAACAGGTGCAACAATCACAGAGAGGCGTCCTTCTTTAGGACTTGCAAATCTCAGATCAATCTCGGTTCCTCCTAGATCAGCAATCGACACAGGAACCTGTTGGATCAGGTATATTTAACCATTAGACATTCAAAATTTATACATATGAAATGGCTCATAAGCCCTCCATATAGTTCATGTTTATACCTCATCCCAATCCTCAGGCACGGAAAATTTATACGGGATGATTGGACTCCAGCCGACGCCATGCCCACCGGACTTATCGTCTGGTCTTGTGTATGTTCTCCAACCTGTCTGAGCATTTTCTTCTAGTAAAGATAACATTCACTTGACATATAAAGAAAGTAGAGTAGGTCTCTTGTTAACTCAAGGCACGTGAACTGACTTTCCAAGGTAATATTGTTAAGTATACAACCACTTTTTGAAAATGGTTGACTTTATGGGTTATTCTTTTCAAAATCACGAAATCGTGATATTTCATATGCTAAACAATATTAATGAGTTCACTACAAAACTTAGTTTTTGTTGAGAAGGTAATGTTTCGTCTGGATTGAGGGATTTGATAGTAAAATCAGTCGAAAAATAGTTCAAAATAGATTTCAAATCCTTCTTCGGATTCTTCCATCCAAATACAACTTTACAATTTCAAGACAAACAATCTGGAAATATGACTTTTTCAGTTTATTCTTATGGTGTCAAAACTAAAAACAATGGATAAGCTAGTGTTTCTATGTTCATGGATACTGCTTTCGATGATTCTCTTGCTGTAGCAGTAGCATCAATAATTGCCTTATACTATCAAAATCATATCCACGTATCTTCTACGTCATTTCACTAAATTATTGCCATAAAATTGATAATTCCAGAATAATAAACGCTGCAAAACTATCATGTACTCTGTTTCATTCTGCAGATCTCAAACTAAAAATAATGCATCTTATGTGCTCGACGAAAGTTCACATCAAGACTTAGTGACTAACCTTGTTCATCAGGTTCAGATAGGCCTGGAACTCTCCCTGCAAGAAGACCTTGCTTCACTACTGCTAATCCATCTCCGGGAAATCCAAAAGCTGCTGATGAAACTAAAGCAACACCAGATGCTACAGCTGTTCTCCGATTAATCGCGCCTGAAAGTTGCTCATCTTTTACGGTTTTACTAAGATTTTCTGTTGAGATTGCAGCTGTTCTTGTTCTTGATTGAGTTTTTCTTGTGAAATCACAATCTGAGATGGATGGTGAAACTGCAGGTTGTTCTTCCAATGAAGGCAAGAGGTTGATTGCACCATTGTGCCCATTTATCTCTCCACTGAATATGGTAGAGAGTGAAGAAAAATTCCCAAATTTTTTTCCTCAGTTTTGTGAAAGATTCAACTGGAATAAAATTGTGAATGAAAAGTTGTGTTTCTGTTATTCTGAAGTTGTTCTTTTGGTTGAAAATTGGTTGGTGGGGGAGCCTGAACTTTTATTTGTGAACCTCATATTATTATCTTTTATATGACTTGGAATACACCAGAAAATTCTTTCAAAAATACTTTTTTTTCAGACACGTAACAAATATAATTCACATTTATTATTCTCTCTATTTTATTTTATTTATTTTCTAATGACCTAATTTTTAATTAATTAGAGAATCATTTTAATTCTTTGAGGAAAATGTAAAATCTCAATACTTTTTTTTAAAAAATTTTAATTAACAACTAATTGCATGATATTTTCGCTATGGGTTTTAAAGAAATTTAAGTCATTTTTAAAAATAAAAATAACATTAATCCCAGATTGCTAACTTAGTTTGTAGAAGATAAATGCTAAAATTATTTTATTATTATTTAAAGAAATGATGAATCGAAATAAATAATTTTGATAAATGATGAGACAAAGGGAGTATTTATTTCGAAATTTTCTATCAATGACCAATTTGATTGTTATTCGAACAGATTTGAATCCGATAAACACGATCAGTTTGATTGAATTTGAACCCTTATTGGTTTATGGGCCTCTCTGTATGGCCCAACAAATAATTGAAAAGCCCAAAGTAAATTCGACTCAAGCCCAATTTCACTTCTTCTCTCTCCTGTCTCACTTGATTCTCTCAAAATCCGTTGCCGCTCTCTAAACACCAGTACCTTCAAAATCTTTCATCCTTCTACAAATTTGATCACGGAGAATTCTGATTTTATCTACGATGCCGAGGCGGAGGGACGAATACGAAGACGACGAGTTGGGGCAGGGCTCGGAGGACGAGTACGACGTCGTTGATGAAGACGATGAGGAAGCGGGTGAGTATGAGAACCACGGGAAGGCGAAACAGAAGCGGAGTAGATCCGATTTTATAGACGATTATGCGGAAGAAGAAGATGAGGAAGAGGAAGAGGACGACGATGATGAGGACTACGGAGGAGGTAGCAAGCGAGGAGGAAAGCGGCGTAGGAGGACGGCTTCGGATTTCTTCGACGAGGAGGCAGCTGTTGACAGCGATGACGAGGGGGAGGAGGAGGAAGAAGGCGAAGATGGTTAGTATTCATTCCTTCTCTAGGGGATTTTTAGTATTCTGCATGCTTTAATTGTTATAATTTTTTTCAATCATTGGGGATATTTTTAGTTTCTATGAAATGATTTTGAGTTGGTAATTGAAAGGTAAATTGTGGCATGCTTGGAAAAGCATGATATTTTCTGCCACTTTGTTAAATTTAAATTCCAGATTGTGTTTCATTTTTAATTCTTCGTAATTGTAGGCATTTTTCAAGCTAAAAATTTATGTGCCTAACTAATAAAAATCATGGATGATGAACGGAGAAAGTGGATGGGGTTGAAGTTATTTTTAGAAGGAGACGAAAACCAGTTATGAATTTAACTTATATACTCGAAATGTTTTACAAATCGCTATTTAGTCATTTTATGCATAGGATGATGTGGTGCCTTGTGGCAACTGTTGGGTGTGTGAGGCCAGTGTGATTTTGTCATGATTTCTTCAATATTTATCTTCTCTTGTCATTTTATTTGAGCTCTAGTTGAATCCGTGAATTCAGTATTACTATTATTCACAATTCAAAATCATTCATTTGTTTTTTCTTGCTGAAAAAGAGGAAAATAACCTAGGTGGACTTGGTTAAGCTTAACTGAGTGCTGATTTTCCAACTGTTGCCTGATTGTATTAATTGTAGGTTCAGTTCATCCTAGTTTATTCGTTATATCTTGATATTTCTTTGGTGTGATATGGAACTGTCATATTATCAACTTTGGCATAACTGGTGCCAACTAGAGAAAGAAAATAATATAGTTGTTTGCTTACTTGAAATGTGAACATTTTGGAGTAGATCAAATGCTTGGTATTATCAATGATTTGACTCTGGATTCAAATATAAAATGTTAAATATGTTAAGGTTATTGTTGCTGTAATATGCCTATGCAACCGAAGCATGTTAGAAATAATTCTCTTTCCACATAGATTATAAATTTGTGGCCTTAGAAAATTCAGGAGAGGTTAAGCCTTTAGAAATATTCAATTCTTAATATGGTGTAGTATCATCTCCTCATCTACTGTCTGTTGGTTGTGGATCTGGACATGTAGATTTTATTGATACTGGAGCGGAAATACCTGATGAAGATGAGATAAGAGTTCACCGTCGACCTCTGCTTTCACGTGAGGATGAGCAGGAGGATGTTGAGGAAATTGAGAGAAGGATTCAAGAGAGATATGCAGCTCGGAGCCTCAATGTTGAGTATGATGACGAGGCAACGGATGTTGATCAGCAAGCTCTACTGCCTTCTGTTAGAGATCCAAAATTATGGATGGTGAAATGTGCGGTATGTTAATAGGATACTGCTAGATAAATTTTCAAATAAATTGATAATCAGTAAAAAGCCTCTTGATTCTTTACTCTTCATTCTCTAATGCATTCCATAAGATTTCTTTTCATGCATCATAGATTGGCCGTGAAAGGGAGGTGGCTGTTTGCCTAATGCAAAAGTGCATTGATAAAGGGCCTGAAATGAATATTAGATCAGCAATAGCACTTGACCATCTGAAAAATTATATATATGTTGAGGCACACAAAGAGACCCATGTGCGGGAGGTATGCATCAGCTGATTCCTTTTGTTGGTGCTGTTTTTTACGATTGAAATTGAGTGACTTGTAATTTTTAATGAAACATGCTGTTTGGATTTTGTTATAGGCTGTCAAGGGAATGCGTAATATATATCCCACTAAAATAATGCTTGTCCCAATCAAGGAGATGACTGATGTTCTTACAGTTGAAAGGAAAACAATTGATATTTCTAGGGATACCTGGGTTAGAATGAAGATTGGTATGTATAAGGGAGACCTTGCAAAGGTATACATACTGAGATACTTTGTGTTTGTGTGTTTTAAATAAATAGCCTTGACCTATTTGGCTGTTTCTCTTAGCATGTTATATTCTTCACATTTCTTTTATGTTTTTGAAAATGTAAGGTTGTGGATGTTGACAATGTGCGGCTGAGAGCAACAGTGAAGTTAATCCCAAGGATTGACTTGCAGGCATTGGCTAACAAATTGGTTAGTATCTGTTACATTTTAGGGATGCTATTTTTTTACCATTTTGAACACGACTTAGGCTTATGGTTATTTCATTCTGCAATATAATCATCGAGTTTTGCCTATCGTTATAAGATATCAAAGATGTAGTTTATCTTCTGGTAATGAATCTGCTAATATTGATGCCTTTTTGTGTCCGAATATCAATGTCTGGGATGAAGAAATTAGACTTTTAATCAAATCAGCTCTTGATTTGTTTATTTAGTAGTTCTGTTTATTTAGTGGCAATTGACAAGTTATGCTGGCCATGTATCAGGAAGGAAGGGATGTTCCAAAGAAAAAGGCATTCACCCCGCCTGCACGTTTTATGAATATTGATGAAGCTAGGTAATCATGCTGCCTCAGTAAAATTTGTATGTAGCCTCGTTGAAATGCATTTTATTTCACTTTTTCTTTTTGACCTTTTTGGTTCGCTCCAGAGAGCTGCATATTCGTGTAGAGCGTAAAAGAGATCCATCTACTGGTGATTATTATGAAAAATTGAGGGAATGATGTTCAAGGATGGTTTGCTGTATAAAAATGTATCATTGAGATCTATCAGCACTCAGAATATACAACCAACTTTTGATGAACTTGAGAAATTTAAGCAGCCTGGTGAGGCTGGGGATGGTGATGCATCAAGTTTGTCAACACTTTTGCAAGCAGAAAGAAAGGCCATTTTTTGAAGGGAGACAGGGTTATAATTGTGAAAGGAGATCTTAAAAACTTGAAAGGATTGGTTGAGAAAGTTGAGGAAGATACTGTGCATATAAAGCCAAATGAAAAAGGTCTTCCTGTGAGTAAAATGGAACATATCTTCATCTTCAATATCTCATGTATAGGTTTGAATTTGATCTTACTGTTCTTGAAAAATTAAAAATACTAATTATATTGACCTTTTTCAGAAAACTCTTGCTGTGAGTGATAAAGAGCTATGCAAGTACTTTGAACCGGGAAATCATGTTAAGGTTGTATCTGGTGCTACAGAAGGTGCAACTGGTATGGTTGTTTCAGTTGAAGGTCATGTGGTGAACATAGTATCTGACACAACCAAAGAACTTGTATGCAACTCATCTTGTAATTTTTATTCTTTTTGCTTCTTCCTTTTGACCAAGTCTTAATTCTATTGCTATTCTCTGATTCATTAGCTCCGTGTATTTGCCGACAATGTTGTGGAAAGCTCGGAAGTAACAACAGGCCTTACTCAGATTGGTGATTATGAGCTTCATGACCTTGTGCTTCTTGAGTAAGATTTTATTGTAAAAAATTTACTTTACTTTTTCAATTTTCTCCCAAGTGAATTCCCAAAAGTAAAAAGAAAAATGTGTTTCTTGCAGTGATAATAGTTTTGGTGTGATTATACGTGTGGAGAGTGAAGCTTTTCAGGTGACTATCATAACTTACAACTCTGAACAATGTTGTGCATTGCCATTCTAAACTTCGTTTATGATTCCCAGGTCCTTAAAGGTGTTCCTGAGAGACCTGATGTTGCACTAGTGAGATTAAGAGAGATCAAATACAAAATCAGCAAGAAAATCTATGCTAAAGATCGACACAGAAACACATTATCTGCAAAAGACGTTGTAAAAATTCTGGAGGGTCCATGTAGGGTGCGCTCTCTAGCTCTTCTGTAATTTTGGTTACATTGTGGTTGAGGAATAGTTGTCTCCTAGTTGTGTTGATCTAATTGAGACACACTCTACTTATCCTATATCAGGGAAACAAGGTCCCGTTGAGCACATCTACAAAGGAGTTTTGTTTATAATTGATCGGCATCATCTCGAGCATGCTGGTTTTATTTGTGTAAAATCTGAATCATGCATGATGGTTGGTGGATCACGGGCAAATGGTGATAGAAATGTTGGTTCTGCCTCTCAAGCTCATTGAATATAATGTAATGCTGCATTTACTTTGCAATCTAACTTGCTGTTTCTGCAGGTCAATGCTCCGACATCAAGATTTTCCCACCTCCGACCACCACCTCGTATCCCACAGTCTCCCATGAGATCACCTAGAGGGGGTCCTTCAAATTGTAAGTAAAGAGAATTTGATTGTACCTTGTGAGTTTATATGTATTTGTGTAACAAGAACTTCTCTCATGATGTCCTTAATCACATCTTTCGTCTCGGTCATCCATCTTCTTTGTCACTGAGGTTGGTGTATCTTGTTGTTGAGTATTTATTATGTGTTTATCAACAGTTGGGGGAAGGCATGGAGGCGGACGAGGTCGTGATTCTTTAGTGGGAGTTTCCATTAAAATTCGTCTGGGCCATTATAAAGGATGTAAGGGCGTGTTATTGATGTCAAAGGTGCAACAGTCAGGGTGGAATTAGAATCGCAAATGAAGATTGTTGCAGGCAAGTCCTTAAATTCTCTCAGGCTGATTCCTTGATCTTTTCTATTGGTAGATTAATATGATGTCATAACCTTTTGAATGCAGTTGACCGCAGTCACATTGCAGACAATGTGAATGTGAATGTTTCAACACCATACAGGTAAAAATAAAGCTTTCTGTTTTCTATTTGAATTTTGGAATTTAAGGTTTCTAACTTGCGCTATTTTACCAGGGAAACATCTAGGTATGGAGGTGGCAGCGAGACCCCACTTCATCCTTCTCGAACCCCACTTCATCCATATATGACTCCTATGAGAGATTCTGGAGGTATATTTTGTCATTTGGTTTTTATTTCAAATATTGGAAATTTGGTGTATGTGGTGAATTATTGAACTCTGGTCCTTTTGAAGCTATTTCTTATCATGATGGGATGAGGACTCCTAGGCCAGACCGAGCATGGAACCCGTACACACCTATGAGTCCACCTAGGTACTTTTTCTGGGTGAATTAGATGC
Source organism: Paraleonurus japonicus (assembly GCA_030762865.1). NCBI lineage: Eukaryota > Viridiplantae > Streptophyta > Magnoliopsida > Lamiales > Lamiaceae > Paraleonurus > Paraleonurus japonicus. The sequence goes on along the minus strand of CM061054.1, from coordinate 6,682,476 downwards.
ATCTCTATTGGTGCATTTATTTATTAGTGAATGTGGAAAACTTCTTGAAATTGTTCACTAATAAAAACTAAAGAGAATTTTATATATTTTTTTAAAAATAATATTTAAGAAATTATTTAATTATTTAAAATGTAGTAATTCTTTAATAATAATTTAATTATATAATTATTTAATTTGGATTAGTCTTGCATGATCAGCATAAATTGTCTTTAAATGGAGAATAACATGAATCTAGCATCATTAAAATGTTATCTTTTAAATAAATTTAATATATAATACTTCCGCCATTCCAATTTATATTGCTCAAAATTAAAATTTGACGTTATAATTTTGTTTTTCTATACCTAACACAGATTTTATTCTTTCAAATTAAACTCTTACAAACATCTTTTATTTTTAATTTAAAATTTTCAAAATTCAAAATTATGAGAAAATTAGAAATTGAAGAAGGAGATTTTGTATTAAGACACGTCGGGAGTAGGAATTGTCAATTAGATGAAAGAGAAGATATCTGAGCGATTAATAATATAATTTTAAATAAAGATTACATATAAACAAAAACCATAAGGGTATACGTATAGATGTATATTTATTAAATAGTCACAATAAATATAAATAAATATTTGTGATATATATAAAATAAATATATCTTAAGTTTTGCATGCTCTTTGAATACTCCTAATATAAAATTAAGATATTTGATTCGATATTCGTAAATATTCGATTCGATATTTAAATTTATATTAAATATATATTATATATATCATTATCATTATCAAGATTCAAAGCTATATACTTGTAAATAAATGCACTGATATATAATTGTCAATATATACAATTTACAAAATTACAATCACTCAAAACAAATCAAATCTATACATTAATTAATTGTCGAATTCAAATAAACAATGCATTGAAATGAAATATTCTTTGTCATCTTCTAAGTAATTGATTGTCCAACACCTTCATTGTCATCAATCTTTTGCAATATAAGATATGTAGATTACATGAACACCAATGAATAATAATACTGGCATAGATCGACCAATGACGAATAAACGAATCTACTAAATTTCTTGCAAAACATAAATCATATAATCTACATAAAAAAATATAAACACAATCAATATTTATTAATGGATAATCAAACAACGGTAAAAAATCATAATAAAAGATTATTATACATTAGAATTTTTTGTAATTTGCAATCAAAAATTAAAATCAGTTGTTACCATTGACTAAATAGAAAAGTTAGTTTCACACCTTATCATACTTTGATTCATTCCACACACACATAGGAAGGTCCACACATGGTTTCTTACTTGGAACATGGAATGAGTTTTCAATCAATCATAGACCCCAACTAATCAAAAAAGGCGAATTGTTACGATTTCAACTAAGAAGATTTAGAACCCGCATAAAAAATAAATAAATAAAAACATAATTAGCAGTACGTAATTAAAAGACGAAATAAAAATAAAACTTAAATATGATGAAAATAACCGGTAGAATCATCCTGTAATTTGCAATATGCATTTGAAACAAAAATTAAAAACACGGAGAAATAAATTAAAATGAGAAAAGAAGAAACTTAAGAATGAGTGAGAAGAAATTTAGGGTTTGTAAAGAAAGATTGTGAATTTATAGAAAAATATGGAATGAGATGAATGGTTGAGATTAGAAGGGAAAAATCGATAGTTAAGATAAAATTTTAAAACTTATGTGAATGAGAGGAGATAAATTTTGAAATAGAAGAATGTGGCTTTGCCACATCATTCCTAAACTTTAACTTTATAAGGGTATAGATATAGCCTTTTATGAGAATGTGATGTTTTACTATATGAAATGCCAGGGACAATTGGGAAGATGCGAATCCTGCTTCTTGGGGAAGTGGAGCTAGTCCACGGCATCAGGTATCTTTCTCAAGTTAGGTTTTCTTGGGCTTTTCTTTTAGGGTCAGTAACTCTTGTTATTTTTCAGCCAGGAAGCCCACGAGCATATGATGCACCTACACCTGGTTCTGGTTGGGCAAATACTCGAAGTGGCAATTATAATGATGCTGGCACTCCTAGGGATAGTAATTCCTCTTATGGTGATTAGACACTGCCTCTTATTGTCTTAAAATCCTTGGTTGTATTTGGATTGAGAGATTTGAATCAAATCACCCAAATCATTACAAAATTAGTTCGGAATTTGAGTGTGATGGATTTCAAAACCATATTTATTAATCATCAAATCCTTCTAACTAAACACAATCTTACCGTTTTCTATATTGAGTTTTCATGTAAAATATGTTTTGTGTCACCAGATGCTCCGAGCCCGTACTTGCCCTCTACTCCTGGTGGGCAGCCCCCAATGACACCAAGTTCAGCATATTTACCTGGCACCCTGGGCAGCCAATGACACCTGGGAGTGGTGGCTTGGATATGATGTCTCCTGTAGAAGGTATGTTCACTATCCTACTTGTATTTTTCACATGTCATTGGTTTAAACATCTTTGGGAAGCTTTATGCATATTTTGTAGTCAGGTTTTGAGAAATCAAATTGATATAATGCTCCATTTCAGGTGCTGAGAAGCGAAGGCCCTTGGCTCTTGCCTGATATTTTGGTCAATGTCCATAGGTCTGGTGAAGAAAGTTCTGTGGCAGTTATAAGAGAAGTGCAACCGGTATTCTCTTCTTCCTATCGTTGTAATCGTAAATTTCTTTTTCCAATTCAAGTATATAATCTTTGCTGTATGAATTAACTGGTAATAAATCCCTTCACCTGGATGAATAATAGAGTTGCTATTTTTTAGATTAGTTAGCAGTGAGGGGCACTTGGTTCAAAAATATTCAATGGGAATTGTAACGGGAATGAACATGGGATAATTGTGGTGGTTAATGAAAATAAAAAATGATCAATTCACCTTCACAATACCTTCATAAGTTAATCATAATCTCATTTTTAAAGAAAAGAGCTAAAAATGTAATCACCATTGTGACAATTTTTCTCCAACTTATTCCTTTCATTAAAGAGGCATAGAGGGGGATAAAAAATCCTCATACCTTTCCCATTGACTAATTTGAACTAAGCGCCCAACTTTTTTTCTTTTGATCGGACAAATAGTGACTCGAACCCATGTACTTATGACATAAGTAGTGGCGCTCTAACCATTTGAGCTATACCACTTCATCAACTAAGCGCCCAAGTTTATTATATTAGTGTCTTTAGGTTGCTAAACGAGTGATTTTGTTGTCTTCTAGGATGGCTCGTGTAGGGTAGCACTTGGATCGAGTGGGATTGGTGAAGCGGTCGTTGCCCTTGCAAATGAAATCGAGATAGCAACTCCAAGAAAGGGAGACAAAGTTACGATCATGGGTGGCACGCAGCGTGGCGCAACGGGAAAGCTTATCGGTATTGATGGCACCGATGGAATCGTGAAAGTCGATGTTACCCTTGATGTTAAAATCTTAGACATGGGCATATTGGCGAAGCTAGTTCAAACATGAAAAGGCAAGTCTGTTTACAGTTGTCTTTTACCAAATAACCTTATATATTTAGGTCGAAATGATCGAGTGTAACTGTGATGACAGGTAAAATTTCTATAGAACACCGATTTTATTTCATCTTGAAGGTTAATTTTAGGAATCTAAAGATACTTGCTAGAAGTTGAATTAATTTAGTTTTGGGGATGATCTAACTATAGGCAATTGTCATTTTATAAGTTGTAACAGTCGGACGATGTGGTGGCCATGAATGATAATTTTGCCATCAATTTTGATGAATAATATGTGTATATGTCGTGTATGAACTGTTGGGAAAACAGAAAAATGGAGCAGATTAATTTTTAGCTCCTGCTTGGATTATTCAATTTCGTTATGGTCAGTGGAAATTTTAAAAATGAGTAGATTTTTCTAATCACATATACACATTGTGAGTCTGTATCATGTATTGTGTGTGTGTTAAATTGGTCGACTGTTTTGTTAGATGGGTGTCATGTGAAACATATGTGATTTGTTGTTCGAGTGTCAATCTTCTGAGTACAAATTGCATCTTGCAATTGAGCTTAGAGGTGAAACATGTAATATTATTAGGTATCTCCACAAAGCAAATGGGTGAAAATTTCTCCCCGTCTTGTTTTTATATTTTTAGTATTTTTTTAATTATATTTGATTAATTATACAAAAATATACTTAGTTCTTTTTATGTTTTAATATTTGAAGGATAATACAGATTTTAATTAATATAATATTTTTATTGTAAAATTGTTGGCGGAAAATATTAAAAAAAAAAAAGTAGAGAGTATAACACTGATAAAAGAAAAGAGAGAAAAAAGTAGAGAGTGGATAACACTGATAAAAAGAAAAGAGAGAGAATGGATGACAACAGTGAAAAAGAGAATATTTTATTATAAATGTGGGATCACAAATTTTTTTAAAAATAAGTTAAGTTTTAAGTTGGATGTTTGATTTGGTCTAAGTATAATTAAAATATGCAAGTTAATATAAATAAAAAACATTGATGTTACAAGTTAATTTAATTAAATCGCGACAGTTGCACATAAGAGTGGGTGATTGACTGATTGTTGGTTTTGTTGGATGGGTGTGGTGTTCTCATGTTGTGTGACGTGGAAATAAAATGTTGGAAGGAAAATATTTCTTAGACTGTGCAACGGTCGAAAACCATAAAATTAGCTAAAAAGATTTTTGGTTTAATAGCAATTAGAATGAACATAAGGTAATTAATAAAAATAAGAAATTATTAATTTATTTTTAAGCAAAAATTTGTGTAAGTCGGATGCATATAATGAATTTTATTTTTATTATTATTGTCATGCACATTTACTATCATTGTCATGCACGTGAATTATCAACATCACATTTACATATAATAATGCATGACAATGATAGTGCATCCGTATTACAATAATGATGAATGTGCATGTGAGTGATAGTAAAAATAGAGTTTATCGTATTTTATATCAATTTTATACATTAAATAAATTTAACTTTTTAAAAAAATCACTAAACAATTTTCTTTTGATAATTATATGACTTTTAGTAAATAAAAAGATAACATATTCATGGGTCATTATTTATTAAAGTAAAAATATTGACATTCGACTTCAAAATGAACTAAGGGGGTGTTTGGTTAACACATTTAGAGTTAAGGAATAACAATGAAAGGAGAGTCCGATAAAAAAACAATGAAAAGAGAGTGTGATATTTGGTTGAGGGGAATCAAATATTTGATATCTTAAAAGTGAGTAATTAAAGTCATAGATTCATTCCTCCCAAAATTGGGAGGAATGAAAATCATTCCTTTCTAAAATTTTATATATAATTTTTTAAAAATTTATTTTGCCTTTTAAATTATTTATTAATATTAATAATAATATTTAAAGTATGATTATTATATAATATATTTTTAATATTAAAAAGAGTTAATAATAATTTTAATTATCAATAATTTTTATTAAAATCAAACACTTTCTATGGTAATGATAATTAAATGCATACCATATAAACCAAATAAATCAACAATAATTAACATATCCATTACCATTCCTACTACTTTCAAACCTATTACCATTCCAATTCATCTCAACAAACCAAGCGTCCCCTAAGAGTAAGTCACACATGAATTCAAGTTCACACAATTTTTTTAAGTCTCGTTATTATATATATAAAATATAAAACAATTGCAATTCCTATGCATAATAAAAATATTTTACATATCTAACAATGATACTTAATTTTTTATTTTTTATTTTTATACGTAAATACGAATTTTACAGAAATATTTGGTGTATAATTTTATTAGATAACGTGTAATGTTATTGTACGGGCATTGCGTAAAAAAGCGAGGAAGAAGCAGATGTTGATGGGCCGGCGCATGCGTGTTGATGGGCCCAATGGCACGCCCACTGTCTTTTCGCTTTCTTATTCTTTTCAAACATAAGACAAACTCTCTTAACTCTGTCCCTTATTTTCCAGCACACCACCCAACTCCATTTAAACACTTCCATTTCCATTTAAATCTGAGTTCAAATAAATTTCTTTTTCAAATTATTAAAATATTTAATTTTATATATTATTCATTTCAAAATCACACAACAATGATATGTTATATGAACAACAGTGATATTTCATATGTACAAAAGTAATGCTTTGGAAAAAAAAAGGTTTCACGTGAATTTGGAGTCACAAAGGTTTTTGCCTTTCTCCTCTCTTTTTAATACTATAAATAAAGGTTACGTGAAATGATATCATGTAACACTGAACGTCATATGAATTTAATCTATGTATATTTTTTATTCTCTTTTCTTTTCGATTAGTTGATAATTTGTTTTCTCAGAGATGGTCACAAATATGGAACACAAATTTGCTCTCTTAATATTCTTTTAAAATAAATTATTTATATTAATTATGTTATAAAGTACACACATATTACGTTTAATTTCATAATTTCATTCTCCATCTCATTTACAAGTGCAAATTTAAAAAATTTGTTCACTATATAAAATTGATATTTTTACATTCATTTAGTAATATTATTATCTTTATAAAAAAATACCATAATATTCGTAAAATATTATGATATTATAAAATAAATTTAATAGTATTATTGAATTTAGGTGAATAAGATTCAAAGAAGAGTACACCCTCATTTACATATTTTAAACTAATTAACTAATAGATATTTATATGGCAACATTTTCGTGCATGAAACATTATTCAGTAGGTTTTGAAAGTCAATAACATTAATAGGCTTTTTTCTTACCGAAGAACTAATGAAATAAATAAATTAAGTTTAAAATAACAAAATTAAATATATTTTGTTTACTTAAACAAATGAATGATGAACAAGGCCATAAAAGTTATTAAAAAGTAAAAAGCAATTCTATATCCTGGAAAGTCGTTTAGCTTTATATACCATAGTTTTCCCAGTGGCTTTTTCGTTTGTCAAACAAAAAGGTCAAAAAGAAATAATAGGAATTTGATATCAATGATTGAAGTAGATAAAATTCAGACCTTATTTTGTCACGCTTTAAAAGCTTGTCATAAATACACAAACGTTCGTTTAGAAATGTGCACGATTTAAAACACATTATATATAAAATCTAATCAATATTTTTATTCATGATATGCCCCCTTTAACAAAGATCTAATATCTACGGAGACAAGAACTCTGTTTAAGGATTTAATTAATATAATAAAAATAAATTAATACAACTATCAATTTAATTTAATTACTATCTAATTACTTTAATAAAAATTAACAAATTAGTTTCAAGAAAAGAAAAATGTTGGGCTGATGAAAGTTGGGAATAGGATTTGTTTTGGGCCCTCTTGTATAATTTTTTTCCAAAAATTGCAATATTTGATGGTTGGTGTGTGTATCTATTAATGTTGGAGGGGTATGTAACCAAACTCCTATTTGATTTAAGGTAAAAATTTCTACGTAATTGGTGCAATTTTGACAAAAGTTTGATTCATTCAATAATTAACAAAAAAAAAAAAAAAAAACCAAAATATATAATGTGAAGTATTATTTTGCATGAAGAAAGATATTAGTTCATACAAAAGAAATTATCCCTTATCCCTTATTATACTAACAGAGAGTTTAGTTTGATGATGTGTCAATTGTTGGTGAAGTTTGATTATGTGTCATTTGTATAGTTAGCGTGATTACATGTATCATGATTTCAATGAATTAAAAGATATAGAATAATGTGACATTATTGACATGTAATAATTCTATTAGTTGAGGATTACATGTGGCATGTATTAATATGTGTATTTAAAAGGAACAGTTGACTCATATTTATTAGTAGGAGTTTTCACTGTTTCAATTATTTATTGTCAAATTTTTGTAATTTTAATTTATTATAACAATGTATCTTTATTGTACTTGTAGTAAGTTTTGAGTTCTGGGATGTTACACATTATCATATTTTATGTTGTAAAATTGAATTTTATGAATATTCCGCGTAAAATATATGCGGGATTTCATCTAGTTAGTTCATAGTTTGAACAATATTAACACATTTTTAATATACAACTAATATTTTTATTTATTTTTATCGGTAAATGTTAGTTTATTAGTTGTTAGTCAAGAATTTCTCCAAGCCACCTTATAACTCCAAATTCATTCCCAAACGGAATCGAATTCGTGTCTCCCACTAAAGTGAGGAACCAGGTGAGCTGCCACATGGTTACTAATCTTTTCTATTTTAAGAGTTTATACATTTCTTCACACTGAACATATACTTTTCGACCGCTCTTTTCTATGATTCGTATGAAATATAGAAAAACAGTTTAATTGATACTTTTTTAGTGCAAATTGGGTCAAAATTGACCAGTTGCACGACAATGCTAAAATCTTTCTATTGATTTAATTCTAATTCAATTTCAATTTAATTTTGGTTCATTTCTAAAAATATCGAATATTTTTAAAATTAAATTGAAATTGGATCAAAAATCCAATTGTACTATGTGTACCAATTGCATACAAGAATTTGTCAATTTTTTCTGCAATTAGGGAACCAAATTGAAACATTTGGTCTAGTAAGTGCCACAACAGTTTAACAATATCCATAACATTTTAGTCAATTAAAATTAAATATCCTATAAGACCACAAGACAAACATCTTTAAATCTGCTGTCTTTCTGTTGTATTATTATGGGAAAGTAATATTAACCTCGAAGACCACAAGACACGTCTTTAAATCTCCTGTCTTTATGGTTTAATCTCCTGCTTTTGTTACTAATAACAACATATAACAGAAATTATCAAGAGACCTAAATCCCATAGCATCATTTTTTTAAGTCCAAACCTTCATCTATTAAGAAAAGAAGAACTATCGAGAAGAGCTTCTAGAAATATCAGAGACTATCAACCCATTTTACTTGAATAATGTTGGTTAAGTGGACCTCTATTTTAAGAACTAATTCAATTCGTTTTATGAGACAGTATCACCCAAGTCTTAAACATTAATATTATTTTCAAGGTAAATAAAATAATATATTTTTCACACAAGTGGATAATATTTAGATTCTTGACAATATTTAATTTGCAAAAGTATTTATATTAAATTATTAATTATTCATATGTTCATTTTCTCCGCGCTTGCAATATGTTTATAAATCAAAATAATAAAGTACAAAGCCAACAAAAAAATATTAAAAAAGCAAACACACTCACTCAATAAAAACAACCATATAGCATAGGCATAGCCTAGCCAAAAATGACATGATTTAAGTAGGGGCACATTACACAACCTCCTCTCTTGTCTTCTCATCTCATCTTAAAACACACACTGAGTCGACTCAGCAAAGATGATCACCGGAGATGATTTCTACAAAGTGATGTGTGCAATGGTCCCACTTTACTTCGCAATGCTGGTGGCGTACGCCTCCGTGAAGTGGTGGCACATCTTCTCGCCGGAGCAGTGCTCCGGCATCAACCGGTTCGTGGCGGTTTTCGCTGTTCCCGTTTTGTCCTTCCACTTCATCGCGCAAAACAATCCGTACGAGATGGACACGAAATTCATATTGGCAGATACTCTGTCGAAAGCATTTGTGCTGACTTTGCTCTCCATATGGTGCATTTGTAAAGGCCAACTGGATTGGCTGATCACTCTTTTTCTGTTTCCACTCTGCCTAATACTTTGGTTATGGGCATTCCTTTGCTCGAAGCTATGTATGGCGACTTCACACGTACCCTCATGGTTCAACTCGTCGTTCTTCAATGCATTATTTGGTATGTTTTTCCTATTTTAATCTCCTATTTTATTTTATCGTAAGAATTTCATTAAATCTAAAAGTTTGAACTCATAAAAAAGTGTAGAATTTATTCATTTATATTAATATTTAATGCCATTATAATCCATTTTACTCATGGGTTGATCACGTCAACTTCATCAAGTGAGAACTGACGAGGCCCAACATATGTTTAATTTAAATGGATGGAATCGCTTTAAATATCATCTAAAAGTCCAAACTTACGTAGAGATGTAAAATTAATTTTTGTAAACAAATATCCTATTATACATATATTCACCTAAGTTCATTTCATTTTTGTCCATTTAAAGATGAGTTTGTCTTATGTAAAATAACTTTTTCTTGTAACTAATTAATCAGTAAAACAATTAATATTTTTTTAATGAAACAATGATCAAATCAAATTACATAGTAAAATTTTGTTACCTATAAATATATTAATCATGTATTTAATCTCTATTTTATATTTCAATATTTCGAGACGTTAAAGTTGTTTTTTAAAATTAAAATAAAACATAATTTTAAAATGAAGGATCTCATAACGAGCACATGAGATGCTTAATACATCAATGTCGCGTGTTAGACAAAGTGACAGAGTCCCTTCTAAATGAAATCCTAATGTCTTGATAATTAAGACACAAAAGCCTATATATCATCTTGTCATACGATATGATGTTATACTGGTGCAAAATTAATTTGTTACTATAATATACAGTAAAAACCTCCTAATCTATTAATAAAAGTTCATAATTAATTATACTATCGATCTGTTCACAGAATTTGACTAGTTCTTTTTTACACATTTTAAAAAAATATATATAATGAATAAAAAGTAAAGAAAATTTTAAGTTAATTAATGGTGTAAAGTATTATAAAATTTTAAAAAAATTGTTCGGAAAAATATAGAAACGTTTATCCAATTTTGATGGAGAGAGATTACTATATTATCACAAAATTTTTTAATTTAAGAGTTTCGGTTGAAAGCAAGGCGGGGAACATAAGTCAAACATAAAGGGGGCAGGAATAAAGTGAAATGAATATTTAACCTAAAAGATGTATGCAAAAGTTTGTATTGTAGCTACACCAAAAGGATACATAGGATGTGATAGTTCACTTTTATTTTGACCACTGTCCTCTGATGTTTCACATTGTCACTTTCACCTTGGATTCCTAGAATTTTAGAAAATTTAATTACCGCAATTCACCTTATTTTTTAAGTAGTTTTTACGTAAACCCGAGTTAATTATTTGAATTCTGTTTTCAATATTTCTGTTTAATATACAAAATTCACTCTTTAACATATAAAATATTCATTTTATATTTTTCTTTAAATTATTAAACAAAAAATTGTAGACTAAACAATTCCACTTCATCGTTCTGAATCATTATTGATGTTCAAATTTTAGATAAAGCACAAATCAAGAATCAATTGACTATAAATGCATAATATTATTTTTATGCTCTATTTTATTTTACACTTACATTATTAATGTTAAGAAAATCAGTAGAATTATTAAAATTGACATGTGAGAGAATTTAATATTGGTGCAGGTACACCCTACTGCTATTCCTCTTCGAATACAGAGCAGCCACCATACTGATCCAAACCCGGTTTCCGGGTCAAACCGCCGCCGCCATAACCAAGTTTCACATCGACAATGACGTCATCTCCCTCGACGGCCGGGACCCACTTTGCACCGACTCCGAGATCGACGACAACGGCCGCATCCGTGTACGCATCCGACGGTCCATATCTTCCGCGCCCCCATCATCCTCCATGGGCCTCACTCCCAGAGCATCAAATCTGTCGAACGCCGAAATCTTCTCCATCAACACACCTCACGAATTCGGGTTCGGGCACCGACCCATTAGCCCGCGGCTCTCGGGTTACGCCTCGTCGGATGCCTACTCGCTGCAGCCTACACCCAGGGCCTCCAATTTCAACGAACTCGATTCCACCGCCGCCAGCCCCACGACGGGGAAGGTTTTCCGGCAGCCGTCTCCGGCAGTGAAGATGGTTTGGGAGTCGCCTGCTAGTTGCGGTACGTGAAAATCTCATGTCAATTTTTTTGCCTTTATTTTGCATGGGGTTTATTTGATTCATTTATACTAATATATATATATATATATATATATATATATATATAATTAAAATCAGAATGTTTTTAATCAATTCATATTGAATAAATTATTAAATTAAAGAATTGCATATACTGATCATAAATAGTACTCCCTCCGTCCCAGGATAATCTTCACACTTTCCCTAGGCACGGAGATTAATAAAAGTTGCTTTTTGGTGATAAAGTGGTATGAGAGAGAATAAATTGTAGGGGTATTTTGGGTTGTTGACTTTTAAAAAGTGTAAGAGAATAAAGTGTAAGAAGATAAAGGGTTTGACTTTTAAGGGTATTAGTGTAAAAGTACTTTCCTTATTTGGGTGTGAAAATTATGTTGGGACGTCCAAATAAGAAAGTATGAAGATTATGTTGAGACGGAGGGAGTACTTATTTCGTTCCACAATTGACTACCCTCAAACTTTGTACGAATTTTTATATGGATTAATTGTGTAATAAAATTATTTTATAATGACATTTGGGTAAATAAAAGACACTTTCTATGCCCAATAAATCTATTTCTTTTTTTTTTCACGAGTTTTAATGAATATTAGTAGTTTATATATAAAATAAAAATGTGTAGTAGATATATGGTGCGTAGAGGGTGATGATAAAGTAGTGTGAGATAGAGTTATTTCTAAAAATGGAACGAAAATAAATTTAATGAACAAAACAATATGAAAAGTGGAAATAAATTTATTAGATTATAAAGTAGAATAAAATTATTTTTTTAGTTTTATTGTGATAAATAAAGAAAAGGAGATAATTATTTTCTTTAATAATATGAACACAATCTATTATTAGACGAACATCTTTTGTAAATTGATTATTTATTGCGGATGAATGAAGCATACTCTATGAAATTAATATCATTATAAAATAGTACTTTCTCCGTTACGGATTAACTTTCACTATTTGGTGAACATGTAAAATAAGATAATTGAATAATGAATTGAGTTTTTGGGGTAATTTTGTGAATATTTATATATAAAGTAAGAAATAAATTTAATTGTGTGTGTGATTCTAAAGGTAATAATATTTTGTGTAAAATTAATAATATTGTGAAGATTAAATTCATGGTGAATTTTCTATTCTTGAGATGTATCAACGGGGGAATAGTACACTGTTGTCATGTGGTCTACGTACAAAAGATAATTTACATTAATAATTAAAATATTAATTTATGAGACTTTAGGTATTTTGTACATCCAGCTTAAGTTATTCGATTTAAAACATTCAAAAAATTGGAAGTAAGACCCGTAGGTTAGGACCTAGGGGTAGGCTAGGAATGCAAAGAGAAGTAGGTATGTGTAGGGCTTGCATGTACATTTTCGTCACAAGCTGCTCTGAACCCTTGCTTTCATTCTGTCAATACTTTGTCTCAACAGACAAGAATTGACCCGACTACATTGATGCCCCCTTATTCATATTATTCACTTTAAATTTTAAAAATAAATAGATTTTTTTATGGAAAACAATGTACTAATAAATTGGATATTCTGTCATTTTTTATTGTTTTAAAGCAAATCGACTGATGAGAGTAATATTATTAATGGTGTCTGAATTCAATATGAGATTTAGGGTTTATTTCTTAAAATTTTATAAATAACTTTTAATATTATTTTTTAAAAAATTGTGAGGGATAATATTTGTAAAAAAATGATTTTACCTAATTTTGTGGTGTTTGAAGAAACACCACACCACCTATCAACTTTTGAATTGGACGTTGAATGAATATGTACTAGATTTGTCGAGGTGATTCTATCTTTTCCTATTTTTTTCATCACTTTCGACTAGCAAACTAATTTTATTATTTCAAACGCTTTACTTAGTTAAATAAAGATAATAAAGAGATCAAATTACATAGAATGATTTTTATACGCAAATAATTTTTGCTTGCAACCGAAGCAAATTAAACCTTTAAATCTTATATATGCTCTTATAATAATTAATTCGATTTTATTACATAGTAATTGCAATTTTTATTTATTTTTTGTTGCATTTTACTTTGAAGTCCCTTCATTGATTAATTAATCTCTCATTTTGTGCCAAGGAAAATAGTTTTTGTCACGTGAAAGAGAGAAATTGAAGGATGCAAAAACAAAATGTTTTCTACCTTTTCTTTTTAAATATGTTTTCCTTTTTGCTCTTTTCTCAGTTTTTGCCTTTTTGTGGTGGTTAGATTTTAGTATATATAAACATGGTGGGGTGGGGGTGGAAACTTTTATTAATGGGTTACATTATAACAAAAAAGCACGTGTGCTATAATTGGGATTTGATATGTGAGATTTCAATGATTGCTCATTTGAATTTTATGGAATAAAAACAGTTTGATGATTTTCTCCACTATATGTTTTTCCTCAATCAACTTTAGTAACATTCCAATGTAATTATAGTATTAATTACATTTTACCCCCACCTCTAATTACAATCATAAGAACTTGCCTCGATATATATATATTTTTAATTTTGATTCTTTTTCTCCCTATTTGTTTCTCTCTCTTTACCAAATTTGGGTCTTTGACTCAATATGTTAATTTATCTTTTATAAACCTGCAACCTAAAATATTAATATTAATTATTTTTCATTGTATATTATTATTATCAAATTAAACATGTTAATAATATATTTTTTTGACGGGAACATGTTAATAATATAAATAATATTGTTTAAATATATATATATATATATATATATATATATAATACAATTAAATTTTGCAAATTTCACGTTCATAGTATGCCTTGTCAAATCATTTACCATTTCATACCATAACGATGAAAACATAAATTTATCTAAAATTTAAATTACTATGATAATAGAAATATTTATTAATTAGTCAGTCTTGATCTTTATTTTAATTTATATTTTATTTTAGTAATTCATAGTGATGTATATGTGTTTATAGTCACTAAAATGTATATATGTAATTCATGTGTGTGGTGCACGAGTGTTATACGAGAATATAATTTTATTTAGTACGTATCTTCAGATAACGATTGTGAAATCTTATCAACAAGAATTATAATATTTATTATGATAGTGGTCTATTTCGTAATGTATATTTTTTTATCAGCAATAATTAACATAATTAAAAAAGACTACACTTCTTTTTCGAAAAGAAAAGACTGCACTTCTAAAATAATGAATATAATGCACTAATGAAAGTGCACCAGGTCTAGGTGCACTTATTACACCCGTGGTGACATACCTCGACAAATCAATTATTAATTGGTGATGTTGTGAAATTAAGAATTGTTTTTTTTTTTTTAACAAATTAAGAATTGTTTTTAATTGCTTTTGATGGGTAATCCACCATCTCATCAAAAAGATGTAAAAAAAAAACCATTGATATTTAATTATTTATATCTCCATCTATTGAATTGAATAAAAAACTAAAATTGATTGATATTTAATTATTTATTTATGCAGAGAAAGATCTTAGCTTCAGAGACTGCACAAAAATTGAAGTGGAGGAGGAATCAGAGAGAACCAATCAGGAAATGCCACGTGCCCTGGTGATGTTGAGGCTTATACTGATTGTGGTTGGAAGAAAACTTTCTCGTAATCCAAATACATATTCCAGTGTGCTAGGCCTACTATGGTCCCTAATCTCTTTTAAGTAGGTCAATTATACCTACACACATTCTTAGTGTTTTTAGATTATAGTATTATATATATAAGAAAATATATAAATTTATATATACTATATGCTAATTAAATATGGATTAACAAATTTTAATGGTTTAATGAACAGGTGGAATGTGGGGATGCCAAGTTTGGTTAAATATTCAATCAAAATCATTTCTGATGCAGGGCTAGGGATGGCCATGTTCAGCTTGGGTATGTTTACGCTAATTAATTACTTCTACTTTTCCTTATTATAACTGTTAAACTTATTAATATTTTTATTATTACTTTTCAAAATATAGTTTTGATTTTTAAAATTCAGAACTACAATCCCCATCACTCTAGGATTCTAGCTTTTAATTTAAAGGGTTAATATCAATTTGGTATTATGATCCTTTTATCAATTTGTATGTATATTTTTTTATCAAATTGCAATTCGATTGCAACCTATATTATATTTATTATATTTTAAGTTGCATGCAATCGATTAATTTTATATAGTATATATTGCAATAAGATAATCAAATTTGTACAAATTGCAAATTAATAAAAGATCGTAATACAACTTGTAAATTGTTATTAACCCTATATATAATTATGTTATGTTATGTTCATCAATTTGCAACGTGTCATATAGTCTTTTATTCAATTGACATTTATACTATACGAAATTTGACCGATTGTAACCTAAAATACAATATAGGTTGCAATCGATAATTTTGTATAGTATAGCTTACAATCGGATAAAACAATTGTAAAATTGATAAAAAAATTACTATTAAATATATTGTAAATTAATATTAACTCTAATTTAAATATATTTCATTGTATTTTATTTATACATGTGGATAGTCACACAAGATACACCAAACACAAAAATACTGAATGTTTCAAGTCTCAACTAATTAAAAATTGACAATTATAATAAGGCACTAATTAATAGTTACTCCGTTGAATTTTAGTATGCCCAAATTCTTTTATACTGATTTTAAAAAATATTAATAGTTTATATATAAAGTAGATATTTTGAAGGGTATTTTGGGATATTGTGAGGTTCATTTATTAATAAAATGATTGTTTATCAATAAAAATTTAAATAATATTTAAAGTGATATTTGAAGAGTAGAAATAAAGTGTGATATTGCATTTTTACTATGTGCACATGAAATTGGATGGATAAAAAAACAACCATACTAAAATTAGATCGATAGAGTAATGCATTATTTCCCAAACGTGCTTCCATGTTGTATCCTCCTAGACAAATAATAGTTTTGTTTTTGTTTTTTGTTTTTTTAAGCACGGTGAGTTATCTTTGTTTCGCTTTTGATTCTATCAACTTTCATGAATTAAAATATTCTTATAATTTTTATTTTTTGACATTTTAGTTTGAATCGAATGCAAAAGTAAAATATTCAGTTGATCAATCGGATCCTTTCTCATAAAAAAATCATACTATGTTATGTCAGCATTAATCAAAATTTTCACCTCCTATACCGGATCAAAATGTAAAAAATTAAAAATTACAGAACTATATATATTTAATTAATTCGTGAAAGTTGATAGGAATAAATCAAAATATGAATAATTAAAAAAACCATTTTCCTAAATAAGAGTATTATATATTGGTACAACTTAATTGATGAGTTTAAAAATGATGTGGGCGTGCAGGGCTGTTCATGGCACTTCAGCCTCGAATAATAGCTTGTGGCACAAAAATGGCGGCGATATCTATGGCTATTCGTTTCGTAGCCGGCCCTATGGTAATGTCCGCCGCCTCTGCCGCCGTGGGCCTCAAAGCTGATCATTTTCATGCAGCCATTGTTCAGGTATGTAACACTTTTTACGGTTTTACCTACATTAATTTATTTATTTGTTCCTTATCATTTTTTTAATTCTGTGTCCATATATATATATATTTATATATAGTACTACGAATGCATGTTAATATAGGAAAATTGTAGCTTTGGTCCCATTAGAATTTAATTTTTCAATGACAATGTTAATCACACATTCTTTTTTGGTCCTTTTCTTTTGCAAAAATAGTCTCCACCATTAGTTTTTAGGATCAAAACTGCAATTTTAGTTTATTTTCTTGAGACCAAAACTACAATTCATCATTCTCTTGGGACCAAAACTGCAATTTTCTTGGGACTAAAAATGTCGAAAAAATTATGGGACCAAAAGTATCAAAAAAGTGATCATTTTGCAGACCACCCATTCTTTTGGGACAAAAAAATACAATTTATCCCGTTAATATATGTGAAATACACTTTTCCTGTTTTACACACATAATTTAGCATGAGTAATAGAAATTAATGACGTATATATAGTTGTAAACTGTAACTAATAAAAGGTAAATGTATAATAAATTAGTAAAACACACAACTCATGAAAGATTAATTGAATCAAGATTTTCTGGTTTATGTTGTGTACCTTGTTTGGCCAGATATTTTAATTTCGTGAAATCCAACAATAAAATTAATTCACTCCAAATTAAATTCCTAAAATTATATAATATATATCAAAGTATTGAGTAAGTCTAATGTGCAACCGTCTCACGATGAGACTGAGTGTAATTAGGAATGACGTTTTAATATTTTAGAAGAAATAATTATTAATTTATATTAGTTTATATATACTCTGACCGAGTGAGATTTTTCTTTATTTTGTATTTTGTTTCTTAGTGCGAATAAATATTTTCTGGACAATATTGTTAATTTCACTTTTGTTTGAATTTCTTGGCTGATTTTTTAGGCAGCTCTTCCCCAGGGAATTGTCCCATTTGTATTTGCACGAGAATATGGATTACACCCTGACATACTGAGTACTGGGTAAACTCTTATTTTATTTTCGATTTTTTAATTCAAAAACTTATTTTGAGTATTTCTTATTGAAATTAATAAAAAAAGTAATCCTGTTGCAGGGTCATATTTGGAATGCTGGTTTCGTTACCAGTAACCCTTCTCTATTACATATTGCTGGGCTTATGAAGGAAAACACAAATAGAGTTAAAGGTGGAAAACCATTTCTGATTATCTTTTCTCTGACAATGTATGAGTACATATCTAACTCTAAATTTCATAAATCATGATTTTCAATGTATACACTACTCTAAATCATCCGTATTTAATTATGGAAGTAAAAATAAACAAACTAAATAATATACAATTCAAGATATATCATTAAAAGTTCATTAATTTGACATCAATTATTTGATTTGTAAAAACATGTTTAGAATATAAAATTATTTTGGCAAAAATTGTTAATTCTTTATTGTTTGACAAGAATACTTATTATGATAATTTTGAAGGTCCTCAAAGACATCATAAAATATATATATATATATATATATATATATATATATATGAGACAAACAAGTACACAGATCTTATATGCAATATTGCACAGATCAAAATCTCTGCAATATGTCTTAATATACACCAGTTTTTTTTTCTTCTTCCTCTCTACCATTTTCAATGCGTAAACTTTTTTATTCTCCATTTTTTCAGATTCTTGTTAGTATTTTTTCATCTTTGGTTTCAATTAAATATGATTTTTTTGTTTTTTATTATGTTCTTTATCTTTTAAATTTAAGTTATAATATTCGCGCTTCATATTGGTTTTTCATATACTAACACACTTTTATTCATGCAGTAACATTTATGTGTTCATATAATACTCTATTTTTAAATATCTTATATTTATTACTATAAGGACAAATATGTGTTTATATACATATATTTGTCCTCATATTAACACAGACATGAGAGTGTGTTATTTTGATTGCCTTTGCGTGATTTTTGAACCGTTAGTTTTCTGCTCCTTTTAAATGTGCCAATATTGTGTAACATGTATTAACTATATATATATTTGAAATATTACATTTTGTAATTGAAAGCTATATATTTATGGAGAAGCAGGTGGTTTGGTTGGATTCATGTGGATGATTCCATATATGTTCAATCCACATAAATAATTTTCAACCCTAATTTTCTGGCCCAATAACGCAGTCTATTTGTGGCCCAATGTGCTCCCAAAAATCACATTATGTGTTTATATTCCAAATAAAATGTAAAAATAGTATAATTAGCTGTGAATACCAACCAAAGTATAATTAACCGTTGAAACTTAAAATTAAAGAAGCTTGTATAGCTTCAATCATTATAAAAATTAAATTACCCACTACACTCTAACTAATAAAAAATTAAAACTAAACTAAAAATATTAAAATTATCTAATATGTGTAGTATATAAGGAGATAGTGGGTGGGAAAAGCTCCCCATTCAATGTTTTTAAAACCGGACCGTCCGAATCGGCACAATGAATCAAGTTCTTGGTCCAACCGGTTGAACCGTTGTAAAAATCGAATAACTCGAATATTTATTTATTTATATATTTATGTATAATATATATCAATATGTTATAAATATTATAGATATTCATAAAGACATAACATAAAATTCAATATTATAACAAAATATTGCATAAGATTAACGTTGTATGCAAAAATTAAAACTTGAGACTATATGTCCATAAAAATAAAATCTAAAATTTAAATTTTTACAATTAAAAATAACTCAAGCAATTTTTTCAACCAAAATCAATCCAAAAATGCTAAAAATTAATTTTTTTTTAAAAATCCAAAAACCGGGTCATAGGTTGAACCGGGTTTTTGGCGTTCTTACCGGTTTTTCTAAGAACCGGTATGCGTAAAGAATCGGATCGACACCGTGACCGGTTCCGATTAAACCGGTCAAACCGCCGTCCGGTCCGGTTTTCAAAACACAGCCCCCATTGGCTTGCCCTAGAAAATGAGTAAACTGCCCCTCTGTCTGCGACTCGGTTTCTTTTTATGAACCCAAAATCGCTGATTTGCTTCAGCGCTTTTCTTTTCTCTTGTCAAGCAAAGTGTATTTTTTTCTGTTCAATTGTGGGGTCCTCATTTGCAATTGACTTGCTGCTTGGTTTGTTCACAAATTGAGAGAAACCTTCTCTCCCATCAATCGTGCCTTGAAATCAAAGTTGTTCATTTCTCACGTTTGACCATTAAATACAGCCTTTTAATTGACATTTTGGACAGTGATTTGGGCTTGATAAATGGGCTTTAATTTTCTTTTTCTTTTCTATTTTAATTCTTGAGCCAAATTGCAATTTTTTCTCGTAATTTTGCTCGACTCTTTAGTTTTTTTTTAACTGACCTCACAAAATAATAGACTCTTATTTTGCTTCTACAAATGTTCATTTCCTACAAAATAAATAAAATACTACCTTTCTCGATAATTAAACATAATTAATCAATTTAGTGACATGAAATCTTATAAAATTAAGCAAATAAAATTCATAAATTTCTTGCAACCATAACACTAATCAATTACCATAGACTTTAGGCTACACGGACAATTATAATACTTTTAAAAGTGTTACCTATTAGAAATAGGTAACACCTTATACCTATACAGTAATATTAATTTTTGGACGTTATAACTTATGTTGTAACTTATAGTGCACCAACTGGTTTATCGGTTGGGCATGCCAATTCTCTCTAAAGTATGTGCACATCCATCATGAGACATCTATGTCTTTTTATTGAGAATGAAAATAAAATTGACTTTTCCCCTATACCTCCAAGAAATGTCACCATGTTGGTTACATCATTGGTGTTGTGCTCTAATTTAAAAAAAAGAGATATAAAAAAGTTTGTTATTGGTGGTGGAGGGGAATGATTGATAAGAAATGATGGTAGATAAGGAAAACGTTAATCATAATGAGTAATGATTACCTTATTTAGAAGGAAAAATAATGTCATTCACTATCTTTTATTCTCGTTAATCACCACAATTATTTTATACTAATTCTCATTTCCTGGCCATTGAAAAATTTCCAAAAAGCGACTCCCTAGTATCTTAATTGTGAGAACCAGTATACCTTCTACGAGTATGATACAGAAACCAATCTTAATATTCCATTCTCAATAATCATTGATTGGGGCTACTTTAAAAACCATGTCATATGTATAGAATATAGTCATGTGAGATTCTTACATTCTCAATGAAGAAATTAGTTAATGGGAACACATAAATGATGAAATTTCTTCATCACCCTTTCGTTACGCTAAGCAATTTTTGTCTTTATTTTGGAAAATTTTGGTCTTGGAAGAGCTCAATTTAATGAAAATTTCTTAAGGCTCCGTTTGTTTTGGGATTCACACGAATAAAAATAGGACTTTTCGGCCCTCATCCTATACGAGTTGGGGAGATTTCAAATCTCATACTCCATCTGCACCTATAAAACTTATTATTACTCTTTTCAATAAAATTCACTTTATACATTTAAAAAATACCTATAAATCTATTTTTACGCTTCCCAATAAAATAATTATTTTATTTTCTCCCACTCAATCATTACTCACATCATCATTTTTCTTCCACTCATCCTTTCTCTTTCCCACTTTATTCTTACACAATACAATATCAATCTACTCCCTTCGTCCCAAGAAGTTATGCACATTTTCTTTTTCGTTTGTCCCAACAAGTTATGCACACTCCTAAAAAGAAAAATCATATGTAATGGCATATAACACATGAAATCCATGAATCAACACAAATGAATGAGTCATATAGTTAGTAAATCCAATGAGATAAATCAAGATTTCTTGCAAAAATATTAAATCACAAACCCTAAATTATTTTGGGTTTCAAAAGCAACATTTGGAGCACCATATTACCAAGAATAACAGAGAAATAAAAGAAAGGAGAAAACACCTTTAACGTAAAAGAAGTAAGATTAAATTCCTCACTTTTTATTTATTTATTTAAAACACCTTTAACGTAAAAGAAGTAAGATTAAATTCCCCACTTTTTATTTATTTATTTATTTTTTAAGAAAACACATTTGGAACAAAGACGTGAAATAAAATATTCTTTTGTTTCTTACCTCTAAAAGATTTGCACCTTCAATGGTGCTGAGAATATCAGGTTATTCAAAGAAATTTAGAGAGAGAAAATGGAGAGAGAAGAGGCAGAGAAGAGACGCTGAGAAGGAGAAGAAGAAGAAATGAGATTTGAAAAGACTCTGTGTATTCTTATGTCCGATTAAAATATATTTTTAATTAATTATTTATTTATTTAAAACCCTTGAAAAGAAATGACTAATTCAAAATAAATTTTAAATTTATCTTAAATTTTAAATTTTATCCTTATTTCTTTATTTGACTTAGTCTTTGATAGATTTTTATTTTAATTTCTTTTTAGGGACGGTCTTGTGTGAGACCGTCTCATGCATGAGACGGACATGAGACGGAGTCACTTTTAATAAATTGTTATCACTTTTTCATACATTGTTATCACTTTTAATAAATTGTTATCACTTTTCAATTTGTTATCACTTTAATACTAATTTGTATCACTTTTTTAAAAAGTGATAACAATTTATTAAAAAGTGATTAGGTCATACATGAGACGGTCTCATACAAGTTTTTGCCTTCTTTTTAATAATCTTACTTTCTCTTTCCTTATTTTTTTACAAAAAAATATTTTGACAATATCTTTAATCTCTCTAACGCCATTCTAATAATAATTTTTTTCTCTCTCTTTTATTTTTTAGGTTATATATATATATAAAATTAATTATCTTATTATAAATAAATTTTCATTATACTTCATTTCAAATTTAACTTATCTATTATCCTTGTTCACTTGTGTCAAGTGAGTCGTGCCATTTCCTCAATAGGCTACCCTACAAAACTATTTAATACTTCATTGAAAGTATTAGTTCTTAAATTGCATAAATTATAAGCTCTTTTAAGAACTAGGTGATAAATTCACAATTTAATACTTAGTAAAATAATTAAATTGGAAAAATATGAATACAAATTTTCTAAAAATGGGGTGTTTCAAAATGTGCAAGCAAAATTTCGTATGAGACAATATATGAAATGATTGAGACTATTTTGAAACACATGGATATCCCGTGGGACCAAAAGTGCGATTAACTCATTATTTCGAGGACAATTATACTAACAGGGATTTAGATTATTTTTATCCTTTAACTTTTTACCTTTATTGAAATAATTTTCTAATTATCTACTTTATCAATTTAGTCCACTATGTTTACTTATTTTGTCAATTTAGTCATCTTACTTTTCACCTTTATTGAAAAGATTCTCTAATTATCTACTTTATCAATTTAGTCCACTATGTTTACATATTTTGTCAATTTAGTCCATTATGTTTATATATTTTACTAATTTAGTCCAAATTAGGCGGAAAACACATTAAACGATAACATTTTGATCACGTGCGACCAAATTCCGGCATTTGTGGTACGTGTCTTTGTATTTGTATTATTTATTATGAATATATGCATTTGTGATACGTGTTTTTGTATTCTCTTCAGCGTGATCTTTGTGATGGGACGTGTTTTTGTATTCTCTTCAGCGTGATCTTTGTGATGGGATTTTTGTCTATTCTCTTTTTGTCTGGACTTTGTGTCTCAATTTTTGTGGTAGTTATATATTTTAGTGACTTTATACTTCTTTTGTGATAATTTTTACTTATTTTGTATTTTTTCAGGTGCTAATTTTATATTTGTGCATATGCAATGACTTTGTGTCTTTTTCAGGTAAATTAGGGTCGTGATGAATTTTTGCTGAATCCAATTTAAATTTTTTTGCAAGAAATATGACCAAAAAAAAAGTAGGAATTGTTGGGGTTGGGCCCCTATTTTATTTTGTTCAAGGAATATGACCAATAATATATTAAAAATAATATAAAATAACTAATTTGGACTAAATTGACAAAATATATAAACATAGTGGACTAAATTGATAAAGTAGATAATTAGAGGACCATTTCAATAAAGGTGAAAAGTTAGAGAACTAAATTGACAAAATATATAAACATAGTGGACTAAATTGATAAAGTAGATAATTAAAGAACCATTTCAATAAAGGTGAAAAGTTAGAGAACGAAAATAATCTAAATCCCATACTAACATGTTCAAGTACATGCATTATTGTGTTTCTTCATCACCTTTTCGTTACGCTAAGCAATTTTTGTCTTTATTTTGGAAAATTTTGGTCTTGGAAGAGCTCAAGTTGTGATCCCTGTCTTCTCTCAGGTCAACATCTGTCTCTTCTACCAATTGCTCTTACAGAAATAGTGGTAGTAATCGCTTTTAATTAATTAGCCATTTCTATATTTATCAGATTAAATGAGAGAGCTTTAGGTTGCGTTTGTTGTGGGACTCACATGGATGGAAATATGATTTTTCGATCCTCATCCTATACGAGTTAGGGATTTAAAATTCATATTTCAAATTTCTTACTCTATCCACACCTATAAACCTATCATTACTCTTCCCAATAAAATTTATTTTATACATTTAAAAAAATACCTATAAATCTATTTTTACGTTTCTCAATAAAATAATTATTCTATCTTCTCTTATAAATCTATTTTTACGTTTCTCAATAAAATAATTATTTTATCTTCTCTCACTCAATCATTACTCACATCTCACTTTTCTTCCACTCATCCTTTCTTTTTCCCACTTTATTCGTACACAATACAATAAAATAATACTCCCTTCGTCCCATAAAAGTTTTCACATTTTTTTCGTCTGCTTTCATTATAAGTTTCACATCTTTAAAATGGAAAATCCTTTATAAACTTCAGGGTAAATTGCAATTTTGGTCCCAAGAGAATGAGTGGTTTGCAAAATGATAATTTTTTTATACTTTTGGTCCTGTAGTTTTTTTGACATTTTTAGTCCCAAGAAAATTGTAGTTTTAGTCTCAAGAGAATGATAAATTGCAGTTTTGGTCCCGAGAGAATTAAATAAAATTGCAGTTTTGGTCCTAAAAATAATGGTCGGGACTATTTTTGTAAAAAAAGACCAAAAATAACGTGGGACTAACATTGTTGTTGAAAAATTCTCATGGGGACCAAAACTACAATTTTCCCATAAACTTCACCATTACAATTTTTACTAATTTACACAAATGTCATTACTTTTTACTCTCACATACACATAAGCTGAATAAAGTTTTTTTACTTTATAAATAAAAATTTACAAAATTATCCCTCAAAACCTCAATCATTACTCTTTTAAAAGTGTGTGTCCTCCTACATATGAAAGCTTTTTCAGACGGAGGAAGTACAATATCAATCTATTAAATATTGATTTGACATAAAACAAATCCCATTCTACTAAAATCTCAAAAATACATACTTTATTATTAATCAAAGATTTTACATCCCATAGATTTAAAGTCATGACTTCCCACACTTAAATTCCAAAGCAAACGTAGCCTTAATTATTTTGCGTATATCCTAAGGCACTATGGTGAATCATCTTATACTTATCTCATATATATTGTGGACATATTATACGTACCATCACCAATTCCAACCAATAAAATTGTGGTCGTTGCAGAATCGAAGTCTTCGTTATCGTTATTGTCTTCTTTCATGCAATTGTGACTATTGCTTTTAATTAATTTTTTTTTTTTTGAAAAGGCAAATAAAGTTCCATTAAATTGAGTACAAGGGGTATTTAACCCATGGTACAAGAATTACGAGATCGAGTTTAAACAGGACCAAGGATCTCCTAGCCAAGAACTAATTGGGAAATTAAGAAGAGAAGATTCCTTACAAGACACCTAATGCCAAATCCTAATTTTAAGAATTGAAATCACCCTGTCTAGGAGATAAGATGAGTTGTTGAAGACTACATCATTTCTGAGGTTCCAAAGAGACCATACCATACCAATCCAAATTGTGATTGCCACCTTCTTCATTTTGCCGTTGCCCATACTTTCCGAAAATTGGAGGAAGTTAATCACCGGGTCAACATGTATGATCACCTTCAATCCAAGCCATTGGAAAATATTGTGCCACACATAGGAGGAAGACTTTTAATTAATTTTAAAATATTTAAATCTTAATTTTTGAGTTTTTTAATTTAAATTACGAGGAAAATAAGAGGGCATCAATTATACACATAAGACGTTTATTTTCGGATTTTGAACAATAAAAAATAAAACGGAGGGAGTATTAATTTCATAACATGCGATATTACACATAAGATCAACTCATTAATGAAAAGAACTTATCATCTATACGAAAGTCGTAATTTTGAAAACTATATAAAAATAAAAAATTACGTACTTATATCCAGACAACACATGTCCAATTATTTTCTATGGTCCACGTGTCCATTTTAATTTACTCCAAATTATTTTCCTCTTTTGAAAATGAAAGCATGCATAACCGGTGCTCTATATATAGTGCCCATATGAATCTTCCTTCCTATATTATACAAACAATCAGTTTTGTTTTTGTTAATTCATTCCAAGTTTTTTTATTGCAAATGATGATGAGTGGTTCAAATCCAACTCATTCCCCTCTACTCTGCCTCATTATTTTCTCTGCTTTGTCCTTCCAATTAAGCTTTTGTATTGGCAACAACACCATTTTATGCCCAGAAATCGAAAAACAGTCACTATTAAGTTTCAAACAATCTTTGAAAGATCCAAATAATGAACTGTCTTCATGGGATGGTGCCACACTCAATTGTTGCGAGTGGAAGGGTGTGATTTGCCATAACTTGACAAGTCAAGTTCACCGACTCCATCTTCATGGTTTAGAGGGCAAAATAAATCCATCTCTGCTGAATCTGAAATATCTGACACATCTCGACCTCAGTGGAAATGCCTTCTCTGGAGAAACAATCCCTTCTTTCATTGGATCATTGGCCAACCTCCAGTATTTGAATTTATCCGGCTCCGGCTTTCATGGCCAGGTTCCCCATACTCTTGGAAATCTTTCAAATCTACACACTTTAGATTTGAATGGTTATGGCCTGGTTGTTGACAGCCTTGAATGGGCAAGAGGGCTTTCTCAGTTGGAGTATCTCAACATGAATTCAGTGAACCTCAGCAAAACAACAAACAATTGGGCACAGGTGATTACCTCCCTCCCTTCTTTGATAGAATTACATTTCGAAAATTGTAGTCTTCATTACATGGCTCCTCCCAATATTACTACTTCTCTTAAACACCTCTATCTCTCTTTTAACTTTCTGTCCTCTATATCCATCCCGCGATGGATTTTTCAATTCAACAACCTTCTTTCTCTTGATCTAGGTGTAAACTCTTTTGATGGACCAATTCCAACTATTAGTAATGCCACCAAACTTCAGTATATTAGTCTTTATTCTAATAAGTTTAATTCTAGTATTCCAAACTGGTTCTCTCTTTGTAAAGACTTGGAGGTTCTTTATTTGTCTGGAAATCAGCTTTCCGGAAAAATACCAAAAGAAATTTCTAAGTTGTGCAAATTAAAGAGCTTGCTCTTATCCTACAATAATTTAGAAGGGGACATATCAGACTCATTTGGAGATATGTCAGAGTGCTTCTTAGAAGCTTTGGAAATTCTAGATTTGTCTGGTAATAAACTTTCTGGTCATCTCACAAATCAATTCGGAGAGTTTAAGAGTATTCAGTATCTTAAACTTGGCCAAAACTCATTTCATGGTGTAATTCCAGCTAATATAGGAAACTTATCATCTTTGGAAAACTTTTACTTGCACAATAACATGTTTACTGGAACACTTCCTGAGAGTTTGGGTCAACTTTTAAATTTACGAATACTTTACGTCGATTTTAACATGCTGGAAGGTGTTGTGTCCGAATCCCATTTTGCCAACCTCACTAAGTTAGAGTATCTTTCAGCCTCTGGCAATCACTTGACTCTAAAAGTAAGCCCAAATTGGAATCCATCCTTCCAACTTACATCTCTCGGACTGGGGTCATGGAACTTGGGGGTAGGCGCTAAGATTCCGTCATGGCTCGAGAAGCAGAAGAATCTTTATCATCTTGATTTATCTAATACTGGAATCTCAGGCAGTGTTCCTAGCTGGTTTTGGAACATCTCATTTTTGGATCTGAGTCATAACAATCTCAATGGCAAAATTCCATACTTATTTGGCAATGAGTATGTCTTCCTAGAGTCTAACCAATTCAGTGGTTCATTACCTCGAATTGGCGACATTATGGGGGACTTTGATCTCTCTAATAACTTATTATCAGGAGGTATATCTGACCTTCTCTGTGACAACACATATGAGACCTATGGACTGCTTAGTCTCCATTTAGGAGGAAATCAACTAAGCGGCGAATTACCTGCAGATTGCTGGATTAAATGGCCTTCATTGAGATATCTTGATCTAGACAACAACAACTTATTTGGAAGCATCCCAAATTCCATAGGGTATCTTGCAAATCTGCAGAAATTGAAGCTATATGGCAACAGGCTTTCTGGCAACATACCTTTTTCGATGCATAAGTGCACGGATTTGGTGATGATAAATGTTGCTGATAATGATCTTGACGGAGGCGTACTAGCATGGATGGGGACATACCTAGTGCAGTTAAGGTTTCTCATCCTGCGATCAAACAAGCTGAGTGGTGACATTCCTTCAGAGATGTGCAGGCTAAATTCTCTTCAAATCTTGGATCTTTCAGATAATAAATTTTCGGGAAAAATACCGAGGTGCCTTTATAATTTTACTGCAATGGCTACAAAAAGTTTTTATCCACTTAGATTCTCTTACCATCCAATCTTAGTAGACAGTGCATCAGTAATAATCAAAGGAAGAGAACTAGAATATGGAAGCACTCTTGACTTGGTTACTGACGTTAACCTTTCCAAGAACAAACTCTCTGGAGATATTCCCAAGCAGTTGACAAGTTTAGTGGAATTGAGATCATTGAACTTGTCACAAAATCGGTTGACAGGTTCCATCCCAGACAATATAGGAGATATGAAGCAATTGGAATCTCTTGATTTCTCAAGAAACGAACTGTCGGGCCAGATTCCAAATAGCTTCAAACTTCTATCTTTTTGGGACATTTGAACCTTTCACATAATGAGTTAACAGGGAGAATACCAGAAAGCACCCAAATTCGAGGCTTTGACGCTTCCAGGATTTTCCGGCAACAATCTGTGTGGCCCTCCGTTAACAATTACGTGCAGCGGTGATGGTGATGGACAGAAAGAGGAGAACGAAGACGAAGAAGGTGGAGATGAATCCAACACTGATTGGCTTTATGTGGTGGTATCTTTGGGATATGCAGTGGGATTTTCGGCAGTGTGTAGTGCGTTGGTGTTGAATAAGTCATGGAGAGAAGCCTATTTTGGGTTGTTGGAAAGGATTTGGGATGAGTTGTATGTGTATGTGCACATTAAGTGGAATAAACTCACCAAACCATCGCATCCAACTTCTAGATACAACTAATCAAGGCTGCATGCACCTCTTATGAAATAGTGTTTATTGTTTATTTTGTTGCTGCTTTTTGTGTGTGGAGATAATATGTTATCACCAAATTGTCTTAGTTGGAAAATGTATTGAATGAATATGTGAAGTATGTTAAATAGTTTACTATTTGAAATTATGATCTTGTTAACCATAATTCATACTATGTTCTGTCTTGTTTCCTTTTGAACTACATGCACCTTAGATGAAATGAAAATATATTATAGGCCCAATTAATATAGCCAACCGGATACAGGTCGATTCTTGTAGGTGACCATTTTAATGTGTATAAATTTATAATCAGAGGCTCTGCTCTCTTTAGAGGAACATTAAGAAAATATTGTGTAAAATTTTGTTTAATTTTTCGAAAATGTGTATTCTATTTAGAGTCGGGTAGAAATAAGCTTTTTCTGTGGTGCTGGAGCTGTAAAACTTTTGGAAGTCATAAAATATTCAAGGGTTGATTCAATGTTTAAAGGAATAAAAAGCTATCAGTTTTCGCTCAATTTGTCGATCCCTCTTTTATTTCTCAATTCAAATTCAAAGTATATCATCTCACCAAATTTCAAACACCAAATTGGTTCTAGACCGAAAAGACCACCCCCGCACACGAGGGTGGCAGTGATATACAAACGAGGCGGCGTTTCCCTTTGAGACGAAACACCACCGCATAGCCACCGTCGCCACAGCCACCGCATACCACCGCCAAATAATTGAAAACAAGATGAGTTGGCTCATCGACAACTGCGGTAAGATCTCTCTGCGTTCCTAAATCCACAACTTGCTGAGTTGACTCATCGACCCAACGAGTAACTCAGTACATTGTTGATAAATTTAGGGAAAAATTTATTTTTAGTACCCAAAGTTTATCTTTTTCCAGATTTGGTACCTCACCTTTAGGCACTCTCAAAATTGGTCACCAAAGTTTATTTTTGTTTCAAAATTGGTCCTGCCGTCGGTTGACCGTCATTAACTAACGGAAGTACCTATTTTAGGCGCGAATTCATCTATGGTTATAAGTATTGCCCCAAATTCAACAGTCCACTTCCCTCTTCTATCGAACCCTAATTTTTTCAATTTTCGGCCCTTGTGTAGCTTAATATTTTTCATTACCTATCAAAAATATATATATATTTTCATTAAATGTAATGTATTTTATTTTGTGAAATGTATGTGGAATTAATCTACTATGTCCTTTCTAATGAATTTAGATATTTCACGAAATAAATTGAACATTAAATTTGTGTATACAAATAACAGAGAGTTCTTTCTATCATACACAAGAATAGGATAGGGGACTAATAATAATGTTTATTTGTATTTAATGTTCACTTTGTTTCGTAAAATATCTAAATTCATTAAAAAGACATTGTAGATTAATTCCACATACATTTCACAAAAATAAAATACATTACATTTAATAAAAAAATATATTTTTTTATCGGTAATGAAAAATATTAAGCTACACAAGGGCCAAAAAATTGAAAAAATTAGGGTTACGATATTGTCGAATTTGGGGGCAATACTTATAAACCCTAGATGAATTCGCGCCTAAAACAGATGCTTCCGTTAGTCAATGACGGTCAACTGACGGCAGGGCCAATTTTGAGACAAAAATGAACTTTGGTGACCAATTTTGAGAGTGACTAAAGATGGGGTACCAAATCTGGAAAAAGGTAAACTTTGGGTACCAAAAATGAATTTTTCCCATAAATTTAATTTGTTTTGTATACAGTTTGGACAATTATTGCTGAAAAAAAAACTATAAAGGAGTGGACTGCTCAAAATTATACTCTGCTCAAAATTTTTATAACAGCAAAACAGCGCTATTGGACCTGCCCCATTAGCGTGAGCTAAACGGTGTTTTAGGTTAGAAGAACAATATTACTTTAAAATGACTTTGACCATTTACCTTAAATAATGAAAAGACTTTGACTATAGCAGATTGACTTTAGTCTTCCCTCCCCACTAAAAGAACAATAATTTAAAATGACTTTGACTATAGCAACATGACTTTAACCTGATGAAGTAATTAGGTGTTCAGCCCTGTAACAAATACTTTTTAAAATTATTAACGTATTACTCCCTCTACGGTAAATTCATGTACTGAATCATGGTTAAAGTATGAAAAATTCTTCCCGTGTTCATATTCTTGGGTCTCTAGTTTTGGTCCCAAAAATTGTTTGTCCAATTTTAGTTCCATTTTGACTGGAAATAAAAATGGCATTGTTTTGATCACGTGACTAACACATGCTGGCGAGAATTGTGACCAAAATTGGGCAAAGACGTGATAAGAAAATGAGACTATTTTTTATTTTCTAGCAAAAATGAGATTAAAATTAAAAAAATATTAAATTTTGAGACCAAAATTGACAGATAATTTTTTTGGGATCAAAACTAGAGACCCAAAATAAATTATGGGACCAAAATTATTTTTTCTCTGCATATATACCAATATGATCATGAGCAAATGTAGATTTACAAAGGTCATAAAAATATAAAATGTCTGCACATGTTTTTTAAATCAGTGACCAAACTCTACCATAAGGACCGCTATAATATAAAGAGAAAATAACAACGAAAATTCGTCGCCAATAAAATTCAACAAAAATGGTTACACTCTAGGGTACAACAGAAGATCAGGCAAAAGGAGGATTATTAATGTTAATTAACTAGACAATTTGTAAATAAAAATACATTAGTACTATTAAATAGCATTAGGTTCCAACTTCCAACCCACCCTCCCCTTTCCTCCTCTCTCTCTCTCTCTTTTTTTTTTTTAAAAAAATTACCGCACTCCAATTTGATATACTTATTTGCTGTTGTGGAAAAAATGGTACCAATACCAATGCCGACCAATAATATTATGGTCTTTGTCTTGGACTTTTCTTTCATGCAATTGTGAGTTGTGACGACTTTCTAAATTCTAAGTATCGAGTTTGATTGTTTTTTTCGCATATAATTTCTCTCTAATGAAGTGGGTTTATAAAATAAGGATGAAGTCACTCTCTTGTGAAGCAGTTTTATAGTATGAAATTGGTACTATTAGAATCGTTCACGATATCATTAGATCATTCACCTGATACCATAACCATTTTATACTATAATATCAGTTTATAAGTGTAATGATATCACTAAATGAATGTTATGATATCCGTGAATGACTCTAATAGTATTGATTTCATACTATGAAACCTGCTTCACACAAGATTTTGTCATAAGGATGTGTTTGTTTTAGGGTATTATATTTGAAGAGATTGTGAAATATGTAATACTTCTTCCGTCCCATCTTTAGATTCATACTTGTGTTTACATCCTTTTAAAAAAAAAATCGCTTTATTGACTTTTATGGGATATAAAGTGTAGGAGAGAGAATAAGTGTAAATGTATTTTGGGTGATTTAACAAGATAAAATAGAAGAGAGAATAAAGTAAGGTAGAATAAGAGTGACAATTTTAAAAATAAAATGGTATTGTGAGGATATTTATATTGAGAGGACGAACCAAAAAGGAAGTATGGAGATAATTACGGGATGAAGGGAATATGTTTTATTAAATTATACAAATCACATGTTTGTTAATATATATGGAGTACAAAATTGTGTCTTGGGATGCGCGATTGATTTGGAAACAAAACAAATATAGTAGGGTTTCAATCCTTTAAGTCTTTAAGTATTTTTTAATTTAAATATTTAATATTTTAATTGATATTATATATATAAATATATTAAAACTTGATTCGGTTTTCAGTTATAACAAAAATTTGTTCATAAAACCAAAATCGAATACCAAAATTTTTAAATTGTAAAACCAAATACCAAATTAACTGAACCGAAATAAGATTTTGGTTCGGTTTTGATTAAAAACCAAATAATCACACCCTATATATGACATGGTTTTTAAAGTAGCCTCAATCAATGATTATTGAGAATGGAATATTAAGATTGGTTCATATAGCATATTCGTAGAAGGTATAGTGGTTTTCACAACTATGAGATACTAGAACTAGATGTCTCATGATAGATGTGCACATACTTTATAGAGAGAGAGAGAGTATTGGCATACCCAACCGATAAACCTGTTGGTGCACTACAACATAAGTTCTAACGTCCAAAAATTAATATTACTAAATATGTATAGTGTGTTACCTATTTCCCTCTTTACATTTGTCTTTTGTAGCCTAAAGTTTATGGTAATTGATTACTGTGATAATTACTAGAAATTCATGGATTTTATTTTTTTAATTTTATAAGATTTCATGTTACTTTGTACTTAATTGTTGAGACAGCTGGAAGGTAGTACTGCTTTGTTTATGTTGTACTAGTAAATGAGCATTTTTAGGAGTAAAAGTAGAGTCTATTATTTTGTTAGATTAATTGAAGAATGACTTAAGAGTCAAGCAAAATACAAAAACAAATTGCAATTAAGCTCAAGAATTAAAAAAAAAAAAAAATTGAAGGCCCATTTGTCGAGCCCAAAGAAAGAGTAGATTCATATTGGAGTTGTCTCCCTTTTACGACTACTGAGGCGCTCTCTTTTACGAAGCCCCAGTCATAGGAATAAGTGACATCATAACCACCCATTGAAATCATTATCAGCAAGATCCATATATCTTCACCAATTCAGCAAGATCACCATTGTGTGATCGATATAGAGCAAGTGAAATGAGCTTTTGGCCTTCAAAAATTAACCTCACACTGAAATGTTTTTTTGTTTATCAAACACCTTGCAGAGTTGCAGTAACATTTTTCTTGCTACCCCCAAAATCCAGTATGGTTGATTTTTTTGTTAACGAAAAGAAAAATATATTTAATGCAGAGTGCTAGAGGAAAAAGAAATTACAAAGCCAGCATAAAGCTAAGCATGACCGCCTAATTGTTAATGGAGGCCCGCACAGATTGTTGCCACTAAAGCCCGAAGCATTAAAGCTTTGAAGTTGGGTGCTTTCTGGTATTCTCCCTGTTAACTTATTATGTGAAAGATTCAAATATTGCAAAAAGATACAAGTTTTAATCTATTTGGAACATGGCCGGATAGAGAGTTCATGGACAAATCAAGAGATTCCAATTGCTTCATATCTCCGATTTTCTCTGGGATTTTGTGACAAGTTCAATGATTTCAATTCCACTAAACTTGTCAACTCCTCTGGAATATCTCCAGAGAGTTTGTTCTTGGAAAGATTAATGTTGGTAACCAAGGAAAGAGTACTCCCTTTGAAGACTACTGATGTACTATCTGCAAAGCCCTCCATTGCAGAAGAAGCATAGCATACGTAATAAACTAAGCTTCTTTTCGTAGCCATTGCAGTGAAGTTTTAAAGGCACTTTGGTTGGTATTACACCTGAAAACTTGTTGCCTGAGAGATCAAAAATCTGAAGAGCAGTTAGGTGGCATATTTCTAAAGGAATCTCACCGCTCAGCTTGTTCGATGAGGAATAGCCCTGTTCCCACCCATCAAGATCATTATCACCAATATCCATCTTCACCAATAAGAGTCAAGTGATTTTTGAGGCAGAAAGAGTTTCTAATTTTGTGAGATTGGCAAAATTAGTTTCAGTCACAACCCCTTGCAGCATGTTACCATCGATGGAAAGGACTTGTAGATTGAAAAGTCGACCCAAACTCTCTGGAAGAGTTTCAGTGAACTTATTACTGTCCAACAATAACTTTTCCAAAGACGATAACTTTCCTAAGTTAATTGGAACTACACCGGACAATGAGTTATTGCCAAGATCAAGTATTTGAAGACTCTTAAACTCTCCAAATTGATATGTCAGATGACTAGAAAGGTTATTATTCCAAAGATACAAAGCCTCTAAAAGCACTCATCAGACATATTTCCAAATATTTCCCCTTGGAAATTATTGCATGATAAGTCCAACCTCTGTATTTTACACAAGTTACCAAATTTTTCCAGAAAGCTGATTTTGCGGTACAATGAGGGTTTTAAGAGAGGTCGGATTTTCTATGGAATTGGAAATTGTACCAATTACAAGATTCTCACTCAAATCAAGAAACTCCAGGTCTTTACATAGATAGAAACAATCTGGAATACTGGAATTAAAATGATTATAAGAAAGGTTAATATTCTTGAGTTTCGTGGAATTGGTACTGTAAATTCATTTCCAGTTAGATCAAGAGAAAGAAGGTTGGTAAATTGAAAAAACCATCGTGGGGTCGTAACAGGGGATCGATGGTCACCAGAGAGGTAGAGGTGCTCAAGAGAAGTAATGAAATCAAGGCTGCAATATTAAAGTGTGTAAATTCGAAAGATTTCCAATTGTATGTGGAACCTTCCCATGAAATCTAGTGCCGGATAAATTCAAATACTCGAGGTTTGCAAACGATCCAATGAAAGAAGGAATTGTTTCTCCAGCCAGGTTATTGTTGCTCAGGTCGAGATATCTCAAATATTTTAGATTGAGCAGAGCTGGATTTATTTTGCCCGTTAAGACTTCTTCGAAAGGAAAAAATTGATAATTGGTTGAAAGATGCAGTTGGTGAACATGACCCGTCAAGCTATTGCAAATCACACCTTTCCACTTGCAACAATTAACTTCAGGTCTCCATGAAGCCAGCATTTTTTTTTTTTTTTGAATCCTCCAAAGACTGCTTGAAGCTCGAGAGAGACTGCTTTTCAATTTCTGGGCAAAAAACTGTGTTATTCCCAATGCAGTAGCTTAATTTGAAGGATGAAATGAAGAGGAAAATAAGGAGGGAAGATAGAGGAGCATGGATTACATATGAGCCACTCATCATTTGGAATGAAGTAAAATAAAGTGGTTGTTGGTATACAAATATAATAGGATATATATATATATATATATATATATATATATATATATATATATATATATATATAATCGGAAATCCTTCCTCTGCTCCGTTGCGCTTTTTGCTTTCAAAGAATGTATTCATGTATAATGTGTTAAATAAATACTCCTCCAATGATAATGAAGATTTCTTATTTATTTTTGCACAAACTAAAAATATAATACTCCCTTCATCTCATTTTCTATTGTTCAACACCAAATGACACAAGCTTTAATGAAAAAGTTGTTTATTAATATTAAAAGGTATAAAATTGAGGGTAAATGAGTCATTTTAATTTTATTGGAGGGAGGTTGCTTTGGTTTAAAAGGATATAGTGGACAATTGAGTGACATGATCAAGTGTAAATAATAGATGTTTGGAAGGGTTTAGTTTGAGAGAGTATAGATACTTTCTTGCCATTTTGGGTATGGGAATACAAAAATAAAACATTCATTTTTTAATTTTGAGTAATCTAAATTGGGATAGATGGAATAGTATAGTACAAATGATATAATTGAGATATATAAAAATATAAGATTAAATGCATTTTAATATATTAAATGAGGCGGTAATTGGTGTAAATAAATGTAAAGTGTAAGAATAAATATATGGGTATGGTTTGCCAAAAAAAAAAATGAAAAGTTTTTATTGGGACAAATATAAAAGGAAAAATAGAAAATTTTCTTTGGGACGGAGGGAGTATGCAATAACTAGCTTTCGGTTATTACTTACTAGATGAGCTCCGCGTATTACGCGGTATTTTCGTTAAATAAACTTTATAATATAATATATTATATATAATATTTTCAAATAATAATATATATTAAAATAATGTATATGTATAAAAAAATTATAATTATAATATTAAATTTAAATAATGGTAATATTAATTGTATGACAATTCATGCTAGGGATTATAATTATTATAATTATGTGAAAGAATTTACTATAAGATTTATTTCAAATTTATTTTACAATTAGTAAAAAAAAAAAGAGACGATTAATAGAATTTTTTATATAATTGATGCATAAATATTACTCCGAATAATATATATATATATATATATATATCGTATATTTACAATAAATATCATATATGATTATATTAATTTTTTTATATAAAAGTTTATACAACCACAATTTTTCTTACATACATTTATAGGCTTGAGTTTAATATAATTTTATGTTTAAAAATTGTCATATGATAACACTTTTTAGATATAAAATATATATTTAAAATATTTATAGATTTATATATTAACTTATTTATTAAAAATATACATATTGTGCAAGAGGTCTAAGGTTCAAACCTCCTTAGAAATATATTTTTTAATTAATTCCTATATTAAAATGCCACATAGATGCTATATATTAATTATAAATCAATAGAAAAATGACACATAAATTATTAACATATATATGCATTTAATAAGAATGTGACATCTCATTCAAATTAACCTCATGACGACACCTAAGCAAAACAAACTCCATATTAGTAATATAGGGATGTTAGAGTTTTTCTATGGTCGAAAGGATGTTCGCCCTACGGCGTGAGAAATTCAATAACAATTTGACACGTCATCTAATTTTGCTCTGTGCAATCTATTTTCGTACTGAAATAAAATAATTAAGATTTTGAATTTTTCCTCAAATTACCGAAACATCCTTTTAGCATTTTTTTTTAAATACAGATTTTACAAATTTACAAATTTAACTTCTCCTATCTTATACTTATTTTTTACCTTTTGTAGGTCTTCTCGTCACGCGGAGTACAACTTGGGAGCAATAATAAACAAAAACTTGAGTTGCCCGAACAAAATTGAGTTTAGGTAGTATTTACAAAAACTTATTTTGTTTTCAATGTCCAGCAATTGGATTTATAAAACCTTCTTCAATGAATAGGCAATTGGATGAGTATTTTGAAATTGAATCTTCTCTCTCGTGTTAGAAGATTTGAATTTTTTATAGAGGTTTTTTTTTCCATATTTATGATTCATTTTCGGATTTCATGGAGAATGTGTTCATGGGTTCAGAGTTCTGATTCATTTTCTTGAATATGTGTTCATGGGTTTTGAATCATTTTCAGATTTCTATTCATCTGTCGATATGCTTTATGAATTCATTTTCGTGATTCATTCTTATTGGGTTTCCACTTCAATATGTTTCCTAAAAAAAAATTGATAAAAATGATATAGACACAACAGACAAGGGAGTGAACGAAGAAGATGATAGAAAAGGTCGGGTAAGGTGGGGTGAGGGTGGGGGGTGGTGGGAATTAATCAATTCATGAAGTGTTCTAATTATAAAATAAAATGTTAATAAGGGTAGATATGTAGTTTTAAATCAAATATTTGCCTTAATTTAAATTAAAAGGATAATATTGTCTTTTTATAATAATTATTTTAATTTTTTAGTAGGAAATACAGTGCAATTGCATACTTCATAATACAGTGCAAACACACTAATGCAAAGCCTTACTGACCATAGAAAAATCGTACTCCCTCCGTCCCGCGATTACTTTCACACTTTCCTTTTTCGTCCGTCCCACAATTACTTTCACACCCTTAAAATGGAATACCCTATATAAATTACACCCTCACAATACCATCTAAATTTCAAAAATGTCACTCTTGTTTTATTCTACTCTATTCTCTCTCCTACACTTTATCTCATTCAACCACCCAAAATACCCTCACACTTTATTCTCTTTC
Source organism: Paraleonurus japonicus (assembly GCA_030762865.1). Taxonomy (NCBI): domain Eukaryota; kingdom Viridiplantae; phylum Streptophyta; class Magnoliopsida; order Lamiales; family Lamiaceae; genus Paraleonurus; species Paraleonurus japonicus. Next base: position 6,643,125 of record CM061054.1, on the reverse strand, counting down.
CTACACTAATTTGAATTTTCTTAAAAAGTGTGCCACTTCACACGTGAAAGTAAATACGAGATGGAGGGAGTATTTATTATTAAGTACCGTTTGTTTTATGTAATCACTATGAATATAGTTTATTTTTCTTAAAATTCAAATGTTTGTTATTGTTGATATTTATATTATAGTGAACTCTACACCTCCAAAATATATATTCCTGTATTTTTCTTGCTTCTTTTGTAGATATATTCCTGATATTTATATTCTTTTGTAGATAATTTTGCTAAATGGTTTTTCCATTTACACTAGTAGTATCAACTATATTTTCATGTTTATGTGCTATGTACCTTATTTCTTTATTTCTTTCAAACCATTTAGTTTTAAATATTTTCTTTATTGATAATTCTTCTACTTCCTTTTGTATTTTTCGTATATCTCGGGTTTAAAATTTAATGTCTGTGTTGTACCTCCTTCACATGTATTCATTTGATAATATGTTTCTTTAGAATCTTCGATATTTCTTTCCCTTTATCCATTTACTTTTTCAACAGCATATTAATTGTTTTATATTGTTCTATTATGACATCTTTTTGTCCTTGTATTTCTTGGTCTTTTCTTGCTATTATTTCTTTTATTGTTTTATTTTCTTCTTCTAATTGTCTAATTTTTTCATCTCTTACTATTAACATGTTTCTTAGTATTTCTTTTGTATTTTCTTTTTTATTTATTATGTCTAAGCTTATTCTACAGCTTATTATATGATATCTCTACCATAAGTAAGAAGTTTATCAGCTATAATTTTAATTCGTTTTAGTTGATTATCCACTATTTCATCCATTTCAATCACTAATATTTCTTTTCTTTTATTCCTTTAATGGCTTTTATTCTCACTCAATCATTACTCACATTATCACTTTTCTTCCACTCATATATATATATCCTATCTTTTTCCCACTTTATTCTTACACAATACAATAAAATAATACTCCCTCCGCCCTTACATTTTCTTTTTTCGTCCGTCTCATTATAAGTTTCACCTTTAAAATGGAAAACCTTTTATAAACTTCAGGGTAAATTGCAATTTTAGTCCCAAGAGAATGAGTGGTTTGCAAAATGGTCATTTTTTTATACTTTTGGTCCCGTAATTTTTTTGACATTTTTAGTCCCAAGAAAATTGTAGTTTTAGTCCCAAGAGAGTGATAAATTGCAGTTTTGGTCCCGAGAGAATTAGCTAAAATTGCAGCTTTGATCCTAAAAATAATGGTCGGGACTATTTTTGCAAAAAAAAGGACAAAAAAGAACGTGAGACTAACATTGTTGTTGAAAAATTCTAATGGGACCAAAACTACAATTTTCCCATAAACTTCACCATCACAATTTTTCCTAATTTATACAAATGTCATTACTTTTTACTCTCACATACACATAACTCAATAAAGTTTTTACTTTATAAATAAAAGTTTACAAAATTACCCCTTAAAATCTCAATTTGTTACTCTTTTTTCTTAATGTGTGTGTCCTCCTACATATGAAAGCTTTTCCGGGACGGAGGAAGTACAATATCAATCTATTAAATATTGATTTGACATAAAGCAAAATCTCATCCTACCAAAATCTCAAACAAATATATACTTTATTATTCATCAAAGATTTTACATCCCATAAATTTAAAGTCATGACTTCCTCCTATACCTAAATCCCGAAACAAACGTAGCCTTAATTATTTTGCGTATGTCCTAAGGCACTATGGTGAATCATCTTATATTTGTCTCATATATATTGTGGAAATATTATACCATCACCAATTCCAACCAATAAAATTGTGGTCGTTGCAGAATCGAAGTCTTCGTTATCGTTATTGTCTTCTTTCAGGCAATTGTGACTATTGCTTTAAATTAATTTTCAAATATTTAAATCCTAATTTTTGAGTTTTCTTTTTCATTTTAAATTATGAGGAAATTAAGAGGGCATCAACTCTCTCTCTCTCTATATCCACACGACTTTTCTTTCCTATCATATTAATTAATTCCAAATCCTTTTGTTTTTATCCTTCTTTCTTGAAACTAGGTTAATAGACATATTTAATAAGTTGATGATATGATATATTAGGAAAATCAGTATAGTTTATTATCTTGAGTAAAAAATATTTCATACTCAATTCTTTATTTTTTTATATAGTGCATATAATACTTTACTTCATGCACTAATCATTTATTTTTAATAAATTTATCCCTAGCCATTTCCGAGGGCCAAAACTACTCTCGTCATTGTCCACGTCGGCACTTTTTTTTTTTTTTTTTTTTCAGTCTCTTCTCTCCCCTGTTTGATTTGTTTTTCATAATTTTTTTCATTTTTGGTTTTTGGGTGTGTCTTGTTAAGTTGGGAAAATGATCTGTGAGATTAGATCTTTTGGCCTGGAAAACCAGGCTTGATTGAAGTTTCAAACTTAATTTAAGAATACTGCGTACTCCCTCCCTCCCTATTTTGTTTGCTCAAGGAAAATTGAAACACAGATTAAGAAGTGTGTTGTTTATTAGTATTAAAATGTATAAAGTGAAGGGTAAATGCATATTTTCAACTTTATTGAAAAAGTTCTTTTATAGTAAACTTTATTGAAATAGTTAATTGAGTGACATTAAGGTGTGGGAAAAATTCATTTTTGGTACCCAAAGTTTACCTTTTCCAAATTTGGCACCCCACCTTTAGGCACTCTCAAAATTGGTCACCAAAGTTCATTTGTTGTCTCAAATTTGGTCCTACCGTCAGTTGACCTGTCATTGACTAACGAAAGCACTGTTTTAGGCGCGAATTCATCTAATATTATAAGTATTGCCCCAAATTTGACAGCTCACTTCCATCTTCTATCGTAGCCCTAATTTTTTCAATTTCTCATGATTTCTCTCCAATCAAGCTTTGTATCTTCACTCAAAGGTATGCTTTGTTGTTTATAAGGATTTGAGATTTGCATTTAAATAAAAACATATTGTATGTATAATAACTTTTTTCTTGCTAATTTTCAATTTAATATTTTTATTTGTTTTAGTATTTAATTGATGCTCAATTTCCTTGATTTTGCAGGTTAGAAGGAATTCTCATGCCTTTTCTAAAGCATAGACTGATTGTAGTGGCTCATCAGCTAATCCTTCTCAGGCTAGCAAAGAACTACCATTTTTTTACTCAAATATTATATATTCATTCAAATAAACAACAAAGCATACTTTTGGGTTAAGATACAAAGCTTGATTGGAGAGAAATCATGAGTATTTGAAAAAATTAGAGCTCGATAGAAGAGGGAAGTGGGCTGTCGAATTTGGGGGTAATACTTATAACTCTAGATGAATTCGCGCCTAAAACAAGTGCTTCCGTTAGTCAATGACGGGCCAACTGATGGCAGGACCTAATTTGAGACAAAAATTAACTTTGGTGACCAATTTTGAGAGTTCCTAAAGGTGGGGTACCAAATTTGAAAAAGGTAAACTTTGGGTACCAAAATGAATTTTTCCCTTAAGGTGTAAATAAAGTATGTTTGTGAGGGTTTAATTTAAAAGGATAGAGTTGTTTTTTTTTGCTATTTTGAGTATGGAAAAATAAAAATAAGACGTCCATTTTCGGATTTTGAGCAATAAAAAATGGGATGGAGGGAGTATTAATTTCATAACATGCAATATTACACATAAGATCAACTCATTAATGAAAAAGATGCTACTTTTCAATAACTTATCATCGATACAAAAGTCACAATTTTGAAACTATACAAAAGTCACAATTTTGAAACTATAAAAATAAAATTACATATAACCACTTGAATTGCACCACTTCATCCACACATTGAAGAATTTAGTTGGGTGGGATTATTCAATTTGCTTACATGAACTTTCTGGGATGCCAGACAACACATGTCCAATTATTTTCTATGGTCCACGTGTCCATTTTAATTTACTCCAAATTATTTTCCTGTTTTGAAAAATAAAAGCACGCATAACCGGTGCCCTATATATAGTTTCCATATGAATCTTTCTTCCTATATTATACAAACAATCAGTTTTGTTTTTGTTAATTCATTCCAAGTATTTATTGCAAATGATGATGAGTGGTTCAAATCCAACTCATTCCCCTCTACTCTGCCTCATTTTTTTCTCTGCTTTGTCCTTCCAATTAAGCTTTTGTATTGGCAACAACACCATTTTATGCCCAGAAATCGAAAAACAGTCATTATTAAGTTTCAAACAATCTTTGAAAGATCCAAATAATGAACTGTTTTCATGGGATGGTACCACACTCAATTGTTGCGAGTGGAAGGGTGTGATTTGCGATAACTTCACAGGTCAAGTTCATCAACTCCATCTTCATGGTTTCCAGGGCAAAATAAATCCATCTCTGCTGAATCTGAAATATCTGACATATCTCGACCTCAGTGGAAATGCCTTCTCTGGAGAAACAATCCCTTCTTTCATTGGATCATTGGCCAACCTCCAGTATTTGAATTTATCCGGCTCCGGCTTTCATGGCCAGGTTCCCCATACTCTTGGAAATCTTTCAAATCTACACACTTTAGATTTGAATGGTCAAGAGGGCATTCATGGCCTGGTTGTTGACAGCCTTGAATGGGCAAGAGGGCTTTCTCAGTTGGAGTATCTCAGCATGAATTCAGTGGACCTCAGCAAAGCAGCAAACACTTGGGCACAGGGGATTACCTCCTCCCTTCTTTGATAGAACTACATTTCAGAAATTGTAGTCTTGATTACATGGCTCATCCCAATATTACTACTTCTCTTAAACACCTCTATCTCTCTTCTAACTCTCTATCCTCTACATCCATCCCACGATGGATTTTTCAATTAAACAACCTTCTTTCTCTTGATCTAGGTTCAAACTCTTTTGATGGTCCAATTCCAACTATTAGTAATGCCACCAAACTTCAGTCTATTGGTCTTTATTCTAATAATTTTAATTCTAGTATTCCAAACTGGTTCTCTCTTTGTAAAGACTTGGAGGTTCTTGATTTGTCTGGAAATCAACTTTCCGGAAAAATACCAAGAGAAATTTCTAAGTTGTGCAAATTAAAGAGCTTGCACTTATCCGACAATAATTTAGAAGGGGACATATCAGACTCATTTGGAGATATGTCAGAGTGCTTCTTAGAAGCTTTGGAAATTCTAGATTTGTCTGCTAATAAACTTTCTGGTTATCTCACAAATCAATTCGGAGAGTTTAAGAGTATTCAGTATCTTAAACTTGGCCAAAACTCATTTCATGGTGTAATTCCAGCTAACATAGGAAACTTATCATCTTTGGAAAACTTTTACTTGCACAATAACATGTTTACTGGAACACTTCCTGAGAGTTTGGGTCAACTTTTAAATTCTACGAATACTTTGCGTCGATTTTAACATGCTGGAAGGTGTTGTGTCCGAATCCCATTTTGCCAACCTCACTAAGTTAGAGTATCTTACAGCCTCTGGCAATCACTTGACTCTAAAAGTAAGCCCAAATTGGAATCCATCCTTCCAACTTACATCTCTCGGACTGGGGTCATGGAACTTGGGGGTAGGCGCTAAGATTCCGTCATGGCTCGAGAAGCAGAAGAATCTTTATCATCTTGATTTATCTAATACTGGAATCTCAGGCAGTGTTCCTAGCTGGTGTTGGAACATCTCATTTTGGATCTGAGTCATAACAATCTCCATGGCAAAATTCCATACTTATTTGGCAATAAGTATGTCTTCCTAGAGTCTAACCAATTCAGTGGTTCATTACCTCGAATTGGCGACATTATGGGGGACTTTGATCTCTCTAATAACTTATTATCAGGAGGTATATCTGACCTTCTCTGTGACAACACATATGAGACCTATGGACTGTTTAGTCTCCATTTAGGAGGAAATCAACTAAGCGGCGAATTACCTGCAGATTGCTGGATTAAATGGCCTTCATTGAGATATCTTGATCTAGACAACAACAACTTATTTGGAAGCATCCCAAATTCCATAGGGTATCTTGCAAATCTGCAGAAATTGAAGCTAAATGGCAACAGGCTTTATGGCAACATACCTTTTTCGATGCATAACTGCACGAATTTGGTGATGATTGATGTTGCTGATAATGATCTTGACGGAGGCGTACCAGCATGGATGGGGACATACTTAGTGCAGTTAAGGTTTCTCATCCTGCGATCAAACAAGCTGAGTGGTGACATTCCTTCAGAGATGTGCAGGCTAAATTCTCTTCAAATCTTGGATCTCTCAGATAATAATTTTTCTGGCAAAATACCGAGGTGCCTTTATAATTTTACTGCAATGGCTACAAAGATTAATTTCGATCCAATTACATACTCTTACTATCCAAGATCAGTAGAGAGAGCATTTGTAATAATCATAGGAAGAGAACTAGAATATGGAAGCACTCTTGGCTTGGTTACTGACATTAACCTTTCCAAGAACAAACTCTCTGGAGATATTCCCAAGGAGTCGACAAGTTTAGTGTTATTGAGATCATTGAACTTGTCACAAAATCGGTTGACTGGTTCCATCCCAGACAATATAGGAGATATGAAGCAATTGGAATCTCTTGATTTTTCAAGAAACGAACTATCGGGTCAGATTCCAAATAGCTTCAAACTTCTAACTTTTTGGAACATTTGAAACTTTCACAAAATGAGTTAACAGGAGAATACCAGAAAGCACCCAACTTCGAGGCTTTGATGCTTCTGTATTTTCTGGCAACAATCTGTGTGGCCCTCCGTTAGCAATTACGTGCAGCGGTGATGGTGATGGACAGAAAGAGGAGAACGAAGAAGAAGAAGGTGGAGATGAATCCAAGATAGATTGGCTTTATGTGTTGGTATGTGTGGGATATGCAGTGGGATTTTCGGCAGTGTGTAGTGCGTTGGTGTTGAATAAGTCATGGAGAGAAGCCTATTTTGGGTTGTTGGAAAGGATTTGGGATGAGTTGTATGTGTATGTGCACATTAAGTGGAATAAACTCACCAAACCATCGCATCCAACTTCTTGAGATACAACTAATCAAGGCTGCATGCACCTCTTTTGATATAATGTTTATTGTTTATTTTGTTGTTGCTTTTTGTGTGTGGAGATAATATGTTATCACCAAATTGTCTCAGTTGGAAAATGTATTGAATGAATATATGAAGTATGTTAAATAGTGTACTATTTGAAATTATGATCTTGTTAACCATAATTCATACTATGTTCTGTCTTGTTTCCTTTTGAACTACATGCACCTTAGATGAAATGAAAATATATTATATTCCCAATTCATAGAGCCAACCGGATACAGGTCGATTCTTGTAGGTGACCATTTTAATCTGGTACATGAAAAAGGTCGTTTCATTTAAAAATTAGAACTTATAAAAAAGTGTAAAATTAATTCATTTATAAAAATTAAAACTTATAAAAAAATATGAAATTAATTTAGTTATTTAATTTCCTAATAAATATTAAATCCATTTATCTACACTCCTTTCTTGTGTTGAAAGAGTAACGATTTTTTTATCAAAAGGACCTTATCATATTGGGGTAGCAAGAAATATGCAAAATGATTGCACCAAAAACTTAGCAAACTGTTACAGCAGGGTGTTTGATAACCAAATAAAATTTTGATTTTTATCGGTACAAATCCTAAAGATGTGTCAATTATCAATTTGGGGCCTGAAAGATAAAATTTGTTGGTTCGAGACTTGAAAAATATTTATATTAAGTGATTTTATCAACCCGCAACCTGAAAGATAGACCAATTATTAATTTGGGGCCTTAATTTAAACATTTTCCAGGTCCCCGATTGATAAATTTTATCTTTCAGACCCCAAATTGATAATTAACATATTTTTCGAGACTTGTATTGATAAAACTTCTAAATTTTTTGGGTGTGTGGTTTTGATACTTATAGGGAAGAGTTAACATTTGAAGGCCAAAAATCTCACTTACTCTATATTACCGAGCTACCAATATCGCATACCTTTATTGGAATTAGTTATTAGATATTGAACCACGCGAGAGGTTAATTAAGGGGCGCTTGGTTGGAAATTCTTCAATGGCAATGGAAATGGGGATTAATATAAGACAATTGTGGTGCTTAATAAGAATAAAAGATGGTGAATGACATTATTTTTCTCCTAAATAAGGTAATCATTACCCATTATGATTAATCTTTTCCCCATCTACAATCAATTCTCCTCAATCATTCCCCTCCACCACCAATAACAAGCTTCTTTTGTCTCATTTTTTCCAAAATTGGAGCACAACACCAATTATGTAACCAACATGGAGACACTCCTCCCTCCAATAAATTTGGGGGCATAGGAGGTTAATTTCATTCCCATTCCCATTGAAGATCTCGCCACAAGCGCCCTAAATGTATTACCTCTATTTCTATTCTCAAACAGCTTTCATCAAAAAAAAAAAAAAAAAAAAGAGAGAAGATGTTTAGGCCAGTAAAATGCGATAAGCAGATGACAATATTGAGTTGGACATTTAACGGTATCTATTGACTATTGGAGCTCTACCGACTTTCATATCAGGCATCATATAGAGGATAACTCATCAAGTTTCATAAACTAGACAACCTTTTATTACAGTCTAGTAGCTAAATTACACATTAAGCTAAGATCACGGCTTAATTCTCCATCGTGATGATGCAACGGAGAGACTCGCCTCGCAACATAAGGTCGAACGCCTTGTTGATCTCCGAAAAAGAAACTTTGTGCGTGATAAATTTCTCCAGCTCCAGATCCATTTCCTGAAATATGGTTAAGTAACATAAAATACACGTATAAACTCGTATATCACCAAATACATACGCACATACCTTGTTCATATACTTGTCAACGACAACTGGGATGTCGCTGCGTGGCTTATAATTTCCAAAGAAGGTTCCTTTCAGAGTCCTCTCGTTCAACAAATTCACCGGATGAGTCTTGAAAGCATCATCTTTGTTCGGCACCCCAACGCGCACAGCAACCCCCCAACCCTGTGACCAATAGACGGGATTTTACGCGTTTTCAAATGGCTAAGAGTGAGCGTGTGCAAATGGAGAGTGGATAATAAGGTCTATAGGAAAGTTACGTCATGAACACATTCAAATGCAGATATCATTGCGTTCACGTTTCCTGTGCATTCGACACTACGGTCTACTCCTCCATCAGTCATTTCAGCTATGACCTGATAATTAATACACCATTTAGATTTTAATAAGCAAGAGATGTTCCATGATCAGGCAATCGAAATATCACAAAGCAAGATTGCACATTCATTTGGGTATGCCAATACTCTCTCTCTAAAGTATGTGCACATCCATCATGAGACATATAGGGACACTTGTTATAAGCTCTTCAATGAGAATGAAATTGACTTTTCCTCCTATGCCCCCAGATTTATTGGAGGAAGGAATGTCACCATGTTAGTTACATCATTGGTGGTGTTATGCTCTAATTTTGAAAAAAATGAGATAAAAAAGGTTTGTTATTGGTGGCAATGATTTTAGAACCGGACCGGACGGCTAGTTCAACCCGTTGAACCGGGAACCGCCGATAAACCGGTCCGAAAACCCCTAAAAACTATTTTAGCGGTTGAACCACTTTGAACCGGCGAACCGGTTTCCGTTATTTTTTAAATTTTATTTATTCTAAAATGTGAATTTAAAATAATAAACATTAAGTTAAATGAACACATAAATGAGAGCGAGAAACTACTCCTCATTTTATATCTCAATAATTGTGTTCATTTTTTCTTCTCACTCATTTGTGGGATAAAGCTTGTTGTGAGTGAGAATGAGAAATTACTCCTCATTTTATATCCCTATAATTGTGTTCATTTTTTCTTCCCACTCGATGTGGGATAAAGTTTGTAGTGAGTGAGAGTGAAAAAAAAAAGCTCCTCATTTTATACCCCAATAACTTTGTTCATTTTTCTTTCCCACTCAATGTGGGATAAAACTAGTGTGCTCATTGATCAAAATTCATGTCAAAAATTTTATTTTGCATACTAAATTACATTATTTTACAAATCCTTACAAATAAATAATAATAATAACAATAATAGGAAAAAATCTTGTCAAACTCATTTCTAATATCTAATTTATGATTAATAAATTGTACAAAAAATGTGAAATGCGACTTTTTATTTAGTTGATTTTTATTATTTTGGATCGCCTATAATTCTATTGTGTTTATTTTAGTATGATTATGATAAGTTATAATTTTAATTTTTTTATAAGTACATATATTTTTAATGTATTATAGCAAAATAAAATATTTAAAAAAATAGGCAAGAATTAATTTTTAATGGTTGATTAGTGTGAAAATTGCTTGAAATTCATGCATTTTATTTGCTTAATTTAATAGGATTTTTGCATTATTTATATTAAATTGACTAATTGCACTTGAGATGAGAAGGGTATTGTTTTGTTATTTTTGTAGGAAAATTGAGCATTATTGAAAGCAAAACACGTGCCTATTATTTTGTGAGGTCAATTGAAGGAGAATTCAAGAGTCGAGACAAAATACGAGAATAAATTGCAATTGGGCTCAAGAATTGAAAAAAAGGAAAAATTGATTTACACACACATTCACACATAGTTTAGGGATTTCTTCAATTTCAATTTCAATTTCTTTGCAAATTAGGGTTAGATTTCAATTGAATCAAGTGTCTCAACACATTTAAGGTAATACCCATATTTTTTTCTTTTAATTATTAGTGGATTATTTCTTAATTCTTATGCTTTCTTCTTCTTTAATTTTCTCAATTTTCATGGATTTGTTTCAATTCATGATGTTTGGCTAGATTTCTTTTGTGTTTGGGTGTGATGATCCTTGGGTGAATTAATTTTGATGATCATGTGATTGGGCGTTTCATTTATTTAGGTGATTAATTATTCCATTGTGATTTGCATGATTTAATTGCTAGATTAGGTTTTGATCCTTTGTTAATTGATTTAATTTGCTCAAAAGATTTGGTTTATTAAATTGATGCTTAGGTGTTAGTCTTGGTTTGGTGATTGAAGTAAATATTGGATTAACGCAAGGAGACTTGGTTAATTTTCATTAGAACCTACATTAGGATACGTTAATTGCTCGATTCTATTTCTTGTGATTAAGTGAGGAGACTTAGGGTGTCGTCTCTAAACTATCTTACGTGCTTATTTGATGTATTAAACCTAGGCTTATCAAGTATGGTTGATGCATGATTCTTGGCTAGATAGCTCCTATTATCCCTTGTTAATTGAAATCCCTATCATGTGTGATTCGTAATTAAGGATTCCTTAGTGATTTGCACCGAGCACATTTTTCTCATATTTATTATCTCTTGGTAATTTGCTAGTTGATTATTCTTAGTATTCAATTTAGTTTTAATTTTGCATACCCGAGCCCGACTCTATAATACCATGCCAACTTTTAGCTTTAGGGATCCTTGCTCGACTTAGTTCCTTTGGGTTCGATAACTTGGTTGTGTCTTAAATATACTTACTCGAAAAAGCTGCAATCAACGGTCCGACCGCCGGTCTAACCCGGTCCGACCGGTTGAACCGTGAACCGGTGTCCAATCCGGTTTGGTCATCGGTCCGATTATGAAAACACCGATTGGTGGTGGAGGGGAATGATTGAGCATAAATGATTGTAATGGCGAGGAAAATATTAATCATAATGGGTAATGATTACCTTATTTAGGAGGGACCATCTTTTATTCTCGTTAAGCACTACAATTGTTTTATACTAATTCTCATTTCCATTGACATTGAAGAATTTGAAACAAGCACCTCCATCACGTAATTGTGAGAACCACTATACCTTCTACGAGTATGATACATAAACCAATCTTAATATTCCATTCTCAATAATCATTGATGGAGGCTACTTTAAAAACCATGTCATATGTAGAATATAGTCATGTGAGATTCTTACATTCTCAATGAAGAAATTAGTTAATGGGAACGTATATATGTATATAAATTAATGCAAACAATCAAGCAGAATATTCAATAAGTTTAATGTCGAATAATAATATTAAATAAATTAAAGAGTCGCTCTCCTATGAAACAGCTTTTACAAGATGAAACATGTATCATTATAATCATTTCTGGAAATATCATTACAATTATTTACCGATACTATAACCATTTTATCTTTGTGATATCAATTTATAAGTGTAATGGTATCGATAAATAAATATAATTGTATTAATTTCATACTATGAAATTGATTCGCACTAGACTTTGTGTGGAAATAAAATCAATAATAGGTAAATAAATGAATATGATCAAATATATATAATGTCCTCGTAACTATTATTTCTAGGGCAATTATATACTAACATGTTCAAGTACATGCATTATTGTGATTTCTTCATCACCCTTTCGTTACGCTAAGCAATTTTTGTCTTTATTTTGGAAAATTTGGTCTTGGAATAGCTCAAGTTGTGATCCCTGTCTTCTCTCAGGTCAACATCTGTCTCTTCTACCAATTGCTTTTACAGAATTAGTGATAGTGATCGCTTTTAATTATTTAGCCATTTCTCCCGTAATATATATATATATATATATATATATATATATATATATATATATATATATATATAGCCATTTCAATATTTATCAGTTTAAATGAGAAATTCTTTAGATTGTGTTTGTTTTGGGACTCACACAGATAGAAATAGGACTTTTCGTCTCTCATCCTATATGAGTTAGGGAGATTTCAAATCTCATACTCCATCTACACTTATAAACCCTATTATTAGTCTTCCCAATAAAATTCATTTTATACATCTAAAAAATACCTATAAATCTATTTTTACGCTTCCCAATAAAATAATTACTCCCTCCGTCCCGGGGTTATCTTCACACTTTTCTTTTTGGAGCGTCCCACAATTAAATTCACACCCCTAAAATGGGATACCCTCCATAAACTATACCCTCACAATATCATTTAAATTTAAAAATGTCACTCTTACTTTATTCTACTTTATTCTCTCCCCTACACTTTATTTCATATAACCACCCAAAATACCCTTACACTTTATTCTCTCTCCTACTTTAATTTAAGTTTTCTTAAACAACGTATCACTTCACATATGGACCTAACTCCGGGACGGAGAGAGTATTTTATTTTCTCTCACTCAATCATTACTTACATCATCATTTTTCTTCCACTCATCCTTTCTCTTTCCCACTTTATTCTTACACAATACAATAAAATAATACAATAATATTAAATATTGATTTGACATTAAGCAATCTCATCCTACCAAAATCTCAAAACAAACATATACTTTACTATCCATAAAAAAATTTATATCCCATGAATTTAAAGTCATGACTTTCCCGCACACGGCACACCTAAATCCAGAAACAAATTGTAGCCTTAATTATTATGCGCGTATGTCCTAAGGCACTATGGTGATGTCCATTTCATCTTTATACTTGTCTCCTATATATTGTGGAAATATTATACCATCACCAATTCCAACCAATAAAATTGCGGTCGTCGTTGCAGAATCGAAGTCTTCGTTATCGTTATTGTCTTCTTTCATGCAATTGTGACTATTGCTTTTAATTAATTTTCAAATATTTAAATCCTAATTTTTTAGTTTTTTTCAATTTAAATTATGAGGAAAATAAGAGGGCATCAATTCTATATATCACACGACTTTTCTTTGCTATCATATTTTTTAATTAATTTACAAATCCTTTTGTTTTTATCCTTCTTTCTTTTTTTTTTTTTTTTGAAAGGGTTTTTATCCTTCCTTCTTGAAACTAGGTTAATAGACATATTTAATAAGTTGATGATATGATATATTACGAAAATCAGTATAGTTTATTATCTTGAGTAAAAATATTTCATACTCAATTCTTTATTTTCTGATAGTGCATAGAATACTTTACTTCATGCACTAATAATCTATTTTTAATAAATTTATCCCTAACTATTTCCGAGGGCCAAAACTACTCTTGTCATTGCCCACGTCGGCACTTGGGTTTTTTTTTTTTTTTTTTTTCAGTCTCTTCTCTCCCCTGTTTGATTTGTTGTTAATAATTTTTTTCACTTTTGGTTTTTTGAGTGTGTCTTGTTAAGTTGGGAAAATTGAGATTAGATCTTTTGGCCTGGAAAACCAGGCGTGATTGAAGTTTCCAACTTAATTTAAGAATATTGTGTATTCCCTCCGTTCCAATTTTATTTGCTCAAAGAGAATTGACACAAAGATTAAGAAATGTGTTGTTTATTAGTATTAAAATGTATAAAGTGGAGAGTAAATGGATATTTTCAACTTTATTGAATAAAGTAATTTTAAAGTCAACTTTATTAAAATAGTTAATTGAGTGACATTGAGGTGTAAATAAGGAATGTTTGTGAGAGTTTAATTTAAAAGGGTAGAATTGATTTTTGCTATTTTGGGTATTGAAAAACAAAATAAGGCGTCGTTTTGGATTTTGAGCAATCGAAAAATGGAGCGAAGGGAGTATTAATTTCATAACATGCAATATTACACATAAGATCAACTCATTAAAAAATAACTATAAAAAAATAGAATTACTTACTTATAACCACTTGAACTGCACTAGCAATTTAGTTGGGTGGGATCATTCAATTTGCTTACATGAACTTTCTAGGATGCCCAGACAACACATGTCCAATTATTTTCTATGGTCCACGTGTATATTTTAATTACTCCAAATTATTTTCCTGTTTTGAAAAATAAAAGCACGCATAACCGGTGCTCTATATATAGTTACCATGTGAATCTTCCTTCCTATATTATACAAACAATCAGTTTTGTTTTTGTTAATTCATTCCAAGTTTTTTATTGCAAATGATGATGAGTGGTTCAAATCCAACTCATTCCCCTCTACTCTGCCTCATTTTTTTCTCTGCTTTGTCCTTCCAATTAAGCTTTTGTATTGGCAACAACACCATTTTATGCCCAGAAATCGAAAAACAGTCACTATTAAGTTTCAAACAATCTTTGAAAGATCCAAATAATGAACTGTCTTCATGGGATGGTACCACACTCAATTGTTGCGAGTGGAAGGGTGTGATTTGCAATAACTTGACAGGTCAAGTTCACCAACTCCATCTTCAAAATGCAAATCCATTTGAATTTGTTGGTTTACAGGGCAAAATAAATCCATCTCTGCTGAACCTGAAATATCTGACATATCTCGACCTCAGTGGAAATGACTTCTCTGGAGAAACAATCCCTTCTTTCATTGGATCATTGCCCAACCTCCAGTATTTGGATTTATCCCGCTCCGGCTTTCAAGGCCAGGTTCCCCATACTCTTGGAAATCTTTCAAATCTACACACTTTAGATTTGAATGGTTATGGCCTGGCTGTTGACAGCCTTGAATGGGCAAGAGGGCTTTCTCAGTTGGAGTATCTCAACATGAATTCAGTGGACCTCAGCAAAGCAGCAAACACTTGGGCACAGGTGATTACCTCCCTACCTTCTTTGATAGAATTACATTTCGAAGATTGTAGTCTTCATTACATGGCTTCTCCCAATATTACTACTTCTCTTAAACACCTCTATCTCTCTTCTAACTCTCTATCCTCTGTATCCATCCCATGGATTTTTCAATTCTGCAACCTTCTTTCTCTTCATCTAAGTGAAAACTCTATTGATGGACCAATTCCAACTATTAGTAATGCCACCAAACTTCAGTATATTGATCTTTCTTCTAATAATTTTAATTCTAGTATTCCAAACTGGTTCTCTCTTTGTAAAGACTTGGAGGTTCTTGATTTGTTTGAAAATCAGCTTTCCGGAAAAATACCAAAAGAAATTTCTAAGTTGTGCAAATTAAAGAGCTTGCAATTATCCAGAAATAATTTAGAAGGGGACATATCAGACTCATTTGGAGATATGTCAGAGTGCTTCTTAGAAGCTTTGGAAAATCTACATTTGTATGATAATAAACTTTCTGGTCATCTCACAAATCAATTGGGAGAGTTTAAGAGTATTCAGAGTTTGAATCTTAGCAAAAACTCATTTCATGGTGTAATTCCAGCTAACATAGGAAAGTTATCATCTTTGGAATACCTTACCTTGTACAATAACACGTTTACTGGAACTCTTCCTGAGAGTTTGGGTCATCTTTTAAATTTACGAGAACTTAGCGTCGATCATAACATGCTGGAAGGTGTTGTGACCGAAACCCATTTGCCAACCTCACTAAGTTAGAGTCTCTTTTAGCCTCTGGCAATCACTTGACTCTAAAAGTAAGCCCAAATTGGAATCCATCCTTCCAACTTAGGTCTCTCCTACTGGGGTCATGGAACTTGGGGGCAGGCTCTAAGATTCCGTCATGGCTCGAGAAGCAGAAGAATATTAAGGCGCTTGATTTATCTAATACTGGAATCTCAGGCAATGTTCCTAGCTGGTTTTGGAACATCTCATTTTTGGATCTGAATCATAACAATCTCCATGGCGAAATTCCATACTTATTTGGCAATCGCTATGTCCACCTAGGTTCTAACCAATTCAGTGGTTCATTACCTCGGATTGGAGACATTATGTATCACCTTGATCTCTCTAATAACTCATTGTCAGGAGGTATATCTCACCTTCTCTGTGACAACACATATGAGACCTATAGACTGCGTAGTCTCCATTTGGGAGGAAATCAACTAAGCGGCGAATTACCTGCAGATTGCTGGATTAAATGGTCTTTATTGATATATCTTAATCTAGACAACAACAATTTATTTGGAAGCATCCCAAATTCCATAGGGTATCTTGCAGATCTGGAGTCGTTGAATCTATATGGCAACAAGCTTTCTGGCAACATACCTTTTTCGATGCATAACTGCACGTATTTGAGGATGATTGATGTTGCTGATAATGATCTTGACGGAGGCGTACCAGCATGGATGGGGACATACCTAGTGGAGTTAAGGTTTCTCATCCTGCGATCAAACAAGCTGAGTGGTGACATTCCTTCAGAGATGTGCAGGCTAAATTCTCTTCAAATCTTGGACCTCTCCGATAATAATTTTTCGGGAAAAATACCAAGGTGCCTTTATAATTTTACTGCAATGGCTACAAAGATTAGTTTTTATCCACTTACATACTATCCCCATCCAACCTACGTAGACAGTGCATCAGTAATAATCAAAGGAAGAGAACTAGAATATGGAAGCACTCTTGGCTTGGTTACTGACATTAACCTTTCCAAGAACAAACTCTCTGGAGATATTCCCAAGGAGTTGACAAGTTTAGTGGAATTGAGATCATTGAACTTGTCACAAAATCGCTTGACTGGTTCCATCCCAGACAATATAGGAGATATGAAACAATTGGAATCTCTTGATTTCTCAAGAAACGAACTGTCGGGTCAGATTCCAAATAGCTTCAAACTTCTATCTTTTTTGGGACATTTGAACCTTTCACATAATGAGTTAACAGGGAGAATACCAGAAAGCACCCAACTTCGAGGCTTTGATGCTTCAGTCTTTTCTGGCAACAATCTGTGTGGCCCTCCGTTAACAATTACGTGCATCGGTGATGGTGATGGACAGAAAGAGGAGAACGAAGACGAAGAAGAAGAAGGTGGAGATGAATCCAAGATAGAATGGCTTTATGTGTTGGTATCTTTGGGATATGCAGTGGGATTTTCGGGAGTGTGCAGTGCGTTGGTGTTGAACAAGTCATGGAGAGAAGCCTATTTTGGGTTTTTGGAAAGGAATTGGGATGAGTTGTATGTGTATGTGCACATTAAGTGGAATAAACTCACCAAACCATCGCATCCAACTTCTTGAGATACAACTAATCAAGGCTGCATGCACCTCTTATGATATAATGTTTATTGTTTATTTTGTTGTTGCTTTTTGTGTGTGGAGAGATAATATGTTCTCACAAAATTGTCTTAGTTGGAAAATGTATTGAATGAATATATGAAGTATGTTAAATAGTTTACTATTTGAAATTATGATCTTGTTAACCATAATTCGTATCTTGTTTCCTTTTGAACTACATGCACCTTAGATGAAATGAAAATATATTATAGGCCCAATTAATATAGCCAACCGGATACAGGTTGATTCTTGTAGAAGACCATTTTAATCTGTACAAATTTATAATCAGAGGCTCTGCTCTCTTTTGAGGAACATTAAGAAAATATTGTGTAAAATTTTGTTCAATATTTCGAAAATGTGTATTCTAATGACAGTCGGGTACAAATAGGCTTTATTCTTTGGTGCTGGAGCTGTAAAACTTTTGGAAGACATCAAATATTCAAGGGTTGATTCGATGTTTAAAGGAATGAAAAAGCTATCAGTTTTTGCTCAAACTTGCCCATAAAGATTGAAAAAATTCATCTACTTTAAGAGTACGAATTTATAAACAGGTGTGAAATTAAGTCATATGTTTAATTTTTCTAATAATTCCCTCATTTGTGGAGTGAATTCTCAACTTTTCCCTTTGGAGAGAAGCCTAACGAAGTGGACAATTTCTCTGAATGGAGTTAATTTTGTGGGAATCGAACCTAGGACGTTGGTGTGAGTCTTTTGACTCCTGTACATGAAAAAAATTGTTTCATTTAAAAATTAGAACTTTTATGTTTATAATTTATTAATTTATAAAAGTTAAAACTTTTAAAAAAATATGAAATTAATTCATTTATTTAATTCCCTAATAAATATTAAATTCATTTATTTAATTTCCTAATAAATATTCAATTCATTTATCTACACCCTTTCTTGTGTTGAAAGAGTAACAATTTTTTTATCAGAAGGACCTTATCATATTGGGGTAGCAAGACATATGCAAAATGATTGCACCAAAACTTAGCAAACTGTTACAGCAGGGTGTTTGATAATCAAATAGAATTTTGATTTTTATCGATGCAAGTTCTAAAAGATATGTCAATTATCAATTCGGGCCTGAAAGATAAAATTTATCTATTCGAGACTGAAAGATATTTATATTAAGGGATTTTATCAATCTGAGATTTAAAAGATAGATCAATTATCAATTTGGGGCCTTAATTTAAACATTTTTCAGTGTCCTCTCATTCAACAAATTCACCGGATGAGTCTTGAAAGCATCATCTTTGTTCGGCACCCCAACGAGCACAGCAACCCCCAACCACAGTGACCAATAGGCGGGATTTTACGCGTTTTCAAATGGCTAAGAGTGAGCGTGTGCAAATGGAGAGTGGATAATAAGGTCTATAGGAAAGTTACGTCATGAACACATTCAAATGCAGATATCATTGCGTTCACGTTTCCTGTGCATTCGACACTCACGGTCTACTCTTGAGAAAAAAGTTTTTGGTCCCATAACTTGTGGGGTGTCCAATTTTGGTCCCAAAAAAGTAGGGTGTCCAATTTTGGTCCCAATTTTTTCTAATTTGTCCGATTTTAGTCTCATTTTTAGGAAAATTGAAAAGCGATGTCGTTTTCGTCACGTGACCCGCATGTGCCGGCGAGAATTGGGAATTTTCTACGAATCTTTGACTTGTCAGTGACTTGGATATTTTTGTTTAGAATTTTTTCATTCCATTTTTAATACACATAGATAAATAAATTAATAAAATTAAAATTAAAATCTAATGTGGTATGTTGAGTGTTGACTGATTTTTTAAATTAATTATGAAATTTTTTTATTCTAAAAACTAATTAAAAAAATGAAACCTAAAAATCAAATATTATCTAAACATAATCGATCTTCTTCTTCAATCTCCCAAAATCAAAAATTCCCCCTCACCCGTCAAAATAAAAAATCGTCTTCTTCTTCCTCAAGAGAGAGTTTGGACATCAAATCCCCCATCTAGATTGCGAACCCATCCCGAATTGCGCGGTTCGTCGGCGTCAAGATTACAGAGGGTAGCGCTTCCGTCGGAGTGAGGTGGCGTTCATCGTCGGAGTGCGGAGCGCGGCACGCGATAATGCTTGAGTTTTGGATTTGAGTCGGTTATTTAATTTCTTTTTGAGTTATGAATTTGGGGTTTTGTAATAGATTATGATGGCCTGATTGGAATAGATTTGGGGTCGGTGATTTGGGGTGATTTAAATTTTTGTGTTTTAGAATAGATTATATTTCAGATTTTTACAATGAAAAAGCGGTGTGTTTTCTTGGTGTTCTTGGTTCAACGTGTTGTGTGTGTTCTTGGTAATGTATCTGTATGTTCTTGGTGTTGGGAATATTTTTTTGCAGAAATTGGTTTTGATGAGGAGAGAAAGAAGTTGAATAATTTGCAGAAATCTTCTTGAAGAAGAAGATGAATCGATGAATGATATTTTGCAGAAATCTTCTTGAGGAAAAGATGAGTAGATGAATGATATTTTGGGTGGGGACGTTGAGTGAGAAAGCGAAATTTGTGTTTTTAGTTTTATTTTTTAATTTGTTTTCTTTAAATTTTTATTTTATTTTTAAATTTGTTTCCTTGTCTTTTTAATTTTTAATATTTTTATTATTTTCATTAGTCAGCATTTATTTTTATTTTTATTAATTTTATTTCCATGTGTAATAGAATCAATGTAAAGAAAATTCAAAATATAAAAATTACCAAGTCAATCGACAAGTCGGCATTCGAGTAGAAAATTTCCAATTCTCGCGGCACATGCAGGTCACGTGACCGAGAACGACGTCGTTTTCGATTTTCCGACGAAAATGGGACTGAAATCGGACAAATTAGAGAAATTGGGACCAAAATTGGACACCCTACTATTTTGGGACCAAAATTGGACACCCCACAAGTTATGGGACCAAAACAAAAATTTTCTCGTCTACTCTTCCATCAGTCATTTCAGGTATGACCTGATAATACACCAGTTAGATTTTAATAAGCAAGAGATGTTCTATGATCAGGCAATCCAAATATCACAAAGCAAGATTGCACATTCATTTGGATTAAACTCGTATTGCTGACCTACCTCTTGAACAGGCTTATCATGGTCCTTCGGATTCACAAATTCAGTCACACCAAATTGCTTTGCTGTTGGAAACAAAACTAGTAATGAGTCAATGTAATATCTTATATCTATCATATGGCACACGCTCAAAGTATCGAGCTTTTGATGAACCTTGAGCAAAAGCGGCTCGGAGTTTAAATCAACACCGATTAGTAACACTAATCGAGCCCAGTAAAAAGAGAACACAGTAAAACTCAGAACTATTAGTACTCACAGCTAGGCCAACAGCCCCCATTCCAAAAATAGTAACAGTCGAACCCTTTGTAGGTTTAGCGACGTTCAGAGTCGCCCCGAGCCCTTAAAAGCCCCAAAAATAATTCAAAATCAATAGAAAATACCACGTCTATTTCATCATAATCCAAATTTAAATAATATTTTTATTGAAAAGTGATAATAATCTCATTATAGTCTCAGCGTGAGATAGTTCACACAAGACTTAGAAAGAGATGTTGAAACACAACTTTGATAAATATAAAATTAATAATTTATGTTGTAACACTGATTTTGGCAAAATATGTATCTTATAAACGGTCAAAGGAAATATTCCTTTTGCAAAAAAATTGTTAATTCTTTATGTTTTGACAATAGTACTTTATTTTGATAATATTGAAGGTCCTCAAAGACATTATAAAATGGGAGGATAATATCCCTATATTACTAATAGGGAGTTTGTTTTTGTTTAGTATCGTCATGAGTTAATTTGAATGAGGTGTCACATTCTCATTAAATGCATATATATGTTAATAATTTATGTGTCATTTCCCTATTGATTTATAATTAATATATGACATCTATGTTGCATTTTAATATAGGAATTAATTAAAAATATATTTCTAAGGAGGTTTGAACCTTAGACCTACTGCACAATATATATATTTTTAATAAATAAGTTAACATATAAATCTTTAAATATTTTAAATATCTATTTTATATCTAAAAAATGTTATCATATGACAATTTGTAAACATAAAATTATATTTTATTTAAGCCTATAAATATATGTAAGAAAAATTGTGGTTGTATCAACTTTTATAAAAATAACTTAATATAATCATATATGATATTTATTGTAAATATACGATATATATATTATTCGGAGTAATATTTATACATCAATTATATAAAAAAATTCTATTAATCGTCTCCTTTTTTTATTAATTGTAAAATAAATTTAAAACAAATCTTAGAGCAAATTCTTTCACATAATTATAATAATTATAATCCCTAACATGAATTGTCATACAATTAATATTACCATTATTTAAATTTAATGTTATAATTATAATTTTTTTATACATATACATTATTTTAATATATATATTATTATTTGAAAATATTATATATATAATACTCCTCTCCGTCCCGTAACTATCTTCACACTTTCTATTTCGGTCCGTCCCAAAGCGATCTTCACATCCCTAAAATGGAATACCCTCCATAAACTACACCCTCACAATATCATTTAAATCACAAAAATGTCACTCTTATTCTACCCTCTACTTTATTCTCTCTCCTACTTTTTCTCATTAAATCACCCAAAATACCCTTACACTTTATTCTCTCTCCTACACTAATTTCAATTTTTTTAATAAACGTGCCTCTTCACATGTAAAGATAGTTCCGGGACGGAGGGAGTATACTATATTGTAAAGTTTATTTAACGAAAATACCACGTAATACGCGGAGCTCATCTAGTATATATAATATTACAGATTAAGATTTGTGTAATATGTTTTAAAATACACCAGTTTTTATTCTTCTTCCTCCTTAACATCCGCTTCTTCTATGTGCAAACTCTTTATTCTCCATTTTGTCAGATTTTTGTTAGCATTTTTCATCTTAGGTTTCAAATTAATCTTTTTTTTATTCCATTCTTCGTCTTTTTAAATTTAAGTTTTATTTTTTTGCGTTTCATACGAATTTTTTTCATGTAGTAACACATCTTTTTTTATACAATAACGCTTCTTTGTTTATATTGTAACACCTATTTTTGAATACTTTACATATATTATTATAAGAACAAATATGTGTTTATGTACATATACTTATTTTTATAGTACAGAGACATAAAAAAGCGTGTTATTTTGGTTGCTTTTGCGTGATTTTTACCCGCGTGTTTTCTGCCTCTCTTTAAATGTGCCAATATTGTAAAGGAATGTCCCATGTGTTAAGCTATATTTATTTGAAATATTACATTTT
The DNA here is from genome assembly GCA_030762865.1 of Paraleonurus japonicus. NCBI lineage: Eukaryota > Viridiplantae > Streptophyta > Magnoliopsida > Lamiales > Lamiaceae > Paraleonurus > Paraleonurus japonicus. The sequence goes on along the minus strand of CM061054.1, from coordinate 6,620,024 downwards.
TAATTGCAAGCTATATATTTATGGAGAAGCAGGTGGTTTGGGTTGGATTTATGTGGACGATTCCATATATGTTCAATCCACATATATAATTTTTGGCTCAGATTATTTCCACACATCAAATTATTAAGTACATACATTTGTATAAAAATTTATCCGAACAAATGTCATTTGTGTAAAAATTTTAGTTGCACATTTGGAGTATATACACACTTGTGAGAAAAATTCAACCGCACACAAGACATTTGTGCTAAAAATTCAACCGAACACCAGGGATGTGTACTTAGAAATACTTAAAATTATGTGTATTTAGTAATTTGGTGTGTTAGAATAGCATGTTCCATAATTTTCAACGCTAAGCCCACTTTGTTCTAACCAATTATTTTCTATTTTCTGGCCCAATAGTGCAGTCCATTTTCCTTTCCTAGGTCCATCCACCATCCGTGACTATTGCATGTGTTTTGGTTAGATTTGAAATCCAAGTTTCTACTTCAGAAATCGAAAGAAAGAGTAGATCTTTTGTGTTTTGTATACACTATAAATTTATGATGTTATCATATTTAAAAATTTAAAGTATCAAATATTTGATTAAGAATATTAAAAATCTCATGAGGAGTATAAAAAATGAGGATTAATAATATCATAAGTATTATTTTTCAGGTGTATCAACTATAAATTACTACTCCCTCCGTCCCGTGATTTCTTTCACGTGTGAAGTGACACACCAAACAAGAAAATTGAATTTAGTGTAGGAGAGAGAATAAAATGTAAAGCTCCATTTGGATGGAGTCATTTGAAATCAATGGATTTGAGGATAATACAACATATATTTACAAATCAAAATGGAGAAAAACTAAATGAATGGATTTGATTCACACAAATATTACTTATAAGTGGGAGGATTTCAAATACCCAACAAAATCTAGTCATTTGAAATCCCTCACTTGTGCTTAATATTTGAGTGAATCAAATCCATTCATTTAGTTTTTCTCCATTTTAGTTTGTGTGAATGCATGTATATTATCCTCAAATCCATTGATTTCAAATCCACTCTATCCAAATGGAGCCTAAGGGTATTTTGGGTGGTTGAATGAGATAAAGTGTAGGAGGGAGGATAAAATAGAAAAAATCCAAGAGCGACATCTTTGAAATATAAATGATATTGTGAGGGTGGAGTTTATGGAGGGTATTTCATTTTAAGGGTGTGAAAGTAATTTTGGGACGAACAAGAAAGGAAAGTGTGAAAGTAATCGCGGGACGGAGGGAGTAATATTTTTACTATTTAAATTCATATTTAATATAAAAAATACAATATTATAATATTTAATTCAAAATATCAAGTTTAAAAAATAACATTTAAATTACCAAATATTTAATCGAAGTATTAAATATTTGACTAAAAGTATAAAAAATTGGATGAAATTAAAAAGTGAAACACTATAAACTTACAATGTATAAGAAACACACATGACTTTGCCTCGAAGAATAAATTTAAGAGATTTTATTTATATATCTAATATTAATTTAAGAATTAATAACAATTTTATTTACTGAGTTGACTCATCGACCCAACGAGTAACTCAGTACATTGTTGATAAACTTGATTTGTTTTGTATACAGTTTGGACAATTATTGCTAAAAAAAAACTACAAAGGGGTGGACTGCTCAAAATTATATTCTGCTCAAAATTACTCTATAAAAATAATATTATTACTTATAAAAAATTAATACTTAGTGGTATACGACAGATAAAGTGTACATAAACGTATTAAGTATATATTTTTATAACAGCAAAATAGTCGGACCTACCCCATTAGCGTGAGCTAAACGGTGATTTAGGTTAGAAGAACAATACTCCCTTGTCTCAATATTACTTTCACATTTGTATGCTTATTTGAGCGTCCACAACATTACTTTCACATACTTAAAAAGGAATACCCTCCATAAACTACACCTCACAATATCATTTAAATTTCAATAATGTCTCTTGTTTTATTCTATTTTATTTTTTCTCTTACACTTTATCTCATTCAACCACCCAAAATACCTTTCTGATTTATTCTCTCTCCTACACTTTTTCCCCTTTTCTTAATAATCGTGCCCTCCTCCTTATGGAAAAATATTGGGACGGAGGGAGTATTAATTTAAAATGACTTTGACCATTTACATTAAATAATGAAAAGACTTTGACTATAGCAGTATGACTTTAGTCTTCTCCTCCCCACTAAAAGAACAATAATTTAAAATGACTTTGACTATAGCAACACAACTTTAACCTGATGAAGTAATTAGTGGGTCTAATTAGTTGTTCAGCCCTCTAACAAATATATTTTAAAATTATTAACGTATTACTCCCTCTATGGTAAATTCATGTACTGAATCATGGTTAAACTCTGAGTTTAAATCGTATTTGGTCCTATAATTTTTGATAAAATATTTTTAGTCTCAAAATTAACTTTTTAGTCTATTTAGTCTCAATTTCTTTGATAAACAAAAAAATAGCAAGAAAAAAACAAAATATTACTGCAAGGTGTTTGATAAACAAAAAAACATTTCAGTGAGTTAATTTTTGAAGGCCAAAGAGCTCACTTCACTTGCTCTATATCGATCACAGAATGGTGATCTTGCTGAATTGGTGAAGATGGATCTTGCTGATAATGATGTCAATGGGTGGGGACAGACCTAGTCCGGTTGACATTTTTAATAAATTTATCCCTCGCCATTTCCGAGTGCCAAAACTACTCTCGTCATTGCCCACGTCGGCACCTGGTTTTTTCAGTCTCTTCTTTCCCCTGTTTGATTTGTTGTTCTTCATAATTTTTTCATTTTTGGTTTCTGAGTGTGTCTTGTTAAGTTGGGAAAATGATCTGTGAGATTAGATCTTTTGGCCTGAAAACCAGGCGTGACTGAAGTTTCCAACTTATCTTAAGAATACTGTGTATTAATTTCGTAACATGTAATATTACACATAAGATCAACTCATTAATAAAAAGATGCTACTTTTCAATTACTTATCATCGACAGGAAAGTCGCAATTTTGAAACTATAAAAAAATAAAATTACGTACTTATAACCACTTGAATTGAATTGCACCACTTCGTCTACAAGTTGTGAAATTTAGTTGGGTGGGATCATTCAATTTGCTTACATGAACTTTCTGGGATGCCAGACAACATAAGTCCAATTATTTTCTATGGTCCACGTGTCCATTTTAATTTACTCCAAATTGTTTTCCTGTTTTGAAAAATGAAAGCATGCATAACCGGTGCTCTCAAATGGATTCTAAGGTATCTAAAGGGATCATCAAAGCTTGGTTTGTTATTTGAAAGGACTGATTCAATTCATCATCCTCTTCAAGGTTATGTGGACTCAGATTTTGTTGGAAGTATTGACTCCAGAAAATCATTATCTGGATATGTTTACACTTTATATGGAACAACAATAAGTTGGAAAGCATCATTACAGTTTGTGGTAGCACTTTCCACCACAGAGGCAGAATATGTAGCTGTTACTGATGCTGTGAAGGAAGCAATTTGGTTAAGGGGCATTATCAGTGATTTTGGCATTTCTCAGAAGTCTATTGAAATTCATTGTGACAATTAGAGTGCTATACACTTAGTAAAGCATCAAGTTTTTCATTAAAGGTGCAAGCACATTTCAGTAAAACTACATTTTGTTAGAGACATTGTTGATAAAGGAGTTGTCAAAATTCAGAAGATAGGGACAGAGAATAATGCTGCTGACATGCTCACAAAGGCTTTACCAGAAAATAAATTTAGATTCTGCTGCAACTTGGTAAATTTAAAGGTTTGGGATGTTCATTAAAGTGTTGAAGTTTTGAGGTTTGGGATGTTCATTAAAGTGTTGAAGTTTTGGGATTTAAGGGAGAAGCTATTTTCACTTGAGGTAGAGAATTGTTATATCAAGTTCAATAGCTCAAGTTGTGATGAAGGCAGTTTTTACAGCAAGCTTAGTTTGATAAGTTAAGTTCAGAATCGGTTTCATCAGTTGGGAAAAGCGGCCCTTTTCGCTTGAACCGGATACCAGTTGTTGATGGTTCGAATAGGTAGTTATAAACTAACTACCTTACCGTTAAGAAAGAACAGTCTGTTTCTCCAGCTTGGATGTTGTTTCTCGATCAAAGTTAGTTACTGGGCATTCATCATTTGAGAGGGCGTTTGTTACGAGTTCTTCAATGGGAATGAGAATGAAATTGACTTTTCCCCTATGCCCCCAAATTTATTGGAGAAAGGAATGTCTCAATGTTGGTTACATCATTGGTGTTGTGCTCAATTTTGAAAAAATGAGACAAAAGAAGTATGTTATTGGTGGTGGAAAAGAATGATTGAGGAGAAATGATTGTAAATGGAGTTAGACGATTTGATTGAGAGAAATTTCCCCAATTTTGGGTGTTTTACATTTTTGCCAATTGTGTTTTCTAGGGTTTATATGTTCATTTGAAGAAATCCTCTAAATTCGAGATCAATTGATCATTGTATTGTGTAATTTCGATTCTAAATAGTGAATTAGTTTCTCCCTCTACATGGATGTAGATCACATTGATCGAACCACATAATTCTTTGTGTTGATTTCTATTTTTATTTGCGTCTATTTGTTCATCATCTTCTTTGTGAAAACAATCTACAACAGATTTGTTCACCCACTTAATTGTTAATACACCCACATTTTAACAATATTCAATAAGTTTAATGCCTAATAATAGTATTAAATAGTCGCTCTCACGTAAAAGCGAGTGTCACAGTTATGAAATAAATACCATTACAATCATTTATCGATACCATTACAATTATTTCATCGATACCATAACCATTTTATCTTTGTGATATCAATTTATAAATATAATGATATCATTAAATGAATGTTATGGTATCCGTAAATGAATGTAATGATATTAATTTCATACTATGAAAGCTGCTCCACATTGCTAAATAAAATCAATAATAGGGAAATAAATGAATATGATCAAATATATACAATGTCCTCGTAACTATTATTTCTAGGACAATTATACTAACATGTTCAAGTACATGCATTATTGTGATTTCTTCATCACCCTTTCGTTACGCTAAGCAATTTTTTCTTTATTTTGGAAAATTTTGGTCTTGGAAGAGCTCAAGTTGCGATCCCTGTCTTCTCTCAGGTCAACATTTGTCTCTTCTATCAATTCTTTCTTTGAAATATTGTAGGGGTTGTTTTGGATTCGTTTTTCCCGAAAGTTCTCTCTCTTTGCATAACCTGTCACCGTGCACATCCCTCGATATATAACCCGTCGACAAAGAGACCTCTGCAGTACAGTGGGGGTTTACGCCTTCGGTATTTCCTCATCAAAAAAGAAATAGTGGTAGTAATCGCTTTTAATTACTTAGCCATTTCTATATTTATCAGTTTAAATGTGAAAGCCTTTAATTATTTTGCGCGTATGTCCTAGGGCACTATGGTGATGTCCATTTCATCTTATATATACTTGTCTCCTATATATTGTGGAAATATTATACCATCACCGATTCCAACCAATAAAATTGTGGTCGTTGCAGAATCGAAGTCTTCGTTATCGTTATTGTCTTCTTTGATGCAATTGTGACTATTGCTTTTAATTAATTTTCAAATATTTAAATCCTAATTTTTGAGTTTTTTTTTTTTTCAATTTAAGTTATTTAAATACTAATTTTCAATTTAAATCCTAATTTTCAAATATTTATATACGACTTTTCTTTCCTATCATACCAAGATTTTTTAATTAATTCCAAATCCTTTTGTTTTTATCCTTCTTTCTTGAAACTAGGTTAATAGACATATTTAATAAGTTGGTGATATGATATATTACGAAAAACAGTATAGTTTATTATATATCTTGAGTAAAATATACTTCATACTCAATTCTTTATTTTAATTCTTATAGTGCATACAATACTTCACTTCATGTACTAATCAATTATTTTTAATAAATTTATCCCTCGCCATTTCCGAGAGCCAAAATTGTTCTCGTAATTGCCCACGTCGGTACTTGGTTTTTTTGCAGTTCTTCATAATATTCTCATTTTTGGTTTCTGAGTGTGTCTTGTTAAGTTGGGAAAATGATCTGTGAGTTTTAGATCTTTTGACCTGGAAAATCAGGCGCGCGTGACTGAAGTTTCCAACTTATCTTAAGAATACACATAAGATCAACTCATTAAAAAATAACTATAAAAAATAAAATTACTTATAACCACTTGAACTCCACTGTTTCGTCAATAAATTGAGGAACATAGTTGGGTGGGATCATTCAATTTGCTTACATGAACTTTCTGGGATGCCAGACAACACATGTCCAATTATTTTCTATGGTCCACGTGTCCATTTTAATTTACTCCAAATTATTTTCCTGTTTTGAAAAATAAAAGCACGCATAACCGGTGCTCTATATATAGTTTCCATATGAATCTTATTCCTATATTATACAAACAATCAGTTTTTTTGTCAATTCATTCCAAAGTTTTTTATTGCAAATGATGATGAGTGGTTCAAATCCAACTCATTCCCCTCTACTCTGCCTCATTTTTTTCTCTGCTTTGTCCTTCCAATTAAGCTTTTGTATTGGCAACAACACCATTTTATGCCCAGAAATCGAAAAACAGTCACTATTAAGTTTCAAACAATCTTTGAAAGATCCAAATAATGAACTGTCTTCATGGGATGGTACCACAATCAATTGTTGCGAGTGGAAGGGTGTGATTTGCAATAACTTGACAGGTCAAGTTCACCAACTCCATCTTAAATTTGTTGGTTTACAGGGCAAAATAAATCCATCTCTGCTGAATCTGAAATATCTGACACATCTTGACCTCAGTGGAAATGCCTTCTCTGGAGAAACAACCCCTTCTTTCATTGGATCATTGGCCAACCTCCAATATTTGAATTTATCCGGCACAGGCTTTTATGGCCAGGTTCCCCATACTCTTGGAAATCTTTCAAATCTACACACTTTAGATTTGAAAAATGGTTATGGTCTGGTTGTTGACAGCCTTGAATGGGCAAGAGGGCTTTCTCAGTTGGAGTATCTCAACATGAATTCAGTGGACCTCAGCAAAGCAGCAAACACTTGGGCACAGGTGATTACCTCCCTCCCTTCTTTGATAGAATTACATTTCGAAAATTGTAGTCTTGATTACATGGCTTCTCCCAATATTACTACTACTCTTAAACACCTCTATCTCTCTTCTAACTTTCTGTCCTCTATATCCATCCCACGATGGATTTTTCAATTCAAAAACCTTCTTTCTATTGATCTAAGTGAAAACTCTTTTGATGGACCAATTCCAACTATTAGTAATGCCACCAAACTTCAGTATATTGGTCTTGATTCTAATAATTTTAATTCTAGTATTCCAAACTGGTTCTCTCTTTGTAAAGACTTGGAGGTTCTTTATTTGACTGGAAATCAGCTTTCCGGAAAAATACCAAAAGAAATTTCTAAGTTGTGCAAATTAAAGATCTTGTTCTTATCCTACAATAATTTAGAAGGGAAATATCAGACTCATTTGGAGATATGTCAGAGTGCTTCTTAGAAGCTTTGGAAATTCTAAGTTTGTCTGGTAATAAACTTTCTGGTCATCTCACAAATCAATTCGGAGAGTTTAAGAGTATTCAGAGTCTTTATCTTGGCCAAAACTCATTTCATGGTGTAATTCCAGCTAACATAGGAAACTTATCATCTTTGGAAAACTTTTACTTGGACGATAACACGTTTACTGGAACTCTTCCTGAGAGTTTGGGTCAACTTTTAAATTTACGAATACTTCGCGTCGATCTTAACATGCTGGAAGGTGTTGTGTCCGAAACCCATTTTGCCAACCTCACTAAGTTAGAGTATCTTTCAGCCTCTGACAATCACTTGACTCTAAAAAGTAAGCCCAAATTGGAATCCATCCTTCCACCTTAAGTCTATCCAACTGGGGTCGTGGAACTTGGGGAAGGCTCTAAGATTCCGTCATGGCTCGAGAAGCAGAAGAATATTAAGGAGCTTGGTTTGTCTAATACTGGAATCTCAGGAAATGTTCCTAGCTGGTTTTGGAACATCTCAACTCTGGATCTGAGTCGTAACAATCTCCATGGCAAAATTCCATACTTATTTGGCAATCGCTATGTCGACCTAGGCTCTAACCAATTCTGTGGTTCATTACCTCGGATTGGAGACATTATGGGGCACCTTGATCTCTCTAATAACTCATTTTCAGGAGGTATATCTCACCTTCTCTGTGACAACACATATGAAACCTATGGACTGTTTGGTCTCCATTTGGGAGGAAATCAACTAAGCGGTGAATTACCTGCAGATTGCTGGATTAAATGGCCTTCACTGACGTATCTTGATCTAAACAAAAACAACTTATTTGGAAGCATCCCAAATTCCATAGGGTATCTTGCAAGTCTGCAGTCCTTGAATCTATATGGCAACAGGCTTTCTGGCAACATACCTTTTTCGATGCATAACTGCTCAGATTTGGTGATAATTGATGTTGCTGATAATGATCTTGACGGAGGCGTACCAGCATGGATGGGGACATACTTAGTGCAGTTAAGGTTTCTCATCCTGCGATCAAACAAGCTGAGTGGTGACATTCCTTCAGAGATGTGCAGGCTAAATTCTCTTCAAATCTTGGATCTCTCAGATAATAATTTTTCGGGAAAAATACCAAGGTGCCTTTATAATTTTACTGCAATGGCTACAAAGATTAGTTTTTATCCACTTACATACTATTCCCATCCAATCTACGTAGACAGTGCATCAGTAATAATCAAAGGAAGAGAACTAGACTATGGAATCACTCTTGACTTGGTTACTGACATTAACCTTTCCAAGAACAAACTCTCTGGAGATATTCCCAAGGAGTTGACAAGTTTAGTGGAATTGAGATCATTGAACTTGTCACAAAATCGCTTGACAGGTTCCATCCCAGACAATATAGGAGATATGAAGCAATTGGAATCTCTTGATTTTTCAAGAAACAAACTATCGGGTCAGATTCCAAATAGCTTCAAACTTCTATCTTTTTGGAACATTTGAACCTTTCACATAATGAGTTAACAGGGAGAATACCAGAAAGCACCCAACTTCGAGGCTTTGATGATTCAGTCTTTTCCGGCAACAATCTGTGTGGCCCTCCGTTAACAATTACGTGCATCGGTGATGGTGATGGACAGAAAGAGGAGAACGAAGACGAAGAAGAAAAAGGTGGAGATGAATCCAAGATAGATTGGCTTTATGTGGTGGTATCTGTGGGATATGCAGTGGGATTTTCGGCAGTGTGCAGTGCGTTGGTGTTGAACAAGTCATGGAGAGAAGCCTATTTTGGGTTTTGGAAAGGAATTGGGATGAGTTGTGTGTGTATGTGCACATTAAATGGAATAAACTCACCAAACCATCGCATCCAACTTCTTGAGATACAACTAATCAAGGCTGCATGCACCTCTTTTGATATAATGTTTAGTGTTTGTTGCCTTTTGTGTATGGAGATAATATGTTCTCACCAAATTGTCTTAGTTGGTAAATGTATTGAATGAATATATGAAGTATGTTAAAATAATGTGTAAAACTTTGTTCCATTTTTAAAAATGTGTCATTCTAATGAGAGTCGGGTAGAAATAGGCTTTTTCTGTGGTGCTAGAGCTGTAAAACTTTTGGATGTCATAAAATATTCAACGAATAAAAAGCTATCCGTTTTCCTCAAACTTGCCCATAAGATTGAAAAACAATTCACCTAATTTAAGAGTCCGAATTTATAAAGAAGTGTGAAATTAAATCATTTATTTAATTTTTCAAATAATTCCATCATTTGTGGAGTAAATCCTCAACTTTTCCCCTCATATAGAAGCTAACGAAATGGACAATTTTTCGAGGTGGAGTTATTTTTGCGGGAATTGAAGCCAGGATGTAGGTGTGAGCCTTTTGACTCTTATATCATGAAAAAAATTCTCATTTAAAAGTTAAAACTTATAAAAGGTGTGAAATTAATTCATTTATTTAATTCCCTAATAAAAATCAATAGAACCTTATCGGATTGGGGTAGCAAGAAATATGTAAAATGATTGCACCAAAACTTAGCAAACTTGGTACAGCAGGGTGTTTGATAAACAAATAGAATGAAAAAAATTACTACTAGATACAACAATTAATAGGGCTGTTTCACTTTTTATCAACACACAATTTAATTACGGCAAGCGTACGGGTTTCAAATTATAGTGTGATAAGTAAGAGTATCGATCCACAAGGAGGGGGACTAGCGTAAGAGTAATGCAAAGCGATTTAATTAAGTCTAGAGAATCAATTAAAAGGTGTTGCCAATTTAAGGCTAAACTTATCTAACTTCTACCAAGTGTCACCAATAAGAAAATTAGAAAGAAAAGCCACAACAATTAACACTAGATTAAAACAAGCAATCGAAGGAACACGAGCAAAATCAACAATTAAAGGAATAGTCCTAGGGATATGCTTCACTTAAATATCCATCTATGCTAGCAAATTCAAATCTATAGGGTAATGTGATGATTATGCAAAGTGAATCACTAAACAAGAATTGAAAGTAATTTTCTATCCAATCAATCCCAAGGAAAATCAATATTAACAAGTATCTCTACCCTATTAATATGATCAACCCAATAAACACCTTAGATTCTTAAAACTTTCCCACTAATTAATCCCTTTCTCAAGTGATAATCAAATGGGTCCTGTATTGGAGGTCAATTGATGGATTTTAATTTCTCAATCATAAACCCAAGCAATAATAATTAGAGCAAACTCTCATGGCCAATGATAATAAGCTCTTAAAATATGATAAATCCAACACATGAATCATAATCAATAACAAATACCAAATGAATAGAAATTTAAACCATAGATTTCAAAATAAGATCCACAAATCCCTAGAACAAGGGGTTCTAGCCAATAACAATTGTCATCCAAGCTATTATAAAATTAAAAGATAAAAGCTGAAATAAAAGAGAAGGAGAAGGAAGCTTAGTCTCTTGGGGATGAAAATCTATTACAATCCAAGCTCAAATCATGATTTCTTGCTCCAAAGTGGAAGAACTTGGGGAAGAAGAAACCAAAAACCTCCAAGTGTGTGTAAATGTGTGTGGGTATGTTGGAATGGGTGTTCTCCCCTTTTAAAATCTGAATTAGGAAGTATATATAGTGGGGATCTATGGTAAAAACGTAACATTGCAGAGGGGCCCCTTGAAAATTAGCATTTTGCAAAAGTGCTCAAACAAATTGTTTGGCTCGAGATGACCTTCCAGCTCGAGTCGAGACGAAGGTCAAATAGTCGTCTCGGGTCGAGACATCCCTCCAACTCGGTCGAGACGAAACTCCACTAAAAGTCGTGGGTTCGCTTGTTTGTCTCGAGCTACCCTCGGTGTCTCGACTCGAGCCCCCACTGTCTCGACTCGAGATGAGCTCGAGACACCAAACCTTGCTCTCGTAAATCATATTCGTCTCTGCCTCGACTCGACCAAATGCCTTGGTCTCGGCTCGAGACGTACTCTCTATCGGTCCTTTGATTTTCTATCTTCGATATCTTGAGCATCCGACCTCCGATTGCTTCGATTTTTTTGCGTTCGACCCTCTCTTCGGTGTCTTTTTTAATCTTCACTTAAATCTTGAATCCACGAGAGATGAGTGATCGCTTATATTTTAGCAATAAGTATTTTTCGACCAAACAAAATATCGAACCCAAGGGACTAGGAGTACAATGGAGCCTCAAAGACATACGTTTCCATGGAATTATAGCGGCTAATCGGGGTTCAAACACATAAATCAACAACGAAACAAACAAGAGCAAGCAAAAACAAAAGGAAGCAAATAAAACTCTAACGAGTGCAAGAGGTATGTGAAACGATCGCTCGGGTGTCTTCCTTACACAATCCTTCGGGTATCACACAAATCAATCACAAATCAAGGCATAGAAATGGTCAAAGCTAAGAGCGATCACGTAATTTCTAGCAAGCTAGCTCCTAGGACCGTTGATCACCTAAACACGTTCACAATCGGGTACTAATGTCTAGGGTCGTCCCTTCACTACACACCTAGGCATGCAATGTCCACTAATTGGGAATCTAGTAACTAATCCACCTCTCGGTGCAATCAATTACGATCAAAATCATCAAAATCAATCAATTAGTTCACTTAATCCTATCCTAAGCATATCCAACTCTCGTTGCAACACACTCATTCAACGAATCAAGCTAATAAAATCAATTAATCAAGAGATCATCACAAAGCCCAATAGTAGAAGCATTAAAACCACAAACACATGCCAATCAAAGTGATTAATTCATGATCAACACCAAATTCATGTGTAAATCCAACACCCAAGCAATCAAGAGGGTTAGCCCATGACTAATTTGATCAACAAAATAGAAATCAAAGCAATAGAAACAATACCCATGACTAAGAAAATTAAAGGAGAAAAGGCATACAAATTAAGAAATAAACCAATAGAATTAAGAGATTGAGGAAGGGTATCACCTTAAATGTGTTGATACACTTGATTGAATTAAATTCTATGTCTAATTTGCAAGAAATTAAAAAGAAATGAAGAACACCCATACTATGTGTGAGTGTGTGTAATTCTCCTAATCAGTGTGTGTTGTGCGTCTCCTCTGTATGTAATATTCTATCTAATCTCCTATTCTAATTTTCGCTGACTATATATTTTCTCTTCTTCAATCACGCTGAAAAAAGTATCTGCTATTCTGTGAAAATCGTGTTTTCCTCATTTTCTTCTTTTCTGCCCAAAATCGCGCTTCTAAAATGTAATCTGCAAATGTGCTGCCTCGACTCGAGCTTGGCGTCTGGAGTCGAGGTGGAAAGCCGGCTGGGTCGAGACGTGGCTCGAGACGAGCTCGAGACGTGCTCGAGACGATTTGGGGATGCTACGTAAATTGGGCTTCGTCTCGACTCGGATTGAAGCGGGTGGTCTCGGGTCGAGACGGCGACGGAGAATGGAGTGTTGCGCTGGGTCGCGGCGACTGTGACGACGAGCGATGGTGATGGGTTGACGGCGGGGATTTGGAACGACGGCGCCGAGAATGTTAGTGTTTCGGTGGTTGGAGGCGTCTCCGGCGAGGGCTGAGCGATGGGCTGTGAATCAACGACGGCGATGGATTGTTAGTTACGGCGATGGTGGTGCGCTGGGCGGAGGTGTTTGGGCTTCATCGGCGATGAGCGCCGGCGAATTGAGGCTGTGAAGGCCCTGATTGATTTTGGGTTGCGCCGCTATTGCGCTGAATCTGTTTGAGGAAGATGGGTGAACTCATCAATTTGGTGGGTGTATGGGTGGACTCGCTGGTGGGTGTATTTCTTAAACTGATGGGTGCACACGATTTTTGGTGTGTTTTTCGCCGTCTCCTTCGTTCGACCGTAATTTCTCCATACGAACTCCGAATGACCTGATTCTTTTTGCGTTGCACAGCTCTCTCGGCCCTCTTTCAGCCGATGTAATTGCTCGTTTAATTTGAAGACGACAAATGTCCTCAAGTTGCACTCAAAATTGGCCTCATCCTACAAATTCAAACTCAAAACAACAAAACAAATAACCAAATGCAATTGGCCAATTAAATGTGAATTAACATGAAAATAATATCAAGTAGAGACAATTAAGAACACAATGATTACGCAATTTTCACACTAATCAATGAGCACGGTGGGCTCGTTTCTTGACCATCAACTCAACTTGAACTCGATTTTGGTGGATTGTCTTTTGCATAAAATATGATCAAAAGCCTACAAAACAAACATAATACCTTCCACAACCGTTAAGCTCACCATTATATTCATTAAGGTGATATTGCCCATAAAATAGATAAAAAATATGCAATTAAACCACCATAAAACTATGCAAAAATCACTCCGAATCAAGGGCATAAATTATACAACCTTCAACCAAAAATAATACTCCTCCGTCCCAAAAAGTTATGCACACATTCTTTTTTCGTCTATCCCAACAAGTTATGCACTCCTAAAATGGAAACATCACACAATATTAATACCCTCACAATATCATTTAAATCACAAAAATGTCACTCTTATTCTACTTTTTTACTTTATTCTCTCTCCTACTTTATCTCATTAAATCACCCAAAATATTCTTACACGTTATTCTCTCTCTTACACTTTATTCTTATAAAAGTCAACAAAATTATTTTTCTTAATTTACGTGTTACAGAAGTGTCAACTTCTTGGAACGGAGGTAATTGGCTACAATCTGGGTATGATAAAATACCTTTTTACCCCTAAAGCCACTGTTGGAATGCGGGGTGTTGATTATATTAAAAATAAAATTTCATACACATTTCTAATTCTCTCTCCTACCTCCTTTAATTTGTCGATCCATCTTTTATTTCTCAATTCAAATTCAAAATATATCATCTCTCCAAATTCTAAACACCCAAATTGGTCCCTCTCTCAACTTAAATTCAAAATCTCTCTCTCACCAAATTCCAAACACCAAATCAGTTCTAGACCAAAAGACCACCCCCGCGCACCACTACACGAGGGTAGCGGTGATATACAAACGAGGGCGGCGTTTCCCCTTTGAGACGGAACACCACCGCATAGCCACCGTCGCCACAGCCACTGCATACCACCGCCAAATAATTGAAAACAAGATGAGTTGACTCATCGACAACTGCGGTAAGATCTCTCTGCATTCCTAGATCCACAACTCGCTGAGTTGACTCATCGACCCAACGAGTAACTCAGTACATTGTTGATAAATTTGATTTGTTTTGTATACAGTTTGGACAATTATTGCTAAAGAAAAGTACAAAGGGGTGGACTGCTCAAAATTTTTATTACAGCAAAACAGCGCTATTGGACCTGCCCTATTAGCGTGAGCTAAACAGTGATTTAGGTTAGAAGAACAATATTAATTTAAAATGACTTTGACCATTTACCTTAAATAATGAAAAGACTTGACTATAGCAGTATGACTTTAGTCTTCCTCCCCACTAAAAGAACATTAATTTAAAATGACTTTGACTATAGCAACATGACTTTAACCTGATGAAGTAATTAGGTGTTCAGCCCTGTGACAAATACTTTTTAAAATTATTAACGTATTACTCCCTCTACGGTAAATTCATGTACTGAATCATGGTTAAAATATGAAAAATTCGTTCCGTGTACATATTCTTGGGTCTTGATTTTGATCCCAAAAAGTTGTTTGTCCAATTTTGGTCCCATTTTGACCGGAAATAAAAACGGCATTGTTTTGGTCACGTGACTAACACATAACGGCGAGAATTGTGACTAAAATTGGGCAAAAACGTGATAAGAAAACGAGACTATTTTTTTATTTTCCAAAGAAAAATGAGATTAAAATTGAAAAAATACTCTCTCCGTCCCACACTGCTTTCACACTTGCCTTATTAGTCCGTCCCAAAGATGTTTTCACATCCATAAATAGCAAAAAAATTCCACTAATATCCTTAAAAATACATTTATTTACACAATTGCCATTACTTTTTCAATCCAATAAAACATAATCAACCTAAACTAATTAATTGATGCAGCCCAATTAACCAAATTAAATTACCTAATCTAATCGCCCATTTTAATTAATCCCTCCCACCCCAACTAACCCATTCCAAACAATTATTCACCCTAAACCCACCATACATTCTCGGATTCTTCATTTCTCTCCTCAAACCCTAATTTTTCGATTCTTCTTCTCTCACCGCCGCTCTCTGTTCTCTCGATTCTTCTTCTCTCATCGCCTCTTCCTTGTCGATTCTTCTTCTCTCATCGTCGATCCGTTCTCGATTTACTTGGGTAAGATTTCTCATTCTTTTTTTTTCGTATTTGGTTCCGTAATATGGATATCTAATTGTCGATTCTTCTTTTGTCATCGTCGCTCCCTTGTTTCTCGATTCTTCTTCTATCACCGTCTTCTCGATCGCCGCTCCGTTCTCGATTTTACCGGGTAAGATTTCTCGCTCGGTTTTCTTTTTTATTTATCTTCGTCAATGTTACTTTATGTACCTATTTGTTTATGGGAAATTGTGATTATTTCGCTTAGATCCGATACCTACTACTGTTTTTGTTTTTCTAAAAATTTTGAACCGGGGTGAAGTGAAAGGGTTTTTGGGACGGTCAAACAGTTGTATGATCCGTGGTCATGGAAGATTCGTGGTCTAACAAAGTTGTAAGGTCTAATCGGAGTACCGATTTTGTTTTTAAGCTTCTAAATAGTGGAGTAAAGTTTATAGAAACTCGCTTAATAAACAAAGTTTATACTTGATTTTGTTTTTAAGCTTCTAAACAAAGTCTAAAACTGATTTTGTTTTTAAGCTTCTAAACAAAGTCTAAAGCGATTTTGTTTTTAAGCTTCTAAACAAAGTTTATAGAAATTTATTAATGATGCATTTTATGAAATTTATGAACGATGCATTTTATGAAATTTATTAGGGTGGAAAGCTGTAAAATTTGTCTCGCATTTTATTTACTTAGCGATTAAGCATTTGGGAGATCAAATTTATCAAACAAAATTGGTTTAAATCTACCGGATTTGTAGGGAATCAGTAACTTTTAATTTTCTACGTAATTTTCGTAATGTTTTTTTACTGCTTTGAGCCTTTTTAAATTAAATTTTTCCCCCTTTTTGGTTACTGTTCATGGGCGGGATTATACCCTTCATTTATGTGGAGTCAACACCCAAAAAGTTACTTTTCTTAACCTCCGTGCCCGGTCACCGTGAAGACTATGGGATGGAGGGAGTATTAAACTTTGAGACGAAAATTGACAGATAATATTTTTGGGATCAAACTAGAGACCCAAAATAAATTATGGGACCAAAATTATTTTATCTCTCAAGGTATATACCACTATGATGAGCAAATATTTACAAAGGTCATAAAAATGTAAAATGTCTGCACATATGTTTTTTAAATCAGTGACCAAACTCCACCATAAGGACCGCTATAATAAAAAGAGAAAATAACAACGAAAATTCGTCACCAACAAATGGTTGCACTCTAGGGTACAACAGAAGATCAGCCAAGAGGAGGATTATTAATGTTAATTAACTAGACAATTTGTAAATAAAAATATATTAGTACTTTTTTTTTTGAGAGAAAAAATATATTAGTACTAGAAAATAACATTAGGTTCCAACCCAACCTCCCCCTCCCCCTCTCTCTCTCTTTTTTTTTTTTAAAAAAACATTACGCACTCCAATTTGATATACTTGCTGTTGTGGAAAAAATGGTACGATTACTAGGGGTGGGCAAAAAAATCGAATTTCGCGGGTACTCGATCCGATCGAGTAATACCCGATCGGATATTTTATATATTTTCGGTATCGGGTACTCTATTCGAATATCGGATCTTTAAATGAACCCAACATATCCGATCGGGTACCCGATTATTTTCAATTTCAAATCTATTTCTAATTTTTACTTTTAATTATATCGCTTATGTTAATTGTTAGGATTTGATTTCATTCACTCATTTTGTTATTGATTTCTTTATTGTTCTTAAATCTTAATTTTTATTTTTTGGAGTAGGTTATATTATGTTTTGCTAAAAATCATAAAATATGAAAGTAGGGATATACTCCCTCTGTCACAGAACTATCTTCATATGTGAAGAGACACGCTTATTAAGAAAACTTAAATTAGTGTAGGAGAGAGAATAAAGTGTAAGACTATTTTGGGTGGTTGTATGAGTTAAAGTATAGGAAAGAGAATAAAGTAGAATAAAGTAAGAGTGACATTTTTTAAATAAAATTGATATTGCGAGGGTATTGATATTGAGTGTTATTTCTAAATTTGGGGTGTGAAGATAGTTGTGGGACGGACCGAAATAGAAAGTGTGAAGATAGTTCCTGGATCGAGGGAGTATTTTATTAGAATAAGTATTGTGTGAGATCGTCTCATGGATCTCATTCCGTGAGGCGAAATTACTTTTTAATAAATTGTTATCACTTTTTAATATATTATTATACTTAATTATAATGTGAAGTGTATCATTTTTCAATTATTTATCACTTTTATACTAATTTGTATCACTTTTTAAAAAGTGCACCCGTCTCACGGAATGAGATTCGTGAGATGGTCTCACACAAGTTTTTGTCATTTTATTAAATTACAATGTAAACAATAAAAATGTCATGAAACTTAAAAAAATAAAAAAATAAATAAATCAGATTTGTGATACCCGAAATTTTTGCGTACACAATTTTTCGAATCGGATTCGAATCTTAACAACCCAAAATTTGGTACTCAAACCCGACATACCCGATCCGAAACCCACCCCCAACCATTACCAATGCCGACCAATAATATTATGGTCTTTGTCTTGGACTTTTCTTCTTTCATGCAATTGTGAGTTGTGACGACTTTCTAAATTCTAAGTATCGAGTTTGATTGTTTTTTCGCATATAATTTATCTCTAATGAGGTGGGTTTATACAATAATGATATGTTTGTTTTAGGGTATTATATTTGAAGAGACAATTTAATATGTAATATGTTTTATTAAATCATACAAATCATATGGTTGTTAAAATATATATGTGAGAATTAATTTAATATGAGTTAAAATATTTTCAAGTATTTGTATTGAGAATTAATTCATGTGATAAATTAAAATTTTACAATTATATCTCATCTACTATTTTTATTAGAATATAAATGATATTTTTGTTAATTAACTTGGTAATATAGTGGGTGAAATTTTTACGGGAAATATATGTTGAACAAACTTTTTTTATAGGGCTATAGGTAATAAATATCAACATTACAAACATTTGAATTTTAAAGAAACAAATTATATCCATAATGATTACTCAAAACAAAGGTACTTAATAATAAGTAATAACTGAAAGCTAGTTATTTCATACCGATGCGAATAAGGGTTGGGCCTATAAAAACACTTGTAACCGAGCAAGACGTGCAAGAATGCGGGCCCAAGCCTAGGGAAGTATCGAGCCAACACAAAATCAGGCCCAAAATGAGCAGTTAACAGACTTGGAAGGGTGATTTGGGTCTAGCAAGTGATAGTCACGTTTTTCACTTTTGGTCCAGTAACTTTTTTGGAGTTGTTCTTTATAATTCATTTGTGCAATTTCTTTCCTCAAAACTATTAGGTAGTTTTTTCAAATTTGTTAGGTAGTTTTTTGGTTAGGAGAGTAAGTTGGCTATATAACTCCTTGTATCAAAGACTTTTGAGAAATTATGAAATATATCCAAGTGACTTTTCTTAGCAAGATTTCTTGCGTCTTTCGATTTTACTTGCCGACCTGAGTCGGGCTGTCGAAATTATTGGATTTACCAGATTTTCTAAGCAATATTTCTTGTTTCTTGATTCCATCGCTTGCTAACCCGAGCTATAGCATTGAATAATTGTTCGTTAAATCGCGGTTCTCATCACATACTCCCTCCGTCCCATTAAAAGCTTTCTATTTTTGCTTTTAAGTTTGTCCCAATAAAACTTCTCATTTCTTTTTTGACATATCATTCTCATACATTTATCCTTACACTTTACATTTATTTACACAAATTGCCGCCTCATTTAATATATTAAAATGCATTTTATCATACATTTTTATATCTCTCAATCATATCATTTGTACTATACTACTCACTCGTCCCATTTTAGATTACTCAAAATCCAAAAATGAATTTCTTATTTTTGTTTTTTCATACCCAAAATGACAAATTAGTAACTTTACCCTTTCAAACTAAACCCTTCCAAACATCTCTTATTTACATCCCATGTCACTCAATTGTCCACTATATCCTTTCAAACCACAGCAACCTCCCACCAATAATGTTAAAATGGCTCATTTAGCCCCAATTTTACACTTTTTAATATTAAAAACTTATTTTTATTAAAATCCGTGTCATTTGGTGTTGAGCAATAAAAATGGAACGAAAGGAGTATTATATTTTTAATTTGTGTGCCAAAAATAAATAAGAAGTTTTCAATAGGAGTGAGAGAGTATTTATTTAACACATGCAAGGGAGCAGAGGAAGGATTTCCGATTATGCATATATATATATATATATATATATATATATATATATATATATATATATATATATATATATATATATATATATATATATATATATCCTATTATATTTGTATACCAACAACCACTTTATTTTACTTCATTCCAAATGATGAGTGGCTCATATGTAATCCATGCTCCTCTATCTTCCCTCCTTATTTTCCTCTTCATTTCATCATTCCAATTAAACTATTGCATTGGAAATAATACAATTTTTGCCCAGAAATTGAAAAGCAGTCTCTCTCGAGCTTCAAGCAGTCTTTGGAAGATCCAAAAATACTGGCTTCAATTCAGCAACCTTGTTTCTCTTGATCTAAGTGTAAACTATTTTGGGGGACCAATTCCAACTATTAATAATGCCACCAAACTTCAGTATATTGGTCTTGATTCTAATGGTTTTAATTCTAGTATTCCAAACTGGTTCTCTCTTTGTAAAGACTTGGAGTTTCTTTATTTGTCTGGAAATCAGTTTTCCGGAAAAATACCAAAAGAAATTTCTAAGTTGTGCAAATTAAAGAGCTTGGACTTATCCCTCAATAATTTAGAAGGGGACATACAGACTCATTTGGAGATATGTCAGAGTGCTTCTTAGAAGCTTTGGAAATCATAAATTTGTCTTATAATAAACTTTCTGGTCATCTCACAAATCAATTCGGAGAGTTTAAGAGTATTAAGAGTCTTAATCTTGGAGAAAACTCATTTCATGGTGTAATTCCAGCTAGCATAGGAAAGTTATCATCTTTGGAATACTTTTCCTTGTACAATAACAAGTTTCCTGGAACTCTTCCTGAGAGTTTGGGTCAACTTTTAAATTTACGAGAACTTAACCTCGATTATAACATGCTGGAAGGTGTTGTGACTGAAACCCATTTTGCCAACCTCACTAAGTTAGAGTTTCTTTTAGCCTTTGGCAATCACTTGACTCTAAAAGTAAGCCCAAATTGGAATCCATCCTTCCAACTTACAATTCTCCGACTGGGGTCATGGAACTTGGGGGCAGGCTCTAACATTCTGTCATGGCTCGAGAAACAGAAGAATATTAAGGAGCTTCATTTATCTAATACTGGAATCTCGGGCAATGTTTCTAGCTGGTTTGGGAACATCTCATATTTGGATCTGAGTCATAACAATCTCCATGGCGAAATTCCATACTTATTTGGCAATAAGTATGTCTACCTAGATTCTAACCAATTCAGTGGTTCATTACCTCGGATTGGAGACATTATGGGGCACCTTGATCTCTCTAATAACTCATTGTCAGGAGGTATATCTCACCTTCTCTGTGACAACACATATGAGACCTATCGACTGGATATTCTCAGTTTGGGAGGAAATCAACTAAGCGGCGAATTACCTGCAGATTGCTGGATTAAATGGCCTTCATTGACGTATCTTGATCTAAAAAAAAACAACTTATTTGGAAGCATCCCAAATTCCATAGGGTATCTTGCAAATCTGCGGTCTTTGAATCTGTATGGGAACAGGCTTTCTGGCAACATACCTTTTTCGATGCATAACTGCACGGATTTGGCGATGATTGATGTTGCTGATAATGATCTTGATGGAGGCGTACCAGCATGGATGGGGACATACTTAGTGCGGTTAAGGTTTCTCATCCTGCGATCAAACAAGTTGAGTGGTGACATTCCTTCAGAGATGTGCAGGCTGAAATTTCTTCAAATTTTGGATCTCTCGGATAATAATTTTTCGGGAAAAATACCAAGGTGCCTTTATAATTTTACTGCAATGGCTACAAAGATTAGATTTTTTCCAATTACATACTCTTTTTCTCCAATCTTAGTAGACAGAGCATCAGTAATAATCAAAGGAAGAGAACTAGAATATGGAAGCACTCTTGGCTTGGTTACTGACATTAACCTTTCCAAGAACAAACTCTCTGGAGATATTCCCAAGGAGTTGACAAGTTTAGTGGAATTGAGATCATTGAACTTGTCACAAAATCGCTTGACTGGTTCCATCCCAGACAATATAGGAGATATGAAGCAATTGGAATCTCTTGATTTTTCAAGAAACGAACTATCGGGTCAGATTCCAAATAGCTTCAAACTTCTATCTTTTTGGATCATTTGAACCTTTCACATAATGAGTTAACAGGGAGAATACCAGAAAGCACCCAACTTCGAGGCTTTGATGCTTCAGTCTTTTCTGGCAACAATTTGTGTGGCCCTCCGTTAACAATTACGTGCATCGGTGATGGTGATGGACAGAAAGAGAAGAACGAAGACGAAGAAGAAGAAGAAGAAGAAGGTGGAGATGAATCCAAGATAGATTGGCTTTATGTGGTGGTATGTGTGGGATATGCAGTGGGATTTTCGGCAGTGTGCAGTGCGTTGGTGTTGAACAAGTCATGGAGAGAAGCCTATTTTGGGTTGTTGGAAAGGATTTGGGATGAGTTGTATGTGTATGTGCACATTAAGTGGAATAAACTCACCAAACCATCGCATCCATCTTCTTGAGATACAACTAATCAAGGCTGCATGCACCTCTTATGAAATAATGTTTATTGTTTATTTTGTTGTTGCTTTTTGTGTGGAGATAATATGTTATCACCAAATTGTCTTAGTTGGAAAATGTATTGATTGAATATATGAAGTATGTTAAATAGTTTAATATTTGAAATTATGATCTTGTTAACCATAATTCATACTATGTTCTGTCTTGTTTCCTTTTGAACTACATGCACCTTAGATGAAGTGAAAATATATTATAGGCCCAATTAATAAAGCCAACCGGATACAGGTCGATTCTTGTAGGTGACCATTTTAATCTTGTACATGAAAAAAGTCGTTTCATTTATGTTTTATCTTTCAAGTCCCGAATTGATAATTAACATATTTAAGTTTTATCTTTCAGGTCCCGAATTGATAATTAACATGTCTTTAGAAACTTGTACTAATAAAACTTTTAAAATTTTTGGGTGTGTGGTTTTGATACTTTTAGGGAAGAGTTAACATTTGAAGGCCAAAAATCTCACTTACTCTATGTTACCGAGCACCAATATCACATACCATTAGGCTCCATTTGGATGAGGTCATTTGAAATCAATGGATTTGAGGATAATACACCATATATTTATAAATCAAAATGGAGAAAAACCAAATTGAATGGATTTGGTTCACACAAATATTATTTATAAGTGGGAGGATTTCAAATACCCAACAAAACCTAGTCATTTGAAATCCTCTCACTTCTCCCACTTGTGCTTAATATTTGAGTGAATCAAATTCATTCATTTACCTTTTTCCATTTTAGTTTGTGTGAATGCACGTATATTATCCTCAAATCTCTTTATTTCAAATCCACTCCATCCAAATTAGTTATTTGATATTGAATCAAGCAGAGGTTAATTAAACGTATTACCTCTGTTTCTATTCACAAACAGCTTTCATCAAAAAAAAAAAAAAAGAGAAAAGGTTTAGGCCGGTAAAATGCGATAAGCCGATGAAAATATTGAATTGGACAGATTAACGATATCTATTGGAGCTCTAATGACTTTTATATCAGGCATCCTATAGTATAAAGGACAATGTATAGGATAACTCATCAAGTTTCATAAACTAGACAACCTTTTATTACAGTCTAGTAGTTAAATTACACAATAAGCTAAGATCACGGCTTAATTCTCCATCGTGATGATGCAACGGAGAGACTCGCCTCGCAACATAAGGTCGAACGCCTTGTTGATCTCCGAAAAAGAAACTTTGTGCGTGATAAATTTCTCCAGCTCCAGATCCATTTCCTGAAATATGGTTAAGTAACATAAAATACACGTATAAACTCGTATATCACCAAATACATACGCACATACCTTGTTCATATACTTGTCAACGACAACTGGGATGTCGCTGCGTGGCTTATAATTTCCAAAGAAGGTTCCTTTCAGAGTCCTCTCGTTCAACAAATTCACCGGATGAGTCTTGAAAGCATCATCTTTGTTCGGCACCCAACGAGCACAGCAACCCCCCAACCCTGTGACCAATATAGGGGATTTTACGCGTTTTCAAATGGCTAAGAGTGAGAGTGTGCAAATGGAGAGTGGATAATAAGGTCTATAGGAAAGTTACGTCATGAACACATTCAAATGCAGATATCATTGCGTTCACGTTTCCTGTGCATTCGACACTACGGTCTACTCCTCCATCAGTCATTTCAGCTATGACCTGATATTACACCATTTAGGTTTTAATAAGCAAGAGATGTTCTATGATCAGGCAATCGAAATATCACAAAGCAAGATTGCACATTCATTTGGATTAAACTCGTATTGCTGACCTACCTCTTGAACGGGCTTATCATGGTCCTTCGGATTCACAAATTCAGTCACACCAAATTGCTTTGCTGTTGAAAACAAAACTAGTAATCAGTCAATGTAATATCTTATATCTATCATATGGCACATGCTCAAAGTATCGAGCTTTTGATGAACCTTGAGCAAAACGGCTCGGGTTTAAATCAACACCAATGATTCTTGAAGCCCCAGCAATTCGAGCTCCTTCAGCAGCCTGAAAAGCAGTGGAAAGCAACACTAAATTGCACATTTCTTCTAACAATTGAAAAAGAGAACACAGTAAAACTCAGAACTATTAGTACTCACAGCTAGGCCAACAGCCCCCATTCCAAAAATAGCAACAGTCGAACCCTTTGTTGGTTTAGCGACGTTCAGAGTCGCCCGAGCCCTTAAAAGCCCCAAGAAATAATTCAAATCAATAGAAAATACGACGTCTATTTCATCATAATCCAAATTTAGATAAGGGAATTTAACCTGTGGATATTCCACAGCTGAGAATACAAACTTTATCGAGTGGAGCCGATGGATTAATCTTAGCAACACAGCCAACATGAACAACGGTGTATTCACTAAAGGTCGAAGTTCCAAGAAAGTGGTGTATGGGTTTCCCATCCTTGGAGAACCTCGTTTTTCCATCTCCGATCATCACCCCGGTCCGTGTTTATTCTGAGAAGGTCACACATGTTGCTTTCAGCTGATTTACAGTGACGACACTCCTTGCACTCCCCGTGAAAACGGGAAGAACATGGTCGCCGGGCGCCAGTTCTGTCACACCTTCACCAATGCTCTCTACAATGCTATATGCAGCACATAAACAACCAACATTGTTATTAGAAATGAATATTTTTCTAATCTATATCACAAAAATTAACTAATTTAAACATACCCTCCGGCTTCATGGCCAAAGATACGAGGAAACAGAGGATTTTGTCCCTGCAGTAAATGAAATTATTACTAAGGCTACTTGGAAACTTGACTCAAATTGCACAACTAAAATTAAATTAAATATCTCTTATTAGATCACAAGAAAGGAATCTAATCTCAAATTTAATTAAATAACTACATGTTGATGTATATATTTTCTCAGGAATTGATTGCATTGGGGGTTTACCTAGAGAGCATCTGCCAATGGTTCGATATATTGATTGTATCATTAGACTTAATCTATATATCTATATGTATATATATACCTTTGCCTCCCAAAAGTATACATCAGTGTGGCAAAGGGAGGTGTAGAGAATCTTTAAACGGACTTCCATTTTCTGCGGTGGCGCCACCTCCACTTCTTCAATCACCAACGGCTTTCCGGCTTCCCATGCCACCGCGGCTAAATTTGGCAACAATTATTCACACTTGAAAGTGTCATAAACATGAACACATAAAATTCCCCAATATTTAACCAGATATCTAATAAATCAGAGTTACTAAAATATGAAAACAACAACAGATAATTAATGTAATTCCTGCAAATAAACATTTGCATAATTTAGCACAGTTGATTTCCTAACAGGGCTTTTCTGATGGTTTTTTTTTTTATCAAATTAGTTCACCAAATCTCATACAAATTTAAATTCTACAAAAGAAATCGAAACCCGGGACTCCACTAAAGTGAGGAGCCCGGTGATCGGTCGGTGATCAGGTGGGCTAATGAAGGAATAGAGTCAAAATTCCATGCATTTTAACCATTACAAATTAAATATAAATATGATGCGAAGAAATCATATTACTAACTAAACAGACATAACATATCTACCAAAATCATCAAAAGCCCCACTAAATAAAATCACGAAAAAGGAAAGAAAAAAAAACGAATTTCTCAACCAGATTATCATAAAAGCAAATAACCAGAAAACCCAATCTCGGAAATATTCATTAAAACAAATATAAAATCCCAAATATCTGATCAAGAAATTACCTCTGCAGCGAATTACTTGACCTTGAGTGCTCGACATTTCTATTCTCTCTCCCTCCCACTGATCACTCTCTGTTTCAATACAACAGAACTGATTGATTGATGTTGATATATATATATATATATATGTATAGCTATAGTGGAGCCATGTCGGTACGTGGAACCACCCCACCGCCAAAGATTTTACATAGTTGGAGAAATCAATCTCATTTAGACACGTTCCTTGAACAGCGCTCCAAAAACAAAAATAGTAACAATTGCTTTTTTTTTCTTATATTAAAATACATTAAGTGTAATGATAATCTCATATGTGATTTTTGTATCATTACACAAAAATTTATATATTTGTATAGGAGAGTGCACTATTTCGATAAAATTAACTCATGCCTATGCTCACACGGTTTTCCTCTCCTCTCCATTTTGGTAAATTATTTTATGGACATGGCTAATCACACTCGCAAAATTGTTTGAATACATTCATATTCACACACACACACATATATATATATATATAATATTTTTACGTTATTTGTAATGGGTGTATAAAGTGATTTCGTGAATGTCAATGGTCATGCCCTTATATTATGTTGGTCTCTGTTATTTTTCTGGTGCTTCTCGAATTATTCGAGCGCCCATATATAATATAATATAATATCCTCCTCTATTTTAATGTGAAATGGGCTGGGTTTTGTTTCTAAAGGTGGGCTTCTTTATCATTTCATTAGTGAGCCAACTTTATTGGGCAGCCCAACAAAATCTTTGGTCCTCTTAGGTATTACAAAAATACTTTTTGGCCCAGGTTATATGCACACACTTTTTTATTGAGAACACACCCCTGAGATAATTTAAAAGTTAAATATATGTGTAATGACAAAAATATCCTTATCATCTATTTATATTATGTTTGTGTGTTATTTGTTATTTATTGTATTAATTTTGTTGTTGTTGAGTTGTTTTCGATGCTAATGAACGTAAATACAACGATAAATATTTTTTGGTGTTTGAGTTTTATAAATTTTCGAGTCTGATTTTATGAAAATGTGACCAACTTTCGATTTTTTTTTCAAAAAATAGCCTAATTTTCGAAAATAATTTCCGAAAAAAATGACATATTTTCGTAAAAATTATTTAAAAGGTTTATAATTTTTCAGAAATTGAATAATAAAGGGTATTTTAGGGAGTTAATGGGGGTGTACTCAATAATTGGTGGGTGTTTTCATCACGTGGGTGTTCTCAATAAAAAAATGAGTGCATATAACCTGGGCCTACTTTTTACGACCAGAAAAAGATCGGTCGTGCCTGACATCATTATCATATTACATTAATGTATTTACACCGTGTTTTATGCAATTACATTTTGTTTTATGCAATTACATTGTACCACTATAATAATAAATTTAATTATTATTTTTAAAATGATGAAATTATTCTTTTAATTTAAAATAAGTAAACATATTATAATTATAAAACTAAATATATATTCTTATTAAATTTTATTTTTTAATTAAAATATTTTTAAACATAATTAAAATGTATTATTAATTCATCCCATTAAATATGCATCATCATTCAATAGCTTACCAAATAATAGGCGCATCATCATCCAAATAATATGGAAGTTGAAAAGAAAAAAATTACGGAAAAAAGAAACACAGGCATCCTGAATGCAATGTTCGAGGAAATAAAGTTCTCATCTTTCATATGTTATTAGATCATCGCTTAGTTGATTTAGGATTGAGTTGTTCTCATGTCTTTCGTGTACACGGTAAGTTTACAATGTTATCACTTTTTGAAAATTTTAAAGTATTAAATATTTGCTTAAGAGTATTAAGAATTTCATTAAAAATATCAAGAATTAGAACTATTGATCATATTATTTTTTTAAGAATATCAACAACAAATTAATATTTTTACTATTTAAATTACTCATATTTAATATAAAAAAACACAATATTATAACAATGGGTAACCGCCGTTGTCGTTGAGTGTTAAGACAACGGTTAAACAGATTCCGCAACAATTTTCAAACGTTGTCATTTATGTATCAACAACGGTAAATAAAGTTACGACAACGGTTAATAACCGTTGTCGAAGACTCTACGACAATGGTGAAAAACCATTATCGTATATCCAGACCTAAGACTACGGATTGATAGACGGCGGTGAAAAAATAGCTACTACAATAGAGATTTACCGTCGCCGTAGTCGATTTTGGCATAGTGAATATTTAAATTTAAAATATCAAGTTTTAAAAAATAATATTTCAAGTATCAAGTATTAACTTAGAATATCAAATATTTAACAAAAAGTATAAAAATAGATTATAAAAAACATACAAGACTTGTTTTAGGATTATAGAGAAGAGATAGAGGAGAGAATTCTAAGTTGGAGTTATTGTTTTGAAGCTAGGGTAAGGATTAGGAGGAGATATCAAATGGAAAAAGAAAGAAGAGGGAAAAATTCATTTTTGGCACCCAATGTTTACCTTTTTCAGATTTGGTACCCCATCTTTAGGCACTCTCAAAATTGGTCACCAAAGTTCATTTTTGTCTCAAATTTGGTCCTGTCATTAGTTGACCCGTCATTACTAACGAAGACACCTATTTTACGCATGAATTCGTCTAGGGTTATAAATATTGCCCCCAAATTTGACAGCCCACTTCCCTCTTCTATCGTAACCCTAATTTTTTCAATTTCTCATGATTTCTCTCCAATCAAACTTTTTATCTTCACCCAAAGGTATGCTTTGTTGTTTATAAGAATTTGAGATTTGCATTTAAGCTCAACAATCGACTTAAAGATGCATTCAAGTTCAAGCCAATTTGTAGAGTCCACAAACTCTAACTTTAGATTTGAACGTACATTACGTAAATGTGGTTGAAGAATTCTTGGACCGCTGAAAACCCAGGAATAAGATTTTAGTCATGCCCAAAGTATAATGTAATTCCACAGTCTCTGTTTTTGCTGCATAATAACGTATTATTTGTTACCTACATACTGCAGAGAAAATTACTTTATAGGAACCTCGATTTAGAAATAAATCCAAGATAAATGATAGAATTTAGGGTTTGAGCAAAAGGGTAAAAAAGAGAGAAAAGGGTCTGATGGATTTGGGTAAAAGAGAGAGAAGCCCCGGATGAATTAGCGCGTAAAACAAATACCTCCGTTAGTCAATGATGGGTCAATCGACGGCAGTGACCAAATTTGAGACAAAAAGTGAACTTTGGTGACCAATTTTGAGAGTGTCTAAAGGTGGAGTATCAAATCTAGAAAAAGGTAAACTTTGGGTACCAAAAATAAATTTTTCCCAAAAGAAGAAAAGCAGTTTTTATTTTTTTAGAGGTACATGGTAGGACATTTTCGGAATTCGGGAAAATGTACTACCCTACAGAAAGTGTACTCATTCGGGTGATGTATTTATAAAAAGTGTCGATGCCAATAATCTGGGCTTCATGTTTTTGCCTGCTTCTGCAATAGCTAAATTTTGATTTACATTGTACTCCATCGCTGGGGAAATAAACAAAAGAGGACAAAGAAAAATAATAAAGAATAATATAATAGATATATAGTTCTTGAATTTTATTTTAGTAAGGATGCAATTAGATTTTTTTTTTTATCGATAAATATTTGTTCTCAAAGGGAATCAAACTCAAATCTCCCACTTAAGTGAGGAACCCGGTGGGCTAAGCCACCTGGTTAATGATACAATTAGATATAAGAGATTATATTCTTTGCAGTCCGATAACTTTACGTGTTTTTTAAATTTGACCAGACAATTTCAAAATTTTGATTTTGGTTCTTTATGTTTAACACAATTTTTTATTTTAATCCACTAACCGGCCATAGAAAGTCACACAATCATAAGAAGGCTTCGTCGTGATTGTTAAGAATTTGAAAGCCGTTTGGCAGGTGGGAGAATTTGTTTTCTTAATTCCAGTGGTAGAATGTGTTAACCAATATCGTCCTTTCATCCATTCCCATTTATTGCATATATAAAAAACTCATTTCTATTCTCAACGATTAAGATTCAACACGTATCATGAAAAAAGTTATAAAATTAGCAGAGGCAGACTATGGAGTTGGATTACTACAAATTTGTTCAATTTAGCTTTTCTTTTAGAGATTGGTTTAGTGAGCCTATCAAAATTTTGAGTTCTTTTCTACTGTAACTACAAATCTGTAAACTCTTTGATAGGTACTTCTGGTACCTATTTGTGGCAATAATACTTTGCTTCTACCGATAAAAAAATTAGGATAAATTGCAATACTAGTAGGCCTCGTATTGGGTGCTTTCCAGTTTCCTACCTGTTGAGATACTAGGGGAAGGTTCATATGATTTAAAAGATAAGAGTGTGAAGCTAAAAATTGTTTATCTTTTTATTTTATCAGTTTTAGTCCAAAGGAGTCAAATTTTGGTCCTTTTTCGTAGAAAATCAAATTTCCATCAGAATTACAAGCGTGCCGCTCACATGCGTGAATCAGACTGGGGCTTCCAGTAAAAATGCAATTTTGGTAGTAAAAATGCAATTTTGGTACAATTTTTTTATTAAATTTTGTTCATTTTATATTTATTTATATTAAAAATTTTATTAATTCAAATTTATGAAATAAGAAAGAAAATTATAAAAATTAAATACTCAGTAATAAATAAATTCAAATGATATCCTTAAAAATAAAATTATTATTATAATAATTTTTAAATTTTTAGAAATAAAATATAAATTGAAAATATAAATATTTAAAAAAAAATACATTTGACATAAACTAAATATGAATTTCTTTTAAAAATAATAAAGTCTTTTATTATTACCAATTTCTTACGAAAATAAGAAAACAAATCAGGGGTGGGGGTTTAATACATTTTATTGTAAATATTTTTTAAAAAAAAGATATTATATCGTAATTATTTTTTTAAAAAAAAAAGATATTATATCGGTCTTTTAATTAACTATACACGAAAAAAATAGACAATTTTGGAAGGTGACTTGGACACTACTATTATATAGGGGGACTTTTTCTATTCATATATGTTTTTATTGAATCATTTACTATCCTCTTATCCCTCATATCTTATCCTTAAAAATATTTTTCATCTTTTATATTATATTTTTTTCTATTTTTTCGGGCATTTACTACTCTCTTATCCCTCATATCTTATCCTTAAAAATATTTTTCCTCTTTATAATATATTTTTTCTAATTTTTCGGGCATTTACTACCGTCTGATCTCTCTGTTGTGTCTATTGCTGCAGAACTTTTCCTCTTTAATTTTGTTTTCTTATTTTCTTGTTGCTTTTATGACTTCCTCGTCACTCATGCCTTTCTTTTACAAAAAAATCCTCTTTGTGTTGTATTTTCATTTTTTCTGATCTTTATGTCTATCCCTACAAAATTTACTCTTTATATTATACCTTTTTTTTCACTTTTTCTAGTTTTTATTATCTCTCATGTCTGATCCCTAAAATTATTTTTCTTCTTTATGTTATATCTTATCCAAACTTTGGGTATTTACTATTTTTCACATTTTTCATGTCTATTTTTAATGAACTTTTCCTCTTTATATTATAATATTTTTCTTTTTATTTTCCTGACTTTTTCTGCCCATCTCATTCCTCATGTCTTATCCCTAAAAGTATATTTCTCTCTTTGGCCTCATTTCTTCCATTTTGATCGGTAAAATGGTGACTCGAACCCATGACCTTATAGACATAGGTAATGGAGTTTTAACCATTTGAACTATACCACTTCGTCTCTTCCATTTTGTGCTAAGTATTTGCGATTAATTTGTTGTGTTGATTAAGATTTAATGAGTGGAAAAACAGTTTAGATTTGTTTCATAATGGAAAATCGCGTGTAATTTTAATGAGTCAATTGAAAGAGATTTGGATTTTAATAGATTTTCAGATTTTAAATATATTTATTTGTTTTTTAATTATTATTTTAATAATATTTCAATTTAAATTGTTATTAATTGGATTTACATTCTATTACTACTTTTTAAAATCAGATTTATATTGATTTTTATTGTAATTATTAAAAATTTATATATTTTTATTGTATTTTTCATAGTAGTTATTTTCTTAAAACAATTAGATTTATTTATATTTTTATAACTAACTTTTCTTTCATGTATATAAAATTTTCATGTGTATCGATCATGATAATATCAATAAACATATATTGAAAGTCATTTGTAAAGATTGCAAGAATTTTTTTCCTCCTTATTTGGGTTGGAGGAATTAAAATTCACTTTGGTCCCGTAACTTTAGATTTTTTTGTAAAAGGTCCTAAAATATTTAAATTTTCAATTTCGTCCCATAACTCCACAATTGTTCCAAGTTTGGTCCTTTTTTTTGCCGAATTTTGTACTTTTGTCCCATAAATTTAAACTTTTCCACAGAAGGTCCCGAAAAATTTAGAAAAATTTCAATTTCAACACATAAGTCTCGTATTTGTTCCAAATTTGATACTTTTTTGCCCAATTTTGCAGTTTTTGTCCCATAATTTTGAACGTTTTAGCAAAAGGTCCCAAGTAAATGTGTTCAATATGACGTCGTTTATGAAATTTTTGTGACTTTTGGACTGAACCAAACCATTTTAGGAATTAAGGGATAAAATTGAAAATCATAAATTTTTGGGTCCTTTTGCGTAAAAAACAATGTTATAGGACCAAATTGAATTTTAACTCTTAATAGAATACCATAAAAGTAAGTTGTTAAGAGAAAAGTATGAAACGAAAGCAAAAAGGAGAAACATATGAATTCTCTAAGCCAGTTATTTCAATCTAAAAATTGAGAGAAGTTCACAAACTCATCCAAATCTATAAACTCGAAGAACAAGGTAGAAGGACCACCAAACGAACTAGAAGAATATAAACCACGATCTTGTCCTGATACAAATGGAGGAGGATATTCTGGCATCCCGATTGAACAACTAGGCTCTTGAGCTGGCTGGCATCCAAACTTGTTATGCCATGCATACTCTGCCTTTTCCCTTGCCCGGTTGTCAATCATTTGAAGTACTTTTGGGCATGACTTGCAACCTTGGCTAATCGATTTAGAAGTGACATGG
Organism: Paraleonurus japonicus; assembly: GCA_030762865.1. Taxonomy (NCBI): domain Eukaryota; kingdom Viridiplantae; phylum Streptophyta; class Magnoliopsida; order Lamiales; family Lamiaceae; genus Paraleonurus; species Paraleonurus japonicus. The sequence goes on along the minus strand of CM061054.1, from coordinate 6,586,665 downwards.
TACCTTGATATACTTTTCCAATCTCCTTTGAGAACCTCAACAAGCCATATAGGAATGCCCTACAGCCCATGAAGAAAACAAATATGATGTTATTTTGAATTCCTCTTTTGTACAGAAATGTAACCATCATATGCACATAAAGACATCAAACCAATTAAATGACAAAACCAATGAAAAAGAATCAACTTTAGTTGAAGATAAAGTTACGATTATTTAAATTAATGTGTAAACTAAAATTATGTAAAATGTTATTAAAAATATATATACCTATGTTCTTCTTCGGTCCATGATACCCTTCGTGGCACGCTTAATCCTAGTGACCTTATATGCCTCCTAATAACATCGGCCTTTCTTGTATATTGGGGTGAATCTACATTGCCATAATCAATTATTCTTCTAGGAGCGTTTTTCCACCGTTCAACATCGTCGTAATGGATTGCAAGACCATTTTCATCTGAACCACAACATGATTTCTTGAATGCAGCGTCCATCTTTTAGACAATTGGGAAATCCTTTGTGCAGACTAAAAAAGAAAAAAAGTCAGTTGTAAATTGAAAATGAATTAAAGAACTCATGAACCATATAAAATATGGAGAATAAAAAAGTCAGTTGTAATGATAGCAACTTGCATCATTAACTACCTCAACCATAAAATTAGAGGGCAACCAACAGCAGGTAAAACATTGAATAAGGATTCTGGAGTTTCAGATGCAATGATTTTTAATTTCTTATTTTAACGAACACGACTAAATTGAATTACAACAATAATGTAAGGAAACATTTGCATCCAATAAAGCACCGTTTCCTAAAATTCTCCTATTTAATAATATCAAGTCAAAATAATCCAAAATCAAATATAATAGTGAGGTATCCACCAAAATAACACCTAAAATCCCAAATTCAACACACGCAACACTTAGTTATTTCTAACCATTAATCATGACGTACCTCGTATAGATCCTTTGGTGCTAGGATATAAATTTCGATGAGGTCGTAATCTCATCGGTATTAAGACCTGTGCTTCAAATCTGAGTGGCAGAAGAGTGGTCGGCGGCTGAAGGGATGAAATATAAGATTAGGGTTTCAAGAGAGCTCTTCTATTTATAAGGAGAAATTTTTCAGAAGCGTGATTTCCTAGATGGCCGAAAATAATTTTAATTATGATTTAAAATAAATATTTCAGTTTTTATTTCTTGTTTACTTGACGTACGTCAGCACATATATATTTTACTCCCTTCGTCCAATAAATTTATTTTTCTTTCATTGAACACGGTTTTTAATTTATATTAATAGTTTATGTATAAAGTAGAAATGTGTGGTCGATATGTGGTGTTTAGAGGGTGATGATAGAATAGTTAACTTTTATTTCCTTGCAACTTAGGGCTAGCTATTCTAGGAAAAAAATTGTTTATCTTTTTACTTTATCAATTTTAATCCTAAGAGTCAAATTTTGGTCCTTTTTCATAGAAAATCGAATTTCCATCAGAATTAGAAGCGTGTCGTTAACATGCGTGAATCAAACTGGGGCTTCCAGTAAAAATGAAATTTTGGTACAAATTATATTTATCAATTTTTTTCCTTTTATATTTATTTATATTAAAATTATATTAATTCAAAATTATAAAAATAGGAAGGACTATTATTTTTATCAATTTTTTTCATACATATATGTTTTTATAGAATCATTTACTATCCTCTTATCCCTCATATCTTATCCATAAAAACATTTTTCCTCTTTATATTATATTTTTTCTATTCTTTCGGGCATTTACTACTCTCTTATCTCTCTGTCGTGTACCTTTTCCTATTCAATTTTTTTCTTATTTTCTTGTTGCTTTTACGACTTCCTCGTCACTCATACCTTTCTTTTACAAAAATTTCCTCTTTGTGTTGTACCTTTTCATTTTTTCTGATTTTTATGTCTATCCCTACAAAATTTACTCTTTATTATATTATACATTTTTTTAACTTTTTCTATTTTTTATTATCTCTCATGTCTGATCCCTAAAATTATGTTTCTTCTATATGTTATATCTTATTCAAAATTTGGGTATTTACTATTCTCATATTTTTCATGTCTATTTTTAATGAACTTTTCCTCTTTATATTATAATATTTTTCTTTTTATTTTCCTGGCTTTTTCTGCCATCTCATTCCTCATGTCTTATCCCTAAAAGTATTTAAAAACTGAAATATTTATTTTTAATCATAATTAAAATTATTTTCGGCCATCATATATATTTTACTCCCTCCATCCAATAAATTTATTTCTCTTTCTTTGCACATGGATTTTAATGAATATTAGTAGTTTTATATATAAAGTAGAAATGTGTGGTATATAGATAAATTTTTAGAAATGGAAAGAGAATAATTTTTCGTTTTGTAGTCACGTGTGCAGCATATATGGAGAAAATGATATCGTTTAGTAGTCTTCGGTGAACTACGATGAGATTTGAGATGTAAATTACTGACTTAGCAAAAATTAGGGACTTAATTGGTAAAGTTAACTTTATTGGGACGTTTTGCCGAACGCAATAAGTTTTGGGACGTAAAAAACTCTATCCCCTTCTTTTATAATGCATCCATTATTTAAGAGTTAAAATTCAATTCGGTCATATAAATTTGGATTTTTTCGCAAAGGTTCTAAAAATTTTAAGATTTTTAATTTTGTCCCATAATTCCTTATTTGGTCCAATTTTAGTTCAAAAGTCGCCAAAATTCCACAAATGACGCCGTATTGACACACATTTTTTTGGGACCTTCTGTAAAATGTTCGAAGTTATGGGTCGAAAAGTGCAAAATCTGGCGAAAAAATGACCAAACATGGAACAATTACGAAATTATGGAATGAAACTAAAAATCCTAAATTTTTGGGACATTTTGCAGAAAAGCTCAAAGTTATGGAACAAAATTAAACTCATAATTTATATTATCTAATCTAGTATGTCTACACAACCATCTTAACATCAATGTATGTCGCTAATTTGTAATTCATTTATGTAATGTTATTAGCATTCTCAAATCAATGTTTAATCCTGCAAAAAGTTCATTAATTTCTAGGAATACTATTATAAAAGGCTCATCAATTGCATAAATATGCATATAAATTAAGCTCATGACGTAAATATCAGATCTAATCAATCCTAATAATCTGATAATGGTGAACAAGCAACGAAATACAACAATAAAGATTCATTTTGACAAAACAAAAAAGTAGGAAAGAAAATGAAAGAATTAGCTTTAATTTACTATTAAGATGTAATTTAAGAAGGACGGCCTAAGGTAATTGACTCATAAATACTTGTGTACTATAAATGCAATTTCTGGCATCTCACATGATATTGAAGGTAACTTCAGCTACCACATCTTCTTTAGTTATGGTGAAAATTACCCAGGTGCATCGAATTGCAACAAATAATCAATTTGTATATCAAATAACAAATTTTAAGAAAACATATTGTAATTGATAAACACTCAAAAGATTGTGAATTTTTAGACAATTAACCGTATAATATTAATGTCATGTGCAGCAGCATAACTAATTGTACTTTGTGGTTTACTACACCAACTCAATTTTGCCAGAGAAACAACAATTTATTTTTTGATCAAATAAAATTTTGTTAATAAGAGAACGTGGCTTAGCGTTCTCCAAAATCTTAGTCTTGTGTTCAATCGTACTTTGTAGAACACACCAGATCTATAACATACAACACCATTCAAAGATTGATATCTCAATCCTTGAACGAGAAAGTAGAACACACCAGATCTTTAACATACAACCAACTCCAAAGTCTAGTTTTAAGTTCTCACACTATCTTTTCTACAGATATTTCAGCTCCACTAAATACAACATCGTTTTCAAATCAACCACACAACACCAAACTAAATGCACATGGCCTTAATCCTCCCCTTCGCCCCCTTAAAAATACGAGAATGAGATAGGAGAAACATCAATTATGCAGTAGCTAAACTATCAGCAAATTTTGATTGAGATAAATGCAAAGAGGAGAAACTTTTAAGCATAAAACATATCAACTTTAAGAACAACATGCAATGAGAGAGTTAAAATTAAATTTGATCCCATAATTTTGAACTTTTCCGCAAAAGGTCCCAAAATATTTAACATTTTCAATTTTATCCCATATTCTTTAAATGATCTGATTTCAGTCCAAAAGTCACCAAAATTTCATAAATGATGTCGTATTGACAAACATTTTCTTGTGACCATTTGCGAAAAGGGTCAAAATTATGGGGAAAAAGTGCAAAATCAGGCAAAAAAAGGACCAAATTCGGAACAATTACTGACTTATTGGACGAAATTTAAATTTCTAAATTTTCTGGGACCTTTTGTAGAAAAGTTTAAAGGTATGGGATAAAATCAAATTTTAACGCTGCAATGAGACATGCCCAATGCAAGGATACAAAAGCAATAATACAAATAATAACAATGATACCCTAATAATCACAAGTTGATTAACATAATAATTGCATTACATCAACATTGTGTTCCATAAATTATAAGTTCTAAAACAAAGTACGACATAAAAGCATAAATGAGAAACGTTTCTGCACAAAACATATTAACTCCAAGCCAATTATTTCAATCTAATCTAGAAAGTGGGGAAAGTTCACAAATTCATCTGGATCTATAAACTCGGAGTATGAGGTCGAACGAACACCAAACGAACCAGTAGGAGGTACGCCACATTCTTGTCCTGAAGCACATGGCTGGCTGGCAATGTGAGCAGTTAATACTGCCGATGAAGTGCAAACATCTGCACCTGTACAAACGGGCATCCTAGCAAATGGTTTAGCAGGCCGCATTTGGTTCCCAATATTAGTCAATACTTCCTTGGGGTATATGGGGAGCATTTTCTTCCCATTAATAGTTGGACCTTCCTCGGAATGCCTGGGCATGCTTGATCCTGGTGATCTTATGCTACTCCTACGAGCACCGACCTTTCTTGGATTATGAGGCAAAGGTACCTCGCTAGACTCAATTGCCTCCGCAGCACCACTTAAGGCTTCATAGTGGCGTTTTAAGTCATCAATTTTTTTCCAGGAACTGCCAAGGCGATCTTCTCCCACCGCTCAACATCATTGGGATGGACTGATATTAGAGCATTCTCGAAGGCCCTGTCCTCCTCCCAAGTCCAATCTGAATCAATAAATGATTTTTCAAATACAATATCATCCTCCCAGAACCAGGATTGGCTGATGAATTTCCAATCTGTATCCATGTTTTAGGCAACTGAAAAAACGTTGGTGAAGACAAGAGATGAAGAAAAAAGTGAGTCGTAAACTACAAAACTCATTAACCATGACAAAAAAATAGAGATCATATATCAGAAACCAGAAAAAGAAATGAAAATGGGGGATTTTAAATGAATAGATGTAAAATTAGACATGCAAAAGAAAAAAATAGAAAAAATAGTAAGAAACAGGTAAAACTCAGCAGATAAGAAAGAAAATTGATCATTTAAAGTGTACACAGCCATACAAGTAAAACAACTATGTTCATATAGCAGTTCTGACTCCACTATGTATCCATAGAAAGTGAGTTGTAAATTATGGAACTCATAAATCTTCTTGAGAAAAATTGATCATTTAAAGTGTACACAGCGATAAGAGTCTAGATTAAACAACTGTATCATTACATATCTTTTACATAAGAAATAGATAACTTCTTATACAGCTCCATGCCTCCAATCTGCTTATTTCACACTTCCACAAATTTGTTACACACATCAAAAGTCTAATTGTAATTAACTGTCTCAATCTTGAAAGTAGCGACAACCAAGAGCAGCTAAAACATTGAATAACAAATTTGGATAGCACGGATCTTTCATTTCACATTTTATTAAATTCAACGAACATGACTAGATAGAATTGCAACAATAATGTATGGAAAGTTTTGCAGGCAATGAATCATCCCTTTCCTAAAATTCACCTATTTAACAAAAACAATCCAAGATCAAATCAAATGTAATAGACCTTTCTAAATAAAATCTAAAATCTCAAATTCAAATCACTCAGCACTCGATTCTTTGTGATTATCTTTCTTCTTACTCTTTTTTTTCAAGCATTAACTTTACCATTTTTAGACCTACATAAATAATCAGATGCAACATCAATTTAAAAAATCTTTATTATATTCAACTAAATCCCACTTGCAGTCTTCTCCAAATGCCAAATCTACCTTTAATTTCACGATGCAACATATACAACATCAGCAAAGCTTATACAGTGTGATAAACAATCCTAAGTCTGCCCATTTAAAATAAACAAAAGATATTTCATAAACAATAAACTACCTTTGTGTTAATTAATCTTAAAGAACTCTTGGTAAAGACAATTAGATGGGTGCTAGCCTCCGGATCCCTAGAAAATACGCGAAGTCTCTTTGTAATTCTCCTTCACAATGACGCTCGTCTCAGGAAAACGATACTTGATATGTGTGTACTATGCGTGTATGCTTGTTATATAGGTGTGGCGCAGGAGTTACAAAATACAAATGAAAAAACCTTTACATCCCTTACCCCCGCCCCGGTTGAGGTGTTTTTGCACGAGCGTAAAAAGTAGATGTAATAAATTTTTTTCATCCACTATCCACTAGCCCTTGTCGGGTGCACAAATAATGGAAAAAGCCAATTTTTCATGAATAGTTGATATGTGTCTGGTCACCATCACATTTTGTTGGTTTAATCATCATTTTCTTAACAATGTTGGCTAATTTAATAGGATTTTGCTGCCTGGGTGCTTTATCGAAAATTACAAGTAGTTGTAATAAATTTTATCATCGACTATTCCTTGTCGGGTGCATGTATTATGGAGAAAGTCACTTTTATTAAATACACTTTGTCCAAAGAATTTAGTCTTTGTTTCTTTTTGCACAAATTTTATGAAATAATAGTAGTTTATGTGTAAAGTAGAAATGTTAAAGGGTATTATGGGATATTGTGGGATCCATTTATAAATAAAGTGGTTCTTTATGAATAAATTCATTGACAATTTAAGTAATTAAAGTGATGTTTGAAGAGTCCCCGTCAAAATAAAAAGTGATGTTTGAAGGGTAAGAATAAAGTGTTGTATTTTTTTTTTTTTTTGGAACATGACTAAAATCTTTGGACAGACAAAAAGGAAAGCATGACTAAATTCTTTGGACAGACTAAAAAGCAAAATAGAACTAAATTCTTTGGACAGACTAAAAAGGAAAGCGTAACTAAATTCTTTCGGACGGAGGGAGTAGTTGACTAGTGTTATGGATCGGAGGCCACATGGTCTCCTTCACATTTTGTTGGCTAATTTAATAGGAACCTGCCTTGTCCCAGCCAGCTATATAAATCATATTTTTTGTTGTGTTCAATCAAAAGAAATGTTCTCATATATATTTAGTTTACTCTTTTATTTGTTAACAATGTTGGCATAAAATAGGATCCGAGTTAAAATTCAATTTGGTCCTATAACTTCGGACTTTTCCGCAAAAGATTTTCAATTTTGTCTCATAATTCCATAATTTGTCTGATTTCAAATTTGAGTTAAAATTCAACTTCGTCCCATAACTTTAAATTTTTCCGTAAAAGGTCCCAAAAATTTTAAAAATTTCGATTCCGTCCCATAACTCTGTACTTGTTCCGAATATGGTCCTTTTTTCCGGATTTTGCACTTTTTATCCCATAATTTTGAATATTTTTGCAAAAGGTCCCAAAAAAATTTGTATCAATACGGTTATGGAATTTCTGTCACTTTTGGACTGAAAATCAGACCATTTCAGAAATTATGTGACAAAATTGAAAATCTTAAATTTTTGGGACCTTTATGAAAATTCTGAAGTTATGGGACCATTTTGAATTTTAACTTGATTTTCAGTTCAAAAGTCACCAAAAATTACACAAATGATGTTGTATTGACACACAATTTCTTGTGACCTTTTGCAAAAAAACCTCAAAGTTATGGGACAAAAGTGCAAAATCTGGCAAAAAGGATCAAAATTGGAACAATTGCGGAGTGTTGGGAAGAAATTGAAAATTCTAAATTTTTTGGGACCTTTTGTGGAAAAATCTGAAGTTACAGAACCAAATTGAATTTTAACTCAATAGGATCCTGCCTTTATCCACCATGTTTGCTAGCTCTATGGATCATATTTGTTATCAAGTTTAGTCAAAACAAATATCTCATACTACCTTTGTCCCCAAAAATAGTGCTTAGAGGATTTGACACAAATTTTAAGAAAAAGTAGATAGAGTAAAGGGTATTGTAGGGTATTGTGGGGTCCATTATGAATAAAGAAATTGTTTGTGAGTAAAGTACAATGACAATTTTAGTAATTAAGTGATGGTTGGAGGGTGAAGCCGTGAAGATAAAGTGGTTGTGTCCACAAAGAGAATGAACACATTTTTGGGGGACGGACAAATAAAGCAAATGAGCACATCTTTTAGGGAGTATATATTTAAGTATAATGTGTCATACTTCTTCAGATTGTTTACAATTTCTCTACTGACATTCTATTTCTACACGCCGTATCTAAAGATCTATGCACATGTACAAATACCCATAAAAATACTGAACACATAAGTGATTAGATTCGTAATCCAAACACTTTTAAGATCATATTCATGATGATTTTGCAGTTCAATGGAAGGTGCAGTAGGCAAATTTGGGAAGATTTGATATTTAAAAATTAGGAGTATTAAATTTTACTCATACATTCATGATGATAAGTGCTTGTTTATTAGTTAGATTGTGCATGTTAGCAATCCTGATAAGTGATTTCACTGCTAAATCATTCGATGTTGATCAAAATTTCCCCAAAATCAAACTTATTTTATTTTCGTAGATTAACTTATTTGCAATCCACCTTAGAAGCTTGGATATTTTAGATATTTGTTTGATCTACCTAGTATTCCTCTGATCAGTGATTTCACTGCTAACTCTGATTTCCACATAACATTAACGCATTTTTCAATCTATTCTCATGCATGAAAAAACTGGATAATTCCTAAAATGCATCAGAAAACTAATTCTCATTTGGAGATTTTGTCGAACAGATAGAGTGCAAGGAGAAACAGAGTAAAAGGGCTGCGCACAAATTAAAAAAAATACGCAATTTAATTCACCTGTAGACAACTGACATATCAATCCGACCGCCTGGGATACGCGTGCAGCTATTTCTGCCGCCGGCGTGACAACTGCCGGAATTTGGACATGTTGCCGATCGATTGACATTAATATACTGAGTGGAAAATTGGGCGTAGGAATGTGCAGCCATGGTTTTTAATGGGTCGTTGTTATCATTGAGAGACTTATGGTTGACACTGAACCAATCTCTAGCCATTTCCATCCCCACCAGCTGATACCAAGTCAACACAGTACCCAAATAAAAAGTTCGTAGATTTCAGAAGAGATCCGTATTGAAATGAAGGAGAAAGAGGGAGACTGGAAGAGAAAAAAAGTTATAAATATATTAATTATTAAATATATTTTATTAGTTGATAAATAATCTACCTATTAAATTAAATTTCGTGATATAATAATATAATCTTACAAATTAAAAAACATAGAGTAATACATAAAAAATATAATGTATTCAACGATACTTTCGATATGTATGGTGGATATTTTCAAAATCTCGGAGTGTTGGGAAGTAATCTCAGAGATTATTAACATTAGGTGTTTTATTTTAAGTATTTTAATGGAATTTAAATTCAAGTTATTTAATTATTGCTTTCGAAAAAAAAGTTATTTAATTATTAGGATTAGGACATTTGATTTCAAGTATTTTAATTATTAGGACGTTTAATTATTAAGGTTATTGTGATTTGTGTGTTTTAATGTATTTGTGTGATTTAAATATTAATTGAAATATTGTTATAATCTAGAATTTAATTGAAATTTTCAATGCTTATTATTTATTGATTATACAATCTTAAAAATATATATGTAATTTTTATTTAAACATTAACTAATTTTAATGAATTAATTAATTTTAATGGGAAAAGTATTAAAAATACATATAAAAAGAAAATAGTATTAGCGCGATAGATACTACGCAAAAATATTTGTATCTATATATAACATGGAGATACGAACGTTATAGCAATGGGTTGAAGATGTGTTTCAGTGCTAAATTGGAGATAGCTTTGTATATATAGCATTGAGTACTATGCTATTATAAGAAAAAAAAAAAACAAATTTACAATTTTAATCAACAACAGTGAAGCCTGACCTCAGTACGTTCCTCGTTAGTTGGATTGACTAATAATATTTATAAGGGTTAATTACAAAAAAAAAAAATACGATTTTTAGAATTTTTATTAATTATAATATTTTTAGTAACCATCTTTTTAAATTTTACAATTCAATATATCTTATCATTTTTCAACAACAGTTAAATGGCATGGTTGTCGGAGATGCTATGTAGATATCCGTGTTTATGCCCATAAAGAAAATTATTTATTTTTTAACCGAGAGTAACAATATTAAATAATATTTTTAACAAAACTTAAAGCAATAATTTCTAGAAAACATAATTTTAAAAGATTTTACATTTATTTTTTTAAAATATATTTAATTTGTTGGCATGTACGTGGACATGTGTGTGACAAATCATGTCATTTAATTGTGGCCGAAAAATAGTCGATGCATTGAATTGCAAAACTTAAAAAAATTGGTGACATATCGATTGCAAAGAAAAGAAAAGGATGTTTTTTAATTGATAAAAACTTTAAAGATCGTGATTTAACCCTATTTTTAAATACCACCCACAATACACACGCTGGTAGAATTTTTTTTTAAGAATTGTAATTTAAGGGTAGTAAAATGAGGACTACAATTTCATTCATTGGTCTTTAAGGATTTTATTCATTGGGCTAAAACTCAAACCCGCACATAATGATAAACCCAACATAGCCATTTAGGAAATCATGTTTCATAAAAAATTAATAATAATAATAATAATAATAATAATAATAATAATAATAATAATAAAATAAAAATAACAGGTGTGTAATTCGTTTCTAACGTGAGCCTCTTTCTCCTCTTTCTCTCCCTCAATAAATCCAAGTTTGCCACAAGTCGACAACACACATATATCACTTCCAAAGTCTTGTATCTTAATTATTTACCCAAAAATAGAAAGAAAAAAATACAAATCCTTCGCCAGCAACCCATCTAGTTCTCGAAAGAACGATTAGTTGTGTTCTTGCGTTTTCGGTTTTGGGGCTTCTTTTCTGAGATTTTGGCAATGAAGTCTTGGATTAAAAGTGTTTGTTGTTTTATTTATTTGAGAAGTGTTATTTCATTTGCAAAAGTTGGAGTTAAAAAAATACATGTAATCCTGTATGACAAGTGCTCAAGAGCTCTAACAAGCCACGTCTTCGGTTGCCATCGGAATTTAAAAATGTGTATCAAATTGCAACAATGTCAAAGGTCGGGCTTTTTTACAATAATTGCAAAAGGTTGTGATTAAATTGATATTTGACGTAAATTTATATGTAACTAACACATTCTTTTTCATAATTAAAATTTATTTTAGGAAATCACGCTTCTAAATAAATTTCTCCTATAAAAAAGAAAAGTTGTCTTTTGAAACCCTAATATGATTTTTTTCATCTCCCTTCAGCCGCCACCTCCTGTTCTACCACTCACTCAGATTTGAAGATCGGGTCTAATTAAGAAGTGAGAGGTATGCCATGATCTTGTGGTTTTGGCTATATTTGCTCAGTTCTCTTTTCCTCTTTTCTGTGTTTTTAATAAAAAATTGACAGATCAAGAAACCACTCAGGTGGAGGTTTGACCTCTTTTCTTAAAAATTGAATTTCCTTGTTTTTTACTCTAGAGAATGTTTAAGGTTTTGAGTACCATAAATTAGATAGTCGTCCATGATTTTTAAAAATTTCCTTGAATCATCATGTTTCTTACTATGGAGAATGATTAAGATGCTTCTGAAAAAATTCTCTACTGAAATAAAAGCTCCCTCTTGAAACCCTTGTCTGATTTTATTATTTCAATCTAAAATTTGAGGAAAATAGGCTAACTCGTCCAAATTTGTAATTTCGACATCCGATGAACCAGCAGGAGGTACACCATGATTTTGTCCCATGAAGCTGTTGTGGTTCTTTTAATATTTAATTTTGTTATGTTATTTTTCCTCATTCATGAGTGCTTTCATTAATATTACTAAAAAAAAAATATGATGTTTATGTATACTGGAAAATGATTATGATGTTGAGTTATGTGTTCCCTAGCTAGTTATATATATTGTCTTACAGAAATTAAGAATGAGTTCTTGAATTTCTCTTTCCTGAGAGTTGGATTATTTTCTTAACAGGACCTAGATGTTCCACAATTGACAATTCATTTTTCTTTATTTTTATTCTTCATCAAAGCTTTCCCAGTTGATTAATAAATTGTTATATATTGAACTTTCAGGCGCAAATCCTAATTGTGGGAGGAGGTTGCTACATTCAGGAAATCATGTTATGGTTCAGATTGGAATTGGGAGAAGGACAAGACATTCGAAAATGCTCTTGCTATCCATTACAACAATCTTAAATTGTTTAACAGATTTATAGATTTCTTTTCAATGTCTTGTCCTCCTCCCAAGTCCAATCTGAATCACAACATGATTTCTTGAATGCGGCATCCTCCTCCCACAATTAGGATTTACGACTAAAATTTCAATTTGTATCAATTTTTTATTCAACTGGACAAGCCTTGGAAAATATTAAAGATATAGAAAAATGAGTAGTAAGTTGCGGAACAAATAGGTCTTTAAGAAAATTATAAATTTCTATAAAAAAATAGGTATTCATCAACCATTTGAAAATGGATAATTCCTTTACATGTTGGAGAGGTTCAGTAGAGGTGATTGGAAGAAAATTTCAAGATATAGCGTTCCTACTAAATCAAATGACCAATCCGGACCTCTCTTTTCTTCGTAACTTATCTGTCATGTTTTTTGGTTTGGGTGCACATGTGATGACTTGATATCAACTATTGAGGATTGAAATGGCTGGAGAATGGTTTTGTAACAGTATCAACCATAAGTCTTTATATTTCTGTCAAGTGATGGCTGCAGATTCATATGCCAACTTTTGCCCTATGTATATATATGTCAAACGATTGGAAACAAGTCTAAATTTCGGCAACTCTCATCCCCGCGACAGAGACAGTAGATTGCGCGCATATCTCATGTGATCAGATGGATATGTCAATTTTCTACCAGTGAATTAATTTGCATGATTTTTTTTTTTTTAATTTAGTTTCTCTTTTTGCTCTGTTTTGCCTTGCATTGTATATGTTCGACAAAATCTCTGTGTGAGAATTTGTTAATGATCGATACCTGAGGTTTTCACAATGTCAATTTCGTTTTCATGGCGCTATGAGAATTTGTATATGTTTGTATGGAATTGTATGGACTGAAAATTATGTTAACATTACTGATGTAGATACCTTTCAAATAAACAAGCACTTGCGAGTACTAAGTGAATCAATGCTTATAGGAACTCTTTTTCTTGAAATGCATGTATTTTTATTATTACATCAAATTCATGTTCGTCATTCTCCAACTTTTTTTCTGTCCTATAAACAGTTTAGATGGATTGAAAATTTAAAATTTGAGTTTGATATGTGTAAAATATTAATGAAAGAGTAAAATGAGAAAATTGAAGGTTTGATACAATTGAATACCATATGAACATTGTTGTAATATTATATTAATGAAAGAGTAAAATGAGAAAATTGAAGGTTTGATACAATTGAATACCATATGAACATTGTTGTAATATTACTTTTATGAATTTATTAACTACATATAATTACATTTTCTTTCTGTCTTCTGAATTTTTTTTTCCTAACTAAAATCTAACTATATTCGACTTTTACTTTTTCTCTTAATATTTTTCTCTTTTGTATATAAGAAATAGTTGAGGAGTTAGTCTATTTTAAAAGTAACAAGTGTTTGATTGGAAAAAAATTAAGGTTAGTACCCAAGACACTAATTGAATGGGGCCAAGGATTGTATGAATCATACTCTAAAGTGCATCACTCTAAAGTGCATCACTTATATCACTGAAAGATATTAATCATAATGCTAAAAGGTTTCACTTGAATTACTAAAAGGTATTACTCATAAGGATCACTTAAATTATGAAAGGTATTAAGTGGTAATGGGGTATCACATAAATTAATAAAATATATTAATCGTAAGAGTAGTATCACTTAATTAAATTGTTAAAAGGGAGTATCACTTAAATTATTAAAAGATATTAATTATATAAAACTAGTTTCATGCTTAAACTTATTGACACAATACTCACTCATTGAAAACCTTATTTGTATCTTATCCCTCCCTTTTGAGTTAAATATCGATTAATTGCTGGAGGATTTTAAATAGCATGGTTCAAACTTCAAACAACTTGCCAGTAGTTTATTTGATAGAAGGGCTTTCATGCCCCCATTTAATTAGTCTGTGGCCATATTTATTTGATTTTAAAATATCGATTATATACCTACAATAAATATAAATCAGGGTTCAATTTATATCCATCCGAGATAGTTTAACTTGAAATACAAATACATATGTGGCGACGCAGTAAGTAAATCAGAAATGTAAAATAGAAGGAAATTGAAAATATTTAATCTTTTACTATTTTTATTACAAATGAAGAGGTCCAAACCTTAATAAATGGAAAAAAAAAAAAAATATATCAAATCTAAAATGAAAAAATTATCTCCCTTGCTATTTTTTATTTCCTCTCTGTCCTCTGAATCTCTTCAGCCAACGGCAACGCCTCTTGTTCTCCTGTTAAATACGCAATAAGTTGAGAAATTGGTAAATACATAATATACGAAATAAAGTTAATAATTAAATCTAAAAACGAATTGTTTCAATCTAAAAGTAGAGAAACTCTATAACCAGCTTTGGAATAGGGTTGAAGAAACAACAACTTGAACAAATGGTGTACTTCCCTCACTTTCTAGATTAAAATATATAATTAATCACATAAATTATTATTTCAATCTAAAAAGTGAGGAAAGTGCGCCACTCATCCAGATCCAAATCTATAACACTGCATTGGAGATCTTGCCCTGATAAGAAGATAAAGACAAGATCTACTCATTCAGAGAATATGTGAGTTGTGTTGTATAAGAATTGTGTGATTCTTATAGTATTGAGGAGGGGGCGCCACCCTTTCAAAAAAAAAAAAGGAGGGGGCGCCACTTTTAGGGCAACAAAATATGTGAGCTGCCAATTAGGGTTTGAACTGAAGTGGGCTGTCTTGGAAGGGAAATAAATGGGCTGGAAAGAGGTGTGAATAAGAGAATGGGCCATGTTAATTTCGGCCAACAATCAACATCTCAATTTTAATTTAATTTAAATTAATATTATGTTTGCCTTGCTTTTTAGCTGCCAAAATAAAATATATGGTTGGTGATCATCACGATATATAATTAATTTATTTTTCTTATGAGAAAAAAGTTTTTGGTCTCATAACTTATTGGGTGTTCAGTTTTGGTCCCAAAAAGTTATTTGCCCAATTTTAGTTTCATAACTTTTGAATTTGTCCAATTTTGGTCTCATTTTCGCTGGAAAATAAAAAATGATGTTGGATATGGTCACATGACAAGGGAATTTGTCCAATTTTGTCTCATAACTTTTGATTTTGTCCAATTTTAGTCTCAATTCTCGCCAGTATGTACATGCCACATGACCAAAAGCAACGTTATTTTGGATTTTTCGCGAAAATGGGACCAAAATTGGACAAGAATTTTTGGGATAGAAACCGGAGACCCAATAAGTTATGGGATCAAATTTATATTTTTCTCTTATTATATATAGAGTAATAAATGCATGCAGGATTTTCTAGGGTCCCTCACTTATAAGACATCTCCTTCTCCAGCTCATGAAAGACACAAAGTCGCAAGACTTTGAAGAAGTAGGAGGTTGGTAGGTATGTGTGTGTGTGTGTTTATTTTCTTGGGGGTAATAGAATGAGAAGAAATGGAGGAGACAAATGTGGCTAAGAATGAGTTATGTTCTTCACTGGATTCTTAGCTAAGGGGCAATTTCCGGCCAAATTCAATTTTTCTATGGAAAGGATCAAATTTGAGACAAAAAGGGCCACAATTTATAAAGTAAAACTTACAAAACTGTTTACTAATACGGGCAAGTTATAGGACCATTTGTGATTTTATCTCGTGGATTCATTATAGACAGGAATATCAATGGTTAAAGTTGCTGTCTGGTTTCTGTTTGGTCCTAGTGTGATACATAGGTTATACGGTGGTGTGTTCTTGTCTTTCGTAAGCTTCCATTTGAGCTGTTCATATTTTTTGTGTAAGCTTTTGGGCCATCTCTTGTGCTCCTATATTGAATGAAATTTTGCTTTTTTCAAAAAAAAAAAAAGAGTTGTAGTATAATGTCCTCACAAAGTATGTTAACCAAACAAATTCAGATGGTATTTGGTTCAAATTTTTCAAAGGGAATGAAATTTTGTTATCCTTTTACGCTTCTGTATGTTGGATGATGAATTATTTTCATAGCAGTTACATTGTTAGTGTTTGCTCTAATTTTGGAAAAGTGGAACAAAAAATGATTGTTGGTTGCGGATTAAAAAATTAATTTAGGAAAAATGATTATAGGTGGAGATAGTTAATCAAAATGGGATAATTATTATCTTATTTAGAAGGGGCAAGTACTTGATGTCGGTGATTATATTTTGTTTCTCATTAAATACTATAATTGTCGATACTCATTTTCATTCTCATTGAAAAATTTACAACCCGTCGCCCCGTCATATATTGTTATCAGTCAAAAGATTCTGAACATATCCGAGCAACAGGAAAGATAAGTACGATTATGAGCCCTCTGAAAGCTCATGACCAACATTAATTTTGTGGTGCCTTGCCGTTAAGGCAGAGCGAATCATTTGTCCAAATTCTACTTCCAAAATTTATAGGCTTAATTGCATATAAATCACAACTTTTTCAAAATTGTAATTTAATTTAAACTTTTTTAATATATGATATTTATTATAAATATACGATATTCGGAGCAATATTTATGCATCAATTATATAAAAAAATTATATTAATCGTCTCTTTTTTATTATTAATTGTAAAATAAATTTGAAACAAATCTTATAGTAAATTCTTTCACATAATTATAATAATTCTAATCCCTAGCATGAATTGTCATACAATTAATATTACCATTATTTAAATTTAATATTATTATTACAATTTTTTTATACATATACATTATTTTAATATATATATATATATATATATATATATATATCATTTGAAAATATTATATATATAATATATTATATGGTAAAGTTTATTTAACAAAAATACCGCGTAATACGCGGAGCTCATCTAGTATAATATAATATTAATTCATATTACTGTCGAATTCATGAGAATACTAATGTAATATATATGTAAAATGCGTATATGTGAATGGTGTTTTTTCTTCGAAGTGCTAGCTATATAATCTTATACTCATTAATTGTAATAACATATCACTATGAAATTTCATTGTATGAAGCTTAGAAAAATGGCTAAAAATTCATTAGAAGTAGGGGAGAAACGGGAAACAAGTCTTTATTAATACGTAAAATTATTTGATAACGGAGAACATATTGGATATGTATCTCTTGGAAAAATTTCATACCCCAAAATCTGCAGACAACTCAGAAAGGATTGGATATTGATCCCTAGGAACAAGTTCATTGTACACAAAATTGTGGGGTAGAAAGTAGTTGATATCTATTTAATTTATGACATTGTGTTTGTCATTTACACCGCACTACTACACATTTGGACTTAGACGAGCCTTTACTTAGAGAGCATTTAAACCGCTCTCTAAGTGGTGACTTAGAGAGCGGTTTTACAAAAGTATATTAAAAAAAAAAATAAAAAATGACTATAGACAGCGGTTTTAACCGCTATCTAAGATTAACTCTTAGACAGCGGTTTTTAACCGCTATCTAAGTGGTCAAATCTTAGACAGCGGTTATTAACTGTTATTTAAGTGTTATGAGATTAGACAGCGGTTTTTGAACCGCTATCTAAGAATTAATCTTAGATAGCGGTTGGAAACCGCTATGTAAGTGTTTAACCCTTTTTCCAATTTAACTTCGTCGTCCCCAATTTCCATTTCACAAACTCAAACAGCTAGCAGCAGCCCCTCTCTCTCAATTAATCCTCCGCCACCGCCGCCGTCGATCTCAAATAACTCTAGCCGCTTGCCGCCGCCGTCAAGCCGCCTGCCGCCGCCAATTAATCTTCCCCACCTCTGTCCCCCGAAATGACGACCAGATTGAAGAAGCACCGCCAATTAAGCGCGGCCACGTCTCCGCCGGTCACGGTCGTATCGGCAAACACCGCAAGCATCCTGGTGGTCGCGGAAACGCCGGAGGTATGCACCACCACCGCATCCTCTTCGACAAGTATCACCCTGGGTACTTTGGGAAGGTCGGTATGCGCTACTTCCACAAGCTCCGCAACAAGTTTTTCTGCCCCACCGTCAACATCGACCGCCTCTGGTCATTGGTGCCGCAGGAATTGAAGGACAAGGCTTCCAAGGACAACGCGCCGTTGATTGATGTTACTCAGTTCGGCTATTTCAAGGTTTTGGGGAAGGATTGCTGCCCGCCGATAAGCCTGTCGTCGTGAAGGCGAAGCTGATTTTCCAAGAATGCTGAGAAAAAGATCAAGGAAGCCGGTGGTGCTGTGGTGCTCACAGCTTAATTAGGGTTTTGTTTAATTAGGTACTGCTTTTTTGGTTGGTTTATGAAATCATTGACTGTTATTATTGCTAAATAGATTTTTATTGAATGCTCTTTCTTTACTTGCTTTATAAATGTTTTGAGTTGCAATGGATACCAGTGTTTTACTGTGATTACTAGCATATGTTTGTTTAAACTCATATTGGGAAATAATTTGCTTGTTGAGGAACACAACATTGTTTTTAACTCAAACATGAATTTATTTTTGCTGGGTATGTTTTATTTACTGATGCATTATCAATTCTTTGTTTTGCTAGATGATATTTTGCAATCTCTAATGGTTTAGTTTTAACAGTGCTTATATGAACGACTTGTGTTCTTATAAAGAAGCATATACTCTTGGTTCTTTAAATCTACACAAGTTCATGTTTAGCTTTAATGTGCTGTTTGCTGATTGTCTTGATTGATCAACTCCTGCTTTGCTAGATGATGTCATGGTTTAGATTCAATGCTGCTGCATATAATTTGTGGAGGAAGTATAATACTTTTGATTTATAATGTCATTACTCATTACCTAACAAAGTAGAACACTAAATGAATAAGATGCAGTAGTGAAAGAGAATTTTCAGATTTTGATTTTTATAACCAGAATGAGTCAAAGAATCTTTAGGTTTGTTGAACCACTGTCTTGATTCTTGTTGTCCATATAGACTTCTGTTTAGCTTACAAACTCTGAGATCATCTTGTTTACATTATTTACATCTAATTGGTGAATATGCTAATTTTTTTGCAACAGTTATAGACAATTATAACAGTAGTAATCTTTACTATTGGAGAAAATATATCAAAATAGTCAATACCTTCTTGTGTATAACTTTTAGCTACTAAACGAGCTTTATATTTTCCAATGTTACCATCATTGTTATATTTGACTTTATATATCCATTTACACTCTATGCAGTGTTCACCAGTTGGTAAAGGTACAAAACTCCATGTACTTGTTCTTTCAAGAGCCTGGAGTTCAGCTTCCATTGCTTTAATCCAATTAGCATTTTTACTAGATTGTTTATAAGTCTTAGGAGCCCTTGAATTTGTGATATAGAAGCAGTAAAAAGTCTGTGTGAAATAGATAGCTTCTCAGTAGATAAAAAGTTGAAATAGGGTACTATTTACCTTTCTTGCTGATAACATTAACACAGGAAGAATTATTCTCAGTTCTATGATCAACTGATGTAGGCAAAGCAATTTAATAGATTTTTAAATAGGCAGGTTGATGTTTTATTCTGGATGACTTCTTATGAATCTGTTGGACTAATTCTTGTGCTTCATCCTGAGTATTCATATTTGAATACTTGTGATATCATGTTGATATAAACAACTCATGTGTAATATCAGTAGAATGACTATCATGAATGTTGTTGAGTTAATGAGTTATATTTGTTGCAAGGCTGTTGTGATATTAAATTCAAGTATTTAGAAACCTGATATTGATTATTAACATCAATATTTATGATTTCTTTTTTAACAAACTATCAATGAACTTATCAAGATGGTAAGAAAAACATGTTCATAATAATTTTGTTGTGGTGTTTACAATCTATTCTTGTTATAATATTATTCTTGTACGCAACTTTTGGTAACATGTAACTTATATATTAATTGTTGATGATATATAAATATTTCATGTTTTTGTATATTCAATTATATTTATTTATATGATGTTACCAATTAAAATTAATATTAGTAGGATTAGAAATTAATATTTAAAACAGGTTTATAAATAAATATAAAAATATATAAAAAATTAAATAGGATTAGATAACGGTTAAAAACCGCTGTCTAAGGAGTCACTTAGATAGCGGTTATTAACCGCATTGTCTAAGACTCTCACTTAGATAGCGGTTATTAACCGCTGTCTAAGCCTCTCACTTAGATAGCGGTTAATAACCGCTGTCTAAGCCTCTCACTTAGATAGCGGTTATTAACCGCTATCTAAGCCTCACACTTAGATAGCGGTTAATAACCGCTATCTAAGTGAAACGTCACTTATATAGTCGTTGCTTAGAGAGCGGTTATAACCGCTATCTAAGCTCAATTATAACCGCTCTCTAAGCCCTTTTTGTACTAGTGCCGGGTGGAAGAACCGGTGCACCATTATGTAAGGGATCCGGGCCGGAAGGAATGGCTCTGTTTATACCATTGTGCTCAAGATTCGGGATGGAAGGAAGCTGTTGTGTTTATATCATTGTGATCTGATTCGGGCCGTAATTAGGAACGGTTATACCCCGTGCTCGGGATTTGGGCTGGAAGGAACTGTTGTGTTTATATCATTGTGCTCGGGACTCGGGCCGGGAGGAATGTTTCTATTTATGCCATTATGGATTAAATCTGGGCGGAAGGAATTGTTCTCTTTACGCCATTGTATTTGGGATTCTGATTTGATGGCAATATACTCTTTAAGTCATCTTCATGTGGCACAAAACCATGACTATAATCGAGAAAAGCATATAGCACTATAAGAGTGATTTTTAAATGAAAGAGAGAACAGGAATTCATTTTGCTTGGGCAAGAAAACTATGTTGCTAAACCATGGTAAACTTTGTTTATATAGAGTTTAAATGTCATGAATGGTATATACATATATAGTTTGATCGTGTGATTAGTGACAACATTTTTTATAATTTTATTTTTTGCTATAATCGATGATATGTAATATCTTGCAATTTCATATATTATGGAAGTTTGATTGATAATAATTCTTGCACTTTGAATAACTGAATCTTGTCAAATTTACTTCTATTTTTTAAGCTAATAACCGAAAAACTCAATGATAACCATGTGCTGACCAATCATAATTATGTTAAATATTAGATTTTACAAACGTGCATGTGTTGCACATTATTGTTGAGTTTTTTTAAGAATCAATCGCCTTAAAACATTTTTAAAATTAATCACTTTTTTTTTTTTTTGACGGGTAAAATTAATCACATTAAAATCTCATTTGTATACAATATTTCTTATGTGATAATGATTATCCGATTGCTTTTCTCCAATATTCTTGCGGAGTACTACTCTTACTTTGATATATTGTATGCTTGTTGTCACATAAGTTTTAATATGAGAATCAAAATCGTTGTATCGTGTCCAGTCTGTTGTATCTCTCAACCGTGATAATTTTAAGAGTTGGTCTCTTGTAAAGGTGAGTGCATGTATACACTCAAATTGTATTATAATATTTTTCAGATTAATTTGTTGTTACTTTTTATTCAAAATACTATTATTTTGAAAGTGGGTCCTCATATGAGACCAAACAAAATTTTAAATCTGAAACTAATTTCCATAGGTTTTTTTAAATAAAATATACATCTTCTATATTTATCTTTTTGCCATCTAATTATTTTAAAAATACATCTTGTTGTTGCATTTCCCTTTTACTCCCACGCACATAGGATATGTAGTATTTTGGAAATAGTCCCAATACTTATAAACTTAGTCCTATACGAATTTTTACTTGCAAAAATTGTTCCTACGTTACAGAATCTGTTGGTCCCATAGGATTAATACATAATTATACATTGAGTTTTTTACCTTCTGAACCCACATGACATGTACTATTTTGGAAATGGTCCTAATATTTTTAGAATTAGTTCTAAATGAATTTTTACTTACATATATGGTCCTGCTATTACATAAACTATTAAATCTACTTCCAAGCTTGGTCACATAGTATATAAAACAAAGAGTCCTAATTTTTTGTGCCGATTTTTGTAAATGATAATCATTTTTATTATTTAAACAAAATTTAATATTACCTCATCGTGATTTATACACATATTCCGTATTTTAATGTAAATTTTTTAAAACTATAATAATTTACTCTGTATTTTATTTAATTATATATATAAGAACAATTTATTTTTTATTTTTGTGCCAAATTTTTAAGTTATAGTAATGTACTTTACAAACAGTTAAATATACAAACAGTTTTTTAAAAAATAGAATAATTTACTCGTCTTGAATTAAATATAAAATAACTAAATAAATTTATAAAAAATCAAAATAATTTTAATAAAATCAAAATAATTTACTCTAGAAGAATATATGTAAGGTGCTAGAATAATATTTACAAAAAATAATGCTAAATCATTCTTGTGCCACAGAGTATCATGTCAAGAATGCAAACTTAGTTTTGGTTGACAAAGAAATTTAAAAGGAATTTAGGACTGAACCATAGTCAGGGATTTTAAGGATAATGCAATAATAAAATTTGTTTAAATAATAAAAATATATATAATTCAAAAAATCGGCATAAGAAATAATTTATTTTTATATTTTAAATGAAAAATTCAACACATAAATTTGTTTTATTTTTCATATATTAATTAATTAAAATGTATAAAGAATTATTCTATTTTTTAAAAATCTATTTCTTAAAATTATAAAAAAACAATTAAATTCAATTATAATTTTTTAAAAAATTTTAAATTTTCTAGAAGTATTATAAAAAAATTTAATCAAAATTATTTTTTCCATGTAGTATGGTATAAATTGAAATACTAGAATTATTATAGTATAAAACGATATCATCCCAAAAAGTTTGATAAATTCAATATTTATTAACAATTTAAGTGTGATATACAGAAATTCAATAATTGAAATTGATTAAATTGTTTAATTTTATAATATTATTTTAAAAGAATAAGATGATTTTTTAAATTTAAAAACACAAATAAAATATAAATTAATATTATTTTTATTTAATTATTTCGTTATTATATTTTCAAATACTTTGTGCCTAATCAATTTTACAGTACTTTGTGTTGCTTCATACACAATTAAGGAATTGAGGTCCACGAAAATGGTGTAAACGGGTTTATCAGAAAATGGGTTTGAGGAAGCTAGAAGAAAGAGGGGATGGGATGGGGTGGGTGATAGAAACTATGAGCAAAGGGGTGGGGTGAATTATAAATTTAATATATGTACATAATTTTAAATAATTACATTTTCATCCATTTAAGAGTTTATTTTGTTAGGTAATGATTGGTTAAATGAAGGCAGAATCTAAATTGGGAGTAAGAATAAATTACGGTATGTGGCCAATTTTGAGAGTGAGTCAAAGTGGGTGACCAAATCTTCTTAACTTTGGGTAACAAAAATAAATTTGTCTATATTTTAAATTTTAAATAAATATCCAAATAGTATTGTATATTATGTTAATACTAATATCTTTGCTATTACTTGATGTAGATGTTAGTTTGAGCCCCAATATTTATTAACAAAATTAAACGCACAAATTACAGTACAATCAGGACATAAAACAAGCACTACTAGAATTTAATACAAGTAACGTTTTATTGGCTTTTGTTACTGGACTGCAGGTGCACCTCTCTGATCACCTTCGACAGTTCCAGAAGTTTCCTCATTCTGCACGAACAATCAAACAAAATGTTAGAGAAAAAAATTATACGGAGTATATTATAGTGAAAAGAAAAATATATAAATTTGAGAAAATCATGAATATGTAATATGATTATTTTTATTAATTTTAGTTTGATATCATTATACCAGATCTAAAAAATAATATACTTATTTGATCAATGCAACAAAACATTCATGTTAATAGCTAGATCCAGCGAATTTTTTAGGTATTATCGCATATTAGTAGATGGTATTTGTTTAGCGATTGGAGTAGGGAACCCATCTTTTGCTTGAACTGGTGCAACTTCTTGAGGGCATTGTTGATGCCCTTTTCTCTCCTAATGAGAATTTCACTATTTTCCATATATATATATATATATATTATCACGTTGATTTATTTAAAATATGTCACGTGCGAAAAATTATTTAAATTTCCCGTGATTAAGTCAATTTTAAATTTCCCGCGACTAAATTTAAAATAAATTTACTGTTTTTAAATTTCCCGCGATGAAATTTAAGATTTCACACACATCTGAAGAATGAGGATCAAAGTGGATGTTTTTACCCTGATATGGGTGGGCTGGAATTCATCTGTTCAATCGCAACCTTCTGTTTAAACAAACACATAAATTCATCAATGTGTGACTCATATTTATAGATCTAAATAAATTAAACAATATATATGTATATTATAAGTTTTATTTTTTGAAAAACTTATATACATATAAGTTAAATTTTTAATTTAGATCATAAAAAGTAAAAAGACTATAGGTGCAAACCCTGAAGTAGGCAAGCTCAGACTTGCTTAGTGTTTTTGGGCCATCCAAGGAAATTCTTCGTTCAAGCACCTGAGGGGTTGCTTCTGGAGGGGTGACTGCTGGAGGAGTTGTGTTTTTCTCCATTAATGCTATGAGATATTGAAGATGTGTGTATTTTTGGTGTGTGGGGAGAGTTGAATTTATAGAGGGAGAGCAAAATAAAGTAACTAACGTGTCGAAAAGAAAGTACACGTCGCATATGCATGTATGCTTTGGAAATTTGACACATAACTCCCTATTTTTATTATGAATCTTATCTTCTTCTTTCTCTATTTTTTTTAAATATTAAGTGGAAAAGTCATATAAATAAGACACCTTATTTGATCTGTAAATTGTTTCTCTATTTTACTTGACACGTAATCAATTAATTAACAAAAATGAAAGAACTGTAGAACCTAAACTATTTTTCCTAATATGGTTTTTTACTCCATTTCAAGGAAATTGACATAATGGAAATATATATAGGAGTATTCAAAACGCACCTTTATTTTGATTTTGCCTACATTAATGGCAACATTAATCACTATTTGTCACTAATAATTATCATGGTATATAATTAATATCATTGATTATCT
The DNA here is from genome assembly GCA_030762865.1 of Paraleonurus japonicus. NCBI lineage: Eukaryota > Viridiplantae > Streptophyta > Magnoliopsida > Lamiales > Lamiaceae > Paraleonurus > Paraleonurus japonicus. The sequence goes on along the minus strand of CM061054.1, from coordinate 6,561,117 downwards.
AATTAATATCAAATACATTTTACATTGTTATATTTAATTTATAAGTGTTATGATATTATTAAAGGAATGTTATGGTATTATTAAAAAAATATAACGATATTAGTTTTATACGATGAGCAAATTTCATGGGAGATGTTGTGTACCATATATATATATATATATATATATATATATATATATATATATATATATATATATTCATAAGCACATGCAGGAATTTTTAGCTCCCATCTTGTAAGTATCTCCAACCCATGACAGAGGACAAAGTCGCAATCATTGACGGAGCCAGAAATTTAGTTTAGAAGGGCCCAACTGAATAAATAAAATAGCCCAAATGCCCAATGCCCCTCACCCCCATCCCGAGTGTGCCTCCATCACTAGTCGTAGTACTTTGAAGAAGTAGAAGTAGGGGACGATATTCTTTCTTACAGGGTATCACTGGTTCACATTCCTCGATTTACAATCCGCCTGTCGAGAGGTCTATGGTACGAGATGGAGGTTTGCGTTTTTAGGTATTTCTTCCTTATAAAAAAATAAAAAGAGTAGGAGATAACAAATGTGGCTAAGAATGAGTTTTATGTTCTTCACTGCATTCTTAGCTACATGGAAATATCTGGCAAAAATTCAATTTTTCTACGGAAAGAATCAAAGTTAAGACAAAAAGAAGGGAATGTAGTGTCAATGATTATATTTTATTCTTATTAAATAATATAATTAGTATATACTTATTTTTATTCTCATTGAAAAAAATTAATAAAAAAGTCCGAACAAATTCTGAACCAACTGGAAAAATAAGTCTGATTATGAGCCCTCGGAAAGCTCATGACCAACATTATTTTTGTCTTCTAGCAAAATTTACTTTAATAGAGGGAAAACTAGAAACGAAATAGTGGCAGTTAAAAACAAGCCAATTATGATGCGTTGAATTGATATATAGCAATTGAAATATTCGATTGTGATTATTCCATAACCACTACAAAAAATGGGATCTAACAAGTGTAATTAATAGCAAGGGTAAGCCTTCACTAAATTAAAATAGTGAGGCTCGCCAAGGGCCATAATCGTCGTCAAATATGGTATCGCTAACGTTCAACGAAGGATAAAATTCTCAAGTCGAAAAATAACACACCCTTATATTCTGAACAAAGTTATATTCATTTTAAATAAATTAACATTGGTAGACAGAGATGTGGTGTCTTACCGTTTAGGCAGAGCGAATCATTCATTCAAATACTACTTCCAAAAATTATATATAATTTGCATATTTTTGTTTGCTCGTTTGGTTTGCATGATAGGGCATGACAAATGAGTTAACATGGATTGACAAGTGTTAAAATGAAGTCAATCGTGTCTGAGATAATTAATAAGGGAAATCAAACGAGCTATTAATTTATTTTTTATTTTTGTTAATTGTCGATCGACCTCGTCATTTAATAATAACTCAATCACAAGAAAAAAATATACCATGTTAGGTAAAAACGGTTTCTTCGTGGAGTGTCAATATGACAATATATAATATAATATTAATTCATATTACTGTCGATCGATTTCATGAAAATACTAATACTATATGTAAAATGTGTATATATATGAATGTATGTTTTTCTTCAAAGTACTAGCTATATAATCATAGATTCATTAAGTTGTAAAATAACATATCACTAATGAAATTTCATAGTATGAAGTTGAGAAAATGACCAAAACTCATTAGAAATAGGGAAAGGAACGATTGGATATATAGGGAATAAGTCTTTATTAATATCTAAAATTATTTGATCAAGGAGAACATATTGGATATGTATCTCTTGGAAAAGTTTCATAACCCAAAATCTGCAAACAACTCAGAAATGATTGGATTTTGACCCCTAGGAACAAGTTATTTGTACACAAAATTGTGTAGTAGAAAGGATTTGATCTCTAATTAATTTATGACATTGTGTTTGCCATTTACACCATTATGTTTGGGGTTCAGGCTCGAAGGAACGATTTTGTTTATGCCATTGTGCTCAAGATTCGAGCTGGAAGGAATTGTTGTGTTTACATCATTGTGCTCTGAATTCGGGCCGGAAGGAACGGTTATGCCATTGTGCTCGGGATTTGGGCTGGAAGGAACTGTTGTGTTTATATCATTGTGCTCGGGACTCGGGCTGGGAGGAATGTTTCTATTTATGCCATTATGGATTGGATCCGGGCCGGAAGGAATTCTTCTCTTTACGCCATTGTATTTGGGATTCGACCATTGTGCTCGGAACTCGGTGGGAGGAATGTTTCTAATTATGCCATTATTGATTGGATCTGGGCCGGATGGAATTGTTCTCTTTACACCATTGTTTTTGGGATTCTCGACCATTATGCTCGGGACTCGGGCTAGGAGGAATGTTTCTATTTATGTCATTATTGATTGGATCCGGGCCGGAAGGAATTCTTCTCTTTACGCCATTGTATTTAGGATTCGACTAGTCGGCAATATACTCTTTAAGTCATCTTCATGTGGCACAAAACCATGACTATAATCGAGAAAAGCATATAGTACTATAAGAGTGATTTTTAAATGAAAGAGAGAACAAGAATTCATTTTGCTTGGGCAAGAAAACTATGTTGCTAAACCATGATAAACCTTTGTTTATATAGAGTTTTAAATGTCATGAATGGTATATACATATAGCGTATATAGTTTGATCGTGTGATTAGTGCAACATTTTTAAATTTTTATTCTTTTGTATTATTCGATTATATATAATATCTTGCAATCTTGCAATTTCATATATTATGGAAGTTTGAATTGATAATAAATCTTGCATTTTGAATAACTAAATCTTGTCAAATTTACTTCTATATTTTTAAGCGAATAACCGAAAAACTCAATGATAACAACGTGCTCATCAATCATACTTATATTTGTAAATATGTTTGTAAATTAAATATAATATATATACAAACGTGCATGTGTTGCACATTATTGTTGAGCTTTTTTAAGAATCAATCGCCTTAAAACATACTTGCATTTTTTTAATTAATCACATGAGAATCTCATTGTATACAATTTTTTCTATGTGATAATGATTATCTGATTTGCTTTATAATAAATTTCTCTAGAATTCTTGCGGAGTACTCCTCTTACTTTGATATATTGCATACTTGTTGGTGAGAATCAAAAGCGTGGTATAATGGCGTCCAGTCTGTTGTGTCTCTCAACCGTGATAATTTGAATTCTAAAACTAATTTTTTAGGTTTTTAAATAAAATATACATCGATTGATCTTCTATATTTATCTTTCTTGCCATCTAATTATTTTAAAAATAATACATCTCGTAATCACATTTTTATCTTTCGAAACATAAACTTTCGTATGAAACTTGTTTACCATGTGAAGGTGATATCATTACGTTCATTCAATAGTATCATAACATTCATTTAGGAATATCATTACTGACTTATAAACTAATATTACAATTTAACATGTTATAGTATTAATTTATAAGCGTAATAATAAAACCTAATGAATGTAATAATTTCAGTTTCATATTGTGAACAAATTTTATAGGAGAGTGATACATTTTGAAATATTTGCTCTTATTCAAATTGGTAAAAATAATAATTTATTTATGATCAACATATATAAGATTGTTAATTTGTCATTACGAATGCATCTACGCGGGTTCAGTACCGGTGATCTTCAAACACTAAGTTGTTCGGATAAATTTTACAATGAAATTAATTTATAATTAATATCTTATTGTAAACAATTAATATTATTTAATAAAATAATTAATATTTTTAATGAAACAACTAATATCATTTAAATCTTAAATAGTACTAATACTTTTAATTAAATAACTAATACAATTGAAATCATTTTACTGTGAAATTGTTCACCCAATACTTTGCCAATTATCAGTTGATTCTAGGATAGATAGTTCCAAATATATTTATTCATTTATTTATAAATATCTGCAAAGAATGCTTTAATATATTATTACTTTGCTTCACAGGTTGGAAAATATCATCTTATAAACTAATGAGATTGTACTGGGCGAGTCCAAAGTGGCCCAATGTTTAGGGTTCATGATTGGGCCCAGATCTGATATTGAAGCACAATGTCTCGAAAAATTAATATTTTTTGTGACTAAAATTTCAAATTATTAGTGAGGATCCACGTCTATTAATTTTGAGAGATTTCATTTTTAATTTAACTCAAAATTAAGTTCAATGAGTCAGGTGAATATATGAATGTATTCAAACCAAGTCGTTCCTCATACATACGGATCTTTGTTTAAAAATATGTTTAACTTTATTTAATAAGACTCATCAACATATATAAACAAACAAATTCGATATTCAGTTCGTTAGCTTGCAAACAGGATTGTTAGTAAGTTCGTAAATTAACTCCACAAAAATTAATTATAATTATTAGTTTAATTTAAAAATACAATTTTCGCACTTAATATATGATAAACATAAAAATATATAATTAAACTTATTTAATTAAATGAAATAGATATATTTGATTTTTAGAAATATTTAGTTTTATTTTTGTAGTGAATTGATGAATAATTAAATTATTTATTTATATTATTAAGCTCATATAGACTCGTCTAAACTCATAGTTGATCTTGAATCAACATTATATTCAATAAATAAGTTCAAGTTTGGTTCGAAACTAAACGAGTCGAGTCCAAATATTTTCAGATTCGACTCAATTCGATTACATCTCTAGTTGGACATCACATAATATAAGTTATTTTTTTATGGAGTAGGATAGCTTTTTCAACTTTAATAGAGAGTTGTTTAATAATATTATTAAATTGAGTTAGTGTGGGAAAAATAGTGGCATATGTGTAATATTGTAGTGTTTGAGGGAATAGATAAATGTGAAAAAAATTATTTTATTATCATTTAAGGAAATGATGCAACAAATGCGAGGCAGGACATTTTTGACAAACGTCGCGGCGAGTATGGAATGGAGGGAGTATATAATATGTGAGTGCTTAAAAAATATCAATTGTATATATTATATCGATACATGTTATATAGAATGAAATATAGAATGAGATATTATAAGTGACATAAGTAAATCGAATTGATTGATCAAGATAATACTCCCTTTATCTCATATCAAATGATGCATTTAATGTTTGCATGATTATTAAGTTATTAATGGTTCATTGGTATCCAATGAAATAAAAAAGAGTATAATAGTTCATTTTATTTTATTACAAGAGTCGGTGGCGGAGGGAGGGGATACAAGGAGTTGTATCCCAAAATTAAAAATACCCCCTGAGTTGTACACCAAAGTTAAAAAAATACCCCATTCTATATTTTATATAAATATATGTATATAAAATTATATATTTATACTCTACTTCATCTATCCTATCTTTGATTGCTTAAACTAAAATAACACGAATTTTAATGAGAAAATTGTTTATTAGTATTAAAAAGTGTAAAGTTGAAGGTAAATAAATTATTTCAACTTTATTGTAGGGAAGTTGCTTTAGTTTCATAGGGTAGAGTGAGTAATTGAGTAGTATGAGTTATAAATAAGAGATGTATTGAAGAGTTTAGATTAAGAGGGTAGAGTTACTTTTTGCTATTTTGGGTATGAAAAATAAAAAATAAGACATTTTTTTAACAATTTAAAATGAGACGGATGGAATATTATTTATATAGATTTAACTATTATGATAATGTCATTGTTGCTTCAAACCGAAAATTTTGTGAGACTTAATTATAATTGTAACATGATTTGAGTATATAATTTTTCATTTGCATTGAGTTGTATGACACTATAAGTATAAAATAATATTTTTCAATAAAAAGAATTATCATGTTTTAAGGTAAAATGTATCACTTTATCTAAAAATATGTAAGATTATCATTTTTAAGGTAAATTTTGAAATTAATACTCCTTCCGTCTCGAAAAAACTTTCACATGTAGGAGGACATACACTTTAAGAAAGAAGAGAAATGATTGAGGTTTTGAGGGGTAATTTTGTAAACTTTTATATATAAAAAAAAAAAATATTGGGTTATGTGTATGTGTGAATCAAAAAGTAATAGTAATATTTTGTGTAAATTAGTGGAAATTGTATGTGTGAGTATGAAGTTTATAAAATATTTTCATTTTAAGGGTGCAAAACTTATAGTGGGACGGACGAAAAAAAAGGTGTAAAAGGTTTTATAGGACGGAGAGAGTATTTTTCTATCGAAAATTGCACGATGAACTCGATTTCACATAGATTTTAATCTTTTATCCATTATTTTTTGTACCCCAAATTTTATTTTCTACATCCGTCACTGACAAGAGTACTATATTTTTTTGTTAGTATAGATAATATAACGACATTGTATATAATTTTTAGGTGTTTGAAAATCATATATAAAAATGGTTATTGAGTTTGAGACGAACCCATTTTGATAAATGTATTATATAGTGTAGAACGGACCAGTAACAAATAAGAATGCATATTTTCCTTTTTCTTGTGCATAAGATGAGATCAAATGCAACTTGGGTTGAATTTTTGTTTAAACAATGAAACCGGCGTATCATAACTCCCAAAGCAAATATCAGCGTGCAGTTTAATAGGGTACAACGGAGTGCAGAGAAGCGGACCTCAAATGCCATATTATGTAGGAGAGAGAATCTTTAGAACTGAATTAGGGGCCAAAACCCAACTGTCAGCAGAGGCAAATAGCTTTTCACGGCCGTTATCTCTTTTCAGTTTATCCTTAACGGTTTCCTCTTTTCCGTCAATGGCAAGAGCACGTGACCGAATGCCACGTGTCCCACTCCGTCAATCGCCATCTTTCACATGTCCATCATGCTATGCATGGCGGCGAATAGCATACATGAATACCATCCAGCATTAATTATGTTTGTGGGCTTTTAAATACATGGTTAGGGTTTTCCTGAGTTTAGGTAGACATAAATAATGTAATGTAATTACTATTAAACCCTTCTTTAATTTTGTATATTACAAAAATTCCCTCAAAAAAATCTAGTAATATTATTCAGATACTATTGTAGTTTTAAATATTGTCAGTAGTATTTTTTTAACCAAGAAAAAGTTGATTGACTGATCAAGAAATTCAAAATCTATTCGTTTATTTCGTTTTCCTCTCAGTTAAACATTTCACGATTTTTCATTTATCAATCAACCAATCAAACATATTTTTATTATTTGAAGATATTTGATAATATTTCATAGGTATATCATATTATTTTTTAATAATTTTGTTACAGCTTCGTGGATAATTTTTTAATTCCCTCAAAAAAATTCAATTAATATTATTCATGCAACTTGTTCACACAAGTATTTGTCATATATATAACATATATTCCCTCCTATTTAAAATATATGTCTATTTAGCTATATACACTATTTGCAATTCACATGTCTAATTAATTATGTTTCTTCCCAATTTACCCTTAATTTAATTAAAAATGACTTGGATGTTAATGGTCTTCAAAGTGTTAATTAGAATTTCAAAGATATTAATTAAAAATGACTTGGATGTTAATGGTCTTCAAAGCGTTAATTAGAATTTCAAAGATATTAATTAAGGGTATGGTAGAAAATCAATATTTTACTTATTAATATTTGTGCATTGATTTAAAATGACATATATATTGAATAGGAGAGATTGTATAATTTTATTATTTAGATTGATGAATTAAAATAGAGATGACATTGAGGTAGGTTCAACTCCGGACAACATTGAACTGCCCGCCCAAAGCGGGTTTGAACACAGTCAAGCGGGAATGTGAAGGGTCGTGGTTTTTGTAAAACTCGTCTTATCAATCACTTTAATTTGGACCCGCCACACATAAGTATATTAATATTTTTCATGTATATATATGTAATTATATAAATAAATATTAATTTTAATGTGATATATTTGTATAAACATATCACATATGTGATTTTAAAGTATAATGTTAATATTAATGCTATTTTAAGCAATTATATATTTAAATTTTAATTATTTAATACTAAAAAATTAAATGGGACAAGTGGGTTGGACCCGACGAGTTCTCACATGAGGTGGTGCAAGTACCGATCCTAAATTTTTCTGGCGGAATGGATTTGAAACAAGCTAAATCCGCTGCATTTCCATCCCTAAATTAAAATATGATATAAAATTCGGAAAGAAGTACATAGCCTAATACTAGCTTACTTCAAGTAGTCAACAGTGATGTACTGATTATGCTACTTTGTTTAAGACTTGTCAAATGTTTAATTACTCGACTATAATTATATTGTACTTTTTTTTAAATAAATTGTATTGTCCTACTTATTAAATATGCAAATATAGAATTTTTGCAATGAGAGTTGTTTTAAAGACAGCATATTCACTTAAAATTTGCTTCTATAAAAAAATAATAAAAGAAAATAGTTATGCGAATATAGAAGCCAGATTATTATTGAAACATTCGCCTCTTAGAGAAATAGTAAAAACTATAATATAAAATCGTAAACATTACAATTGATGTAATTATGATGTGAAAATAACTTAAAATAGAAAAAAAAATTGTATAATTACGACATGTGAGTATAATAATTATGAATATGTACTCGAACACGTAATCTTCTCGGGAATACTTCAATAAATTTCTTCACTAAACAAAATTTTTCAAGTTTGGTTGGATGAGTTTTTAACACTGATCAGTTAGTTTTGCACTTCAAATGTATTTTTCAATAATATTAATTATTTTTATTAAACAATTACATTTATTTTTACTAAACATTTGATGAATAAGAGACCTAATTCTTAAGACATCTCCTTTAATGTGGTACTTAGAGTACTTAAACGTCCTACTTAACAAAACTTAGTAAGATAATGTCTATAGAAATCTATGAAAATAGAATTGGATTTCAACAATTAAATCAGTGTTTTACAACCAATCACAATTTATAATAATATAGAAGTTGCGGAAACGAATGTTGAAAGCGGGAGGTTTGTGATGATTTTTGTCCATGATAAGTGACCTTTTAAAAAAAAAAAAAAAAAAAAAGAGGAATGCTACTGAAAAAAATGGATGGATTTATAATTTTTTTTTCTGGATCAGTAAGTAAATAATTTACGAAAAACAGAATATTTTTGAAAAGTGGATTGGTTGTCTAGATCAGACAATTCGCATGGAAACATAATGTCACTGCTATACCTATTATTGAATAAGTGAGAATTAACTAAGGGGGTTTAGCCCATTTGGCTAGGGTTCCCACTTTAGTGGGAGATCTAACCACTAACAACTAACATTACCGATAAAAAAATTGAATAAGTGAGAATTTTTTTACGAAAAACAGAATATTTCTAAAAAAATAAATTTGTTGTTAGAGACCAAACAACTCGCATAGAACATAACGTCACTGTTATAGCAATTATCCAACTATGGTCGTGATTAATCAACATAAGCACCTATAATTTATAAACTTCTTTGCTAAACATAATTTTAAAAGATAATCAATCTTTTCAAATTTGATTGAAGTAGGTCTTAAAGATGTCTCCCTTAATACGAGATGAGTTCATCCTTCTACTTAGCAAAAATACTTCGTGAGATAATATCGCATGGAAATTTATTAGTGGGTTTTGATGATTTTTATTTTCGTGATAAAATAGAATATATATTGTTGTGACACAAATAATCCTAAAATATCTCACCTCGCCATGCGGACCGAGGTCCCTCGATCTCGCCATAAAGTTCGACGAGCAGACAAACGAGGCAAGACGAGCGAGGAGCGGCAGCGACGGACTCACGTCGCCCCACCTCGGCTCGACGAAGACCCGAGCTCGGTAGGCGAGCAGATGACGAAGTCCGCATGACGTAAAATATTTAGTACGGTATTAGATCAACGAATGTAAATGAAACTCTAATATAAAGGGTGTAGATCGTCTCTCTTAGCTTTTAAGTTAGGTTCGTTTTGAGACTTTAAGGTTGGGCCTCTATAAATAGAGGCCCCAACCCATTGTAAAAGGGACTTTTACTTCCCCACAAAAACTCATAAATGCTATACACAAGGCGAGGGATCCCAAGAGGACTCCCAAAGCCATCTTCAAGGAATAACTCGAGTTCTTCCCATCGCCGTGTTTATCGTTTTATATTAATTATCGATAAAATCGGTAACAATATATATATATATATATTAATGAATAGATTTGTGATGACATTTTTCAAATATGTGAAAAAGAATATAAATAATGGAATATTTCTAAACAAATGAATTGATAGTCTAGACCAGTCACACGCAAAAGATAACGTCATCGTTATAGCCATTATCTACTATGAAAAGATAACATCACCGCTATAATTGTTATGATAATTGATCAACATATTTTTTTCTTTTATGAAAACTAGATATTTAGCACGTACTTCGCTGTATCTAAACAATTATTAAAAATAATATTTTTATTCTTTTTACATGTACATATAATTTATGATGCCCAAATTTTTAATAATGATAACTTGATTGTAATAAATATAATATTGTTATTGAAAAAAATCGTGACAGTATATAAGTAGTGCATGAAAAGATGGTAAATAAAAAAATTTGTGTGGATAATTTGTGGTAAATCTGAAATCAATTTTTTCATATATTAGGAAAATGAATGATCCTTCGGCTCAAAATTGTTCTTGGATAATGGATGAAAAGAATATAAATTATATCAAATGCTCCAAATATTCAAAATTGATATCGAAAATACCACATATTTATACATAATTTAATTTACCAAAAATTTGTTTAAGAATTAATATGAAAAAAATATTCCCTCCGTCCCGTGATAATCTTCACATTTTCCTTATTCACACATTTCAACATATTCTTCACATTCAAATAAAGAAAGTCAACACAATATTAACACCCTCATAACATCACTTTAATTTACAAAATATCACTCTTGTTTTTCTTTATTTTATTCTCTATCCTACATTTTATCTCATTTAATCACTCAAGACGAGCACTTTATTCTCTCTCCTACACTATTTCAACCAAAAATAACTTTTCTTAATATGTGTGTCCAAATTTATCGTGAAGATTGTCATGGGACGAAAAGAGTACAAATTACAAGCCATTATTTTCCCAGTCATAAAAATAACCAATAAGATTGCAATGAATAATTATCTCAACTATGAGAAGCTAAAGACTAAGGTATATATTATACGAGAAATGGCCAAATGGGACATGAACTCTTAGACTTTGTTTGTCAATAATACCGATCCAACCCAACTTTCAAATATAAATTATATAATATTCATTTCTCTCTTATCACATATACAATCTACAATCCAATCCAAATTTAACTTTTTCATATTTTATAAGTGACACCAACCCAACCTAAAGTAATTATTTTTTATTTAATATTTTTTAAATATATATTATGTATAGTCAATTTTTGTTATATTTTTAATATGTAAAAAAGTATATAAAAATTATTTGACATTCTAAATTTATAACTATATAGGAAATAAAATTACTATACACTTAAAATAAATCCTAACTCAATAAAAAAATTAATATTATAAGTTTTGGAATACGAAATTGAATAGAAATAAATCAAATTATAAATAGATGTATGAAATATTAAATTACAAATACAAAAAATAATAGAAGAGAATAATTTTAGGAGTTTGAAAAATAATTTGAATGATTTAGATCAATAATAGAAAATGATGGATCAAAATTTTGTACTATTTAAAGGTGTTAGAAATATTTAAAATAATAATAAAATAGTTAAATAAGAAATAATATTAAAATAATATATATAAGTGTGACATCCGTGCGACTAACCATCATCGTATATACCCTTCAAACACCTAAGAATTACAAACAATACCATTACGTTAAAATAATTTTTGTTTATTGTTGAAAGTGGAAACTAATAATTTTGCGTTACTAAATTAACAATTTTATTTAAAAATGGTAAATGTAATATTGATAAATGAAGTAGAAATATGGATAAATCAGTAGATAAATAAAAAAGACATGTAAAAATTATGTTACAAGTGAAATTAAAAAAAAAAAAGATGAATGTGTATGAAATAAAAGATGAGTGGGTAAAATGGTCCAAAATTGATTTATACTTTTAGTCACTTTATATATATATATTATAGATATATTTGGAAAGTGAAAAGATCACACCCGACCGGTCATTATTTTTAAAGTCTTGTTACTTCAAAATGCAATTATTGTTGTTATTGGTTAATTAACTAAATAAAAGCACAATATATTTTAGAAACAGTCAATTTCATTTGTACCCATTCATCTATTGTTCGGCTGAACTTATCCGAATACGTTTAATTGGTAAGCTCTATGTTTTCCGAGTAATTTTTTTACACGAATTCATTTCATCTTAAAATTTAAAAATTTAAGTTATATATATATATATATATATATATATATATTCATCAAATTAGCAAATTTCAATTAATTTGACTTGTGAAATATGATTTCCCTGTTTAAAAAGACTTCTGAAATATGATTTTTTTAAATATTTTTACAAAAACACGACTCTTTCTTTCTTAGTGCGAATAGTAAAAACTTAATTACAAATAAGTTAAACAAATTTGAATAGAAACACACAAAAATATTTGAACATGAACTTATTTGTAATTTTAAAATTTTTCTTGAATTTATAATTTTGGATTTTTTAACTTATTTGTAATTTTTTCTAAAAACTATTGTCACGTAATTGGTTTTTTCATAGCATTTTAAACATATACATTTATACATAAACATTTAATGACTATAGTTTCATTTTAGGCATATTATTATTTTTATTATAATGAATATTATATCATTGCACTTTTTGTTTTGAGAGTTGTCATATTTTATTTGTTAAATATTTAATTCAGAATTAATTAGTGATCAAACTTTAGTGCAAATAAAACCAAAAGTATTAGACAAAAGCTTATATACATTTGATGCACAGTATAATTAGTGTATATTTTGAAAAATATTAGTTATTTCACAAAAATATATCAATTTATTAATGTTGATTATTTTACTAGATATCCTATTTGGTTTATTAAAAATTTTAAAATGTACTTGCGCACAGTTGAATGTGCAACTTAGTGCACATGAATTGTACTTAAGGTGTTGAATGTTTGACGAAAAATGTATACATTATTTAGCACCGTATAATAAAAAAAAAAAAAAGTTTGTTAGTGTCGGTTCATCAATGAAAATATTACTTCTTTTAATAAAAATATATATAATTTTTGCACAAACTATATCATATACAACTGATATACATGGATGTCACTCTAAGTGACTTGGTTGGAAATTCTTCAACGATAAATGAGAATGAGGATTAATATAAGATAATCAGAGTAGTCTTCATGTTAATAAAAAATAATATCTATGAAGAGAAGAGTTGATGTTATGTGAATTTAATTGTAATGTGAAACTGATTTACAATGAATATTTATAATAAAATAATTAATATTTTTTAATAAAACAACTAATATTAATCAAAAATTAATTAGAATACTTTATCATAGAAACAATTAATATATTTTAATAAAATAATTAATACTTTTCAAAATTTTTTTACAATGAAACTTGTTCACATAATATCACGTGAAAAGAATATAGGGTAGATCAAAATATGTGAAAAACCGTTTATCCTTTATTTTCCACTATTCAAGACTTTAATTTTATTACTATCCAAATTAATTATTTCTTTTTAATCGGACAAAATAACTTCTCATCCCACAAATTTTAGGTAAATCAGGGAGAGAAAAGATATAATTTCAAAACATCAATCCTAATATAGCCCATCTAAATTATTCTCGACGGAAAATAAGCTATTTTGTACTTAAGATAAAAAAGCAATTTAATGTGCCTTATCAGTTTTCTTTAACAGGAAAAATAAATTTTATTACGATTAAATGAAAGGCTCTCTCTCGCCCATAGAATAAAAAAAAATAATTAAAAAACAAGAATACTCTTTATCTTGAAAATCTGACTTTGACAATCTCGCCCATGGGTTCTATTCTCTAGGTTTAAATTCTCCCACACATTGAACAAAAATCTCGTGGCATTTGCGTAAATAAATCCGATCTCAGTTGCAAAAACTGGAACCACCCGAAATGGTGAGCTGTGCAGCTAATCATAATGATATATACAATCATTAGATACACATACATATATCATGATCCATTTTACATGATCTTCCAACACATACATACATGCATACATACATACATGAGAGAGGAAGAAGATTTGACTTCATTTAGGGAGAGAGAGAATGAAATGCGAAAGATAAAAAAATTCAATCCGATCAAATGAATATTTGACGTCCGCAATAAAAACCCTCGACACTCGGTTCACTTTTTCTCTCTCTCCTTTCTGTTCATCTTTCTCTCTCTAGAAAGTGAGCTCGATAGAACTGTTTTTCTCTCTCTCTAGGTTTGCTGAAAGATTTCGAGAAGACTTTTTGGTGGAAATCTATGTACATACACTGCAAGCCATACATGTTGTATGAGCTTCTGAGTTTGTAGGTTTGGTGAAGGGCAAGTGAATCCGTATCTATTTTTGATGCTTAATAGAGTAATACAAATAATATTGAAGTGTGTGTGTATAACTTGAACTTCAATTACGAGGATTTAAAGGATTGCGGAGTTGAAATATTGCTTTGTAAGTGTTTGTTCTTCGTTTCTGTACATGTGTGCTTAATTTGCATTTTTGTTTTTAGCTTTACCTAACACTCATATGTGTGATTTGGTGTTTTATCTACGTTTTATGTTTGTATGTGTTGTTTCGAGGTTTGAACCCTAGATAATATTGCTTCATTATGGCTTTGGATCGAGTTCTTTTTTGTCTTCTCTTTCAAGATTTAGGGTTCGATCGAGTTTTCCTCTTTGTTCGATGTTTGTTCTTTTAATGTTACTAATTTTCTGGGTTTTCTTTTTGTATGTCATAGTATAGTGATATTTTTTCGTGAAGTTATACTTTTAATAATTTCTATCTGACGTATTTAATTATCTTTTTCGAATTAAAATTAATAAAATTATCTTTTACTTGGTCATTTGGTTCCGAAAGATTTTGTTCCAGGATTTTCCTTGTTCTGTATTCCCTTTTATTACCAGATTTTGCCGGTTGCCCTCCTTATCTTACATGTGGAAGAGAAATCTGAATTGACTGTTTTTGTACAGGGATTAACAGGATAACTGGTGAAAGAGTCCTACTCGGATAGTAGGGAAGCAAAAGTTAGGATGCTCCCCGATAAAACTAGTTTCTGTGATTTCAGAGATTTTGATATTCAGCTGGGGCTTTGCAGAAAACACCCTCATATCCTCATGCGCGAGGTCTATCCCTTTGTTGCTGTTCACTATAAACATTTCAGAACTTCTAAATTGCTGTCTGATTAAACTCTTAGCAAGTTCAACCATTTTCTTTTAGGTTGTAGTGTTGTGCACAAATGGAAGTGAATTTTCTAGATTAATGCTATCTAGAGTGTAATCAGTAGAGTAATAGTGCTGTTGTAAAATAGACCTCACTGGTTTCAGTAAAAAATGGTGCCACAAGGGCCTCCCACTCCACTCGGTGGAGCTCATCCAGTTCCAGCTTCATTGTTACGATCAAATTCTGGGTTGTTGGGTGGGCAAGGAGGCGGAATGCCTTCCCAGAATTCATTTCCATCTCTAGTGTCACCACGCAATCAATTTACTAACTTGAATATGCTCGGGAATGTTCCCAATGTTTCAACTTTGCTCCACCAGTCATTTGGAAATGGGGGTTCAAGTTCTGGTCTTTCTGGTCAAGGGGGCTCTCAAAGAGCACTTGCTGATGGTGGGGCAGAGTCTGGTCCACTTTCTAATGTTGGAAATGGGATGGGATTCAATGCTCCTTCGTCACCATATATTTCGTCGCCAATCACGGCCAATCCAAACTCATCTGGACATGTTCAAGGGCAACAGCAATTCTCAAACCCGATGATGACGGAGCAACAACAAGCTCAACAGCATGATCCACAGAATTTTCAACATAATCAGCAGTTTTCTGTTCCCAATTCCCAACAGTTGCTGCAGTCACAGCAGCAACAGCAACATCAGGGAATGAGGCCTGGTTTAGGAGGTGTGGGACCCGTCAAGATGGAGCCACAGACATCCAATGAACAGGGCCCACAGCAACTGCAAACGTTAAGGAATCTGGGTTCTGTGAAAATGGAACCTCAGCAACTATCAAGTATGAGAAGCTTGGGCCCTGTTAAAATGGAACCTCAGCAATCTGACCCGTCTTTGTTTTTACACCATCAACAACAGCAACAACAACAGCAGCAGCAGCAACAACAACAGCTACTCATGTCCCGACAGTCCTCTCAGGCTGCTGCAGCAGCACAGATTTTGCATCAGCAAAGGCTAATGCAAATGCAACATCATCAACAGCAGCAGCAGCATCAACTTTTAAAAGCTATGCCTCAACAAAGATCCCCTCTACAACCACAGTTTCAACCCCAAAACTTGCCTATTAGGTCTCCCTCAAAACCTGTCTATGAGCCTGGAATGTGTGCCAGAAGGCTGACACATTACATGTATCAGCAGCAACACAGACCTGAAGTGAGATATCTACTATCAAATTTATTGTTTATTTTCTATAAAAGGAGAACCAGGCCAAGACTCCTCTTTTTCATGCATATTGTGGGCTGTTGATTAATGCAATAAATGCTATATTGTTTTATAGGACAACAACATCGAATTCTGGAGGAAATTTGTAGCTGAATATTTTGCGCCTAATGCCAAGAAGAAGTGGTGTGTTTCAATGTATGGAAGTGGTCGCCAAACTACTGGAGTTTTCCCCAGGTGTGTTGGTTACTGGCTCCGTAATAAATTGACTTGTGCCAGGACCACCCCAGTCCAATTTAACCATTGTTGTCTCTTTAAGTTTTATCACTGTATTTTGTGTTTACCTAAGCCTTTTGTTGACTCAAAGGTGCAGTTAATCTCAAAAAATTAAGTAGAAATTACTTTTACGGGATCTTCTTAGCTTCCAGACTAACTTTTCACCTCTTTAGTATATTGAGTTTAATGTTCTTTGATGATTTCAATGTATATGCAGGATGTTTGGCACTGTGAAATTTGTAACCGCAAGCCTGGCCGTGGATTTGGTGCGTTCATTTCTAGCTTCTGCTACATTATGTCGATTTTTGCACCTATGTGATAACTTGGTCTTGCTGGTGTTCTATTCACTTTGTTGTTGTTGAATCGTAAGGTTGTCATGATTCACATGATCGTACTATATATTATTTGTGGATTGCCTGCCTAAGAATTTTGGTCTCATCTCAATCTCCTACAGGAAGATTTATGAAACAAAATAGTCGGAGAACAAAATACTAGAATCTAACTGTAAATTTTGATTTCTGTAGAGGCAACTGTTGAGGTCCTGCCCAGACTCTTCAAGATAAAATATGAAAGCGGAACTTTAGAAGAGTTGCTATATGTTGATATGCCTCGAGAGTATCAGAATTCTTCTGGGCAAATTGTACTGGACTATGCAAAAGCAATACAAGAGAGTGTCTTTGAGCAACTTCGTGTTGTTCGTGATGGTCAGCTTCGAATTGTATTCTCTCCTGATCTCAAGGTTATATTGAAGCTACCAGTTATGCTTTTGGTTGTTCTAGACTTGTGGAGCTGCTATTCACTATCTGTTTTATCTTAATTGTCAGATATGCTCCTGGGAGTTTTGTGCTCGAGCGTCATGAAGAGCTTATTCCAAGAAGGTTGCTCATTCCTCAGGTAACAATTTTAAGCTCAAATCTTAACATGGTTTGGGACGTATCTCAAGTCATGATCTGAACTGCAGGTTAGCCAACTTGGCACTGCTGCCCAAAAATACCAGGCTGCTACCCAGAATGCGTCTCCCAGTGCTTCTGTTTCTGATCTACAAAACAACTGCAATATGTAAGTTTGGTTACCTGCCTTCATGGATCTTGATTGGTTTTTATAAATGCAAATCCATCTAATACTCTGTATATCTTTTGAAATGGCAAATTGATTTGTATTTATAAGGTACATTGTTGTTAATTTATTGAGTTTTATGCATGTGAATTTTTAGACATTGACCTAAGTTTGATTCATAGAACATTACTCAAGCAAAGCTTAATCTGCTTGACCCTGCAAAATTACCTTAGGCTGAACTTACAGATTTTTATTTTGACTGCCCTACAGTTGCTTTCCAAAATTAATCTATAAGATAAGTCAATAGTCATTGAAGTTCTTATGTTCTTCACTGAGCTTCTGTTAAATTTGATGAAGCCTTTAGAATGAAGTGGTAGAGGACTGCTGTATGTGCTCATGTGCAGAAGGATGACATTTCATTGACCAGTTAGATGAGAAGGACCAGTATAATAAAGGCTATAATTGCAAGAATAGAAAGAAGCGTGATCAGTTGGCGGAGAAATTGTCTTCTTTTTGTGTACTGCCAATTGAGTTGCTGAAACTTAAAATGTTAGATAGTTTCTGTAAAGGTTGGAGAACCCCATGCAGAAAATGTAACAAGAATGTTTAAGACCCATGGTCATTTGTTGGGTATTCAACTTCTTCAAAAATATAAATGCCTATATCTGGGTTCATGGTGCAGCTATGCTTTTCTTCAGTTAGAAAACACTTGTGCGTTATGTTGTTTTAATTCCCTCCACTAGTCACTATGGAGCCTTAAGAAATGTGATTGTGAAGAAAATATACTTGATTTTGGTTAAAGTAAACTACAGAGGTGTTAGTGCAGCAACATGTTTTCCTATTAGGAAGCACTTGTTACTTTTGCCGTTGATTTTCCATTTTCTCCCCAGTCATGTTGAGCTTAAGTGTGTAAGTGGAGAAAAGTTGTTTGAACAATTGTAATTTAGAATTTCAATCAACTACGTAGCACTGCTACAAGGCGATCAGTTTATCTCTATCTTTCTAATAAATCACATGCTAGTTTTCTAGATATATTCATTATATTTTCATATTGAAGTTGTGCATTTCTGTGAGCCTGCAAAGGAAATATGATTATTAGTTAAAATGACAGTCTATTAGAAAATATGTGTTGCTTTGAAGTTACTAGCTACTGCTCTAGGGTATAGGGATATACTTTTTCCTCTACATACTACATAAATGCTCTTCTAAATATCAACCTGGATTTTCTTTTTTTTTTTTTAGGTTTGTCGCCTCCGCACGTCAGCTGGCCAAAGCCTTGGAAGTTCCACTGGTAAATGATTTGGGTTATACGAAGAGATATGTTCGATGTCTGCAGGTAGCATACCTTTTCTCAATTAGTCATTCTGTGTGTCAGTAATTGCAACTCATGATTGAGTTCAGAAACCAGCCATTCCTAGTCATACGGTAGAATTACAAGGATGTCAGATTTGATGTGTAGCTAAGGTGTGTTGGGTAATGGAAAGCAGTAAATGTCATGAGCTTTTTCCTTCACATGACAGCTTATAATATTTTGTCACCACAACCTGTTCTAGAGCCTTCTAATTAAGACCATAATTGTTGATTTGAGGAGTGTGCTAATATTTTGCATTGGTAGGTAGGTTAAAGGTAGTTGATCTAGTGAATAGTGATTTTTCATATGGAGATTATACTTGGGTCTTATTTCCGTTAGTTACAAATGGTATATGGCATTATCTCTTCATCAATTTTTTTTTTCTGGTGCTTCGTTTGCATCAGAAGGAGAGAGTTTTTCCCATCTGATGGGTACTTTACAAGGCCACTGAATGGTGGCATTTGCATTTTGTAAATCCTGCTCTCTATGATCTCAAAATAGCATGGATAAATTAATTATTGATTTGGATTTTTAAAGCTCTCAACTGTTTGCTGGAAATTCATGTTTCCCATCGGACAATTCATTGTTTGCTGCTGTTATTGTATTCCAACGATGGTTCTGACCAGTTAGTTACAGATTTATTTTACCAAGTATTTATTTGTTTCTTTTTCCGACGATGGAGTATTTGATGTTCCCAGCAGGTGTCACAGCCATGTTTTTTTTTTTAAAAACATGTCAATATTTGTTTTCTATAATTGGATTATCATCTGTATTTAATTTCACCGTAACATTGCAGATATCAGAAGTGGTGAATAGCATGAAAGATCTTATTGATTATAGTCGTGAAACTGGTGCAGGTCCTATGGGTAAGCTGATTATTTCTCACAAATCTTTTCATCTGGCATGTTATTCAATAAGAAAGAAACTGAATGCTTCTCATAACTTAGCACTAGATTCTAGATAAGAGTGACTGGAAATAAAATTTGGGGACCATTATATGTTTTGTGCCATTTCATCTCATCTCATCTCGTTGATGGGCAACTGAGGAAATCTGCATGATTAGAACATATATATATATATATATATATATATATATATATATCATTCAGAGAATCCGGTTTTTCACGTTTAAATTTTTCTTGACAGAGAGCTTGGCCAAGTTTCCTCGAAGAACAAATCCTTCATTCACATTTCAAGGCCAACCTCAACAGCCCGAAGGCCAACAGCAGCAAACGACGGGTCAAACGAACAACGATAACTCTGTTCAGGCTCCTGCTGTTCAACTCGCTTCCACAACTAATGTTAACAACAACACTACGACCTCAGGCCCCACAACTTCCTCCAATACGATCGCCGGTCTTCTTCATCAAAACTCGATGAATTCCCGACAACAAAACCCAAACATGAACACCTCTTATGGAGGTAATACCGTTCAGATGCCATCTCCCGGTTCTTCAAACCCCATGCCACAGACTCAACAACCTCCATCCCCATTCCAATCCTCCACTCCATCTAATAACCCACCAGCTACTCATGTAAATTCACCAAATATTTCAATGCAGCAGCAACCTGCTCTTTCTGGTGACGCAGATGGGAACGAGTCACAGAGCTCTGTCCAGAAAATTATACACGACATGATGATGTCATCTCAGCTGTCCGGGGTGGTATGATGGGTAGTGATGTGAAAAATGTTAATGGCATGTCTGGGGGCAATATTCTGGTAGGAACTGGAGTGGGGAATGGAATCGGTGTTCCTGGGTTTGGGAGTATGGGGAATGGGCTTGGTCAATCAGCCATGGTAAATGGGATTCGAGCAGCACTTGGGAATAACATGAACGGGAGATTAGCGATGACAATGGGGCGAGCAGCAGGGTATGAATTCTCAGCAGCAAGATATGGGTGGTTTTGGGCCAGTTAACGGTTTTAATAACCTTCAATTTGATTGGAAAGCTTCCCCATAATAGTTTTTACGTTGTTGTGGTGTTGGAGTTTAGGTAATAGCTGTTTGTGCAGCATAGAAAATTCACGAGTTCCACTCGTTGGGAAGTTGGAATCGCACATGACCAAGAAAAGGATAAATGGTTATCAGTGTCTACTAATTTAAAAGAAAGGAAATCATAAAGTGTAGGTTTTCTCCATTGGAACGTTACTCATAACTCGAACGAGCACTGTTTGTGATGGTTTCTTGTCTGGACGAACAGCTGTTGAGAGGATTCATCAACAGTCGACCCTGTTCCAACTTTCCCCAATATGTGAGTGTATGTAGTTTGGATTGCCTTGAAGCCAAGTTTATTGTAGAATTTTTTAACAGCTGCCCAGTATGTTACAATAGTGTTGTTCCTATAATCATGTTTTATTACTTACAGGATATTCTTTCTACAACTAGTTTGAGTAAACCCCCACCCCCCACCCCACCCCACCCAACCTAACAAAAGAAAAGGTAGAAAAAGAACCAATGAGGTGTGCAAGAAACAGGAATCCTCCATTGTGCAAGTAGTTGTGATCTTATGCCCTTTGCTTTTAAAGAATGAGAATTAGTCTGCGTTCAGTCCTATTAGATTTCCACAGGAGATTGAAGTTTGAGACGTTACAGATGTTTCCTTTATTTCTCTCTGATTGTGATTGTTGGATTTTTCTTTCAATCTCATTACTGGTAACTGAGATTTTTTATAATACCGCAACAACAAAATTGCTAAAATGGAGATTTTCATTAATATTGGTTATCGCTAGTTTACACATGATATGTATTAATGTAAATAATTGGACAGAGGTGATGCAAAATTAAATAAAAATCTCCATCAAGATGGGTGTACAATTTAAGGCTGAGTCGGACAAAGTATATATGATGATCCAGTTTCATTGTAAAATTAATTTATAATATTAGTTGTTTTATTAAATATGTTATTTTGATAGTAATATTATTTAATAAAAAGAGTTAATATCGTTTAAACATCTTTTAGGTTGCGCGTTGATAAATTTTATCTTTCGAGGTTGTGTATTGATAATTAACATATCTTTCAAACTTGTATCGATAAAAATCCTATTTAAAACATCTTTCCACTCATATTGGGGGAATCTTTTAGATAAATTTCATAATATTGAAGGACGGAAGCCTTTTTGCAAAATATCTTCGGAAAAAAACTGGTAAAAAACTCAAATGACCCCCAATATTATCTAACTTCAAAATCTCAAGAGTTGTTTCTGACTCCCAAATACAGGAAATGCAGAAAATAAGCTACATTAGAATACGACTAGTCGATAAAAAGTTTTACTCTTACTTTAATTTGAAGCTCCATTAATGATGAAATTAATCTTCCAAATTAGTCCGTATTTAAACTCATTTAAAAAAAAAAGCTTCATCAAAATTTCATATTGAAGAGCTGTGTTCAATCTACAATCAATACATTTCTCAATTATAAATAATATTTATCTCGTGTTTTAATACTATTAGCACAATCCCATCATAACTACATTAATTAGTGGTATTGACTAAAAAATAAAACACCATTTACAATAGGTCTCGTATATTATCAAACTCTCAATTGATTAGACAAGAAGGTGCATTGCAGAAAATCACAGATAGCTACATAGTTAGTTCATAGTCATACATAATAAGAATAGAGCTAATTAACAAAAGAGTCCATTTATTCACACCCAAATTTTTGCTCAATACACTCATATGTATAATATTTTTAGCACGTTATACCATCACATACACCTGTAAAGTGGGTGTATCGAGCAAATATCTGGCGTCAATAACTGCACCCTTAACCAAACCCCTTTTTTAAAATCATGTGAATTCAGCTACCTCCAAGTTGAACTAACTACTAATGTTTTATCTTCCCACCCAAAATGCACACCCCCTTTCTCCTCTTTCACCTTAAACCTCTCTGAGTACTGCTTTATCACTTTCTTGATCTCATTCTGCACGTTTCGGCTAACCGGGCACGACGTAAAACCAGCCATCATCATCCTCGACCTCCATTTCCCGCAACCTCGTACCCGTTCTATTCTTTCCGTTCCCTCACACGCAACAACGTTAATAATATCACGAGCCAGACAATGCTTCTCCACGTTCATACGGTCCTGGCTATCCCTACCCAAAGTAGCATCGAGAGATTCAAGACAGCAGAGTAGTAATCATAGGTTTCACTGAACCTCTGCATGAACGGGGATGTATTCGTGTTCAAATCTTGTTCGACAACCGTGACAAGTTTCGGTTTCAACCCTTTGATCATTCGAAGAAGCCGGTCTCGTAGGTTTATGGTTGACACGCTCTCGTCCGGGAGGTGGTGGAGCTGGAAGGCGAAGTTCACAACGAGGGCTTCACCAGGCTGGCAATCGAGAACCAAAGGCGAGACTAAAGCCGTTTCCGAAGGGACAGCTCGGAACTCGAAAGGGAGCTCGAGTTCTTCGGCTAGTTGCTCGAGTCTTTGCCCGATTATCTTTAGCCCGCCTATCGGACGTTGAACGGATTCTGGATCATCAACTCCCGTTAACCTAATACGAGGTCGTTTTCCGGGAGTTTTAGCTAGGGTTTGCAGCAATGTGTAGTATTGACTCCCTTGATTTATATCGAAATCGATAATATGAACTCTGTTTTCATCTTTAAACGCCTCTAGGATCGCCCCGTTTGCTGCCATGAAACCAAACCTAAAACACGGGCATGCCTCGAAGAGGACTTGCATTGCTGAAAGACGGATCAAAGACGGGGCCTCTTTGCATCTTAGTGCTTTATAAAGACCTTTACCAGATGTAGCCATTCGAGCTACGAGAGCTTCGACCATGTATGCTGCGATCCGTTCGGACGGGTCTCCTTGGATCGAGACGTGCTGACGGAGCTCGTTTATCATGCCGGAAGCTTCCGTGAAATTCCCATTACTGATAGCAGTAGCACATTTGAAAAGCAAATGCTTTGGAGTTTGAGGTCTGAAAGTTGATAACGCCTTCGTGATGCTTGTGCTACTAAGATTAGAATTTGTGGACGAAGACTCGTTGGGGGAGTCGTGCAGCAGTTCGTAACATGTTGAGTCGGAACAACCAGTGTCGATTTCCATATCATCATCAAGTAGGGCCTTCTCGAGTTCTTGAAGCTTTGATCTCATCTTATCTTCATCGTAATCTACATCATCTGGACTATCCAATTCGGGGTTATAAGTGATCTGATATGGAATATGTCTCGATCTGATCTGAAATGGATCATAGCTCGTGTCACTGCTGTACGATCCGTTGGTGTACATGATCCCGTGATTTTCTGAGTCAAAATCCGAGGTTGACAGCCCCGAGCTATCATTGTCGTCTTTAAGCAAGTAAAGACTGTTGCTCCTAAACAATGCAGCTGATCCAACTAAAGACATGGTTGGCTCCTAATTCAAACTAACAAAACAGAAAGCTTGTTAAAGATTGATCCCGTCTCTGATCAGATATGAAGTTACGGCCCCTTACGCCAAGAATGTTCGTCCGGATGAAAGACGCGTTACAGTGTTTCATAAACAGGTTCTATTCCTGCAATCAACAAACAGAAATCTAAGGTTCACTTCAGACGACGTGCTAATCGAGAAGGCCAACCACAAAGCTAAAACAGTGTGCCCGTTTGGTAGACATGTTTAGCAATAAGATAAGAACCTAATTTATGCTAAATTAGATCCTTATCTTATTGCTAAATATGCCTACCAAACGGACACTAAGTGTAATATCTTATGTTGATTATCATGATGAATTAGTATGTTGATTCTGAGTAAGATTTATGGTTCGTGCCAATAAGTGTAACATCTTATTACGATTGCAATTCTTCTAAAAGATATTACAATCATTATGACTACTCTAATTTTTAACATGAGGCTACCTAGTTTGAACCCAAATTAATTTCATAATAGTATACTACACATCTTTGGAAGGTTTTAATCTCACATTCTCTCTTCTTTACATACTTTGCTGGCAATGTTCGTTTTGGATTATAAAAACTGGATTTGGATTTTGAAATTTAAAACCCGTTTTAATTTGAGTTTTAAGAATCTGATTTTCAAAAATTTATAAATTTTGTTTTTCTATTACCCAAAATAGCAAAAAAAAAAACAATTTCATCTTCTCAAACTAAAAACTTATAGCATCTTTTATTTGCACCTCATGTCACTCAATTTTTCACTATAAGTTAAAAAGATTTCTTTACCCCCACTTTACACCTTTTAATATTAATAATACTCCCTACTATTCATAATATATATCGTTCGACTTTTCGTATTATTTGCAATTTAAATGTCGTTTTGCACTTTCGGTGTGAATTAATTATAGTTTTTCCCAGTTTACCCTTATTTTTTTAGTTTTTTTTTTTAAAAATTACATTGATAATAATAATCTTTAAAGTCATGTGGAAATTTCAAAGCTATTAATTAAGGCTATATAAAAAGTAAATAATTTTCTTAAAATATGTGTATGAGCTTAGGATGACATATATTTTGGATAGGAGGAAGTAATACTTTTATTAAAATATTAGTATGTCATTTGATCCTGAGCAATTGTAATGAAGGAAAACTTATTAATTAAGTAACTAATATTCTACTTTCCAATTTTGACCAAAATTACCCTCAACAAATAATATAATACAACCACTGAACCACATTCACTCCATCATAGAGTAAAATTAAACACACATTTTAAAATCTCCTACATTTAAAAAATCACTAAATTTCAAAATTTAGTTTTTAAAAGTCACTTAAAACACAAAATGAACATCACCTAAAAGTGACCTTTTTCAACTTCCTTTCGATCTTTATCAAATTATGTATTCTACTGCCAGAAGTATGACAAACATCTAAGTTTTGCTGTACTTAACTCACAAAGATCTAAAAAAATTAATCTGCTAATAAATTGACATTAACTTCTCAGAAAACAACCCAGAAACAGGGAAAAATGGGGCTACCAAAAATAAGCTCCCCACAAGAAAAGAAAAAAAAGAAATATCAAATTCAAAGTGGTTTATAACTTTGCCAAATTCACAAGAGAAAGTCTTATAAATTACAGATTATGAACTTTAAAAGTTCTACATCAATTTACCTGTCAGAGAAGAAGAGCCCAGAAGATGAAATCAAGAATCAGAATCAGCAAATTCCTGAAAACAGAGAGGTATATAAAATACTCTGAGAGAAATTAGGTAAAATAAAATAAATATAAAAAGGGATTTTGACTCTTAAAGAAAGGGAATCCAGAAAGAAGAAATAAAATTAGCAGATTTTGAGGTTGGTTTGGCGAATAAGCAACAAAGGGACAAATCAAAAGTCCAAGCACAGAGGTTGAATCTTTGTTATAATGAATTAATTCAAAGACTGGAGATAGAAAAATCTAAAGTGTTCTGGAAAATAGGGAATTGGAAACTAACCAGCAGTTTTCTCTTTGCTTGTTTTGTTGGATAGAAACTTCTTTAACATTTGATTGCGATCTTACCCTTTTGTATTGTTTGTCTTTGCAATTGCATTACTCCTCCTGCTTTGACCCTCTGCCTCAAATATATTAACCCCCAACCCAATGGAGAAAAGGTGGGGCCGCTTTTTTTTTTTTTTTTTTTTTTAAAGAGAAAACATTCGAAGGCGTAAAATAATCGAACCCTGGATGTTGGAGTGTAAAAAAGATAAGATAAACTTTTAAAGTGATTAGCTCCACCGCAGAGTGACACATACCCCATAAACCTCCTAAAGAGTTT
Source organism: Paraleonurus japonicus (assembly GCA_030762865.1). Lineage (NCBI taxonomy): Eukaryota > Viridiplantae > Streptophyta > Magnoliopsida > Lamiales > Lamiaceae > Paraleonurus > Paraleonurus japonicus. Next base: position 6,534,171 of record CM061054.1, on the reverse strand, counting down.
TTTTGGAACTTAGTTTCACTATGTCAATAAGAGAACTTGAACACTAACCTCTCACAATAATATCGGTGTGCTTGCCATTAGAACAAAGACCAAGCCGATAAAACTTAGGTAGGCCCTAGGTTTTTTTAGTGACACGATCTTGCATTCGACATGTAATTTAAGTATATTTTTAAATAATATTAATTATTTTTATTGAATGCCCATCAGTTTATATTGAAAAATTAAGACTGCTCAACGTATATCGTTAAGAGAAAACAACTATAGTTATTCAAAGAAAACAACTAATAATATTTAAAAATGTATTTACATTGCACTTTTTTTTACAGGTATTTACATTGCACATTGGTTCACAAGAAAGTTACTCTCTTTATATTTATATATAAATAATACTTTCTCCATCTCTTAAAAATATGTTCACTTGGCTTATTTGTTTGTCTCCAAAAAATGTGTTTATTCCCCTTGTGGATACAATTACTTTATTTTCACATTTCAACTATCACTTATTTATTCAAATTGACATTATATTTCACTTACAAACAACTACTCTATTGATAAGTGGATCCAACAATATTTTTACTTTATCTACTTCATCTATTTTTTTAGATTTGTGTCGAACGCATATTTACAAAACAAAAAGGGTACATGGTATTTAAATTAATAATACATATTTTATTATTCTCTCAAATTTGTTCCTCAATGTTTATATCTTGGATCAGCCACTGCCCCCACCCCCACCCCCACACCACCCCAAGTAGCCCACAACCCAAGTTGAATGTTGAATTTTTTTCATTACATTTTTAATGTGCTGATCATGAAACCTTGACCGTGGCAAATCGTGTGGGCCCGGCCCATTATCTGAATAACTTGATGACAAACATGATAATAGTTTGTTCGAGTATATAATAATTTAATAATCATATGGTGTTGATAAAATTAATTTGTATCACCATCTGTGTAATTTAATAATCACATGGCGTTGATAATATTTAGGGGTGTTAAATTGTATAATATTTAAAATATAATAATTAATTTGCTAGTATTAATAAATTTCATTGAAAATATTAACAGTTTCCATTGAAAAGTATCAATTATATTCATTTACATTTTTACATAATGCAATTGTGTGCACGAATTTTATATTCCATTCGCCCCATTTTTTATTGCTCAAAATCCAAAATGGATATCTTATTTTAATTTTTAAATACCTAAAATAACATAAAAACAACACTGTCCTTTTGAAGTAAACTTTTACAAACATCACTTATTTACACCTCAATGCCACTTAATTAACCCTTTCAATAAAGTTGACTTTAAAATAATTTCTTTCAATAAAGTTAAAAATACATATTTACCTTTTACTTTTTATCTTTTAATTAATACTAATAAACAATACATTCTTAATTTTTGTGTCAATTCCCCTTTAGCAAACAAAATTGTGATGGGGGAGTATAATTTTTAATATGACAATTCAAGATCAAATTTGGGTAGGAAAAAAAAAGCACCAATCGAACAAGCCAATTAATTCATATAACACTTGTCCACACTATATATTAGCCTATTAGGCCTGTTAAACTCTTTATTACGATAAAATAATATAGTTCAAATGATTAGAACACTACTATTTAAATCTTTAGGTTATGTTTGGTTAGAGATGGTGGTGAATGAGATGGAGGAAGGAGATGGAAAATAGGGATGGGGGTAATCGTGAATAATAAATGTGTGTTTGGTTAGGATTGGAGAAGTAGGGGTGGATGAAGCTTTATGTCAAATCAAAGTTGATGTTGTATTATTTTAATATTGTTAGTAGGTTGAGGTAATAATTGAATGATTGTAATAGAAGATGATATAATATTATATTATATTATTAGTTAGTGGGGTAATGATTGATGATGAGAGAAAGAGAAATAAATATAATATAATATATTTAATGGGAAAAATAGAATTGATTTGATTGTATTGGAATATGTGAAAATAGGTGTGTAGATGTATTATAGGGTTGGATGGAGATTTGAATAGAGATTTGGATGGGGCCAATCCAAAATAGAATGGGATGCGGGATGGACCATCCACATCCTGGATGGCCTCATTCTTAATCAAACACACCTTAAAGTTGTGGGTTCGAGTTATAGTGAGGGATTGAAAAAATTTAATATGACCAAAAATTGACATTAAATGAACCAAATGTAAAAAAATAAAAAATAAAGACTAATTAGATACAATCTAAATTGTACGATTTTTTAATATTAACTGCATTGATATAAGTTACCTCAAATCAACACCTTTAATTTCCAAATGCATGACATGAGCTCAGCATTGTCTTCACTCCACGTCATCCATACTTTTTCTTAATAATTAGTTTTAATTCATTTTAATATCATGATTACACTATAAACATTAAACATAACTTGCAACTTTAACTTAATACTTGACGCGTATATAATAATCACGAGTCCAGATTTCTCAACAAAACTCCACAAGCAAAATTAAGTAATCAAAATTTCCTGTTCTGGATTAGCAACATTAAAATATTATCAGAGCTCTTTTCATCATGTAAGAGTCAATTGTTACTTTAATTAACTAATCATTCAGCCTATTAAGCAAAATATCATCACACAACGTTTACTGGTGAAACTACATCCCTCTCATTATAAGAAAATGTAACAAAAAAATGTATTTCCCATTTAAATTTTAGAATTAATAACGGATGACGGGATTAGTTAGGATTATATTGTTTGAATTGTTATTTTTTCAAATTAGGTGGTATATTTTGATTAATAAATTATAATTTTTATTATTATGTGACAGATTATTTTTTTAAGTTTAATTGAAGAAATATTTTGTATTTTTTGTGGCTAACTAATAAACTGTCATTAACGAGATTAGCCTCATTTCGGCTTTGGCCCAAAGTCAATTTCAGACTCGTGTCGAGTGAATCAAATGTTGAACTTTTCAGAATTATTATTTTTATTCTTCATAATGCAATGGACCAAACTAACCCTTAAATATTATATCACCACAATTTTATAAAACGTCCATAAAAATCTGATTTTTATAAAATCGTAAGTACATTTGGGTTTCTTAAATATGATTAGTGTAATATTGTCTAGACTTATTATACATTGATGAAATAAAAATATAAGTTAAAGTAATGCGTGACCCTTGCTTGTTTTCTAATTTAGGTTGGAGCAAAGGTTAAAGGTAAATTTGATCCAATTATTTTAATCCAGAAACACGTCTTCAGTTTCCGCGTGATCCAGTTTCAAAAGCGTGTCCCTCTGAATAACGACAACTGAGAGCGCCCACTGAGTGTCATGGCCTACGTAAAAGTTGGCGAGGAAAATGGAAACAATCAATTCCATGCTATTTTGGATCCATATCAATTTATAAAAATAAATCTATCAAATTAAAAAAAAAAGGCTAATTTTAAATTTTTACTTTTTTTAATTCCAAGGCTAAATTTGTTAATAAATGTAAAATAATACTCATAATTGACATATATAAATGGCTGCATAGGTTCAGAATTTGTCTCAAAATAATCTAACTTAACGTTCCGATTCAGAAATTATTTTTGTACAGCAATGTTACATTTGAGAATGGGGTGGCGTGATATATTACATATATTCTTTGACTAATAAAATGAGATATGAAGTTTCCTTTAATTATAGTTTTAAAATAATAAAAATATATAAAAAATTGTAAACGTAATAATCTCATATTTTTAGAAAATAATTTCTTTAATATTTTTACGAATTTTAATATTATGATTTTTTAATTTTAATTTTATTTTCAATTCATTGTATTAAATTAGTTATCTTCTTTTTTATTATAGTTTAACATTATATTGTATATTAACAAAAATATGAGTCCAAGACTAAAAAAAAAAAAATTGTTGTTCATGTTTTACTCATTTTTAAGAATTTATCATACTAATATTTTTAATTTTTTTGTCAATTTATTCACTAATATAATAATGTTCTATGTCAATTCATTTAATGAAAGGGTCTCCATATTTTATTTTTATTAGTTTAAGGACTTATTTGTTTAATTCTAAAAGTAAAAGTGTTTATTTGTTAAAAAATAGTTTTGAATTCAATTTGTATCAAAAATAGTTTAGAGTCCAATTTATACTTAATACACTAACTGAGGGTCTAAATGTTAACTTATCCCTTTTTATTTTCGGAGCTTCAAAAGAATAGTTGAATTGGTCATATCCGCGTCGCACTATAGTGTGAAATGAATGATACTGTGACACTGTTTATTTAGGCTGAGATTATAGTGAAATTTCATCATTGGTAGGTGCAAATAAACTCAATTACTGCATGGTGACTCATAATTCATAAATCATAGGTTTTCAATAACCAAGTCAACATATGTTGCTTTCTCAACCACAATAGAAGAATCCTTAGTGGAATTTGTACGACTTATCCAAACAACAATATAAATATATTTTTATTATTATTATTATTTATTATTATACTACGTCAATGATAAAAACTTTTACGACCTTCACGTTAAAACAATAAAACTTTAATAAGTGATAGTGTGTGACAATTACATGTTTGAATATATCCAGAGGTGAATGTTTATCTTGGATTAATGATTGACAGTGGATATTTGCATTTTTTTTTCCAAAATTCACTCATCGTGAAATGCATTCATTCCTCGTTTTAAAGAATGATGAATACATTCACCCTAAAAATATCTAAAACAAGTAGTTTTTGTGTATCGCTTACATCGTACAATTGGACATAAGGGTAAAATGTGAAATCAATTTTGACTTAAACGTGAATATGTGCATGCTAATATATAATTGAAATGTGATATTTGATTTAACTAAAAATATGAATGAAACGTGACACTATCTTTGATTGAAATATGATACTAGGTGTAATTGAAATGCGGTGAGTACACGAATCTTGGTACATATGAAACTTGCCTACCTAAAAATGATGAGTACACCTATAAAATATGAAGAATATTCTCAAAGCGAGTCACCTTACAATCTTCTATATTCACCCTTATCTCTCAACGCACTCCATTAAAATTAAAAATTAATCTATATTTTACTAAATTCACCTCATTTCATTACAATTCTACCATTCCTTATTCTTGATGAACACAAAATTAACCGCCCCTTTCTATTCTAGAAAAAGAAAAAAATGAAGAGATGTAACATTGTTGATGAATTCATACATTCGAACACCATGGATGGACTAACATGATAGTTTTTGCATTTCTGGGTGTTCAATTATCATGAAATAAAACCAAAATTCATCAGTACAATACACGTAGCACACACAAAACTTTGACTATTCGCATTCCAATTTTAAAAATACCCTAACTTAATCAAATATACCTAGAAAAATAAAAAAATATTCTTCAAGTATAACTTTAAATTCTGAAAAAGGCTTTAGATTTTATAATATGCATAAAAAATCTCATTTAATCGACTATGCATAAGTTTTCTTAAAATTATTTTTCAAATATATTTTTAAAAATATAGTTTATGTCTTTTTGTAAAAATTGATATATTTATATTATATTTAGATTCTTATAATTGATCTTTTATCTTTAAACTTTTAAATTGTTTGGTAAGATTTAAAAAGAGATAACAAAGATATATATTCTCCTTAAACCATGGCTACCTTGAATTAATTATTAATTAGTTAATGATTTTGTATTGTGTGAATAAGTTTCACTATAAAATTAGTTTTTAATTAATATTTTCTAGTGAAACAACTATATCATTCAAAATCGTGAAATAACTAATACACTTTAAGTGAAACAACTAATACTTTCAAAATAAGTTGCACGGTGGAACTTATTCAAACAATATTTGGTCTTAGTTAATAAGACAAAGTGTCACCACCTACTATGTAATAGAAGAGATTATATAATAGAACATCCGAACAATTTGCAGAGAAAAATTTGGGGAAGAATCTCTCCCTATAGAATGTAATAAATTCAAATCTATAAAAATCACTCGAAAAGATTAAAAAGAAAAACAAATCAAACCAAAAGAGTAATTCTTGCCCGCACTTTTGATTGAGTTGTATAATTTTTTTAATTTACAATACCTTATCATTTATCAAGTAATATCTCTGCGTTTGTTAAACAATATCCCAACATTTTTCACACAATTCGACGTGTTATGAATGTAAAATGTTGGAATATTATTGTATAAGCATAGTGATATTACCTGATAATTGATAAGATATTACAAATTGTAAGAAAAAAATCAATTACATAAAATACAATTATACACATAAAAATTAGTGTAAACAAAAACCATATTCAGAATGAGTCTAATTAAACCCACAATATAGAACATCTATCCAAATAATGACATTTTATAAGAACATTAAATTCAAATTTACAATCATGAAACTAAGAACATGAAATTCATTATATGAGTAAATACTACTCAAACAAATTCTATAACTTGGTTGTTACTATGAATTCAATATCCAAATTTCCGTCAAAACAAAATTACCAAATCCTGTAGTTTCAAAAACTCACTGAAATTAATAATCCCAGGTCCAAAAAAGTACTTATTTCAAGAGTTTAAAAAGATGAAATATCAAGCAATCTACGCTTACGATGACCTCATCGCCTTAGCTTCCGCTGCCTTGGCGTTAGCCAAGTCGACAACGTACTTATACATCGAACCCTGATGCTTCTCTTGCTCCTCCGCTGCCTTGGCGTTAGCTAAGTCGACAACGTACTTATACATTGAACCCTGATCCTGCTCTTGCTCCGTGTTGGTGGATTTGATCAAGAGATTCTCAGAAGAAGCAGCAGAGTGGTTACTCGAATGAGACGAGCCTCTGGTGATGTGTTGGTCCAAAAACTGTTGTCTCTGGTTAAACCTAGAAGGCGGAGGGGGACGATAGCCTGCAGCAGGAACACCATTCAAGTGATTTTTACCGTTGGATCAGCTTGATCATCAGCAGCAGAGGATCTAGTCAATCCTGGTTTGATCAAGGGCTCTTCCGTCTCTTCTGGCCCATATATTCTGGGTGAAGAGAGCACTGAATGAGAAAGGATCTTTGCTTTGGCCGGTCTTGGCAGCTGCAGGCTTACGCACGAGTCCTTGTGATGATCTGCAATCATTCCATTTTCCAAAAATAAACAAGGAAAGAATGCATAGTTCCATCACGACAGATAAAGGAGGAACGCGTTTTAAGCGTCTACTTATAATTTTATCCGCTCGAGTCAAGATTGAGTCCTCATGCTCTTATTTGCACACAAATTTGGTACCTATGTTGTTCTAAAATGAAAACAAAAATTGCCCTATTAATTATGCCCTATTTCATACAATATTTCCCAAAAATGCATGTTTAAGAAGAAAAGACCAAAAAATGCTCAAGCACTTCAAAACACAATTTACCTGTGTTTCAACCTAGAAAAATCACCATCAGACTCTTCATCATTCTTAAAAGGCGAAAGCCGGGCAACTGAATCTTCTAGAATCTCCACTGAAACTTCAGGTGATGTTCCACTAGCAATATTATCGTGCATTCGAAGCACTCGATGCACCCTATCATACAATAGCAATCCCCCGCACAGAAGGTCCTCATCTCTACGAGAGGATATAGGTGATTTATTAGCAAATGATGAAAGGAAAAATGTCAAAATCTCATATACTTACTGGGTATTATTCACAAGAGCTGTGACACGTTTCTGGTATGTACGACACTGATCAACCAAGTCAACGATGAGCTCATCTTTCACTCCCTATGCTCAAAACCAAAAGAAATTCTTTTCGGTTAGCAAATTCACAAATCAAACATTTATCTACATGGAAATTTTGACATCTTAAAAGCCATTCATTGAAAAGTAATAGAATAAATGAGGATAAATAGATAGCATCACCTTTTGGAGAAAGTCGTAATCAAACAATTTTGAGAAACAAGTAGGTCACAATAGAAACCTTGTAAATGATGCTCTGTATAAATTTGTTTGAATGTATTACTCCCTCCGTCCCAGATTTGTGAGGGTGGAGTTTAAGGAGGGCTTTCCTTTTTGGAATGTGAAAACTAATGTGGAACAAACCAAAAAGGAAAGTGTGAAAACTGATGTGGAACAGAGAGGGCGTATAATATAGTGCATGATTACAAGCATTAGTTATACGAGTGAGTGATACCACCATATTATGGTCAATTAGTGTTCTGGACCTAGCTAATCATTCCGATTGATCGACCATTAATAACTCAATCTAATTACCTATCTGGCTTCTAACTGGATACAAGCTAGTAACATCGATACACTTCAGTTTATTTTGCATTAAATACAAGAACTCTGATTCTCAATAAAAAGGATGATAAAAGGACAAAGTGCCGCAAACCTGTGAATTATTTGGATCCAAGGCAGCTAACACTTCTGTCAGAACATCAGCATGTCGCTCGGCATTTTAATCTCCTCCAAGCTACGTAAAAAAAAAAAAAAGAATATGATGAAATTCGAAGCGACAAGTTTCAACCAAAAATATGATAGATCAACAAATATTACTATTATTATTATTATTAAACACAACTAGACATAATACTGCTGTCCTAAACATTCACAGAGAATATTCTGTCCCAAATTCATGATCACTAAGCTGTTCTTATTACATATCTCATAATTTCTGTCACTATTATTATTATTATTCATAATTACCATGATTACGTTTGCTGTCCTCCATACTCACGCCTATAATACATTTTTCCGAATGGGTGGCTCGGCTGAATCATGAACCAATGGCTCTTAGCTCACATCAAAGTAACAAAACAAGAAATATGTACTCAAATCTTGGTACTTTTAGAAAGTGATTACTTTCATAGTTTTAAAACACACCAAAAATATGCCAACTCGATGTAATACTAATAAAAAAATAGAACTTTCCTTAAAACAATGAAAAATGAAAATATTTGAAGAAGTTTAAGATGTTAACTGTTGCATTAACAGACTGGAAGTTCAGTTTGAATGAAACTCGCTTAACAGTCACCAAAAATAGTTTGCACCTTTAAAGAATAGATCTTTCTTTAGTGGTTGAATCTCTCTTCGATTGACCAATGTGTGATAAAGTACCAGTTATCAAGATTGTAACAGTACCTGAGTCCAGAGGCATCAGTCTCTAAAGCTAGAACATCTACTTCATCCTCGTAAGGAGAAGTCGAGCGAGAAAGAGGATATGTTGGGGGTGGAGTGAACCACGACAGATTATTTCCCACTCGAGGTGGGAATTCTACACCAGCAGACTGCATATTTTGTAAAGATAGTTAACTACATGTGGTCAGTTCATTTTAGATGGATTTTAAATACTTAAACTACCATTTGTTATTACTTTTGGAATGATTTTGATGGATTTTCAAATCCATATAACATATTAGATCTGATTATACTTCAAGAAAATGGAGAATTTAATCAAAGAAACAGAAACGAAAGACAGGATTTTAATCACCTTCAGTTCTTTGTAAGCATCATAGTACTGAGGAAACTTTCCTCTGATTCCCCCTAGAGCTGATTGCCAAGTATTGATCATCGTGAGAATCTTCTCCCTCACACTTAAATCAGGCTGAGGCACAATACAAGGAAAATGTAAAATTTTCATTCGCATATATACGGGAAAAAAGAAAACAAAAAAGAGCAGATATGACTTTGGCAAAAATGCTGCATTACCGTCATCTTTACAATTTTGACTATCTCCCCCAAAATATCCCCCTCAATCATCTGATGAAATATGTTCGCCCCACAATTTTCGGTAAGAGCATCCAGAACCTGAATTAAAAATTTTTTACGCTAACTTTTAGCTACACATCATTCAATTATCTCAAATAGTCACAAATGTGCATGGTCATGTAGACCCCACAAGAAAACACAGATATATGTGTGTGGCTAACAACTCTATCTTGCATCTCATATGCAATAAAATGGCATGCGTGCAGTTCCTTGTTAACAATAGGGAAGGCATGAGAAGTTTCTTATTTCGATATTTCTTACTTAAGCCATAAAAAGGAGCCATAACCGCTTATGTAACAATTATTTGAAAACTATGAAATGCGTGTATACTGACGTTAAAAATAAAAATAAAAATTGATTTGATGATAGAAATGTGAGAAAATGCATAAGCAGACTTTACTAAGAAGTGTTCTGATAGAATCATTTTATGGGAACAGAAAGTTTTCATCGATTGCATGCTGGTGAAGTTTATAAAACCGACGTAATAGTGTTTAATTGATTGAAAAAATAGATACACAGAGCCAAAGCCTAATTATATATAAGACCAAGCGTAGACAAAATTATTATCAATATGCAAGATACTTCTGCAGTCACTATCAACTAGCAAAGTGGAAAATTTGATTTCCGACATTTTCAATCTATAAAATTTAAATTCATCGGATCCAGAAGAAATAAAAGAAAAATGGAATAAAATAGAGATAACTGCTTTACAGAGAGTAGTACTTGGAATAGTGCAAGGGATACTTACAAATAGTGCAATGATCTGCATTTTAGGATTTTTATGTCCCAGTTTTTTCTTGATTATCTTTAATGCATCCTTGCCTTGCCTGATATATCATTTCAGTATACGAGATTTCAAAAATTAACCTCATCCATCATATTGTAATACCAATACACACACATAAATATAACACAACAGAGAGAAGCGAAAACTGCATTGCAACATATATCGATGGAGTATATGTAGTAGTACTGATAACTTCACATGTATAAATGTAACATAGCATCTGTGATAAATACAATTCACATAGGCATGCATAAGTAATAAAGAATCGGATAACCTTAAAAATACATCAATTGAAGCATTGTTTTATCATTCATGCAAGAATAACGGCGCTGTAGCATGCCATACGTGTCACTGTCTGTGATAATTCCAGTTGCCTAAGTAATAAAGAATCGGATAACCTTAACAATTATTAACTGAAATATCATTTAACAACCTTACCGTTGGAAAAACCAAACCAATAATTCATGCAAGAAAGCATCTAAATATCGAAGAAAACCAGTTTACATATCATTTAATCAGTAAATTTCTGTACTTCAGAAGAAGAAAGGTAACCCATCCTTATCAAAACTTCACATCAAGAAAAAGAAACAATACCTAGGATCTGCTTTTATTATATTGCAGAGATCTTCATTTATTGCCCAATCTGGAACACTCAGCAAGTCGCTGGTGGCCCTCTCCGCAAGAGCTACCGCATTAGCCATATCTTTCCTTGGTGTCTACCTTTCACTTCCTATAAAAAAATCAAATGAAAAAATAGAAAAGTAACAAAAAGCAGATCAAATGCATATAGCGTACACAAAAATAGCCAAGATACTCAGTTGAAATCAAGAAATCGTGGATTCACTATCATAACCAAATAATTCGAAAAACAAATTGACACAAATACAAATTAAACCAGCAATTAGACTCATTCGGGGAGTCATACAAATGGACCAATAATCACATTCAGATATATCATGAGCAATAATATCTGAATTGAGGTGTGAGTAAAAACACATCAAGATTTTCTTGGTATACAACATACATAACATTGAAAAAACATATCGAATGAATATACAAATTAAACAAGCAACCAAACTCATTTCACAGAGTCAAATAAATGGACAAAAATCCATTCAGATATATCATGAGCAAGAATATCTGAATTGAGGTGTGAGCAAAAGCAACATCAAGAGTTGCTTGATATACAACATACATAACATTGAAACAAACAAAAATACAAATTAAACAGGCAATCAAACTCATTTCAGGGAGTCTTACATATACCAATAAATCATACTCAGATATGTCATGAACAAGAACATCTGAATTGAGATGACATCAAGATTTACGTGACATAGCATTAATTTAAAGACTAACCAAATGAAGGGTCTAATTCAATTTAATAATTCAAAACATCCAAGTAAAAGAGCACCAGCAAAATCCCAACTTAGCGCCCAAATGATAACTGAAATAAAACCACCAAAGAAAACCTCAAAGATCATGTTTTTTCAAGAAATGGAAAGAACCCAGTTCGAATATACAAACACAAGATCACTAATTATGGGATTCAAAGAGAGAATTCGAAGAAGAAAAACACACAGAATTTTTTAATGAATGTCTGTCGGAACCTCTCAAGTCTTTGTCTGACTCTGAGAATTGGTTTAAGGGCGCGTTTGGGTGGACGCGAGCGACAGAAACTGGCAACTTGCCCACAGTGCAAATCTAAATGTTTTCTTGAATTAGCCTCGCAAGTGAAAGGCAATACAAATTTACTCCTGATAAAGGTAAGACAAACGTGGGTTTTTATAGGCATCATGACTTCATGATGGGCTATTTATTGAGTGAATAGGTTTTGCGAACAGCATAATTTGGGTAACAAATTTAAAAAAATAGTGCAGATTTAAAGTTTTTACCTTATTAGGCTGTGAGGCTATTAGTGTGTAATAATGCACTCATTTGTTCGAATATTTTAATTTCATTTTGCATTATGTTGTCTAGATTTTTTAATAAGTGTAGGATATAATACAAATTATTTAATATTTAATAATCATGATGAAGTGGTATATCTCAAGTGGTTAGAGCCTCCACCATTTAACCGATAAAAAAATAATAATCATGTACCTGCCATGTATTTAATAACAAATGATTCATCTTAAAAATTAACGGGCTTTTAATTGGGATAAAAATAATTTTTTTTTTTAGCAAAAATAGAGTTCGGAATGATTAGACGTATGCATGCTAAAATCTATTGACCTTATTTATCGGACCAAATAAAGAGTAAAACATATTATACGGCTTCACGAATCACGATAGTTGAGATTAGATATCGTTAATAAAAATAATTTATAACATTTATTTTTAAATGCACAGTAAAATTGAATTATAACAGGCCTGCTCTTTTACAGTAACCTTTGATGTAAATATCAATTATCCTTAAACATTTGCCTAATTAAAAATTGTTAAGAATATTTTTATATTATGTAATAGATGATCATTTAGCTAATTCAACAACTATTATTCTTTTTCAAAAAATAATATTTTTATAATAAATATAAATATTTAATAATAGTTGTTGCATTAGCGACATGATCATCTATTACATTTTGTGTGTGTTATTGATAATAAATTAATGAAAATGCATCTTCACTCTCCCCCTCACTTTACGCGTGTCAAGTATCAAACCCATGTAATAGAATATATGCAATACTCGTATATAATAGGGATCATATTCATTGTATTAGCACTCAGTACAAAAGTTGTTATATTCAAATTTTTAAGTAACTATATTCTTTGAAAATAAAATTTCAAAATCATTAGTATTAGATTTTGTAAATTAAGACTAAGGTTTGACCGGAAATATATTACTAGAATTGTAAGAATTTTTCTTGAAAGGAAAATCATTAGCTGTGTTAGATTTTGTAAATAAAGGGAGATTTTATGGTAATAAACTAATGTTGCAATTATAGAAATAAATTTACTTAAAATTAAGAATTTTTCTTTGAAAGGAAACTTAAAAATCATCATCATATTTTGTAAACAAGTGATAAGATTTGACGATAATAAGTGTCACATTGTAAGAATTGATGCACTTGCTATATTATTTTTTGAGGACTTGCCATTCATATGAAAATAGTGGACTCCATTGTCAATGGTTGATACCTCCATAGAAATATCATTATTTGATTGATTTGCGATAAATTCAATTCATACTTTATCAGTCTAATTACAAAGTATGGGCTAAAATTACAATTTTAATCTTAAAAGTATGTATTAAATAGTTTTTTTAATATTTTTTATTTCATAATTTTTTGAGCCATTATTCTTTTCTCGTCCCTTCTAATAGTCCCCTCCCTCGTTCCTAGTGGTCATTATGTCATTCCTTTCTTTTGTCAATTAGCCATTCGATTGAAAAAAAAAAAGTATTTTTATATCATTTTCTCACCCAACTAACTCGAGAACGTTGAAATCAAAACAACTCATTCTATGTAAGTAGTGAAGCTATCTTGTTCTCAGTGTCCTCATTTCTTCCACCACTTCCAATGTCTATCTCACCCTCCTCTAAAGCACATCTAGGTTGAGGTTTATTTTTGGTTTGTTGTATGAGAATTATAGGGGAAAAAGTTGGCAAAGTAAAGGTGAAGGTTGTTCCATTATTGCTGGGAGTATGATCATTCTCACAACTATGGGAATTAAGTGAGAAAGTTTGCACAAGTGATCGTGGTCAAAACGTGCATCTCTCGAATGTTGACGATGCAAATTATGGAACACTTGTGTCACGATAATAGTTGTTTGAACGAGAGATGAAGATGGATTTGTGGTAGATGGAGAAAATATGTTTGAGTTAATTATCAATTGTGTTTAGGGGCTAGATATGGAGATGACTAGAGGTTGTAAGGTTGACATAACTTGGTTCTAGATATGATAGGATTGCCTATTTGCACTTGACTCAAAATTGATATCGACCAATTGGACATTGTATCACTTCATCCGAAGAAAAGACGGGCCTCGATCGATGGCCCATACTTCATCTCCATTGGCGGAACATTTGCATCTCTATTCAATATAGCACAATTCCGATCAGTTCCACAAAATCCAGAGAAATTGAATGAAATTTTTATCAACTTCCCGATAAATATGAAACAAATTTCAACCTCTCCAATATATACATTGAATGAAAATAAGTTAACAAGTCTCTAATGTCATGGAGAGTTGGTGTTCATGCATTTCCTTTAGCTCATTTTCAAATATACAAGTTCATATGTTCATGTACCACATCTATTGAAGTACATATTTATAAGAAAAATAATTTTGAGTTTGCAATTTAAGTTAAATACTAGCTACTTCTATAAAAAAATACTAGAAAACTCTAATTCAATTAATAGTAAGTGAGTAATTAATGATTAATTATAATACCACGCACCGATCATACCATTCGCTTATTGTTACATCAAGAGTGAAAAAAAAAGAAGCCTAAAATAAAACACAATCCCTAAAAACTAATGGGTCCGTTCATATACACCTCCGTCATCCGTAGACGGATGCATGCATCCCGGGGCACATGCCCCTCGAATTTTTTTAAAAATATACTACTTATATATATATATATATATATATTTGTTTTATATTAATATAAATAATAAAATATAATAAATTTTTAATTGTGGCCCCTCTATAAAATATTTCTGATCTGTCTCCTACCTCCATCATTGATTGATACACCAAACTAATTATTTTATCCCGTTATTTTTAAATACACATATTACTTCATCCATCTTATGATATCATTTCTATCCCCTAAAAAATCATATTTCTTTCTTTCAATTCTTTTTATTTTCTTACTTACTTTCTTTCTGCAGAAAGCACCTTAGCGCTGTCTAGGCTCTAGCTCCGCTATTGTGCCACCACGCCATCAATGCTTTGCCTATTCTAAACGTTCTTTAGGGAGGTTCAAATCTACTCCAGCGCCAACTTGCACGACTATAACCCAACCGTTCATCCTCCTCTCTCAAAGCCGCCGCTGAGATTCTTTTTTATTCTTTGATTTTTCTCAGGTTGTGTCACGATCATTTTTCCTTTGTAGTTGTTTGCAATTTATGTCGTTCGATAAACCAATTAAGAAAAAATGCTAGATTTTCCATAAGATCGTTTATTTTTTTGAATTTTTTTACCGAATTAACAATCATTTTTGAAAATTTTTGGCCAAATATCACAATATTTTTGCTTATTGTCGTCAATCGTGGTACGGTGAAGCCCTATTTGATACTTGTTAGACCCAGCTCATGATTCATCAACCCTAATTTTCTGGTTTTTCAGGTTCATTATGACCTATATATTCATCTTCGCCAATGTTTCAGATCCATGATGTAGAATTGATCGTGATTTTTTTTTTTTTTTTTTTAATCTCTATTTGAATTTTTTTTTGCTGATTTGATTTTTTACAAAACCTCGTATGTTTTCTCGAAGCAAATACTCCTTCCGTCCCGACTAAGTGTCTCATTTTACTGCTGTCCGTCCCACTTAAGTGTCTCATTCCTTTTTTATCCATACTCTACTTTTATAATTATCTCTATACTACATACATTTTATACAATATGTCACTCATTTAATATATTTAAATACATTTTTCATCTCTCTCCTCTCCATCACATCACTTATACTATATTATTATTATATTATCTTTCATCTCTCTCTATCTATCACATAACTCGTATTATTATTATACAACATTTTTTAATACTTGTGCTCAAAAGTTTGAGACACTTAGGCCGAACGGAGGGAGTATATGAAAATTTGTTTGAATATTTTTTTTTTTGATTTTTTTCTAATTTTTTTCTGATTTTTAAAACTAATATTTTATCGAAATTAGTGTCCAAATTTTTTCGAAAATACTTGTAATTTTCAAAGGAAAAATTGAATTTGCTGATTACATTTATTTTGGATATAGTCATTTTTGTCTTGATTATTTAGTGGTCAAAAATAAAATTGAATATGTTTTGTTTGTTTTAGTTATTAATGATTTAATTCTCCATATGGTGGAGCTTCCGAAAAGTTTAGCTGAGAAACTGAGAATTTTATTTTAAAAGTAATATTATTTTTAATGAGTTATTTTTTATTTAACTTTTTAGTAGATGTAATTACAAAAATGGGGGTAAATAACTTGGGCCTAGAATTAATTAAAAAGCCCATTCATGATGAAGCTAAATAAAGACCTTGCCTTCTGAGTTCTGCCCAATACCCACCTCGAACAACTTCGTCTTTCCCCCTCAGTTTATTCCACCGCCACTTTGTAGCGCCACCGCCATCGTCTCAACGCGCGTCTTACGATCTGCCATTTATTTCTTTCATCTTTCGATTAACCAGTCTGGAAAGAGACTGTATTTTCGACCTCAACCGAAAAAGATTTTTGAATATTTTGGCCGAAAATTCAGGTATATTTCGTTTAAAATAGTTCAGTAAAACATTATTATCTCCCGCAGCTCTCTTCCCATGAATTTACGGGTCTGATAATTTCTGGTTTTGTATAGGTTTTTGGTTTGGAACCTGCTATATGAATTATATATGTATGGTGTGGGCTCGGAACCTTCTCCGATTAGAAATAATTGCTTTGGATTGTCGGTTTTATATTATGGGGAGTCGCAGCAATGTTCTGTTTGTTAATTTGGGTATTTTTCGAATTCATATTATGCAAACCGAATCCGAAGCCTGATTATTTCGTTGCGTTTTTTTTTTTTTGTAGTTCTGAGTCATTGTCTGGGGCTTTGATTTTGGGGTTGAAGGTGAAATTTTTATTATTAAATTCATAATAATTTTGTTGATTTTAGTTACGATACTGTCTGAATCGTCTTCATTGACAGTATAAATTTCTTAATTGGCTTGCTTCGTTCAAGCTGGCACTGAGTCTGCGATAATGGTAAAAGAAGAGAGAGAAGAAACGGCCACGATAGTGAAGACAGAGGAGAGAGAAGAAACGGCCACGACAGTGAAGATAGAGGAGAGTGAAGAAATGGCCACGACGGTGAAGACAGAGGAGAGAGAAGAAACAGCTATGGCAACGGTGATGGAAGAGGTTATAGAAGAAATGTCCACTACAACGGTGATGACAAAGGAGAAAGAAGAAGAAGACTTTGAGGAACAAGACTGGGAGGAAGATGAAGAGTTGTCTTTCTCATCGGAGTCGGAAATAGGGGAAGCATTGGATTATTTGGACTCAAGGGAAGATGCAGAGGGAGGGACACTGGATGGCTCATTCACCCTGCTGAATACAAGGCGCCCTAATGCTCATGGTGGGATCCACTCGCGGCCGAACAACTCTTCTCTGCAACCCATTTCGAACAAGTCCCAAAAAGTTAACTAATCGCATCAGGGCTTCACCATTGGAGGTATGCGTTGATCAATGGTGAATATTTTGTGTGGATTTTCATAGTTTTATTTTTAAGAAAGTGGGCAATGGTTCATCAGTCGGTTGGTGAACATGTCATGTAGGTTTTTGAATCTTGTCCGGAACAGGGATTTTTCTTTCATGCTGAATCTTGGTGTTTGATATCTTTGTTCACTGTTTTTTGCAATTGGGTTTTTAGGTGTTGAGTAGTATGTGGCTTATCTGGCAGCGTTGAGTAACAAAAATGAATTAGGTTATGCTGATTTTGGATTAAATCGAATTCTTTTGAGTATTTTTGCAAGCAACAACCAATATCTTGGATATCTTTCGTTTCAATCTGTGATTTTGAATATATTGTTGACATTTTGTACTCTCTTTGTGTTGGATTTTGCCTTTTTGGTGATTTCTTGCCTATATTTAATTTCCATTGTGTGCATTATAGAAATAACAAATCAATTGATGTGCAGGAGTGGGAAGGAAGGTTCGATGTTGCCATGTCAAACTCTGTTACAACTGCTATTCGTGGTAGTGTTCGGGATATGGCTATCGGTAAGACTAAAACTCACGAGAAAGCAGATCGTGCTACTGTTGAGCAGGTAACTAGTTTTTGCTGGAATTTTCTTGGAAGGTTTAGGTCATTATTTCTTTCTTTTTAAGGGCTTTTTATATTTGTTTTTAGCTGTATTTTTTAACTAGAAACTTCTTTGTTGTGTGTCTTGAACATTCCACTGTTAGAGTTATCACGATACATATTTATCTGTTGAGCATGATGTTTCTTTGCAGTAATAATCTTTATTCTGTCCTTGCTTTCAGGCAATTGACCCTAGAACCCGTATGGTTTTATTCAAAATGCTGAATCGCGCTGGGTATTTAATGACATCAATGGCTGCATTTCAACTGGAAAAGAGGTGTGTGTTGGATTTTTTTCCTTTATTTGTCATTTCAATTTCCAACTTATCTTTGAATACTCCATTTTTTATGTCTAAGATGCAGCTGAACTTTAACTTGAGTTTTAATTTCTGCTTTCAATTCCAACAGGCCAATGTTTATCATGCCACTAAATCTGATGGTCAGGAACTGGCAATCAAAGTTTACAAAACTTCAGTTCTCGTATTCAAGTATGTCTAACATTCTTATAATTTTTACCCTTTTATTTTGTCCATATGTTTATTCTGTAATTACCTTGCTTAAATAGTTGTTGCTGAATGAAAGTATCTTTTTGAACTCCTAAGTGTGCATGTAAGTATGAGAAGTTAGTTTCTTGGGTGACTTTCTTGGCTTTAGAGGGATGTTCCATGCTTGATTAACTATCTCTGTTCTTTCATCCCAAACGCTTTGATTTCGTTCTACCATTTGAGAATATATTAATTCAATGTTGTTCGAGTCAGTTTTACCTGGTCAATTCCAGTTGAACCTCTCATCTTTCAAGTCTTCAAGGGAGAAAATGGATAAATAATGTCTATCTTTGACCGATGCAAATGAATTTTATTATGTGTTCTTTATATTATTCGAAATTTTGGACGATTAGTACACCAATAACAAATGATCCCTTACTTCCACCCAAAACCAACAGGGACAGAGATCGCTACGTGCAAGGAGACTACAGGTTCAGATATGGGTACTGCAAGCACAACCCGCGAAAAATGGTTAAGACATGGGCTGAGAAAGAAATGAGGAATCTTATGAGGTAGTTTACTTCTTTATCTTCTAATGTATCTTACAAGTTACAACATATGATTTAAAGTGCTTCTTACTGAATCTTTCATTTGTTCTCATGCACATATATAAACATTGTTTTGGAACTTGCATCTGTAGTCTTCATTCAAGGAGTGTTGCTCACTGGATATGAAATAGTCAAAAGCTCTGTTTTTTTCCTTTTTCTCTTTCCTTCTCTTCTGCCCCTTCTCTAACGTGATTTGGTTGTGATAAATATGTAGGGTAAGAGCAGCAGGAATCAGGTGTCCCGCCTCCACTACTTTTGAGACTTCATGTTCTTGTTATGGAATTTATAGGTATATCTGTTGTGTTCAACAGTTATGGTTCTTATGTCGCATAGATTTATGTCTTATGAGATTATTAATTGATAGTCACGAGTGCCTTTAGTTACCTGGTCACAGTATGATTCAGGTTATGGAGTTATAGAAAACAACACTCAGCAGTATAAAAAGTCTTTGCTAACATGGTCTAAAGCTGATTTAATTTATTCTGCAACAGGCAAGTCTGGGTGGGCTGCTCCTCGGCTAAAAGATGCTAATTTATCTCACGATAAGTTACGAAAGCTATGTTGAGGTGAATTTGGATGTTTTTAGTTTTATGTTCTTGATTGCTAGCATTACACTGATAAACTACCTTGAAGTCTAAGGGGCTGCGTGTTTTCTAGAAATGGGAAAAGTCAAAAGAATAGTATAGATAGTAGTGACGAATGGTAAATGTTATGATCCTTATTAGTTATTATTGTATTGTTTGGTTGGTATTGAGAATGACTATCATTACCGTAAATTTTGTTTGGTTTCAGAATTGTAGAGAAATGGAATCAACTTATATTTTAATTTTTCTTTTATAGAACAACATTACTTGGATTTTTGTTTAAACAATAAAACATTTTTTAAAAAGAGTATTCAAAGGAATAAATTAGAAAGAATTTTAGTGCAATTTTTGGGGTGGAATGACAAAATGTCAAGGTATCATGATTCCTTAGTTTTTGATTTGAGATCACTGTAGCAAGGAATGGAAGTGTTGATCAAACACCATTTTCTCATCCCGTTCCCATTCCCCTCCTATAAAGCCTTCAGAAAAGCAGCCCCTAAGTAAAAAGAAACATTTTTGCATAGTTTGGAAACTGGGCAAGTTATTATGCTCTCGAAGAGTCATGTTTACGTAGTTTGAAAATTAGGAAAGTTATTTATGCTCCCAGTATTATTTATGATTACGTATGTTAAAACTGATGGTGCCTTGTGTTTTCTGTAATAGGTGATTATTGCAATGCGCACATTATATCAGAAGTGTAAGCTAGTGCACGGGGACCTCAGCGAGTATAATATACTTTATTATGAGGTGAGCACATATTTGTCTCAATCTTTGAGTAAACACTATCTAAAAATAGATTACTGATTTCTCGTGTTATTATTATTATTATTATTTTTTCTGACGAAGTGATTTCTTGTGTTATGCAGGGTCACTTGTATATTATTGATGTTTCACAATCAGTCGATCTTGACCATCCACATGCCCTAGATTTCCTTCGAGAGGATTGCATTCATGTTTCAGTAAGTATTTCTACGACTTTAGTTTTTCTTCTATTTTCCCTTAAAGGGGCATCATGGTTTTGCCTTTTATTTCATGTAGGATTTTTTCAAGAAACATGGGGTAGCTGTTATGACAATACGGGAATTGTTTGATTTTATTGTGGACCCCACCATTAATGATGATTCTGTGGACAGTTATCTCGAAGAGGTATGAATTATGAATCTTATCCATGCATCTGTTTAGGAACGACAGTGGGGGCAGTTGGGCAGGTATTTGAAGTCCCTGGTCCAATCTGCGCTACCCCCTGCTCCTATTGTGGGTCATGGGCAGGGTGACCCAAACTATTCGGTGAGGGTCAGGCTAGGATTGCCATTCGTCAACTGTAACTCATGCAATCTGAAATTGCATCTGTTTTTTAGATTCAAGGATCTTCATTTTTAATAGCTGTTACTCTGAATTTCTCGACAGGTGCAACAAAAAATCTTGGATAGAGGTGATGTGATAACTGCAGAGGAAGAAATTGCTGATTCAGTGTTCGTCCAGGTCTGTCAACAGTACTAATTCAATTTGTTTTTTCAGTTGATTGAGGCATATTTGGTTGTCGTATTTTCAAGGAACTATAGTTATTGTGAGTTATGTGCTGATGTATGTTTTCAGTCACTCAACCTAAACCTATATATGTCCCATGTGAACATCTATGTAACAAATGTAAACTAGAAAAATTTCAGACATACCAATATGTACTATCAAAAAGAAAATTTTCGAGTTTTGGGGGTTCTGACCTCTTTTCTTTCCCAGACATACATTCCGAAGACCTTGGATGACGTAAAGAACGCTGAGCAAGATGTTCAGCGTGTGATTAGCGGGAAGGACACTGAAGACATGTACTATCAAACTATTACGGGTATGAAGAAAATGCTAACCTTGAACAATTCCTCTCAAGCAGAAACTGAGAAGCACCAAAGCAAAGGTACGCTTGCAAATGAGGATTCTGCTAAGACGGTTGAAGGTTCTGGAGAATCTGAAACAGAAACAGAGGAAAGTGATGATGAAACTGATTCATGTTCTGGAAATGGTAAGCAGACGCCATTAGAGAAGAAAGCAGCTCGGAAAGAGAACAAGAAGAAAGTAAAAGAAGAAAAGAGAGAATCTCGAAAGAGTAAAGTTCCCAAAGCTGTGAAGAAGAAAAAGAAGAAGCTGGCTAAAGGCAAGAAGTACCGATAAGAAACAAAGGCATAATTAGTTAGTCTAGAGAAAGCGTAATATATTTTTTTAAACAGAGGGCAATTTTGCAGTGCATTGTTAGCTGAGAATTTTTGTGCTTTCTTTTGATTTTTAAAACACATGAAGCTGAAGCTCTGCTTCATGTTCTTCCTTGTTCATGTGTGTGTTTTCATGCAATAAAAACTGAGTTTCTCTTCTCTTGCCATGTATTTATACCACATTTTGTATATATTTGTATATTTTGCTTTGTCAATGCCTGCTGTGCTTCATTTTGTCTGAATTGCGGCTAAACCACTAGATTTTATTTAAAGTGCTAATAATCAAACTCAATGTATAATGTGAATCATGAATTTTTTGTGTAGTTTTTAATAAGTTTTAGTTATTTTATCAAAATGTTGTTGATTTAATACTAATATTGTATAATGGAAATAATTAAAACTGCACAGATTAAATTAGTTAAAAGAAAAAATGTACTCTTAATTTAAATCTATCATATGCCATAAATATATTTAATTTAATTCTTCCATATATTCCTCGAATTAATTATACTGTCATTTGCCACAATTAATGAAATTTTTGCCTGTTCCAAAAAAAAAAAAAATACTGTCATTTGCAATTCTAATATTCAAATTCAAATTTCTTTTATTCCCTTATTCTTTCAAATAAATTTAGATATCTTGAATTGCTTTTTCACCTCCACTAAAGCCAGATTTTTAACCTTAATTTCTTCATCTCTCCAATTGAATTCCATACGAGGGAGTAAATTAGAGTTGGGGATATAAACATGCAAAAAACAAAGAAGAAATTGCACACTTACCTACATTCAGACATCATCTGCTAATCTATGTCCCCTTTTCAACCAAATTAATAAATTAAAATAAAACTTTGCCGATAAAGATAAAAAAATATACAAAATCTTGAATCATGAAATTTGCTATATATAGATTTAAAGCATGTTGGAATAGTAATTACAAGAAGCAAAGACCAGAGGATGGATCTTCCTCTACTCTAATGATTTGCTTCTTCTGGATGGCAAAAATGGCCAACATCCTCTCAAGAATCCATTTACTCTCCTGCAATAATATAAAATTGAAAGATGTTAATAAATCTTTAAAGACATTAAATGCGATTTTATCATAACATTATCACTTTGGGTTCTACATTCTTTGACAAATTACTCAGTAGTCCGTACTTGTAAAAAAATGTAATTTAACAATAATTTTGTCAATAAGACGAATTAAGACATCTGAAAACTCCAAATTAACACTGTGAAACTGAAATCAATTGCATTCATTCAATAATACTATTATTTTTATAATTTAATACTACACAATATTTACACACATAATTGTGTGAATAAACGCTACTCTCCATCACTCTTAAAGCTTTTATTGCAATTTTGGCGTCTCTTTTAAACTTAAAACTTTACTCTTTTTTTTTTTTTTAAGGATAATTGTGATTCTACATTTTTTAACAATTATTGCTATTTTTACACAAAGTAACACCCATTGTCGTTTACTTTTATACATCACTGCCTTTTCCTAATAATTTTATGTAAAAATATTATATTCATTAAAACATAGTATCATCTACCAAGGGTATAAATTTAATGTTATTACTGAATAAAAATAAAAGTTATGATAATCATTTCCAACTGTAAACAAAATTTATCTCGAGAGTTTTTTACAGTATTATTATTGCATATTTCTGCACAGAAATCTACTTATAATTCAGATCAACATAATACTACTAATGATCAATTCTTAGCAAATTTTCATGAAAATCAAGCAAAATCCACATCTCTTCAAAAAATGTTCAGAAAAAACCCCACATACCTGCCGCCGTCGCTACGGCCGCTGCTGCTGCCGCTATTATTACTTCTTCTACTCCGATCACTATCACTAGAGCCAGAAAATTTCTTCTTCCACCAATCCATCTCACCCCCTTACCCACCTCCGGCTTCGGAGAAACCCTCCCACTTGAATTATTCACACACTTCTTCTTCTTCTTCGATTTCAAAGAAAAAGGAATCACCATCTTCAAAAACACCCTTTTATTCTCAAAGCTCTCGATTCTCATCAAACCCCTTTCATTTTTCCTGCTCTCTTGCCTCTTCACTTTCACCACCACTCTTTTCTGATCGTTCAATTGAGGGGGCTGGTTTTCAATCCTCTGATTCTCAACCAGATCTCTCAGCGACAGTTCGTACGACGATTCAGGCATGTTTTTCACCATCTCCATGAGCTCCCTTTGCCCTCTGGTAATTGCTTGAATTCTTGAATTTGGGGACAAGCTCCGGTGGTGGTTGAGGAGGGGCTGCGACGGGCCTCGCGGCGGACTTGGGCTGCTCTTCCACAGCGGCGGCGAACAAACGCCGGAATCATCACTTTCTTGGTGGTGGAGATTGGGCCTAAATTGCAGAGATTCTTGATCATTATAACTATTAGTGCAACTTCCACTGCTCTGTGACAACCGAGAAGGATTATGGGCAAAAGGGTTTTCGAAATTGTGGGGGAATTGATTTCTTGGATCATTCATGGTGTGTGGGAAGAGGGATTTGATTATTGATGGAAATAATTAAAAGAAATTTTGGGAGAAAAAGAGGTGGTTGTGGTGATATTTCATCAAAATAAGTAGGTCCATTGTCCCTTTCCTTTTAATTACAACAATGAGTTTAATTGGTGTGGGGAATATTTTTTTAATTTATTTTTAGAATTTATTTGGGTTGGGAAAGACATAAAAAGTCAAGGATTTCTAGATGGGTGGGACAAATATTATGGCTATCTTTATCCCCAATTTTCCTGCCGTTTGTCTCTTTATGCCTTATTTTTGTTTTATTTTTGATTGTTTGGATTGATTTTATATATTTTTTTGGTTTTTTCATACAAATCCATTCCATTATTAGTTTTTTCATTTTATTTTTACAAATACTTTTTAAATTTATACTCTTATATTTAACTATTATTTACATTTATTACACTCAATTATCATCACTTTTACTTAAAATTATGTATATTCTATCACATTAATTGTATTATATTATATCACTTATATTAATTTTCGTGAAAAAATAATAATGAAAAGTTTATATCGGGACACAGTTGTACTAAATATTTGGTCTCTTGTGATTTGAGTTCACATAAATTTTCTCTTTTAAGTATATGAAGTATTATATCTTTTGACATATAAAGTATCATATATAATTTAAAAAATGCTTGATTTTATTTATTATTCTTCTCAAAATTATTAAATAGTGACACTTTGCACACTAAACAATGATACTTTAAAGAAGTATCATAGAAGTTTTTGTGATTTCAAAATGACACTCCTCTATCTCGAAAAATCTTTCCCTAGACCGAGCGAAATTTTTGTGATTTTATTTAATGTTCATGTGACTCTAGGTTCATAGAAGTTTTTGTGATTACAAAATGAACCTTCCTGGGTCAAAAATCTTTAAGACTTTCATTTTTTGTTCATCCTAAAATAATTTTCATATTTTTAAAATGAAAATTCTCCATAATCTCTCTTCACAATATCCACAAATTTACGGAAAATATTTTACTTTTAAACTCATATATACACAATCCAATCAATTTCTTTACTTTATAAATAAAAGTTTACAAAACAAAATTACAATCATTATTCTTTTTTATTTTATGTGATGTCCCTTATATGAAAACTTTTATGAGACGAAAAGAGTATTTGATATATATTCTAGAGATTTTGAATGAGACCTCACATTTTTATATATTTTCATCGTACTTTTATTTAATTATATTTCATATCAATTTTTGTGTTAGTTCTAATAATTTCTCTTAAATATCATTTTATCTGATTCATTAATTAACTAGAAGGAAAAATTCTAGTGAGTAAATATCTAATTTAACCATAATGTGAACCGTCTTTTATATTGTGCTTCGTGAATAAAGAAAAAAATTTATCATTTTGAAAATAAAAATAATTTGTGAAATAATCTTGCACGAATATTCGATACTAATTTAAGTCTGTCTCAATCCCCTTTAACATTACACCTTTTTTTTTTAATTGGAAAACACTTTTATGCTAATTTCTTGACCTGAATTGATGCACAATATATATAGATATATTAAGAAACACTTTTCTTCGTCATGCTCTCACACCCACCTATTGTTTTTCTTCAGGTAAATTGCATTTTTGTTCTAATAAAATGAGTGGTATGTAAAATGATTATTTTTTTATATTTTTAATTTTATTTCAATAAAATTACAGTTTTGATCTAAAAGTAATAATAAATTACAGTTTTCATTTTAAAAGAATGAAGTAAAATTGCAGTTTTAGTTTTAAAAAATAATGAAAAAATAATGGTTAAGATTGTTTTTGAAAAAGAAAAAGACAAAAAAAAGTGAAATTATAACTATCGTTGAAAAATTCTCATGAAACCAAAACCGTAATTTTTGTTTTTCCTTTTCATATTCTTCTTGATGTTCTCTTCAGCTCTCTCACATGGTTGAAGCCAAATATTTGGTGGATTATTGGTAAAAATTGTGATTTCTTTCGCAGTTTTTTAATGGTGGATTTTGATTTTTGATTTGATTATTGTCTATTAATATATTCAATCTTATCTATTTTACGTTTGCTTTGTTACATTAGTGAACATTTGTTAGTTCCAATTGATCACTCCCTCCATCCCATAATTATTTGCACACTTACCTTATTCATACGTTTCTATAATTGTTTGCACACCCAAAAAAGAAATATTTTTATAAATTTTACCCTTATAATATTCATATATTTACATCAAATGTTATTATTTTTTGGGCCCACATGCATTACACTCAATACAACCAATTTATTTATTTTATACCCTTAAGATCCTACTCATTACAATTATTTCTTAAAAAGTGCGCCCTTTTCTCTCGTGCAAACACTTTCGGAACGGACGGAGTACTATTTTTTTTTATGGATGTGGAGTGTTTACACTCAAAATACCTCCGTCCCAACTTTAATTTCATATTGTGTATACACACTATTTAAAAAAATCTATTTTATTGACTTTTATGAGATATAAAGTGTAGGATAGAGAATAAAGTGTAAGTTAATATTTTGAATGGTTTAACAAGATAAAGTAGGAGAGAGAATAAAATAAGTTAGAATAAGAGTGACAATTTCAAAAATAAAATATATTATGAGAATGTTTATATTGAAAATTATTTCCTTTTAAAAACTGCAAAATTAATTTGGAACAAATTGAAAAATAAAGTGTGAAGTTAAAGATGAGACGCCGTCCAAATTTAATTTTGTTTTCTTCTGTATTTTATACTTCACAAGTACTCAAGCACCATATGTTCAAATCGAACCTCTTTGATTGCAAGCTTTTAATTCCAACTACTTTTAAAGCCTTTTTCTTCTTTCTTTATTCATTATTAAATTGAAACTATAGAAAACAAAATCCTTTTCTACGCAACTCTTTCAAGTTCTGGTTTTTTTAATAATTAATTAATAGTAGTTTAAATATTTTAACTCATGCATATTATTTGTTTGATTGCTGAGTTAATTTATTAAAAAGAATTTGATATGACCTTGATTATTATATATAAATCAATGTTTGTTATTCGAATGCTACACGTATGTTAATTAATTTAATCGAGATAAATCATGACTATTATATTGCATACCATTCTTTTATTGAGAAGGATGTTATTTTAAAAAATTCAATGGTGATGTCATAGATCCCTCTAAATTCCTCATACTTGAATGACTCAACTGTAATTATAATTCAATTTTAGGATTATGTATATATAATTTTTTTAGGCGAATTCTTAGTATACACCGTATCATTGTACAATTTATGTATATTTTTAATGATATTTATTGTTTTCACTTAATAACATTACTTATTGGCATTGAACAATATTAATTTATTTTTATTGAACATTACTGGTTGTATTAAAAATATTAATGGGTCAATATTAATTATTTTTACCGAATAATATTAATTATTTATATATTTTTTTGAAAGTATATTAATTATTTATATTGAAAATTAAGTTGTGCATCAGTGCACATAAATTATTACTATTTTTTTAATTAACACATATGATATCACTGAAAATCCACGAGTGATAAATACCGTCAAAAGCCAAATAAAATCCGCGAGTGATACATACCATCAAATACAAATTACACATTGTCGAATATTACATAAGTACAATATGATATATGAGATGTCATATCACTTTGCAATAATAGCCAAGATATGATGCAGATTGGAAAGGATGACCATCCACAGGTGCCCAATTTTTATATTTTGGATATTATGATTTTTTTTTTTAAAATATGAGTATGCATTATTCATTAATCATTTTATTTAATTAAAATTTGCAACATGTACAGGGGAATTAAAAGTAGGCAATTGATCATTGAGATTTATTAGAATTTCGGCTAATTTTGACCCAAAAAAGAAAAGAAAAAGAATTTCGGCTAATTAAATGCAGCACTATTTTAGAAGTTATGCTAATCAATGGAAGAATCAATGGACGTACTCCTACAAGTTTGGGGAATCTTATGGACATTTATATAAATGTTAATATATTTGTAACCTGTGTTACATTTTTATCAATTTGTAATATGTATAATTTTTTTAAATCCAATTACAAATATATATTATACGAAAAATGATCGATTGCAAGTTAAAATCTATTTTTGTGGCCACTAGCTCAACCATGTAAGGTCGAAAATACCACAAAATTAGAGTTTAAGTTGCAATCACCAATTTCGTATAATATAAATTGCAACCGTATAAATATTTTTGTACATTTTACAAATTAATAAAAAAGTATAGATTAATACAAAATGATATTAACCCTATATAGGGTACTTATAACTAAATCTGGAAGATATAAAATAATAATGGTAGAAGATTACATAAAATCATATTAATGGAGAAGACACTAATATAGATTTGGTAGTGGGATAGAGAGAATCCGCTCCGAACAGGCAGAGAATCCCGATTTCATACACTGTTGGGACGAGGATAGAAAAATTTATCTCCCATTAGATGAGATGAGACGGGACGAGAATCATACTCCCGCCTTGTTCCCGTAGAGATTTTATTCATTTTATATTATAACTTTATTATATTACTTAATATAATATGTGTATGTATAAGTATTTTAATTCTAATCTTACTTAATTTTATTTATTAATTAATATAATTTTTATTATGTATTTTTAATTAATTTTTATAATTTAATTAAAACTTATAATAATAAAAAAATAAACGGAATGGAAAATTCCCGCAGAGAAAAGGATGAAGAGAAAAAATTTTAATTTATTTTCACAGGACGGAGATGAGGATGGAGATTAGTTCCCGGATCCCGTCTCTATTGATATCCCTACATTAAAATTTTATATACCATGATTTAATCTATATTTTATAGTTTGAATGTATAATGTGTGCAATGTTAAAAATATTTGACGAATCATTATAATTTTAAATTTATATATTAGATTTAGAAGATGAAATATATCTTAAAACATAAAAATGATAAAAAAGTGAAGTTGATTTTATAACCACTTTGTTTGAACGGTACTGGAAGTCTATTCTGCCATTCAATTCATTAATGTGACCACAGCTAGCTATTTTAATTTTACAATATTCTCAGATATTAATCGCTATGAAAGTAATGTTTGTGATCTTTTAATCTTCTTTGTCATCATCTTATTTTCTCTCTTCTTCTAGTCTTCGATTTCGAACTATGCTTCCTCACGAAGACAAGGGTTAATTCAACTCCGTCCTATGATCATTTCAATTCTTCTCTTTCACTTTTTATATTCTACTATTTAATCTATTTTCCGAATCTTTAACACATTGAATTCTTAATTTTGGTGATTTGAGATATTTTTTAATATTTCATGTGCATCACCACCCTATGAAATATAGAGTGAAACACTATTTTTTAAACAAATGATATCATTTGTTCTATGATACCTCTGTTTTAAGAGTCGGGCCAGTGAGATTTGTTTATTATTTAAAAATAATATTATTATACTCCCACAATTTTTTTATTTGGATGTCCCAAAATAATTTGCACACCCCAAAAATAGAAACCTCACTATAAACTCAACACTCACATTATTCACAATATTATACAAAATGATATTACTTTTGGCCCCACACATACATACATAAATCCAACTCATTTCTTAATTTATACATAAAAATTATAAAATTATCCTTCAAAACCTAACTCATTACTCGACTTTCTTATTTTGCGTGCCCACAAAATAGTGCAAATATATATGGGACGAAGGGATCAAGTATATATTTATAAATTAATGTTATAATATTTATCAACACAGTTCAATGTATTTATGTGTATAAAATATATATTATTATGTTATTATTGGAAAATGTGCTCATTGAAGAGAGTTCCGATTCAATATATTATCCGTCCAAAGTTTGGGTAAGTCTTTTTGTCCCATATTGAAAAATTATGGTTGAAGAAGTGGGAATATAAGAAGGAATTCCCACTTATAGCTTGTAAAATGTTCCTTGACTCTATGCGTGCGCACAATGGGGTTGTAAATCATGGCCGAAATTGGCCTGTGAAACACGAACTTGCATCTGTATTGGTGGCTGCTGGACAACAACCAGTGTGGTCCTCTGAGACCAAGAGTCTACAACTACGTTACAACAACAATTTTGAAATTTTAAACCCGAATTAATGGTGCATTATTCACGTGATTTCGGTTGTGTTTTACATACGTTCTTGAAGAATTACAGAGGAAAGTATGCAAACACTATTCCAACGATTTGCCACTGTTCTTAGCTTCATATTTTGCTATTTTCATTGACCTTTCGGTGATATATTTCAGTGCAACGTTTCAGTTCATCGTGAAACAAGATATAATGTT
This sequence comes from Paraleonurus japonicus, assembly GCA_030762865.1. Lineage (NCBI taxonomy): Eukaryota > Viridiplantae > Streptophyta > Magnoliopsida > Lamiales > Lamiaceae > Paraleonurus > Paraleonurus japonicus. The sequence continues at coordinate 6,502,936 of CM061054.1, read as the reverse complement.
AATATACGTGCTTATATCCGTTGTATCCTCGGAAAATAAATGTTCTACGATTTACTAACACCAAAAGTGGATGACATAATTTATTTTAAAGACTGTGTTTCATATAGGTTTCGATTTCTAATTTTTATTATATTTTCAGCCGTTTTCGATGCTCCCCTAACAATTATAAATTTACAAGAATAATATATAATTAAATGAATATTATGATATTGTTATGAATTCAATTTTCGTGGACAAATTTCATAAGCAAATATTTGCTCTAAATTTCATAAGAAAATATTTGCTCTGCTTTTATGTCTGTATCACTGTCCACTCTCTTTAGATCACTTTCCGTGACAACCCAAGCCATGATTAATATAATAAGACAAGAAAAAAATAAAAATAAAATAAAATTGCATGTCCTTTAGTTTAGAAGTAACAAAATTTGCTGGTCATGTTAGGGTAGTAATTTATGCTCTCAAATTATTAACTTTGTGCAATTTATATCCAATTTTGCCAAAAATTTAAAATCACCACCATTTGCTATCGACAAACTATTCTCCGGTGAATCAAGGACAAACGTATATCAAGTTTCTTATTCATTCACGTCATTAACATGACCACAACTAATTTAATTTTACAATATATCTCAGAAGTTAATTGTTAGAATCAGGAGAGTAATCACACACGAGAGACTAAATAGATAATATAAACTATAGAAAATAAGAAAACAACAAAATAAATTCTGTCCAAAGAAAAAAGTAGAATTCTAAGTCTAAGCTTATTCAATTTTTAATGAACCTACGATGATCTAACTAAGAGACACACAAAAATAATATATATAAAAACTTTCAAATTTAAACCCTAAAAAGAAATAATAAAATTCATGGGCCAAATTTTTTTTTTTTTTTAAAGTCATGGGCCAATTATTTAACCCTAACAATAATTAAAAACATCAGCGTATCATTAATTGCCATGAAAGTAATGTTTGGCTATTGACAGTCACAAATGTCTATCTACAAAGAGTAAATAAAGGACTGTTGCTGGTTATTCTCTCCGCCAAGTATTCAGTCGGTAATCAGCTGTCAAATTACGTGTTAGTTACATCCTCTGTTCTAATTATATAAGATTTTAATGTAAAATGTCGAGTGAGCCGCCTTCAAAAAGAATAACAAGAAAGCACACAAATAAAATAAAGATGTCTATTTATACACAAATTTTAATTGGTATTATTATATATATTCAGTAGTATAATAATATTTATTTAGTAATATTATTGTATTTACAAACTAACATCACATTGTAAAATATTATGATATTAATTTATAAGAATAAATATATTTTTAATGAATTTAATGATATTAGTCAATAAATTTTATAGAAGCGCGACTCTCATGTATAAGGCTCATTTTCCTCTTAAATCCGATAGAAACTTATCTAATCGGGTTAGTTTCACTTCTCGATCCTCTTTGCCAGACAAGACTTATTGCCAATAAATTTCTTGCAAAAGTAGTAACACACATTTATCAGCAAAAAAACCAAAAACAAGTAACATTCACAACGTTATTATTACAATGAGGACAATAAAGAGAGACGATTCCCAGCATTTTTGCCTTCAATTATTATCCCTTCTCTCACTTCATCACCAACCTCAATCTTCTTCCTTTCTCTCTCTTCATTTCCACATCTAAACGTTTTCGACTTGCCCACAAATTCCATTCTCATAACTTCACACATTTCACCTCTTTCCAACATATATTTAGCAGCCCATCGCTGTATTTTTCCCGAAGTGGTCTTCGGAACACATCGGGTCTTCACCAGAACCACCGCCCCGATTTCAATCTTCACTTCATTCCATACCCCATCTCTAATCCCTTCACACACTCCCATCAGAACCTTCGTATCCACGTCATCCCTCTGCAGCTCCGCCACCACCGCGACGCCCCCGCCACCTCAAACGCCGCAACACACCCCGGTCGAACCATCTTCCAGCTGCCATTATAAGCAGCTGTTTCAATATAATGCGGATGAATCCGCACTCCGTCCGCCCGTTTAATGATATCTAAAGACCGGCCGGTTACGTACAAATACCTCTCTTTTCCTACCACCACTCCCCTATCCCCTGTTCTGACATAGCATGCAGATACTCTGTTTTTAACCTTGCATTGAATGTTTCTCGAGTTAAGGAAGGGTGATCGAGGTACCCTGAGGCGTTGCTTGGAGAAGAAATCCATATCTCGCCTTCGACTCCGTCGAGCACGAGCTCATGAGTTTCTTCATTCACAATCAAGATTTCCATTTCATCATCATATATTTCTTCCTTACAAAATGGTAGCTTTGCACTTGGTAATAAATTGTTGTAAATTGGGAGCTTTCCATCGTCTTCACTTCTCCATGAAGTGGAGACAAATGTGCAATTCTCCGCTAGCCCATAAGACGGGGAGATGCTCGATTCTACAAGCCCGTACGACCCGAATACATTCAGAAACCCATCAATCGAAGCCTTGTAGATTGGCTCATTGATGATTATGAGGTTCTTCATGGTTCCAAGGTGTATGTTAGAAGTCCCCTTTTCACTCCCCCTCGTCTTACAACGAGGGGCAATGTAAAGATGGAACAGGGGAGCATGTTCCCCTGTATTCAGTGATCAACTCGAGCCAAAGCCTAGGCCGATTGATGAACGCGTTTGGAGAAGTAAGTACACACGTGGCACCGGATACGATCGTGAGTAATAGAAACATAAGCCCGCAATCGTGGTACTGAGGTAGCCACGAGACAATGACACTATTGGGATGAAGATCGTATGCTTTTCTTGCTGCCCTGACATTGTGGGCAGCTGCCCCGGCGGTTACAAGAACCGGTTTGGGGATTCCGGTTGCTCCCGACGTGTACTGGATTAAGTACACGTCGTTTGTTCTGCATCCGTTGTAATGTGATAAGCTGAATTGCTCGTTGTTTTTTGTCTTTAATTCGTCGATACTTATCCATTTAAACGTTTGTAGAAGCTTAGAGAGACGGGTTTGGGCTGAGGACGTGTACTCTTTTACGCAGTTTATGTAGCCACGTGTCGCTATGGCGGCTTTAGGCTTCGTTTGGGAGAGAGCTCTGATGAGGTGGTAGTGATTGGTATCGGTGAACGAAAGAGGAGGGGCGATGGGGACGGACAAAAGCCCAGCCCGTTGGCAGGCGAATATGAGCTCCACGAGGCCGAGGCCCGGGCCGGTTAGTATGACCACGGTGTTGCCACGTGGCAGTGATTGTGAGAGGTTCGAGGAGATGCATTGGACAGAGGAATTGAGTTGATGGTAAGTTAAGGACGAGGACGGTCCGGAGGGTGTGTTCGGGCCGTCCTCGACCCATATGAAGGCGGGCTTGTGGCGGAATGCGGGAAGATTGGACCATATTGGGAGGTAGAGATCCACTAGGGGTTGATCTGGGTAGCAAGGGTCGTAGTTCTCTTTGATTCATGATTATTTGGATTTGTGTTGTGTGTGTTGGATAATTAATGATGTTTAAGGTGGTATTAATTTATATAGTGTGGAGATTAAGAGATTATGATTGAAGAATTGGAATAATGAGATTGTAATTAGCGTAGAAAACAGAGAGGTGAAAGGTGCTTGGCAAATATGCGATGGATATGCGATGTGATTCGTTATTTCCGATGTTATATATGTATATGACACAATCCAATCCAATTGAATTTATTATGTGCATGGATATATTCTAGACATATTCTTGTGTGTGATAAAATATGTAGAGTAAATTCTATTTTTGTCGTATATATCTTTGTCATGTATATATGTGTCTTCTTTTAACCCCACACATGTGCGCCTATAATGAAGTCGATGATCTTATATGCGATTTTGACACGGGATGATAATGTAGAAGCAGTGTTCTAAAAACGGTCGGGGCGTCCGACTAGTCGCCGCCTGCGCGCTGCGCTGCCCCATGCCGTCAACTGCTTCAAAACGCCTAAAAATAATACGATAATTACCGTAACTAATCCCGACTAATACCAATTAGGCGAGTTTAACTCGCTTAATCCACTAATTTATTTGTGAATTCTTGTTAATAATTTTTTTATTAAGTTTAATACATCAATCTTTATTTTTTTACTGCATTTTAAATTGCATTGCATTTTTTTGATGTATTACTAGTTTGTTATTACTTACAATATAACAAATTGTAGGTGATCTTGTTAATTTTAATATTCTTAATTATTTTTTTATGTATTATTAATTATATATTTTTTTAAATTATTATATTATGAATTTTAGGTGGTTTCGACTAGGCCCCGTCTAGACCCCGACTAAACGCTCTAAACGCTAGACCCTAGTATTCCGCCCGACTACCGACTAGCGACTTTTAGAACAATGTGTAGAAGATGAACGATTTTTCAGTAGAGAATTTCGAAAATATTGGAATACAAATGATCCGAAATGTGGCCACCGGACTCCTCATTTTAGTGGGAGATCCATGTTCGATTCCCTTTGGAAACGAATTATGGAGATATAAGGTAGCTTGAAGAAATTTTTGAAGTATTTGAATGATTGGTTAACTAACTAATAACAAATTAATATTTACCGATAAAAAAATTATCCGAAATATATCCTAAAAGTTGCTGGAAAGACTATTCAAAGGGGCATAACAAACCCAAAAAATACATATAAAATAAGCCCAATAGATGCAAATGTTGGAATTTAGGCCCACGACCACTTATTTCATTGTGTTCCGCCAATGAATTCGAGTTTCGCATGGTTGGGAGTATTAGAAGTAGGTAATGAGAATGACTCATTAATCATTCTCATTGATGATCTTGATAATATTTACAATTTGGAATTGATTTAAAAATAAAATAATCACTAATTTATTTTACTTACATAATATCTCTCTTATAATCAATCATTTAACAATCATTCATTTTTCCGCTCAATTTTTTTCTCGCTCAAATTTTTCGTGCTCAACTTTCTTTCCAAAATTCATCAATGGAAATGAATCACTATCATTCTCATACCTAATTCTAATACCCCCAACCAAGCGGCCCCTCAATTCGAATTGTCATTCCGCTTTTAAAAAGATATTATAACAGCAACTGTGAGTCAAGTGTTAAAAGGTATGCTCGTTCCACATCAGATTTGACGATGATGACAATATTTGAAATTAGAAATGGTATTATGTGAATAAGTTTCACATATACATCTATCGTGTTAATGATTAGCTTTGAATGAATGCTTAGTTTGGTCAATTAATTTAGGAAAACGCAACACTTATACAATTATCCTTTTAAGTATATATAAGATTATATGCTTAAATTGCAATAATATTTTTGTTACTCGATGATTGATAATATAATTACACGTCACAATCTTTGAATCAGAACTCTCTCATATTCATATCAGTCTCATTTTCCTTATTTGTTTAATTATAGTATTTTAGTTGTTAGATAAATCAATCCCAAATCTCCAAATTGGTTACTCTTAGTTTGAAAATAAAATAAAATTAATCATTGTTCCCAAATAATTCGACCTGCTCATTCTACTTCTATTTAAGAGTAGGTAATTAATTTTAGTGGTTCGACGAGACACCAATAACATTGTAGTAAATTTAATTGTATACTCATAGACTTATATTCTTAATTTTTTTATTGAAATCAACACCAATTAATATGTAATTTCATTATCAAATTCAAAATTGATTAGGTTGCGCATTCTCTATTTCAATCTGAGGCACCAGGTCCATATTTAATTTTCTAGTTTGTATTTTATGTGAGTTTTTTTACTCTAGATGGGCAGCATCCCTGTGAAGTTTTCTCCACTTGTACATTTTTGTAATTGGGCTTATGCCTAGTTTGTTTACTCGTATTTAGGGTTTCTAAGTTCCTTCATTTTGATTTGTTGGGCTAAGATGTGGCTCCACCTTTTCTTTTATCTCTTATAATATTGTACCAATTTATTGTTTATATCAATACACGGTAAGTCAATACTTTAAAACCATCGTTTTTATTTCTCTCGCAATCTTCTTCACTCCCTCATCATTCTCTCCCTTTGGCTAGCTTGCTATAACTAATCACCTAAGCAAAATCAGTTGTAATTTTGATAGACAATAGAGATAGAATCTATATAAGTTCATCTAAAAGCTAGGCAAATTCTTGTGCACTTGCACAAATTTAGTATTCTTGCAACTAGATCCGACCCAACCCATCTTACAATCAACAAACCCTTTTTATATATAGATTTTTTCCTTGCTTTTGCCACTTCTTTTCCCCCTCTCTCTCTACTTCCTCTTTTTCTCTCTTCAACCTATTCCTTTCTCTCTTGTTTTGTGTTTATCATGCAACATCGAGGATGCCAACACAATATTCCCGCCACCACCACCATTAGATCTTCATCAGTGGTGTGAGTTGTGAAGTTATGGGCCATTGCAAAACCCTAGTTCTAACTCTCAATTGAGAATTTGAGCAATCACAACAAAAGTGACCACATGAGTCATGGTACACTGTCCGTCTCTCTTTACGGAGTTGATTCACCGAATTATTTTCATTTAAAATGTTTGTTTCTCTTCAACTTAGATCCATAAGACTACATGTCAGTCAAGAGAAAAAACAAAAGCCTAATCAAAACAATAAACGTATGAAGATCTCTACTAAAGAAAGGAGAAAGAAAATCAGGCAACACATCCCATCAACTGAACTCATTCGTCCCAACTCTGATAAATATGTGATATCACCGGGCGCATTTCCTTCATCTTCTCTTTGACACACTGTCATCTCGAAAGGCTGCCAAAGGGGCATCAATATTCTCTTTTATCACCCCACACAAAAGACACTGCCATTAAAGTTGCTTAACAACTGGAACTTTAGTCTGCTTGCCTTTGAATCTCACATGTTTGCGTAAAATAAAGCCCAATTCTTTTTTTTTTTTTTTTTTGGGTAAGAAATAAAGCTCAATTCTTATGTGTCCTTCCTTTCAGCGCCAAATAAGTTAATTAATAATAAAATTAATTCCAAATTAAAAATAAATTTAAATTAATTATAAAATAATATTTAAAAATAATTATTTGTAAAATTGAATATTTAAAGTTTAAAAACTGTGTGAAATAATTCTTTAATAATTAAATTAATTTGTAAAATAAAATTAAAAATCCTAACCCCACATAAACCCAAAATAATTCCTCAATGGTGAAAAATGAAACCCCTCACAATTCATAAATAAATTCTTTAAATTATTTGTAATTAAAAAAAAATTAATCTATTTGAACATGAACCTATTTTCCATCTAAAATCACTCCAAATCTTTGTTTTGTCAAATAATGCATTTTTTTTTGGGAGAATTCACTCATGCCTTAAAAATCTTACTGCGATGAATGTAAAAGAAAATTTGAGTAAATATGCATGTGGTGTGTTAATCAATATTTTTCGTAACCTATTGAATCGGGCCGATTGGACCGGTTGAACCGAGAACCGCCATGACACTGGTTATATTACTCCCAAAAACTATTTTTGAGGTTCAACCGTGAAAAACAGGTCAAAACTGAAAAAACCGGTTGAACCATTTTTTAAAAAAATATATATATTTTTCATTATTTATTAAAATTTAGACAAAACTTATTTTTATTCTTTTTATTTAATATTTTATATATTAATTTTATTAAATAAGTCTCTCAATTTCTAAAACGGTCTATTGTGTATGCTTATTCCATTCTCTCTCATTAATTTTAGTATTTTTAGCAATTATTTAATTATAATACTCTAAAATAATATTGTGTTATCTATAATTTAATTGTATTTATTTTAATATGAAACTTATAAGTTATGATTTTAACACGTGCATATTTATTTTTAATGTAACATAAGAAATCTATCTATATATAAAAAGAAGGATGTACCTTCTCCAAAAGTTGTCATTTCACTCAAATATATATATTTGGTGAGTTTTAACTTTTAATGACAATGTCACTTTGTCAAATAATGCATTTTTTGAGAGAATTCCCTCGTACCTTAACAATCTTACCATGATGACTGTAAAAAGAAATTTAAGTAAATATACAAGTGGTGTGCTTTAATGATATTATGATAATGTCATATCAATACCCCATTCGTATTGTTTCTATTGTGGAAAAACACCACCATGATTGATTCAAAATTAATTAAAACCATTGACCTCGTCAACTTCCCAATTGACTTCCAAGAAATTACCCACTAAATTAATCAATCACCTTTTTCATTTAGTCTTCGTCAACCATTGACCTCGTCAACTCCCAAACTCCATAACTCGATTCTTTTTTTGTTACGATCATCTTTTCGATGTTCTTCATGTGGTTCAATCCTTCAATTGACTTCAATATATATTGGGCTCGTGTTTCTCAATTTACCTAAAAATAGTAAAACACCTGTCTTTCTTCACATCAAGTGGAATTAGTCAATTTAGTATCAATAAAAGCATGAACTCCTATCAAATTAATCAGATGAAGTTTAAACAATTATCACACGAATCATATACTGATATTTAAATTAAGATAAATTATTAAAAGAGAGGGTATATTTTAAGAATTTTTTTCTTGCGGTAGGAGAAGAAACATTTGGTTGACACTGATGTGATAAATTTTGATTTGTCCACCTAACAAAATTTGATTGATCGATCAATGTTTCACCTTTTATAGCCGATCAATGTACCAAAATATCAAAAAATTGAAAGTTACACAATTATTTTCAATTTTTAAAAATCGACATAATCCAATTTTGAAATAATTTTTTATTTTGTTCACGAGCAAACACCGTCGTGAATCCCTAAAAATTAAAATGTGCATGCCTTTCGAAAAAATGATTCATGCCAACCTTTTCTTTCAGACGACTTGTAGTCAACAATTTCTTGCCACAAACAAACTTTTCTATTATAGGTTTGTAATTATGCTCGTTTATTATCTCGTTCACATGGAGGCATTTATTATTTATTAATAGAGAGAGAAAGAAAGAGGATGCTCACTTGCTTTTCCCCTCTCCCTTCTCTTTACTTAATTTCTTTTTTTTTTTCTGTGGTGAAGAACACACGCCCCTTCCATTTCTTATTTTTATTTTTCTTCCTCTTCTTTTGCTTTCTTTTCTCAATGTGTGTGTCATTTTTCTTGAAATATATATAGGGATGGCAATGGGGCAGGTCGGCCGGGTAGTTAAATACCCGAACCTGCCCTGTTCTCAAATGACTGCCCGCGCCCGCAAGTCTTGAGATCTTGACCCGTGACTCGCCGCCCGCCCGACTGTTTTTACATCTTTATAAAAATTCTTATTTCTACATATTGTAAGTTACATTTCATTTTTTTTTAAATATGATAACCTAACATAAAAATATCAAACACAAACTACAATAATAGTTTTTAAATATATACAAACTCATATTTTACCTCATGAAATATTCATTAAAATTAGACAAACAATAAATCAACAATTTAGTAAAGAAAATAAAAATGCATCAATAAATATATATTTACATATATTAAATTATATGTAAAGAATCTAAAGATATTTTTGTAAACATAATATTGTAAAGGGTGATATATATATATACTACATATATAATATATTATATATATATTGAAATACACATATAAGATGTGGGCGGGTCGGGTCCCCGTGGGGCCAATATAAAACCCATACCCGATCTGACCCGTTTTCAGTACGGGGCGGGTTTGACCTGGCCCAAATCTCTCGGAGCGGGTCGGGTCAAAAGTGTCATCCCTAAATATATACACTTCCGCTTTTGATAAAATTATTAGACGTAAAACCGTCTCGTAAAAGATTCTCTCGAATTATTAAGCCTTAAAATTTATATGTTGATCTTTGAAATTAGATTTAGAAATTATGTGACATCAAAAGTTAAGTAAAATTAATTTCCATTTCAATTATACATATTCTTAGAAGGAGTCACCCGTGCAACGTATAAAGGGTAAAAGTGCATATAATCCCATCTACAATTGCTAAAAAATCAAGTAAACATTTGACAAACGTACATTTCTTATATAAAAAAACGGGCCTAAACGCACGTTCACTTCAACAAAAATGCAGAATTTATTTCTTTTCAATTTTAAGAACCTTACCCCGTCAAAAATAAAAATTAAGAACCTTAAAATTCGATATTCGACAAGATTTCACGAAAAACCTTGTTGAAGAAAATATGAAAATACCTACAATTAAATTGGATTAGTGGGGATTGTGAGATTAGAAGTGAAGTAGTCAAGGTTTTAATCCATCTCAAAAGTCATGGTTTTACATTAATTAGATCGACTATTTGGCACAATAATTGATTCATGGTCATATAAGAATCAATACGTCAGAACGTTCCTAGAAATTAAGCCAGGTTGACGAAGCTTACACATACAAACACAAAAACCCCAGTGTATATATATCACATGCCCACTTGCCAATATTAAACAATTAATTCGAAGATGGCAAAGCCTATTCTTGTGCTTTTGTTTCTTCATATCTTGTCCTTGTCCAATTCTATTTTCAAACTGAGCTCTAGTATTATTTTGTGTCCTGAAATCGAAAAAGAGGCTCTCATAAGCTTCAAACAATCTCTGAAAGATCCCTCCAATCAACTCTCTTCCTGGAATACGAGCAATTGTTGCAACTGGAAAGGTGTAGTTTGCAGCAACCTTACTGGAAACGTTCATCAGCTCCATCTTGGGGGCGATAGTTTGTATTCTGCTTCAGGTTTACAAGGCAAAATCAATCCTTCTTTGCTCCAACTCAAACATCTCAAATATCTCGACCTGAGTTTAAATATGTTTGATCAAACAATCCCTTCCTTCATCGGTTCGTTCACTGGCCTGGAGTATCTGAATCTATCTTATAATGGATTTTATGGAAAGATTACTGCTACCATTGGGAATCTTTCAAGGTTACACACTTTGAGTTTGGAGGATGATTTATATGAATTTAACCTGCATGCTGATAGCGTTGAATGGTTGAAGGGGCTTTCTCAATTGGAGCACCTCAACATGAACTCTGTCAACCTCAGCAAAGCAGCAGCAGGTCATTGGATGCAGGTAATCAACGCACTCCCTTCTCTTGTCGAGCTACGTTTAAGTGGTTGTGGTCTTAATTTCAATTTTGATCCCCCAGTGATGTTAATATTACCTCTCTGGCCATCCTTGATCTCTCTTTAAACAACTTTGAGTCTCTTTCCATCCCAAAATGGATTTTTGGACAAAGCAATCTTGTTTTCCTTGATCTAAAGCGGAACAAATTTGGAGGTCCGATTCCAAGTGTCACCAACATCACCAAACTCCAATTCATAGATCTCTCTTGGAATGACCTCAATTCCACCATTCCAGATTGGCTCTACTCCTGCAAGGACCTTGAGATTGCCTCCTTAAGTGGAAACTCTCTACAAGGTTCAATCTCCAATGCCATAGGAAATCTAACCTCACTTACCGCCCTTGATTTATCTGCTAATCGGCTCTCCGGAGAAATACCAAGGGGGATTCTTAACTTGTGCAAATTGCAAAAATTGGACTTGTCTAATAATATGTTGCCAGGAGACACATCACTTATGTTTGGACATATGTCCAAGAATCAACTTTCCGGTGAAATTCCAGTTAGTCTTGGAAAGTTGTCACAACTAGTAACTTTATCGTTAAGTAATAACAGACTAACGGGAAATCTTCCGATGAGCGTGGGGCAACTTTCTAACTTGGAAGTTCTTGATATTGAAAGTAACAACTTGACGGGGGTTGTGACTGAGTCTCACTTTCTCAATCTCACAAAATTAGATTATTTTATGGCCTCTGGAAACCACTTAACTTTGAAATAAAGCCTGAATTGGAATCCATTATTCAAGGTTAGCGTTCTTAGATTAGGCTCATGGAACTTGGGAGCAGGTTCAGACATTCCCCCTTGGATTGAGACACAGAAGAGTACCTTGAGAGATCTTGATTTATCCAACACTGGTATCTCCGGAAATGTTCCTACATGGTTTTGGAAGATTCGATTCCTGAATCTCTCCAACAACCATCTCTCTGGTAACATTCCTGATTTAATTGGATATGGTAATATGGGCATATACTTGAACTCCAACCAATTTAGCGGTCATTTGCCAAGAATAGGAGGTAGTAGTATGTGGATTATTAATCTCTCAAACAACTTACTTTCGGGAGGTATATCTCACTTCCTATGTCCAAACAAAGGTGACAGGTTGGACAGTCTTAATCTACAAGGAAACCAACTGACTGGAAAAATTCCCAACTGTTGGATGAACTTGACTTCTATGAGGGTGGTGAATTTAGGCGATAACAATTTCTCTGGTAGTATCCCAAATTCCATAGGAGCACTACAATTCTTGTTCTCTTTGAATCTACAAAACAACAAGCTCTCAGGCCAAATACCTGTCTCAATCACCAACTGCACTAGATTGGTGACGATGGACCTTTCTGGAAACAACCTTGTCGGAAACATACCAACAGGGATAGGTACAAGCCTGCCCAAGTTGAGGCTTCTCATTCTGAGATCCAACAAATTGGGAGGTACAATTCCTTGGAGTATTTGCCAACTAAAATCACTCCAAATCTTTGATCTCTCAAACAATGCATTTTTTGGAAGAATTCCTCATGTCTTACCAATCTTACTGCCATGATGGTAAAAAGAAATTTGAGTGACTATATTGGCACATGGCTTTACTCTGTTGATTTTACGGAAGTAAACTTTTTAGAGGGTACATCAGTCGTCACAAAAGGAAAAGAGACTCATTACGATACCATCCTGTCTCTGGTCAATAATATTGACCTTTCGCGCAATAATTTATCTGGAGGTATTCCGGAGGAGTTGACAAATCTAGTGGAACTGATATCATTGAACTTGTCAGGAAATCACCTGACAGGATCAATACCAAAGAGCATTGGAGACCTAAAGAAATTAGAGTCTCTTGATCTCTCAAGAAACACTTTATCCGGAGAAATGCCGGATAGCTTCAGCGCTATGTCTCTTTTGAGTTATCTGAACCTGTCTTGCAATAACTTGATAGGAAGAATACCAGAAAGTACACAGCTTAGGGAATGGATGCTTCCAGCTTCGGTGGAAACGATCTTTGCGGGCCTCCATTAACAACAAATTGTCCTGGCAATGATGATGATGATGGTGGTGGTGATGATGATGCAGGAAACGAGGATGATGATGATGATGAATCTGAGAATGAATGGCTTTATGTGTTGTTGTCATTAGGATATGCTGTTGGATTGTCAGCTTTCTGCACCACAATGGTCTTTAAAAAGCCGAGAAGGGCTTATTTTGGATTGTTAGAATGCATGTGGGACAAACTTTACGTGCATTATCACATTACGTGCACAAAGCTCATGAGACGGAGATCACAAACTTCCTGAACGGCTGTCTGGGCTTATTATTTCCATCTCTTTTGACGTTTGATGTAGTTTAATTTTGATTTTATATATGTTGTTTGTACTAGTGTGTTTTAATATGTGTAATAAAAATGTCAAGTTTGATGGTTGATCTCACTTTTATCTTAAATGACATGATTAATTTTGGAGATTATGCAATATCGATTATAGTGATGAGTAGCTAGCGATGGTAAGAACTAGGCCACTAGATAGATGATATTGATGAGTAGCGGCAGATAGAAGTGTAAAACGTTTACAAATGTTCTCAGACTAAGAGAATATGACATTTTACAAAGGGTCACTTACTGACAAGTACATTGTGAAAGAAATATGTGATAGAATCCAGGCAGCACATCCCATCAACTGAACTCATCCGTCCAACCTCCGAAAAATATGTGATATCACCGAACACATTTCCTTCATCTTCTCTTTAACAAACGAAAGGCTGCCAAGGCAACAAAGGAGCCTCAATATTCTCCTTTATCACCCCACACGAAAGACACTGCCATAAAGCTGCTTAACAACTGGAGCTTTATTCGGCTTGCCTTTGATGCCACATAAATTTTATTCATATAAAATTATTTTTTTAGGACATTATCTTTTGAGGTTAGCAAAACTAGGATACTATCTTTTAAGTTTAGACAAATTAAGTCAAATTTTACCAAATATGAATCTCACATGTTTGCGTAAAATAAAGCCCAATTCTTTTTATTTTTTGGGGTAAGAAATAAAGCCCAATTCTTATGTGTCCTCCCTTTCAGCGCCAAATAAGTTCATTAATAATAAAACTACTTCAAAATTAAAAATAAATTTAAATTAACTATAAAACAAAATTTAAAAATAATTATTTGTAAAATTGAATATTTAAAGTTTCAAAAATGTGTAAAATAATTCTTTAATAATTAAATCAATTTGTAAAATAAAATTAAAAATCCTAACCTCACATAAACCCAAAATAATTCCTCAATGGTGAAAAATAAAACCCCTCACAATTCATAAATAAATTCTTTAACTTATTTATAATTTTTAAATTTTTTTAATCTATTTGAACATGAACCTGTTTGCCTCCTAAAATCACATTGTCAAATAATGCTTTTTTTTTTTTAGAGAAGTCCTCGCATCTTAACAAACTTATCATGATGACTGTAAAAAGAAATTTAAGTAAATATGCATGTGGTGTAGTTTAATGATATTATGATAATGTCACATCACACTACAAGAAAAACATTTTTAATGAGAGTAAAAGCGTGGCTAAAAGTTAAAATACTATCATTAATAACTTTTAGTGACGGAAAATTGTCCGTCATGGCCTCTCATTACTGCTTCTCTAGTTAAAAGTCAATGGTGATTGGATAACGTCTTGTCACTAATAAATATTTAGTTAGAGTAAGTTTACCATCACTAAAAAGAGCATTGGTGTTAAAAAAATCTCATCACTAATACATCGTTTGACTCTCATTGTATAGTATATTTAATTACAACATATACTATCATTTATAATTTAGTATATCATATAGTCACTAAATGATATAATTTAGTGATGAAAATCCTGTCATTATATCTAGAATTATTTATATGTCACTATATGATATACTAAATTTATCATGTCATTAATAATTGACACACTCATTTTTATGGACATTACTATAAGAAGAATATATTTATCGCGATAACATTTTCAAACACGCTAAATACGTAAAATCAAAATCGATTGACATACAAAGCTCTAGAATTAACATTTCCAAAATTACAAAATATTGCGTAATTGTTTGTCAAAACTAAACCAAATAGTTAACTATTAGGTATGCTATTTTTCACCAATCCATTAATTGTCACCTGTAAAATAAAAATGATAAAAAGAAGGTTATGATGAGAAACTTAAACAAAATTTATTTATACTAAAAATATATCAATTGTGTTTAGTACATTACCTTTATCTTTCTTATGACGACATTATTTTCTTCTCTCCTTTATTTTCTTATAATCCAAAATGAGAGAAACGTAAACATCAAACACAACAAATTTGACAAAATTAGTAAAATCCATCAATTGATGCATTAATTATAACACTAAGTCGATTTATCTATAGTTAGCATAACATCAAGTCATTCATGGATATATCTTTATTCATTCCACCAATATGAATTTCTTGTTCCAAAACTTCAAGATATTCTCTATTCCCCCTACTGCTGAAATGGACAAAGAAAGAAAGTGTATATATTACGTTATTATTATAGGAAACAAGTCATATGAATACTATACGTATAATTTTATCTTCATCATGTTTAACGAAGATAATGATACCTTGTTTAAGGGTGGTATTTGACAGAAGATCCACAACCAACCATGATTCTGCACAATTCCTTTACATTAACTGCTACATATATTCACATAAACTGGCCACTTCAATTCATAAATTTCATTTCCTTAAAAGCTAGACAAGTTCTTCAAATCTCCTATCGATGGAGGAAGCGGCCCCGTCATCTGTTCGTTATACGATAAATCACCACACAAATAGTAGAGGAACATTCTCTGGAATTAGCAAACCGATATAGAATAGAAACTTACAGAGTCTGCAGCTCGGGTAATGTTGTGATGTTAGCTGATAGCGTTCTACTTAAATCAATGCTTGCTAATGTGCTGAAATAAGACATCATGGGATCAAACACTATAATATTAGGAACAAATATATACACTACAGAGGTGTCCTTTACTTACATGAAAATGATATGATCATAACTGCAACTAATTCTATCCCAATTGTTTCCACAAGGATCATGGGGCTTGCTTCACGCGGTGTATAAAATATCTCACTAACTTGGAAAAATATAATTAAAAACTAAGTAAAAGATAAATGTAAATGAATGACAGATATTAATTATAATTTCTGACCCAAATCTATCTTGATAATTCTGTCTAATTGCCATCCGCACCACAAGAGATATTAGACATCAGCACTGTCTAATTGCTTTGTCTAAATTTTCAATTTTGTCTAAAATTTTGGCAGAGTATCAATATAATATGATCATTTAATTAATCAAATTAATAGTTATATATGACAGATTGCATGCACTTCTTTTGATCAATACTAGCAATATGTCACGTCTGTTGCACGTTGCAGTGTAGTCTGTAAGATTACTTGGCATATTTTTATTAATTGTCTGTGAAGTGGCATTAGTTTTTGTGTTTAACTGCTTAACTTTAACATGAACTTAAAGGTTGTAGCAACTGAAAGTATGATATGATAAGGTCGAGAAGTTTTTATCACACATTGAAAACGAACATAGCTTTGCACTTTTTGCATTGTTGTTCTTTTCAAGGGGCCTAACTGTGTTTGCATTAGAGTTTAATACACTTTTGGTCCCATAGGACACACCTCGGTTTCAAAATGGTCCCTAGCATTTTAGACATGGTCCCAATCGATTTTTTTCAAACACTTTTGGTCCCAAAGTTGGCCTTCTTAGGGTTCCGTCAATTTTGATTGCGGATGTGATCCCATTGGATATAAACGAAAACTTTACAAAAATCATCCCAAAATTTACAAATATGGTCCCAAATCCGGGCAAAAAGTTGGCTAATAGAAGTTGATTGTTTGGTTTGGTGTTGTATGCTTTATTTTGTAGGAAAGTGGGTGTTTTGGAGGACAAATTCAGGGTAATTAATGTTTTCAAATTAATATTATAATCATATAGTTAGAAAGAGGGCCGAGAGAGCTTCACGTAGCAAAAGAATCACCCAAATCGGAGTTCGTACGCAAAAGATATGAGCAAACGAAATTGTGGTGGACAAATCAAGCTAATACACCCATCGGATTAGGAAGTGCACCCACCCACTACACCCACACTTTCAATGAGTACACCCATCGTCTCTTTCACAGATGCATCACAGATCCGTCGCACCCCAAACATCTCCCATGGCCTTCACAGCCTCAAATACTCATATATCTTCCTTCAAATCCGTCACCCATCAACGTCGAAGAGCCATCACCGTCCACCCTCGCCGCCATCGCCGAGCCGGAGCCAACGCCGCCGCCGTGAATCATCTTCTTCAACCACCAGCGCCGCCACATCATCAATCGACAGCGTCGCACAAGCCTTCTACCAACGCCGTCGCGTCTCGACGTCCACCATCGCCTTCGCCGTGATTCACCATAGCGCCGCCATCGTCGCGCCGGACCCTGCCGTCGTCGGGAGCCTCCATCGCCGCAATGACGCTGCAAATTCGAAAATATTTGGGTTTTTGGTCCAAGTTAACCAATATAAAACTCACTTGCATTGCACGTGACGACTGCCGTTAGTTTTTTAACACCGTCTACTAGCACGGGACTAAACGTGCAAGTTGGGAGAGTTATTGGATCAAAAGTGTTTGAAAAATCAATTGGGACCATGTCTAAAATGCTAGGGACCATTTTGAAACCGAGGTGTGTCCTATGGGACCAAAAGTGTATTAAACTTCGTTTGCATTACCATCTTGTCTAATTTTTTCCACATGATTAAATAACATATACATTTTAACTGAATGAAGGAATGATATTTTTTCAACGAGTAATATGAATTAGCTCAAAATGTTTAACTCAGTTTTTACAGCACATAAATAAAAAAGAAATCAAAAATAAAATTGACACAAATAAATAAAGAATTCACAAAAATCAAATGAACCAGAATTGAAAAATCAAGCAAATATATTAATCCCGGCAAACATTCCTTAGAAGCCTAGTTGATATATGCTTGGTACAACAACCATTGGGTCACAAACCTATGAATGACAAAATGATCAACTCATCCGGGAAGTATATTTTTAAATCAAACTGTATGATAACATTCTATTTTCTAGACAAATAAACTCAATAAATAAGCCAAAAATATATTGAAAAAGAGTACAAGAATATTCTTTTTAAGAAATAAAGAAATACTCAAATGAAACCATCATAATAGCATTGAGAATTATATCTAAAGTCCAGGAGCATGTGAGGAATCTGCATTAACAAACCCTTCTCCATTTCACAACTCAATGAAAATTTTCCTCCTACAATGCACATTTTCTTTGTTGTTAGGATATCTGGGAGAATGTGGCAACAAAGATTGACAAAGAAGCCTGATTAGCGAACAATGAGCAAGTGATTTGAGGACACTGCACAAAATGAAATGTTTCAAGAAGACACTATTAAGTAAAAGAGAGCAATCCAAAAGTTTTATTGTGATGCATCAATCAACAATAAAAGCATGGGGTCGGATATGTAAGAATTTATAAACACATAAATTCAATAATACCTATTATCCTAGAACATGCTTTGATTTTAGGAAATATACATCGCACTAGATTATTAGGAGTATTAGAAATACCTGGATCCATTGAGTTTCTTAGGGAAAACTATGCGTGATTTAGTGTCTTGTGGACCATAACCCACAAGATCTATATATATACTACTCAATTAGGCCACCCATAATCACCTAATAGTAGTATAAGGTATCTACTAAATTACTCCATATCAATTACGCAGTCAAAATGACTTTACCTTATTTAGACCACTAATTTAGTCAATGTTTTGAATAGCTGATATAATTGTATGATATATTTGCCCATAATTAGATTATGGAAAATCCGTGAATTCTTACAGGATAAAGTTATTCACTACTCTTTTTAATATATTAAAATCACAATATAATCACATAATTCGCGCTAAAGTAGCTTCCATCATCTCACGTATATGGGCCTTCCAAATTTTGCATGTATGACTAATTTACTTGAACAATACATATAGTCCCCCAGCATAGAACAATACAACTCCTAAGTTCCACAACTAAAACTACAATTTTCTACTTAAATTTACAAATATAAGCCACAATAAGTATGTAACACTAACTGATAATAAATAAACATCACTGGCGATCAACAGAGAAAATGAAAAAAATAAAAAATATATATCTGATATAACCTTTCAGCCCTGTAGGTATAAACCACTTGGCCGCATTTTCTGGTGTGAAACCTCCAAAAGCAATCAACGATAAAATTATATCTCCCATTATTGTTTCTTCAATGTCTTCAATAGATATTCTCCCATACACTTTCGAGTGACACAAATATTTGTCATAATGACCCCACAAACAATTATAAAGTTAGAACTTCCAAAAAAAAAAAAAAGGCGTAAGGGAGGAGGGAAAAAAATTCGCAGAAGGCGTGCGCATCTCTTCAATAAGTGCTGCTTCCTGCTTGTGACGTCCACTAGTATCAACAATTATGAGATCAATACCCCATTCGTATTGTTTCTATTGTGGAAAAACACCACCATGAGTGATTCAGAATTAATTAAACCATTGACCGCGTCAATTCCCCAATGGACTTCCAAGAAATTACCCACTAAATTAGTCAATCACCTTTTTCATTTAGTCCTCGTCAACCATTGACCTCGTCAACTCCCGAACTCCAATTAACTCGATTCTTTTTTTGTTATGATCATCTTTTGATGTCTTTCATGTGGTTTTAATCCTTCAATTGACTTCAACATATATTGGGTTCGTGTTTCTCAATTTACTTAAAAAAATAGTAAAACACTACCTTTCTTCACATCAAGTGCAATTAATCAATTAGTATCAATAAAAGCATGAAATCCTATCAAATTAAGCAAATGAATTTTAAACAATTATCATACGAAATCATACTGATATTTAAATTAAGATAAATTATTTCTTCAATTTCTCTTCTTGTTCTTAACATTTTGGTTCGACAAGTGACGCTAGGAGAAAGAAACATGATGTGACAAAATGATTCATTCCAACCTTTTCTTTCAGACGACTTGTACTCAACAATTTCTTGCCACAAAAACATTTCTATTATAGGTTTGTAATTATGCTTAGGGGTGGGTTTCGGATCGGGTATGTCGGGTTCGGTACCCGATCGGATATGTCGGGTTCATTTAAAGATCCGATATTCGAATCCGATCCGATATCGGGTACCCGATACCCGAAAATATATAAAATATCCGATCCGATCGAGTAATACTCGATCGGATCGGATCGGATCGGGTACCGAAACCCGATTATTTTGCCCACCCCTAATTATGCTCGTGTATCCTCTCGTTCACATGGAGGCATTTATTACTTATTAATAAAGAGAAAGAAAGAGGAGGGTCACTTGCTTTTTCCCCTCTCCCTTTCCTTTACTTTCTTTCTTTTTCTGCCGTGAAGAACACACGCCCCTTCCATTTTTTATTTTTCTTCTTTTTCTTTCACTTTTCTTTCTCCATGTGTGTGCCATTTTTCTTGAAATATATACACTTGCGCTTTTGATAAAATTATTAGACGTAAAACCGTCTCATACAAGATTCTCTCGAATTATTAAGCCTTAAACTTTATGTGTTAATCTTTGAAATTAGATTTAGAAATTATGTGACATCAAAAGTTAAGTAAAATTTTCATTTCAACTATACATATTCTTAGAAGGAGTCACCCATGCAACGTATAAAAGTGCATATAAACCCATTAACAATTGCTAAATATTTGGCAAATGTACATTTCTTATGTAAAAAAAAAAAAGGGGCTAAACGCACGCTCCCTTCAACAAAAAAATGCAGAATTTATTTCTTTTCAATTTTAAGAAACTTAAAATTCGATATTCAACAAGATTTCACGAAAAACCTTGTTGAAGAAAATACGAAATACCTACAATTAAATTGGATTAGTGGGGATAGTGAGATTAGAAGTCAAGTAGTCAAGGTTTTAATCCATCTCAAAAGTCATGATTTTAAATTAGATCGACTATTTGGCACAATAATTGATTCATGGTCATATAACAATCAATATGTCAGAACGTTCTTAGAAATTAAGCCAGGTTGACGAAGGAAGCTTACACATACAAACACTACAAAAGCCTGAGTGTATATATATCACATGCCCAGGCCACTTGCCAATATTAAACTACCACTAATATAAACAATTAATTCGAAGATGACAAAGCCTATTCTTGTGGCTTTGTTTCTTCTTATCTTGTCCTTGTCCAATTCTATTTTCAAACTAAGCTCTAGTATTATTTTGTGTCCTGAAATCGAAAAAGAAGCTCTCATAAGCTTCAAACAATCTCTGAAAGATCCCTCCAATCGACTCTCTTCGTGGAATACGAGCAATTGTTGCAACTGGAAAGGTGTAGTTTGCAGCAACCTTACTGGAAACGTTCATCAGCTCCATCTTGGGGGCGATATTTGGTCTTTAGATTCAGGTCTACAAGGCAAAATCAATCCTTCTTTGCTCCAACTCAAACATCTCAAATATCTCGACTTGAGTGTAAATGAGTTTTATGAAAGAATGCCTTCCTTTATTGGGTCGATCACCCGCCTGGAGTATCTGAATTTATCTGCGGCTGGATTTAATGGAAAGATTCCTGCTACCATTGGGAATCTTTCAAGGTTACGCACTTTGAGTTTCCACTATAATTTTGAAGGTCCCCAATATGTTAATGGAACATGGTATAGGAGGGAGGTGGATAATCTTGGAGTGATAGCGAATGCTGATCAGGTTAACCTGCATGCTAATAGCGTTGAATGGTTGAAGGGGCTTTCTCAATTGGAGCACCTCCACATGAACTATGTCGACCTCAGCAAAGCAGGTCATTGGATGCAGGTAATCAACGCACTCCCTTCTCTGCTCGAGTTACATTTACGTGGTTGTGGTCTTAATTTCAATTTTGATCCCCCAAGTCATGTTAATATTACCTCCCTGGCCATCCTTGATCTCTCTCAAAACGAATTTGAGTCTTTTTCCATCCCAAAATGGATTTTTAGACTAAGCAATCTTGTTTTTCTCGATCTAAGTTGGAACTATTTTGGAGGTCCGATTCCAACTATTAGCAACATCACCAAACTCCAGTACATAGATCTCTCTGGAAATGACCTCAATTCCCCATTCCAAATTGGCTCTACTCCTGCAAGGACCTTGAGATTGTCTACTTAAGTGCAAACTCTCTTCAAACAATCTCCTATGGTGCCATAGGAAATCTAACATCTCTTGCCGCCCTAGAATTATCTGTTAATCAGCTCTCTGGAGAAATACCAAGGGAGATACTTAACTTGTGCAAATTGAAAAAATTGGACTTGTCTAATAATATGTTGCAAGGAGAGATACCTGATATTTTTGGACATATGTCGGGTTGCTTCTTACAAGAGTTATTGCTAAGCAATAACAAATTAACGGAAATATTCCGATGAGTGTGGGGCAACTTTCTAACTTGGATGTTCTCGATATTGAAAATAACAAGATGAGAGGAGTTGTGACTGAGTCTCACTTTCTCAATCTCACAAACTTATATTCGTTTAAGGCCTCTGGAAACCACTTAACTTTGAAATTAAGCCTGAATTGGAATCCATCATTCAAGGTTAGGGTTCTTAGATTAGGCTCATGGAACTTGGGAGCTGGTTCAGACATTCCCCCTTGGATTGAGACACAGAAGAGTAGCATGTATGAACTTGATTTATCCAACACTGGTATCTCCGGTAATGTTCCTACATGGTTTTGGAAGATTCCAATCCTGAATCTCTCCAACAACCATCTCTCTGGTAACATTCCTGATTTAATTGGATCTGATTTAATTGGATATGATTATATTAGGGCCATATACTTGAATTCCAACCAATTTAGCGGTTATTTGCCAAGAGTAGGAGGTAGTATGTTTGTTATCATCAATCTCTCAAACAACTTACTTTCGGGAGGTATATCTCACTTCCTATGTCCAAACAAAGGTTACAGATTGCAGAATCTTAATCTACAAGGAAACCAATTGACTGGAAAAATTCCCAACTGTTGGATGAACTGGCCTTATTTGTCCGTGGTGAATTTAGGCGATAATAATTTCTCTGGTAGTATCCCAAATTCCATAGGAGCACTACAATCCTTGTTGTCTTTGAATCTACACAACAACAAGCTCTCAGGCCAAATACCAGTCTCAATCACCAACTGCACTGATTTGGTGACAATGGACTTTTCTGGAAACGACCTTGTCGGAAACATACCAACAGGGATAGGTACAAGCCTGCTCAAGTTGAGGCTTCTCATTCTGCGGTCCAACAAATTGGGAGGTACAATTCCTTGGAGTATTTGCCACCTAAAATCACTCCAAATCTTTGATCTCTCAAACAATGCATTTTCTGGAAGAATTCCCTCGTGTCTTAACAATCTTACTGCCATGACGGTAAAAAGAAATTTGAGTGACTCTATTGGCATATTATATTACACTTATGGTTTGGCTGAAGGAAAATTCTTAGAGGGTGCATCAGTCGTCATGAAAGGAAAATTGACCCATTACGATACCATTCTGTCGCTGGTCAATAATATAGACCTTTCGCGCAATAATTTATCTGGAGGTATTCCGGAGGAGTTGACAATTCTAGTGGAACTGAAATCGTTAAACTTGTCAGGGAATCACTTTACAGGACCAATCCCAGAGAGCATTGGAGATCTAAAGCAATTAGAGTCTCTTGATCTCTCAAGAAACACTTTATCCGGAGAAATGCCGGATAGCTTCAGCGCCATGTCTTTTTGGGTTATCTGAACTTGTCTTGCAATAACTTGAGCGGAAGAATACCAGAAAGTACACAGCTTAGGGGCATGGATGATTCGAGCTTCGTGGGAAACAATCTTTGCGGGCCTCCATTAGCAACAAAATGTTATGGCGATGATGATGGTGGTGGTGATGATGATGATGGTGAGGATGCAGGAAACAAGGAGGATGATGATGAATCTGAGATAGAATGGTTTTATGTGCCCTTGTCATTAGGATATGCTCTGGGATTGTCAGCTTTCTGCACCACATTGGTCTTTAAAAAGCCGAGAAGGGCTTATTTTGGATTATTAGAATGCATGTGGGACAAAATTTACGTGCATTATCACATTACGTGCACAAAGCTCATGAGACGGAGATCACAAACTTCCTGAACGGCTGCCTGGGCTTATTTATTTCCATCTCTTTTATTTTGTTTTAATTGTTTGTACTAGTGTGTTTTAATAAGTGTAATAAAAATGTCAAGTTTGCATGGGTTGATCTCACTTTTATTTTAATTAAATGGCATGAATTTTGGAGGAATGATGCTTAATTATGCAATATCGATTATAGTGATGAGTAGCTAGCGATGGAAAGAACTAGGTAGATGATACTTATGAGTAGCGGAAGATAGAACTAGACCACTATGTACATGGTGAAAATGTTTTGAGCATGTTTTTAGCACGTGACGTGTAAATTGGTTTCATAATTTATTTCTTTTTTTAAAAAAAAGGTTAAAAAAGTTTCTAAACGACACTGTAATTCAAATTCCGCGACTTTTGAACCAAGATCCTACTATTTTATAGGATTATATCTAAAAACTTAATTTTTTGGAAACCTTTTGCGTAAGAAGCAAAACTTATAGGATCAATATAAATTTTAACTCTAAATATTAGCATCAAGTGCACCCAGGACGGGTCCAGAATTTCGTCGTAAGGGAGGCGAAATACTTCATAAAGTTAAAGGAGATTTTTTTTTAGAATTTAAGAGGGATGAAATGACAAAATATTACGAATATAAGGTATAAATAATAAAAATTCTTACACATATAAATTTTATTAGGAAACAAGACAAGATGTAACATAAATACATAATAATACATTAAAGAAAGGGAAACCACATATACAAGTAGATTTCTAATATATGGGTTAGACAAATTTTGGAAAAATTGTAGTTTAGGTCCCATGAGAATTTTTCAACGACAATGTTAATCCCACGTTCTTTTTTGGTCCTTTTTTGCAAAAATAGTCACGACCATTATTTTTAAGACCAAAACTGCAATTTTATCTCATTCTCTTGGGACCAAAACTACAATTTATCGTTCTCTTGGGATCAAAGCTGCAATTTTCTTAGGACTAAAAATGTCAATAAAATTACGGGATCAAAAGTGTCAAAAAGGACCATTTTGCAAACCACTTATTCTCTTGGGACTAAAAATGCAATTTACTCAACAATTTTTACATATGTTGTTGGATTTTCAACTCTAGTATGTACCAATTTGAGTTTAACACCAATTTGGTCCCATAGCTTTCCTACTTTATTGATTTCGTCCCATAACATTTTACTTTTCTCAAATTGTCCCATAACAATTCGAATTTATCCAATTTCGTCCCATAACATTTTACATTTCTGAAATAGTCCCATAACAATTCGAATTTTCCAATTTCGTCCCATAATATTTTACTTTTCTGAAATAGTCCCATAACAATTCGAATTTATCTAATTTCGTCCCATACGTCGAAAAATAGCAAAAATGGCATCATTTCGGTCACGTGCATCGCACATATCATCGATTTTTGCCAACACACACTACAAAGAAACTGTGAAATACCGACGAACCAAATTCCGTCACAAATACCAAAAATTACCGTCGGAATTTCAAATTTCAGATTTACCTACAAAATACCGTGAATTTTTATAAATAGTATTTTCCGATGAATATTTGTTAGTAATTACCGATGAAATAGGTTCACGCTTTATCTCAATTTCTTCGGTATTTTTCGATGAACATTCATCGGTATTTGTGACGGAATTTGGTCCTGCCGGTATTTCACGCTTTCTTTGTAGTGTGCATTGGCAAAAATCGATGATATGTGCGATGCACGTGACCGAAACGATGCCGTTTTTACCATTTTTTACGTGTGGGACGAAATTGGATAAATTCAAATTGTTATGGGACTATTTCAGAAAAGTGAAATGTTATGGGATGAAATTGGATAAATTCGAATTGTTATGGGACTATTTCAGAAAAGTAAAATGTTATGGGACGAAATTGGATAAATTCGAATTGTTATGAAACTATTTTAAAAGTAAAATGTTATTGACGAAATTAATAAAGTAGGAAAGTTATAGGAACAAATTGGTGTTAATCCCTACAAATTTATAAGAAATACAAAGTATTATATAAATATGGATGTAATGATTAAAACAAAATTGTTTGGAGTATTAAGAATCAATTATGGGGTATCATATTATTATTCAGAGTATTAACAACAATTATATGTTTTACTATTTAAAATTTTCATATTTAATACTAAAAATCATATTATAATATTTAAGTTTAAAGGATTAAGTATTCAAAAAGATGTTTAAAGTATCTAATTGAACCACATTCATATGAATCTACTCATCCAAAACCATTTTCTAAGCCAAATTAACTTTGAACGTCTTTTATGTAGGACGGTGTCTGATTAGGGTAAAATTGCATATGTTGTTAGTGCTTAATTATCTTGATTTGATGATGATTTATGGCTTAATTCACTATTAATTGGTCCAATTGCATTTGATTGTTGGATTTGGTGTTTTAAGTTAAAATTGCAGGTTTTAGGCCAACTTTGAGTGCAAATTGAGATCTGTTAACATTGTCAAATCAAAGGAGAACTTAAATGGTTGGAAAGAGGGCCGAGAGAGCTTCGCGTAGCAATAAGAATTGGGCAAATCGGAGTTCGTAAGCAAAAGATATGAGCGATCGAAGCGGAGGTAGCACACAGGAGAAGTGACTCGGGCAACCACACCTTGACTCGCCCGAGTCAGTGCCCGAGTCACATTTTTACGTGGCCAAGTGACTCGGGAAACAACATCATGACTCGCCCGAGTCACCTTATGCACCGCCCGAGTCACTTATGCCTTGAGTGGGCCATTTTGTGCGCGATTTTCAGCTCATTTGACATAAATTGAGCACTTTTGAGGACCTAATGACAAATTAAAGTTACTCACTTACTACCCACTGTATATACACTCCAATATCAGCATTAGAAGGAGATCCCACACACTTAGAAACATTAGCTTAGGTTATTTTTAGATTTCAGCACACACAAACACATAGTAGTAGGTGTTCTTACTTTTCTTTCAATTTCTTGCAAATTAGTGCTAGATTTAATTCAATCAAGTGTACTCAACACATTTAAGGTGATACCCATCCTTATTCTCTTAATTTTTATGGTTTATTTCTTAATTCCCATGCTCTCTTCTCCTTTAATTTTTGTAATTTTCATGGGTTTGTTTCAATTAGCCATGATAGGCTAAATTTCATATGTGCTTGGGTGTAATGATCCCTTGATGAGTTGATTTTGGTGAATTGATGATTGGGTGTTCATTTGTTGAGGTGATTAATTGTTTTAATGATGCTTTGAATGATTTAATTGCTAATGTGAGCTTTGATCTTGTGTTTATTGATTTCATTAATGCAAGGATACTTGGTTGATTGAATTGATGCATAGGTGTTAGGTTTACTTGAGTGATTGAAGTGGATATTTGGTTAACACAAGGATACTTGGTTAATTAATTAGAACCTCATTAAGGCACATTGATTACTCGTTGTTGCTTGTAATTAGTGAGGGGGTGAGAGTGCCGTCTCTTACATTCCTACGTGTTTCGTCGATCATTTAGAACCTAGGCTTATCAAGCACGGTTTTACTTGAATTATTTGTTGGTTATCCCTATGATCCCTCTTGAATGAACACTTGATTGTTGATGATCCGAATTTGACGAAGTCTTTGGTGATTTGCACCCGAGCACTACTATCTCATCCTTGATATTCCTTTGTTGATTGCTTAGTTTAATTTCTTGTTGGATTTGTGTTGTTCTTTTGTTGCTTTTATTTTTCAATCTTGACTAGCCACTATAATTCTATGGAAACATATGTTTTCGAGGCTCCATTGTACTCCTAGTCCCTTGGGTTCGATAACTTTGGTCGCAAATTTCTTATCACTAAAATACGACGATCGGTGTCATAATAGAATGGTTTTATATTTATTCATTACCCAGTTGATCTTTTAACTTAATTAATAGTGAAATTATAAGCATCCATTAAAACATAAAATCTGTATTTAATTTTTATAAATATTACTCTCTCGTTTATAATTTAGATTCCTTAAAACTAAATGACACAAATTTTAATAAAAGTGTTATTTATTACTCTCTCTGTCCTGCATTAGTTTTCATACTAATTTGGGCACACATTTTAAGAAAAATATAATGAGTGAAGTATTGAAGTGTAATTTTATAAAATTTTATTATTAAAGTAAGGGAGGTGGTTGGATTGAGTATAAAAAGTAATTGCATTTTGTGTAAATATATATATGAATATTGTTAGGGTGGAGTTTAAAGGGGTTTCCTATTTTGGAATATGAAAATTAATGTGGAACAAACCAAAAAGGAAAGTGTGAAAACTGATTTGGGATGGAGGGAGTAGTATTAAAAATGTAAAATGAGGGGTAAAGTGATCAACTTTATTGGAGTGTGTATTTAAGTGGGGGTAGATTTAATTATAGTGGAAAATTTAGTATCGGTATCATGAGATGTTTGTAATAAGAGATGTTTGTAAGGGTTTAGTTTGAAAGGGTAGAATTGTTTTTTACTATTTTAAGTATGGAAAAACAAAATTATACTCCCTCCGTCCCAGAAAAGCTTTCATATGTAGAAGAGCACGTACACACTTTAAGAAAATAAATGATTAAGGTTTTGAGGGGTAATTTTGTAAACTTTTATGTATAAAGTAAAAACTTTATTGGGTTATGTGTATGTGAGAGTAAAAAGTAATGATATTTGTGTAAATTAGTGAAAATTGTGAGGGTGAAGTTTATAAAGAGTTTTCCATTTTAAGGGTGTGAAACTTATAATGGGACGGACGAAAAATGAAAGTGTGAAAGCTTTTATGGGATGGGGGAATAGCATATATTTTTGGATTTCGAGCAATGTAAATTGTAACGGAGGAAATATTTATTTTTAACAATCAATGAAACGTAGTGTTGGAAAAAGAAATGGAATATATTGCTTCCTTTCTATGTGCTTATAAGAGTTGAAAATAATTATGGTTTGTATGATGCAAACAACAATGAATATAAACTATAATAATTTTTGGGCATTTAGATATAGGTTCAAAAAAATAGGCTAATTACAAATAGGTTCAAAAAATTTGAACAGAAGCACAAAAATATTTGAACAAATGCACAAAAATATTTGAACATGGACCTATTTATAATTTTAAATTTTTCTTGAACCTATTTATAATTTTCCCATAATTTTTAATCCAATTCATTTTCAAATTTGGCAAGGAAAATACAAGAAGTACTATACTTTCCAATTTGCATACTAAATATCTAGATGAATCCCTTCACAATTAGAATCATCTTAAACGTGGAAATTATATTCGACAGAATAACCAAAATCAGGGGCAGAAATGCTTCCTTCGTTAACATAACCTAATGGATACCATAATTACAATTTCTTCCATCTCATAATTACTTTTATATGGAGATTGACACGCATATTAAAAATATAAAATAATGAATAATATTTTAAGAGATAATTTTGTAAATTTTTATATATAAAGTAAATAAGCGAGTTGAGTTGTGTATGTGTGGACTAAAAAATGATGACATTTTGTATAAAATTGTGGATATAACGAGGGTGAAGTACATGAATAATTTTCTATTGTGTGAAAGTAATCTTTTGACGTCCAAAAAAAAGACAAATGTAAAAATTAACCATGGGACATAGGAAGTATATAAGATTTTTAATGTTATTATTTTGATCCATATAGAAGCGGGTCATTTTCAGTCAAAATTGGGTCACAATTACACGTTGCAAGTATCACAATTGGGTCACAATTGCACGTCTATAGATCTATTTTGTTTGAAAAAAATGAACATATTATGTTTCCAAATTTGTTTTGTTTCAGATTAGATCTGTTTGAAAAAATCGAAAAAAATTACTCTTTCTATTCCATAAAACCTTTCGAGACTTTTTTTTCATCCGTCTCATTATAAGTTTCACACTGTTAAAATAGAAAACCTTTTATAAACTTCGCCCTCACAATTTCCTTTAATTTACACAAAATGTCATTATTTTTTTTTTGATAAGGAAAAATTTTATTAAATAGCAGAACTATTACAAAAAGAAAGTCCAGGCATGAGTATTGCCATAGGACATACCAGACCATCTCTATACTAGTCAATCACAATTATAAAACAAAATAAATCATCCAAGTCCTAACTATCTACCCGACACCCATTTTATTAGAACAGGATGAACAACTTTGGATCAGATGCCACTCCCTCAATCTAATTGCACCGATATTTCGGCTTCTCCCGACCACCAGGTCCAAGTGCGAACTTTTAACTCCTCAACAATGGATTCCAAATTCAGTGTAGCACCCCAAAAAATACGATCATTACGTGCTTTCCAAATTAACCAAACTATGCATTCCCACACACACAGTCAAATCTTTCCCTTTCTTTCCTTTAAGCAAAGTGGCGAAATGAACAAGATTCATAACGAGTCTCGAAAAAAACCGATACAACCCCAGCCATTTAATCCCTTCCATCCACACTTTATATGCAAAATCACACTCAAAAAGACATGACTAACTGTTTCTCTATCGGCACCACAAAATAAGCAATTCGTACTTACATTAGGGAAGACAATGTCTCCTTTGCAGTTTGATGGACGTCGGAAGCTGTCCTCGAATCACCCTCCAAGCGTGAATTTGTACCTTGGACACCACCACCTTATTCCACACCGGATCGAATTCATCCTCGCCTTCATTACCGAGATTAAATTTCCGTTTCAGCAACAATTCGCACTGCATTTAGTAGAGTACGCCTTCTTGGCACCATTACACCATCTCCATTTATCGGCTATACCTATGTTTGGAACCACATAAGTGATGCAATTAATTAAATCATCAAGGAGAGCCTTTTCCCTCACTCTAAGGTCTCTCCTCCACCTCCAAGTCCACATCCATTCACCCTCAACCAAGGTTCCCATTTCACTTATTTTCTTGTCCTTGTCTAAGGACAGATTATAAAGCCTTCTAAATCTATCTCTTAACAAATCAACCGATCCTTCCACCCATCTCATCCCCCAAAAAGAAGTACTATTTCCATCCCCTATTTCCCTTTTGATGTTCGAAAAAAACCACCCCTCTACCTCCGTTCCTACCGCCTTTAATATTTCGGCCCACCAACCCGTTGGTAAACGATTTCTGGCCCCACCTTCTTCAATCAACTCCAACCCGCCATTCGACCCCCATCTTGCTTTTATTACCCTTGCCCAAAGACTATCACCCTCCGACATAAAACGCCAAACCCATTTACCCAATAGGGCACTATTAAAACACTCCAAATCACGAACCCCTAATCCCCCAAGGTATTTTGGTTTGCAAATTTCAGTCCATTTGACCCAAGAAATACGTTTTTCGCTCACCTTCCCCTTCCATAGAAATTTTCTTTGAAGCGAAACAATCTCGTTCAATGTTTGCTTTGGAGCCCGAAATACCGAAAGCAGATACACCGGTAGAGACGCCAACACCGAGTTAATGAGTGTTAAACGTCCGCCGATGGATAAATTCAGACTTTCCCACTTCCCGATGCGATTTTTTACCTTCTCGTACAGCGTACTCCCAATCTGCCACTTTTCTATGCAAGCACCCGATTTTAACACCTAAATATTTGAATGGCAACGAACCCACCTTGCAACCCAACAATTCAGCCTTTTCGTGGACCCAAGAATTCTCCATGTTTAAGCACATCAAACTGCATTTGTCCCGATTAATCTTCAAGCGGACACAAATTCCAACAGACAAGAAACCGCTTCAAAAATTTGATATTCTCATCATTTGCTTTCCCCATAAACATTGTATCATCGGCAAACTGAAGATGCGAGATTTTAAGCTTCTCACGACCAATCTCTATCGGATAGAAGTTCCCTTTCTCAACCGCCTTAGACATAAGAATACTTAGCCCTTCTGCTGCGAGAATGAAGCGAACGGTGATAAGGGATCACCTTGCCTTAGCCCTTTGAAGATTAATATTACCCGACGGGCTCCCGTTGACGAGAACCGAAGTTTGCGCGGAGGAGACGCATTCCATCACCCACTTAATCCACTTTGGATCGAACTTAAATCTTTCCATAACTTCTTCTAAATAATCCCATACCACCGAGTCATAAGCCTTGGCGAAGTCGATTTTAAAAAGAAATTATTTTTCTTCTTTTCTTTCGATTCTTCAATTGCTTCCATCAAAGTGATAACACTGTCCACCATCTGCCTTCCCCCTACAAATGCAGTTTGGTTTTCGGATATAATAGATTTCAGCACTCTACTCAGCCTCCTTGACAGCACTTTAGCAATTATTTTATAAACTCCATTCACCAAGGAAATAGGTCTATAATCATTGAGCTCGGTAGCGTCTTCTTTCTTTGGAAGAAGGACTATGAACGACGCATTCAACCCTCTAACAAGCCTCCCAAACTGATGAAACTCCGCCATTAGCCTCATGAATTCCTCTTTGAATAAGACCCAAAACTCTTTAAAGAACCCAAAATTGAACCCGTCCGGCCGGGGCTCTTCGTACTCCCACATGCATCAATTGCTAACTTAACTTCCTCTTCGGTGAACGGCGCAATCAGTTCCACATTGTCTTCTTGACTGACCTTTTCGGAGAAAAGTCTGCCCCGAGACCCGGCCTTACAACTTTTACACAATTTGAAGTGCCTCTTGAAAAATTCATAGATGCCTTTTTTACACCTTCTACCTCCTCTTCCCAGATTCCATTAACCTTCACCCCAACAATTTCATTTGATTTCCTTCTTTTGTTAATAAAGTTGTGGAAGAGTCTCGTATTCGCGTCTCCCTCCTTGATCCACTTTAGTCTTGCCTTTTGAGCTAAAAGACTTTCTTTGTTCTTCACATCTCTAATTAAGAGAGCTCTTTCCTTATTTCTCTGTTCTATTTCGAACTCATCTCGTAATAATTTTGACTCACACATACACACAACCCAATATTTTTTTCTTAATACATAAAAATTTACAAAATTACCCCTCAAAATCTCAATCATTACGTTTTTTCTATGTGTGCACTCCCTCCTATAAAAGCTTCTATGAGACGGAGGGAGTAATAATTTTGGAATTATTTTTGAAAAAAATTAAAACTTTCGGAGGGATAAAAATTAAATGCGAAAATCTCTACTAATGAAAGTAAGAAATTAAGATCACCTCTTTGGCACATTGTCATCTCGAAAGGCAACAAAGGAGCCTCAACCGTTAAGAGTATGAACCACATACATATAATCACACTCCACCCATAAGTGACGCCATCCCATAATATATATATATGCGCAATTAATAATGATAGCATTCAAGGTTGTCATCAATTCTCAAAAGCAAAACAACCACAAAACTGTACTGGAAAATCCCTCCACTTGCAATCCCATCAATATATATCAACCCACATGACAGACGCTGCAAGCAAATCTGTTTAACCCTGGAGAATTTAGTCAGCCTGCCTTTGATGCCACATCAATTTTATTCTGAGAAAATTATTTTTTCGAACACTATCTTATGAGGGGATTTAGATTATTTTCGTCCTCTAACTTTTCACCTTTATTGAAATGGTCCCCTAATTATCTACTCTATCAATTTAGTCCTCTAACTTTTCTCCTTTATTGAAATTGTCCTCTAATTATCTATTTTATCAATTTAGTCCACTATGTTTACATTCTTTACCAATTTAGTCCATTATGTTTACATATTTTTCCAATTTTGTCCAAATTAGCCCACTATGTAAAATAATATAAAATAACTAATTTGGACTAAATTGGCAAAATATGTAAACATAGTGGACTAAATTGGTAAAATATGTAAATATAGTGGACTAAATTTATAACGTAGATAATTAGAGGACCATTTCAATAAAGGTAAAAAGTTAGAGGATTAAATTGACAAAATATGTAAATATAGTGGACTAAATTGATAAAGTGGATAATTAGAGGACCATTTCAATAAAGGTGAAAAGTTAGAAGACAAAAATAATCTAAATCCCATCTTATGAGGTTAGCAAAATTAGGATACTATCTTTTAATAGGATATTATCTTTTTCCGAACACTGCATTCTGAAATTATTATTTTTTGGCATATTGAACCCAAAAGATTTTCCAGTAAAATTTGTAATCTGAAAATATATATATATATATATATATATATATATATATATATATATATATATATATATATATATATATATATATATATAAAATAGCATAATCACCTCTTTACTTTTCCTTCCTTCAAAATATGGGCAACAATAATACATTAATACCATACACTTTTGTTGATAAATGATCAAAATCTACAGAAAGACAATCTAAGATGTGTTTGTGTATTGTGTGGGAGAGAGAGATCCTGAAAATTGACTAACAATGTTCTTCATATAAACAAAACTCTGACAACTTCAGCACCTGCACCATGATGATCTAGCTTTGAGAGAGCTGCAAGATTTTGAACATTTGTACAATTGGGTTACATATGTAGAATGAAGAGCACTTCAAATGAATAGACTAGAGAGTATAATGTTATCCCTGAAATTACTGCACAACAAATGATACAGATTTAAAGTTAAGAGGCATCTACACTTTACATGCTATACCCTACCGGACCAGCTTTATCTAACGAATTCTTCATCATCAAAGTCTGATTCGTCTTCATCAAATTCCCCACTTTCCTGCGAATTGTTTGTCATTGGAATGAAGTTTACCCTTTTTCTCTTTCAAGAAGGTATTCTACTATTTCATATCTACTAAAGAGTATAGAATAAAGACACATAATACAAGACAAATACACACTGCAAATTACACCTTTTTGTGAAGTTTGCCATAGCAGTTTCAAACTCAGCCTGCTTTTCTGTAGCAATATTGTAGTATTGCACCTTTTCCTAAGATTATCATACAGAATCTGTTGGACATTACAGATATCCCTTGCAATAAAATTATGATATTCAGTGGAAAAACCGCAGTTCATCCAATATTTGGTAATAAATGGGAATCCATGTGAAGATCGTTGTTCTAATTATATATTGGAGTTTATTATTTTCTGACATCCTACATTTAGGTAGGATACATGATGTATACAAGTCTTTAAAAATATATAAAGTTTGCTAGTGATTTATAAATATTTTCTTTTCAAACACACTAGAAGAATCTGATCATATTGCTTCATTTCAAAAGCCAATCTGAAACAATGATCATTATACCATGCGTTGTCAGAATAATAGACATTGAAAACCCATAATATATAAATCAGTTTTTAGCTGATTCTTAGTGTATATTACTATTACTGATAAATTGAATGAAAAATACCATAATATGTGTACAGTACACTAAATCAACACGCGCGAGATATTAGTAGAAAACGCATGCATATTGTATTTGCATAGCAGTTGAGTTGTATCAATGAATGTCATGTAGTAGTACCTTAGACCAAGGAGGCACAACTGTACAACTGCATCCCTCACCCATTATTCATTGTTATTTGCATGATATTACAAAAACAGACCTTAAGGTAAAAGTAAAAGGAATTAATGAAGAAAACTAACAATAACAAAGAAATAAACACGTCAGTTAACTCATCAATTCATCCTTTAAGGGACCCACCATATTAAAGACTCTTTGCACTCCAGTTTAATCTGGCAATCCCAAAACACTACCACAATTATGTTGAAGAAGTTAATTTGAAATCATAATTGCTGGTGCATGAATGACTTCTCAGCTTCATTGGTCAAATGAATCTATTCATATACGAAAGTGTAAGGATGTTTAATTATGCTTGACTATATTGGTTATTCAGTATTTTTATTAAGTCTATAAATGCTTGTATTGAAGAAGAAAAAGATTATCGCGAAAAGTAAGAAACACTAAGAGTGTAATTACCAAAACCTTTACTGCATGAGCTTTTGAATTCATAGTGATATAATATATCCATACTCAACTTCCAATATTTCTTTTTCAATCTTTTTCACTTCATATCTAATACCCAACAAATTAACTAGGCTTTCGAGTTGTTTTCATTTTGAAATCATGCAAAGTAAATGAAATTGGATGAGTCATGAAACACCGGGAAAAAGGCAAGTGCTAGCAAATTCTTTGATCTCAATTTCGGACGTAGGGAATTTGTTCATCTCTAGTACTGAAGATAGAAGGGGGATCCATCTTTGTATTTGGCAGAAACCGTTAGTGAAGAATGAGAAGGAATGGGGTGGGAAGGAATGAATGAAATAAAATTAATTGAAATGGGGGTGGGAAGGAATGAAGAAAGGTTGGGAATAGGAAATTTGGATTGAAAATAGTAAGAAGGAGGTGAGGGGTTTTTGGTCCAAAAAATACAAAAAGGGCATAAAAGAGTTTTAAATAGTCATGATGGTATTTGGAGTAGTTAATATTTATATTTGATGTAGATTGAATTCTAGTTTTAATGAAGAAGGAAAATAGGGAATTAATATTGGAGGAAATGTTTTCTAGTTGATTGGGTAAAAGGAATAGGAAGAGAAGAATTAGTTATAAGAAGTTGAATTCTTATTTCTTGTTACAACATTACAAGGCATGGACCTCATATATATAGGTGTATGATGTTGATTTATAGTATTCTAGAGTATTCTAGGTACTTTACTTTCTAACTTTCTCTAGAATAATCTATAATCTTACTTTCTTAACTACAACATTCTAGAATGTCCTTTTTATTTCTAGTTGCATTTAGTATATTCTAAAATAAGATCTATCTATAAATTTCTTATGCTAATCTGGATTATTCTAGAAATTTGCACCATCTTCTAATACTCCTCCTTGGTGCATATTTCGTGACTCTAATTTTTTCTCGTAGTGTCTCAAACTTTCCACGAGGTAGTGCTTTTGTAAAAATATCTGCTAGTTGGTCTTCGGCCTTGCAATACTCCAACTCGATTTCTTTATTTGCTTCGCCTCACTTATGAAGTGATATTTGATCTTGATGTGCTTGGTTCTACTTTGTGGAACACGGGATTTTTCGCCATTGCTATTCTTTGACTTACATCGTCATAGATTTTTGTGGCGTTGTATTGTGGCTCTGATTAGGGTAAAATTGCTTATGATTTGAATGCTTAATTATCTTAATTTGATGATGATTTATAGCTTAATTCACAATTAATTGTCAAATTGCATTTGATTGCTTGAGTTGGAGTTGTGAGTTTGAATTTGTAGGTTTTAGGCAAACTTTGAGGAAAACTTGAGGACTGTTAACATTGTTAAATCAAAGGAGAACTTAAATGGTTGGAAAGAGGGTCGAGAGAGCTTCGCGTAGCAAAAAGAATCACCCAAATTGGAGTTCGTACGTAGAAGATATGAGCGATTGAAGCGGAGGTGGCACACGGGGAGAAAAGACTCGACCCGAGCTCAAGTGACTCGGCCGAGTGAAGGCATAAATGCCCGAGTTGGCAAGTTACGTAAGAATTCCCACTCGACCAGAAGCAAGGCCACTCATCCGAGTGAGAACAGTAGTGGCCGAGTCATCCCATTCCGTAAGAAATCTCACTCGGCCATGAGCATGGTGACTCGGCCGAGTGAGATATGTAATGCCCGAGTCACTCAATTCCAGGAGTTTCTCACTCGGCCATGACCAAGCTCACTCGGCCGAGTGAGGGAATTTTGCCCGAGTCACTCTGCACCGAAGAAGCCACTCGACCAAGCCAATACAAGGCCACTCGGCCGAGTGGAACCCCTATCGCCGAGCTGGGACCACCTGGCCGCGCGATTTTGAGTAGAATTTTGTCATTTTCGAGACCCTTAATTGCAAAATGGAATTTGTAACTTTGCCCCCACTATAAATACTCCCCAATTCAGCTGATTGAGGGGAGTTTTTCCACACTTAGCACATTTCATAGGGATTTAGTTTAGAATTACTCTCTGCACACATTTACACATAGTGATAGGTGTTCTTAGCATTTGGAAGGATTTGAATTACCCAATAGTTATAGCTGATAGAATTGAGCATACAAGTTGTATTAGACTCCTTCAAGGTGACTTCTACCATTTATCTTCAGTTTGTTAATTAATTCCAGCTTATTCATGTTTTCTATTTACTTATTGTTTATGGTTTTCTTTCAATTAGCCATGATTGGCTAAATTTCTTTTGTGCTTGGGTGTAATGACCCCTAGATGAGTTGATTTTGGTGAATTGGTTATTGGGTGTTCATTTGTTGAGGTGATTACTTGTCTTAATGATGCTTTGTATGATTTGATTGCTTAAGTTTGCCTTGATCTTGTGTTTATTGATTTAATTAACGCAAGGATACTTGGTTTATTGAATTGATGCATAGGTGTTAGGTTTACTTGGGTGATTGAAGTGGATATTTGGTTAACACAAGGATACTTGGTTGATTAATTAGAACCTCATTAAGGCACATTGATTACTTGTTGTTTTCTTGTAATTAGTGAGGGGGTGAGAATGCCGTCTCTTACATTCCTACGTGTTTAATCGATCATTTAGAACCTAGGTTTATCAAGTACGGTTTTATTTGAATTATTTGTTGGTTATCCCTATGATCCCTTTTGAATGAATATTTGATTGTTGATGATCCGAAATTGACGAAGTCTTTGGTGATTTGCACCCGAGCACTACTATCTCATCCTTGGTACTCTTTGCTTAGTGTTTGGTTTAATTGCTTGTTGGATTTGTATTGTTATTTTGTTGCTTTAATTTTGCAATCTCGACTAGCCACTATAATTTTTGAAAACGTATAATTTCATGGCTTTATTTCACTCCTAGTCCCTTGGGTTCGATATATTTGGTCGCAAATTCTTATCCACTAAAATACGACGATCAGGCTCTCCCATATCTTCAAGTATATATTTCAACCACTTTGCATGACTTGTAGTCATTGCTGCTGCTATATACTCTGCTTGGTGATGATTGCGCAACTATTGCTTGTTTTTTAGATACCCAAGAAAATATTCCTGAACCCATTGTAAATGCAAAGCTGGTGTGCTTTTCATGTCATCAATCGAACCTGCCCAATCACCTCGGTATAGCCAATTAACTTTGAGTCGGTGTTGATTCATACCAGATGTCGAAGTTCTTAGTTCCTTGAAGGTATCAAGTACTCGCTTTATCGCTTCGTAGTGAATTTGACTTGGATTCTCGCATAAACCTTGATAGAAAGCTTGTCGCGTACATTATGTCGTCAAGTGGCCGTGAGATAGAGCAGACTTCCGATAAGGCTTCGAAATGTTGAGATGTTCCGCCTTTGGTGAACCATCTTCCTTTTGCATTGCTTTAGAAATTTGTCAAGTGGAGTGGCTACGGTCTTGCACCCTTCCATCTTGAACCTTTTTAGTAAGCTCTCGGTATATTTCTTTTGTGAGATAAATATACCATTTTCTTTTGATTTATCTCAATATCGAAAAATAGTGCATCAAGCCCAAATCGGTCATCTCGAACGTTTTCATCATATCTTCTTTAAACTCCTTGATCATTGTCTCATTATTTCCTGTTACTATAAGATCATCAACATATAGAGAGACAATGAGTGTGTCCTTCATACCTTGGGTCTTGATGTATAGTGTATGCTCACTTAGGCTCCTCCCGAATCCATACTTTGTGAAGTAGTTGTCGATTCTACTATACCGGGCTCGTGGGGCTTGTTTTAGGCCGTAGAGTGCTTTCTTCAACCCGAGAACTTTATCTTCCCGCCCTTGTATCTCGAACCCTTGATGTTGTTCCACGTAGATCTCATTTTCAAGATATCCGTTAAGGAATGCTGATTTCACATCAAGCTGGTAGATCTTCCATCTTCTTTGTGCAGCCTAGCGCAATAAGTTCTCGGATGGTATCGAGTCGCGCCACCGGAGCGAATGTCTCGTCGTAGTCAATTCCTTGTTTTTGCGAGTATCCTTTAGCTACCGGTCTTGCCTTGTGTTTGAATTGAGCCATCTAGTCTGAGCTTTGTCTTGTACACTCACTTAACTCCGATGACTTCTTTATTGCTTGGTAGATCCACCAACTCCCATGTTTCATTTTTCTCGATCATCTTGATTTCTTCTTCCATAACTTTTACCCATTCTTTTTCTTTGATGGCAACTTGAAGCTTACAAGCTCCAATATTACAAAGTTGCAGTCTCGTAAATATCTCGAGTTGTCTAATCTTTCTTGGTGGTGATTTTGGAGATGATTCTTCTTGAATTGAGGCTGGTGATGGCATAGGTGTCCTCGGACTAGAAGGTTCTGGAACGTCTTGTAATCCTTCAGCTTCTTTTTCTCGTGGTTCGGTAGGACGCCATAATTGTGGTAGCATGATATTTTGTCTTTCAATTTTTTTCTTCCTCCCAGTTCCATGTTGCATTCTCATCAAATTCGACATCTCGGTGATGATTAGCTTCTTATTTTTAAGACTATAGATTCTATAGCCTATAGACCGAGAGTTGTAGCCAAGAAAAATACCTTTCTCCGTCTTTTCCTCTAGTTTGTGTCTCTTCTCTTTTGGGATGTGCACGTAGCAGATGCTTAGAAGATCTTGAGTTCTTGAGCTGACGGCTTTCGTCCACTCCACGCTTGATTGGTGTTTTATTTTGAACCGCCTTTGTTGGACACTGTTTAGTAGATAGACTGCGGTGTATCTGCTCGCCCAAAACTCCTTAGGTAAGTTCTTCTCTGCTAGCATTGTTACGCCATCTCCATCAACATCCTGTTCTTCCTTTCGATACGCCATTTTGTTACGGAGCATGGCCGATTGTCGATTGATGATTGACTCCTTCCTCGTCACGAATTTGTTGAATGTATTAGAAGTGTACTCTGTTCCTCTCGTCGCTTCGTAGGACTTTGATTCGGACCGCTTTGGTTCTCCACCAAATTTTTGAATTTCTTAAATATATTGAAGACCTCCGATCTTTCTTTCATGAAGTACACCCACGCCATTCTTGTATAGTCATCAATGAAAAGGATGAAGTACTGTTCTTCTCAAATGTTGGTGTCCTCATTGGGCCAC
This sequence comes from Paraleonurus japonicus, assembly GCA_030762865.1. Classification (NCBI taxonomy): domain Eukaryota; kingdom Viridiplantae; phylum Streptophyta; class Magnoliopsida; order Lamiales; family Lamiaceae; genus Paraleonurus; species Paraleonurus japonicus. Next base: position 6,461,766 of record CM061054.1, on the reverse strand, counting down.
AAACATTTGTATGGACCCGACTCCAAAATTTGCTTGGCTCACCATGTTTGTCCTGAAGGAAATGGCTTGCGGTGTTGCTTTCCTTCCATGCATCTCTCGCAGACATCGTCATTTGCTTGGATAGCTGGAAGATCCTTCATCATATTCTTCGATGGAGAATCTTTAATCCGTGAAAGTTGAAATGCCCGAACCTCCGGTGCCATAGCGAGATTGATCTTCGTGGGCTTTTAGTGCTGCCTCGACATAATGCCAACGGATAGGAAAGTTTCTTTGTTGCTTTGCATTTTTACTACGGCAATTTACGAATGTTTATTTACGTCGTCATATATTGTGCATGAGTCTCCTTTAAATAGTAGAGAATATCCTCTCTCCATCATCCGACCCACGCTTAGAAGATTCGTGTCAAGCTTTGGAACCAGAGTACATCGTGGATGAGTCGTATACCTTTCTTGGTATTGGCGGCAATCGTGCCTTTTCCTTCGACGCCTACTAGATCTCCATTCCCGAGCTTCACTTGGGATTTTATTGTTCTGTCGATATTTTGGAATATTCTTTCGTCTCTCGTCATATGGTTATCGCAGCCGCTATCCAAGAACCAAGTATCGTTCTTTACTTCGGATGCGGTATGGCACGCATAGAATGTATTGTTTTTCTTTCCTCCTCCTCGGTGTAAGCGGCTTGATGTTTGTGTTTGGTGCGACAATCTTTCTCCGGATGACCAAATTTCCCACAACTTTTACATTGTCGTTTATCTCGATTCCAACAATCTTTTTCGGGATGGTTGGTCTTCTTACAAATTCCGCATGGTGGGTATTTGTCTTTTCTTTGATAATTATTACCACCTTGATTTTTGTTTTTAATATTGACTCCAAATTTTCTCTCACCATTTCTAGAATTCTGAGACCGTATATTCATTTTAGATTGAAATGCGCTTTCTACATATTTATCTTCACACATACTCAATCTTTTCTCATAAGCTTCAAGTGAGCCTATTAATTCCGTCACGCATAATTTGTCTATGTCTTTAGTCTCTTACGTCGTAGTGACGATTGGATCATATTTACCTCGGAAGAGTAATTAGTATCTTTTCTACTATTCTCTTCTCGGTAATATTTTCTCCATATGCTTTCATTTGATTAATTACTTCTCTTAGTCGAGTGTAGTAATCTTTTACGGTCTCGCATTCTTTCATCTTCAAATTCTCCAAATCTCTTCTTAGTGTTTGGAACTTGAGGTTGCGTACCTTATCACTTCCTTGATATTCCTCCTTCAAAGTATCCCAAGCTTCTTTTGACGATGTAGCTCCACTAATCCTTGGAAATAGAGACTCCGTCATCGCCATTTGCAGCACGTAGAGAGCCAAACTGTCCTTCTCCATATTTTTCTCCGAGCTTTTCTTTATCTATTGTAGACAAAGAAGATGTGTCTTCAGAATGGTGTATCCCTTCTCAACAATTTCCCATAGACCTTGGGACATAAAGTATATCTTCATTTTAATGCCCCAATAGTTGTAGTTTCTCCAGAGAAAGTTGGGATAGGAATTTGAGAGTTGTTCGATAGGGACATTTTTGTAAGCTTAGAAAACAAGAAATTATTGGGTATGATATTTGATAATAGTGCGGAAGCTAATTTATGCCCAGTTAAAATCTAACAAAGCTCGATACCACCGATGGTATTTGGAGTAGTTAATATTTATATTTGATGTAGATCGAATTCTAGTTTTAATGAAGAAGGAAAATAGGGAATTAATATTGGAGGAAATATTTTCTAGTTGATTGGGTAAAAGGAATAGGAGGAGGAGAATTAGTTATAAGAAGTTGAATTCTTATTTCTTGTTACAACATTACAAGGCATGGACCTCATATATATAGGTGTATGATGTTGATCTATAGTATTCTAGAGTATTCTAGGTACTTTACTTTCGACTTTCTCTAGAATAATCTATAATCTTACTTTCTTAACTACAACATTCTAGAATGTCCTTTTTATTTCTAGTTGCATTTAGTATATTCTAAAATAAGATCTATCTATAAATTTCTTATGCTAATCTGGATTATTCTAGAAATTTGCACCATCTTCTAATAAGTCAATGGTCAAAATTGGTTTTGCCCATCTCATTTTGGGTATTAAAGAGTTTGTCCCTATATATATATATATATATATATATATATATATATATATATATGACACAATCCAATCTAATTGAATTTATTATGTGCATGGATATATTCTAGACATATTCTTGTGGGGTTAATTGAACATTTGGTCTTGTAAAAAAATTTTAATTTCACAGTTGGTCCCTATATATGTTTATAAATAGTCCTTTTACATGCATATTTGGTCCTAACCGTTAACTAAGTTAGCAGTTCCGTTAAGTGTTGAAATTGTGGGACTAAAAGTGCAAATTTTAATGACGCATGTTATTTACGCGCTCAAAATCCATTAAATGTTGACGGAATATTAGTATAGGACCAAATATGCATAAAAAGGGACCATTTTGAAATCGAGAAAATTCTTACGGAACCAAATGTGCAATTATCCCTATTCTTGTGTGTGATAAAATATGTAGAGTAAATTCTATTTTTGTCGTATATATCTTTGTCATGTATATATAGTGTCTTCTTTTAACCCCACACATGTGCGCCAATAATGAAGTCGATGATCTTATATGCGATTTTGACACGGGATGATAATGTAGAAGACAAACGTTTTTCGTAGGGGAGAGAATTTGAAAATATTAGAATACAAATGATCTGAAATGTATCTCAAAAGTTGTTGGATAGACTATTTAAAGGGGCTTAAACAAATCCAAAATAAATACTTATAAAATAAGCCTAATAGATTCATATATTGGAATTTAGGCCCAGGATCACTTATTTCATCGTGCTCCGCACGTGAATTCAATTTGAATCGTCATTCCGCTTCTAGAAAGATATTATAATAGCAATTGTGAGTCCAGTGTCAAAAGGTATGCTCGTTCCACATCAGATTTGATGATGATGACAATATTTGAAATTAGAATTGGTATTATGTGAATAAGTTTCACATATACATCTATCGTGTTAATGATTAGCTTTGACAGAATGCTTAGTTTGGTCAATTAATTTAGGAAAACGCAACACTTATACAATTATCCTTTTAAGTATAAGATTATATGCTTAAATTGCAATAATTTTTGTTACTCGATGATTGATAATATAAATACACGTCACAATCTTTGAATCAGAACTCTCTCATATTCATATCAGTCTCATTTTCCTTATTTGTTTAATTATAGTATTTTAGTTGTTAGATAAATCAATCCCAAATCTCCAAATTGGTTACTCTTAGTTTGAAAATAAAATAAAATTAAATCATTGTTCCCAAATAATTCGACCTGCTCATTCTACTTCTATTTAAGAGTAGGTAATTGATTTTAGTGGTTCGACGAGACACCAATAACATTGTAGTAAATTTAATTGTATACTCATAGACTTATATTCTTAATTTTTTTATTGAAATCAACACCAATTAATATGTAATTTCATTATCAAATTCAAAATTGATTAGGTTGCGCATTCTCTATTTCAATCTGAGGCACCAGGTCCATATTTAATTTTCTAGTTTGTATTTTATGTTAGTGTTTTTACTCTAGATGGGCAGCATCCCTGTGAAGTTTTCTCCACTTGTACATTTTTGTAATTGGGCTTATGCCTAGTTTGTTTACTCGTATTTAGGGTTTCTAAGTTCCTTCATTTTGATTTGTTGGGCTAAGATGTGGCTCCACCTTTTCTTTTATCTCTTATAATATTGTACCAATTTATTGTTTATATCAATACAAGGTAAGTCAATACTTTAAAAACCATCGTTTTTATTTCTCTCGCAATCTTCTTCACCCCCTCATCATTCTCTCCCTTTGGCTAGCTTGCTATAACTAATCGCCTAAGCAAAATCAGTTGTAATTTTGATAGACAATAGAGATAGAATCTATATAAGTTCATCTAAAAAGTTACGCAAATTGCACAAATTTAGTATTCGTGCAACTAGATCCGACCCAACCCATCTTACAATCAACAAACCCTTTTTATATATAGATTTTTCCTTGCTTTTGCCACTTCTTTCCCCCTCTCTCTACTTCCTCTTTTTCTCTCTTCAACCTATTCCTTTCTCTCTTGTTTTGTGTTTCTCATGCAACATCGAGGATGCCATCACAATATTCCCGCCGCCACCACCATTAGATCTTCATCAGTGGTTTGAGTTGTGAAGTTATGGGCCATTGCAAAACCCTAGTTCTAACTCTCAATTGAGAATTTGAGCAATCACAACAAAAGTGACCACATGAGTCATGGTACACTGTCCATCTCTCTTTACGGAGTTGATTCACCGAATTATTTTCATTTAAAATGTTTGTTTCTCTTCAACTTAGATCCATAAGACTACATGTCAGTCAAGAGAAAAAACAAAAGCCTAATCAAAACAATAAACGTATGAAGATCTCTACTAAAGAAAGGAGAAAGAAAATCAGGCAACACATCCCATCAACTGAACTCATTCGTCCCAACTCTGATAAATATGTGATATCACCGGCGCATTTCCTTCATCTTCTCTTTGACACACTGTCATCTCGAAAGGCTGCCAAGGCAACAAAGGGGCATCAATATTCTCTTTATCACCCCACACAAAAGACACTGCCATTATGCTTAACAACTGGAGCTATAGTCTACTTGCCTTTGATACCACATAAATTTTATTCACAGAAAATTAGCAAAATTAGGACACTATCTTTTAAGTTATACAAATTTAAGTCAAATTTTACCAAATGTGAATCTCACATGTATGCGTAAAATAAAGCCCAATTCTTTTTATTTTTTTGGGTAAGAAATTAAGCCCAATTCTTATGTGTCCTTCCTTTCAGCGCCAAATAAGTTAATTAATAATAAAATTAATTCAAAATTTAAAATAAATTTAAATTAATTATAAAATAATATTTAAAAATAAGGCTTAATTGCATATTAAATCACCACCTTTTGAAATTGCATTTTAATCTAAACTTTTAAATCTTGGCAAATAAAACTCCAATTTAATAAATTTTTGCAATTATAACTTACGGGCGGATTTGTCTCTGCCCGTTGCTTACGTGGCGTCCACGTGGCGGTGAAAGAAACGACGTCATTTTATTTAAAGAATATTTAATTGCAAATAAAATCACTACTTTTTCGCAAATTGCAATCTAATCTAAATTTTTTTAATCTTGTTAAACAAAACTCCAATTTAATATTTTTTTGCAATTCGAGCTTACGGACAGATTAATTTCTCCTTGTTCTTTGATGTGTTGTTGAAATTTGAGGATTTTTATTATCATTACTTAGTGTTGTCTGTATTTTAAATTTTATTTTTATTGTTTATTTAAATCAAATTTGGAAAACCAAATCAAAATTAAATCTCAAATCATAACTCCGTGAAATAATTTCGCGTCGAAATTTGAGATTAGATCGACATTGTCGCTTTTAGTAGGTACCAAACATATCGTGATTTTGTCAAGTTCCCAATGAATTGAAATACTCGGTTAACATGTCACGCAGATAAAAATGTCTTGTCATTCATTTTCGTCGGGTTATGTGCGCGCGTGACCGACACGTGAGCGAAATGATATCGTTTAATTTGTTATTTTTTAATTTATGAAAATATTTTAATTTAAATTGAATAAAATTAGTTTAATTTTTAAGTTTTAGTTTTGATTTATTTTTACACGCTTTATTTTACAATGTATAGTAAAAATATAATAAAAAATTAAAATTACAATCGGCTTCCATTTAATCAAAGAAAATAAAACCCTCAAATTTCAACGATACATTAGATATGGGGAGAAACTAATATGCCTGTAAGATCGAAATGCAAAAAAATATTAGTTAAAGTTTTGTTTAAAAAAGATTCAAAAGTTTAGATTAGATTGCAATTTGTTAAAAGGTGGTGATTTAATTTGCAATTAAACATTGTAAAATGAAACGACATCGTTTTCTCGCAGCCACGTGGACACCACGTAAGCGACGGGCGAGACAAATGCCCGTAAGCTATAATTGCAAAAATTATTAAATTGGAGTTTTGTTTGCTAAGATTCAAAAGTTTAGATTAAAATGCAATTTCGGAAAAGGTGGTGATTTAATATGCAATTAAGCCTAAAAATAATTATTTGTAAAATTGAATATTTAAAGTTTTAAAAATGTGTGAAATAATTCTTTAATAATTAAATTAATTTGTAAAATAAAATTAAAAATCCTAACCCCACATAAACCCAAAATAATTCTTCAATGGTGAGAAATAAAACCCCTCATAATTCATAAATAAATTCTTTAACTTATTTGTAATTTTTGGAATTTTTTAAAATCTATTTGAACATGAACCTATTTGCCACCTAAACTCCAAATCTTTGATTTGTCAAATAATGCATTTTTGGGAGAATTCACTCGTGTCTTAAAAATCTTACTGCGATGACTGTAAAAGAAAATTTGAGTAAATATGCATGCGGTGTGTTTTAACTTTTAATGACAATGTCACATTGTCAAATAATGATTTTTTGAGAGAAGTCCCTCGTATCTTAATAATCTTACCATGATGAGTGTAAAAGAATTTTAAGTAAATATGCATGTGGTGTGCTTTAATGATATTATGATAATGTCACATCAATATCTCATTCGTATTGTTTCTATTTGTGGAAAAATACCACTATGATTGATTCAAAATTAATTAAAACCATGGACCTCGTCAACTCCCCAATTGACTTCCTAGAAATTACCCACTAAATTAATCAATCACCTTTTTTATTTAGTTCTCGTCAACCATTGACCTCGTCAATTCCCAAACTCCAATTAACTCGATTCTTTTTTTGTTACGATCATCTTTTCGATGTCTTTCATGTGGTTTCAATCCTTCAATTGACTTCAATATGTATTGGGTTGGTGTTTCTCAATTTACCTAAAAAAATAGTAAAACACTATCTTTCTTCACATCAAGTGCAATTAATCAATTTAGTATCAATAAAAGCATGAAATCCTATCAAATTACGCAAATGAATTTTAAACAATTATCATACGAAATCATACTGATATTTAAATTAAGATAAATTATTAAAAGAGAGGGTATATTTTAAGAATTTTTTTCTTCAATTTCTCTTCTTGTTCTTAACATTTTGGTTCAACAACTGACGGTAGGAGAAAGAAACATGATGTGACAAAATGATTCATTCCAATTTTTTCTTTCAGACTACTTGTAGTTAACAATTTCTAGCCACAAACAAACATTTCTATTATAGGTTTGTAATTATACTCGTTTATCCTCTCGTTCACATGGAGGTCACTTTCTTTCTTCTGCCGTGAAGAACACACGTGCCTACCATTTTTTTTTCTTCTTTTTCTTTCGCTTTCCTTTCTCACTGTGTGTGCCATTTTTCTTGAAATATATATACTTGCATATTTCCATAAAATTATTAAATACAAGATTGTTTCATACAAGACTCTCTCAAACTATTAAACCTTAAAACATTATATATTGAACTTTGAAATTAAATTTAGAAATCAATTACTATGTAACATCAAAAGCTAAGTAAAATTTTCATTTCAAGTATACTTTTTCTTAAAAGAAGTCATCCACGTACTATTTGGTGGCACAATAATTGATTCATGGTGATATAAGAATCAATACGTCAGAGCGTTCCTAGAAATTAAGCCAGGTTGACGAAGCTTACACATACAAACACGAAAACCTGAGTGTATATATATCACATGCCCAGGCCACTTGCCAATATTAAACTACCACTAATATAAACAATTAATTCGAAGATGGCAAAGCCTATTCTTGTGGTTTTGTTTCTTCTTATCTTGTCCTTGTCCAATTCTATTTTGAAACTAAGCTATAGTATTATTGTATGTCCTGAAATCGAAAAAGAAGCTCTTCTGAGCTTCAAAGAATCTGTGAAAGATCCCTTCAATAAACTCTCTTCCTGGAATACGAGCAACTGCTGTAACTGGAAAGGTGTCGTTTGCAGCAACTTAACCGGAACGTTCATCAGCTCCATCTTCAGCGTGCATTTTTACAAGGCAAAATCAATCCTTCTATGCTCAAACTCAAACATCTCAAATATCTCGACTTGAGTGGAAATTGGTTTTATGAAAGAATCCCTTCCTTCATCGGTTCGTTCACTGGCCTGGAGTATCTGAATCTATCTCGTAATAGATTTTATGGAATGATTCCTGCTACCATTGGGAATCTTTCAAGGTTACACACTTTGAGTTTGGAGTATAATGATGAAGGATTCAAATATGTTAATTGGAGGGAAGTGGTTCTTGAGGATTTTCTGCATGCTGATAGCGTTGAATGGTTGAAGGGGCTTTCTCAATTGGAGCACCTCAACATGAACTCCGTCAACCTCAGCAAAGCAGGTCATTGGATGCAGGTAATCAACGCACTCCCTTCTCTGGTCGAGTTACGTTTAAGTGATTGCGGTCTTAATTTCAATTTTGATCCCCCAAGTCATGTTAATATTACCTCTCTGGCCATCCTTGATCTCTCTCAAAACAAATTTGAGTCTCTTTCCATCCTAAAATGGATTTTTAGACTAAGCAATCTTGTTTTTCTTGATCTAAGTTGGAACAATTTTGGAGGTCCGATTCCAACTATTAGCAACATCACCAAACTCCAGTACATAGATCTCTCTCGGAATGACCTCAATTCCCCTATTCCAAATTGGCTCTACTCCTGCAAGGACCTTGAGTTTGTTTCTATGAGAGGAAACTCTCTTCAAACAATCTCCAATGCCATAGGAAATCTAACATCTCTTGCCACCCTTGATTTATCTGATAATCAGTTTTCTGGAGAAATACCAAGGGAGATACTTAACTTGTGCAAATTGCAAAAATTGTCCTTGTCTTATAATATGTTGCAAGAAGACATATCAGATATGTTTGGACATATGTCTGATTGCTTCTTAAAATCCTTGACATCTTTAATACTGTCCAAGAATCAACTTTCCGGTGAAATTCCAGTTAGTATTGGAAAGTTGTCACAACTAGTAACTTTATCGTTATGTAATAACAGACTAACGGGAAATCTTCTGATGAGTGTTGGGCAACTTTCTAACTTGAAAGTTCTTGATTTTGAAAATAACAAGATGAGAGGGGTTGTGACTGAGTCTCACTTTGCCAATCTTACAAAATTGCGTTTGTTAATTGCCTCTGGAAACCACTTAACTTTGAAATTAAGCTTGAATTGGAATCCATTATTCAAGGTTAGCGTTCTTAGATTAGGCTCATGGAACTTGGGAGCAGGTTCAGACATTCCCCCTTGGATTGAGACACTGAAGAGTACCTTGAGAGAACTTGATTTATCCAACACTGGTATCTCAGGTAATGTTCCTACATGGTTTTGGAAGATTCCAATCCTAAATCTCTCTAACAACCATCTCTCTGGTAACATTCCTGATTTAATTGGATCTGATAATAGGGCCATATACTTGAACTCCAACCAATTTAGCGGTCATTTGCCAAGAATAGAAGGTAGTGAGTTGGATATTATAAATTTCTCAAACAACTTACTTTCGGGAGGTATATCTCACTTCCTATGTCCAAACAAAGGTTACAAATTGCGGAGTCTTAATCTACAAGGAAACCAACTGACTGGAAAAATTCCCAACTGTTGGATGAACTGGCCTCGTTTGATGGTGGTGAATTTAGGCGATAACAATTTCTCTGGTAGTATCCCAAATTCCATAGGAGCACTAAAATTCTTGTTCTCTTTAAATCTACGTGACAATAAGCTCTCTGGCCAAATACCTGTCTCATTCACCAACTGCACTGATTTGGTGACGATGGACCTTTCTGGAAACGACCTTGTCGGAAACATACCAACAGGGATAGGTACAAACCTCCCCAACTTGAGGCTTCTCATTCTGAGATCCAACAAATTGGGAGGTACGATTCCTTGGAGTATCTGCCACCTAAAATCACTCCAAATCTTTGATCTCTCAAACAATGCATTTTCTGGGAGAATTCCCTCATGTCTTAACAATCTTACTGGCATGATGGTAAAAAGAAATTTGAGTGACTCTATTGGCATATACTTTTACACTAATGATTTTAACGAAGTAAACTTCTTAGAGGGTACATCAGTCGTCACAAAAGGAAAAGAGACTCATTACGATACCATCTTGTCGTTGGTCAATAATATTGACCTTTCGCGCAATAATTTATCTGGAGGTATTCCGGAGGAGTTGACAAGTCTAGTGGAACTGAAATCGTTGAACTTGTCAGGGAACCACTTGACAGGATCAATCCCAGAGAGCATTGGAGAGCTAAAGCAATTAGAGTCTCTTGATCTCTCAAGAAACACTTTATCCGGAGAAATGCCAGATAGCTTCAGCGCTATGTCTCTTTTGAGTTATCTGAACCTGTCTTGCAATAACTTGAGAGGGAGAATACCAGAAAGTACACAGCTTAGGGGAATGGATGCTTCCAGCTTCGGTGGAAACGATCTTTGCGGGCCTCCATTAACAACAAAATGTCCTGGCAATGATGATGATGGTGGTGGTGGTGATGATGATGCAGAAAACGAGGATGATGATGATGATGAATCTGAGAATGAATGGCTTTATGTGTTGTTGTCATTAGGATATGCTCTTGGATTGTCAGCTTTCTGCACCACATTGGTCTTTAAAAAGCCGAGAAGGGCTTATTTTGGATTATTAGAATGCATGTGGGACAAAATCGTGCATTATCACATTACGTGCACAAAGCTCATGAGGCGGAGATCACAAACTTCCTGAACGACTGGCTGTGCTTATTTATTTCCATCTCTTTTGACGTTTGATGTAGTTTAATTTTGATTTTATTTTGTTTTGTTTGTACTAGTGTGTTTTAATAAGTAAGTGTAATAAAAATGTTAAATTTGCATGGGTTGATCCCACTTTTATTTTAATTGGCATGATTAATTTTGGAGATTATGTAATATCGATTATAGTGATGAGTAGCTAGCGATGGAAAGAACTAGGCCACTAGGTAAATGTTTAAGCCAAATTAATTACGGGCGTCTTTTATGTACGTATATAGGAAGGTCTCTTAATAGTATGAGTTTATATATATTCATTACCCAGTGATCTTTTAACTTTTTGTTTTTTTGCTCAGTACATAAACACTTTATTAAATAAAAAAGAGAACAAAGTACCACCTCACAGGGCATAAGGCATACCCCCACTCGATAGTAATAAGTTCAGTACAAGCAAGTCAAAACAAGAAATACACCACCAATAAAGCAATCAAACACCCAGACAACTCTTAGACCTATCTAACCATACATCTAATTGTAGATTACACATTAGCGGATCCTTATATGCTAACCAACTCCAAAGTCTCGACTTGATCTCGTCAACCACATCATCCATCTTCACCTCTACACTCTCAAACAACTTTTATTTCTCCATTTCCAAATGCACCACACAATACACTCCCAAAAACAAACCCCGTACAACCTACCCTTTATAAGTATCCATTAAAACATGAAATCTGTTTTTAATTTTTATAATATTTTTAACAATCACTGAAACGTACAGTGTTGGCAAAAGAAATGGAATATCTTGCTTCCTCTCTACGTGTTAATAAGAGTTGAAAATAATCATGGTTTGTACGATGCAAACAACAAATAAATATAAACTATAATTGTTTAGTACAATTGAACGGTACAAGTATCATACGAGCTCCTCTGTCTCATAAAAGCTTTCACACTTTCCTTTTTCGTATTATAAGTTTCACACCCTTAAAATTAAAAATTCTTTATAAACTTCATTCTCACAATTTTCACTAATTTACACAAATGACATTACATTTTACTCTCACATACACATAATTCAATAATTTTTTTTTACTTTATACATCAAAGTTTACAAAATTACCCCTTAAAACCTCAATTATTATTTTTTTAAAAAATGTGTGTCTTCCTACATATAAAAGTTTTTCCGGACCGGAGAAGTAATTGGATATGAAAAAACCACAGCTACGAGCCCAATGGACTTGCAAGTCTCTGTGGGAAATTATCTGAGCCCAATATAATCCAGGCCCACTAATTATCTCAATTAAATATTCTGTAATTTAAAGTTTTATGTTTTTGGCTTTGCAAAGACAAACCGCATGATCATCGTGTTCGTTTGCATGTTTGGAGTTCTTCAGAAGGCTAACAGACTATTTCACACGGTTTCATTTTACTCTGGCCTCATCGATCAGTTTTTCTCATTAACAAGCCCCTCCAATTATTTGAAATTAATTCATGCCCAGTTGCTAAAAAGCGGTATAAATTCTAATACATATCTGGGTAATCGCTGTATCGATCTTTATCTGAAGTCGGGGTCTGCAAATGACGCTTTGAAGGCATTTTATGAGATTCCCAGTAAGAATATTGTTTCTTGGAATTTATATCTGAAGGTGGTGATCAAATGTTTTGACATGGAGACAGCAGGTGAAGTGTTCGACGAAATGCCTGAAAGAGATGCTGTGAGTTGGAATACAATTATTTCTGGGTATATTTCAAGTGGATTTCTGGATAGTGCATGGGAAATCTTTTTAGATATGAGAGATTGTGGTGTTAGGCCGAGTGGGTATACATTTTCAATGTTGTTATGTTGTGTAAACTGTGGAAATCATGCTAAGGAAATGCACGGTTGCATTGTGAGAAATGGTGGATATTTTTCCAATTTGGTGGTTGGAAATTCCCTGATTGATGTTTATGGAAAGCTTGGCCTTGTTGATTACTCTCTTGCTGTGTTTTTAGTATGAAGAAAGTGGATGTAATTTCTTGGAATTCTATTATTTTTGCTTGCTGTAATTCTGGTTATGAACAACTGGCTTTACAGAAATTCTGTTCGATGAGAAGTAGCGGTTTCAAATTAGATGAGTACACAGTGTCTTCAGTGCTCAGTGCTTGTTCTAACTTGCGGAACTTGGGAAAAGGTATGCAGATTTTTTTGCCTTTCTATGAAGATGGGGTTTCTTTGGAACACAATTGTTTCTAGTGCAGCTATTAATCTATTCTCCAAGTGCAATAGAGTGGAAAGTGCAATATGTCATTTTGAGGAATCATATGTATTTGATTCAGCTATCTGCAATGCAATGATTGCATGCTATGCAAACCACAATTTTTGGGAGAAGGCTTTGGAACTATTTGTTCTTTCTTTGAGAAAAAATATCAGACCAACAGAATTTACTCTTAGCTCTCTTCTTCACGCTGCTGTTGACTTTGTTCCGGTGGAGCAAGGTAGTCAACTTCATTCTTTGGTGATCAAAACAGGATTTGAATTGGATGTAGTTGTAGCCAGTTCGGTTGTACAAATGTATAGTAAATATGGGCTCGTTGATTTCGCATTGAAGGTCTTTGTAAATATGGATTATAAGGATTTGATTGTGTGGAATACCATGATACTAGCATTGACTGAAAATGGGAAACTAGTCGAAGCCATTGGCCTCTTCAAGGAACTACTTCAAAGTTGTCTAAATCCTGACCGGATAACATTTTCTGGTGTTCTTTTAGCTTGCAGCTATGGCAAATTACTTGAGGAAGGGATGACCATCTTTTCTTCCATGCAGAAGCATCATAGAGTAGACCCTGTAAACGAGCATTATACATCTATTATGGACATGCTTATTCGAGCTGGCAGGATTGATGAAGCAATTGACTTATTGCATTCATTGAAATTAGAGCCTCATGCTCTTATATGGAAATCACTACTTCATGCATGTGGGGATTATGAGAATCTTGAAATAATTGAAAGCGCTTGCGGAGAGATTGATGGAGTTGGAACCATATTCATCCCTTCATTACTTTAATTTTTTGGCCAAGACTTATGGACAGAGAGGTAGATGGGAAAGCCTTGTTCGAGTGAGGAGAAAGATGGAAAAAGTAGCAAAAAGGGAAGTGGTTGACTGCAGCTGGATTGGTATAAAAGGCCAAGTATTTTATTTTGAAACAAACCAAATGATTCATTACGGTGAGAAGAAACTGCACTCCATTCTGGGATTATTAATGCAAAGCAGGTGTGATGATTGTGATGTTGAATTCAACTGATCAGGCATAAGAGTTTGGACGAACACTATGCTATTTTGGTATGGCTATTCTTTTTTGGTATCTTCTCTAAAGATGGTTTAGTTCTATCTCCGTATACTGATGTTGCACTGTAAAGTACAAGTTTTACTTATGATAAGAAGTGTTTCAACAGGCTTATCGGGTTTTGGTTCATAGTCAAATATTTTTAAGCCATAGCTATCTGTACTTTGCTATTAGCATAGGCATTTTTCATTGGTGTATAACAAAGATAGATAAGCATGCATAGATGAAGAGAGTACCAAGTATTCCAACAAGATAATTACTTATCTATTATTTATTGATCTAATTTAGCTTGTATGCTCTTTGTTGGACCTAGTCCTCCTACTATAGGATAGCAATGACAACTATTAGTAGAACTAAGTTATGCTGGAATTTGGTCCTACCTTGTAATCAACGTTCATTTGTAATTTTATAAAAATCTCTTTTCTTTGAATCTTCTATTTATGTTTTATATGTTTATCTGTAATATGACCGGCCAAATAAGCATCCTGAAATAAAGAATCTGAACTATGCAAAACAAATTAATATAGTGTAATCTATGTGTCTTTCTTGAATTTTGAGAAAAAATGACGTGAAACCCACATACCTGAATCAGAAAAGAAAAGCAGATAAGACATAATAAATCCAAGATGACAGATAACAAACAAGAAGAACTGAATATTTTACCTGAAAATGTACAAGTTTTAATGCTTACAAGCAACAAGAAAGACACCCTTTTTTTGTCTTTGAAGAAACCTAAGAACTATTCAGTTAGCCTGATTCAGAAAACATCCAAAAATTTATGGGTTCTTTGGAATCATCTTCTGCTTAGGTATCATCTATATTGTCTCTCTTGCACAGCTTGTAATATATTCTGCTGCCGACACATTTCGATGTAACGCAAATATAAATCCCAGATACTCTCATTGCTGAGCAGAAATTATGGCAACAACTGAGCCATAGGAAGGCAAGATCAATGATCAGGAATTCTTGGAACAGAAATTGAAAAGAAAAGTTCTTTCATTTTCAAGAATTCTTGAAAAGAATTTGGCACTATGCTCATTCAGCATGTGATTTTGATTTGATTTCATTTATGATGTTCAAGAAAACTCATTAAGTTTCTTGATTTCAATAAATATGGCGTTCATTCAGCGGAGCAACAGTAGTAGGAGGAGGACTACTCCTCTCATACAAGGGGGCGTTGTGATTGCTTATGATGCGATGAGAAATCACAATTTTGAGGAGTTTAATGATATTATTTCTGATGTTCTGAGAAATGACATGGTTAAGGAATCGAGCACGATTATGTTGCTTGGAGTGTTGGACAGAGTACTCCATCCCAGTAAGTTTTTATGTCGTTTCCTTGATGCACTTTACATAAATAGTATGTTCTTCTTAATGCTTATGTTATTTAACTATTAATTTGCAGTGGGCTTCCAAATTCAAATTGGCCCTAAGTCTTTTATCGGAGCACATGTCCGTGCAATCAAGGAAGAAGTCTCGAGAAAGCTCGACACTTGTGTGAAGATGCTCAAACGTAGCGCCATAGAATGTGAAGGCAAGGAGGTAATATATGCTCTTATGTTGGCATTATTCAAAATAGATTATCCTTTCTCAAGGTAATTAATAATATGCTCTTCTAGTAATGTGTGTATTAAACAAACTTTTCATGGAATTAAATCCTTACTCTAATGGTACTTATATGATAACTATATATGTTGTGCAATTACAGAAACATTTATCATGATATGTGTACATTTTTACCTTATTACAACAAAAATCTTCTTCACAGGTTGATATCAAAGTCAAGATTGCTGTTGGAGTTCCAATGAAGAACGTTCTTGTGGAAGAAATTATAGCCATGCAGGCAACATGGGCTATACTTGATAGGTATCATTGAACATAATATGATCTTATTGAGTATAATTACTTGAAAGCATGATTTCACTGAGAGAACTTATCATAACAGGCAGTCGAGGAAGGAACTGAGCTTTTACATTAAACACATACCTTGCAAGATTGCACATGTCTGTGATAACTTATCGTTGGAGGTTTTGAGACCTAATTACATAGATTTGAGTATCGATACTATGAAGTATAAGTTACTTTACTCATTATCCAAGCCCGTTCCACTGCCACCCTCTCAGATCGATGAGAGTGATGCAGACTCTGTTGCTTCTCTACGTGTTAGTCCCTGAGAAGCTCTGCTATTCCTAGTAACACCACAGTTTTATCATCCACATCACCTTACAACGAGCACATTGCTCTTTTGCATGATGAATCTGGATCAAATCCTCCTCAGAAAGTATCAGGTTAGAAAGATAGTATTGTTTGTAGGCAAAAACTTCTACGCACCAGTTGCACCGAGCAATTGGTGCAATTTTGACCAAAGTTTTGACTCAAAATATGTACTGAGAAGTATTAATTCATATGAAGAAATGTATCAGTTCATACAAAAGAAAATAGTACTCCCTCCGTCCCATAACTATCTTCACACTTTCTATTTCGGTCCGTCCCACAACTATCTTCACACCCCAAATTTGGAAATAACACTCAATATCAATACCCTCACAATATCAATTTTATTTCAAAAATGTCACTCTTACTTTATTCTACTTTATTCTCTCTCCTACACTTTATCTCATACAATCACCCAAAATACCCTTACACTTTATTCTCTCTCCTACACTAATTTAAATTTTCTTAATAAGCGTGCTTCTTCACATATGAAGATAGTAGCAGGACGGAGGGAGTATTAGTTTGTAGGCTGAACAACATCAGCACTTTTTCAATATACAACTTAAATTTTTCATCACATGAGATGATACATTTTCATGTGAACTAGTACTTTTCGACCACATTTTTCTATGATTCGTGAAAAGTTAATAGAAAATCAATTTGGTGGAAACTTTTTAGTCAGAATTGGGTCAAAATTGAACCGGTTGCACAGTGAAACTGGTGCACTGAAGTGTTACTCTTGTTTGTAAATACATCTAAACTTATAATTCCTTAATAATATCCTATTTCCTTTGATTCAAGTTTCGAGTTTGAACTTCTGTAACTCCAACAAATAATATGAACAGGCGATCAAGATGAATTGGGAAATAAATGTGATGGCTCTCCTCAAGTGATGCAAAAGAAAGAGATCAACAGAATAATTCTGAAGTGGCTGTTCTTGCGACAGCTGATACGACGAAAGCCAGGGTGGATGCTGTGGGATCCGGTTATTCAGAGATTCAGATGGAGCCAGGTGAATATTCATCTGATACTTCACCAGAAGAAGGTGGGTTGTAGACCTGTAAAAGAACCTGATTTCTATTCTTACATGTTTGTAACTGTTGTGCTTGATTTGTGCAGGTATTGATGCTAAAGTGGAAAACAAGCATGATGATGATTCTCCAAAACCGCAAAACCGCAGATATATTTTGATACTATAGATCTTGGGAGTGCTAATAAGATAAATGTGGACCTGAATTCATTGGGATGTAGTTATTCGAGTATACATAGTGCAACGGGTAATTTTTCGTGCGATAATTTTCTCGGTGAAGGTGGATTTGGAGTCGTGTACAAAGGTAAGCTGGACGATGGGCAGCTTGTAGCTGTGAAGCTGCAAACGGAGACAAATGCACAAAATTTCATGGAATTTCATTCCGAAGTTCAGTCTCTCAGCTTTGCTCGTCACACGAATATTGTAACTTTACTAGGTTATTGTTGCAAGGATAATCTTAGGATCTTGGTTTATGAGTATATGAGCAACAGATCATTAGAATCTTATCTTTTTGGTAAGCAAATTTAGTAGCTATTTAATGCAATTGATCATTTTCACTTATTTTAATCTTTTTTTTTATCATGTGATGTTTTGTGTGACAGATGATACAGTACAAGTTCTTGATTGGAACCAGAGACACGACATTGCGATTGGAACTGCGACAGGGTTAAGGTTTTTACACGAAGAGAGTCGGGGACGCCCCCATTATTCATCGGGATGTTAGACCTAGCAAGATATTTCTAACTCATGACTTTGTTCCCTTGGTATATTCTCAAAACCTCTACCTTGATCCAATGCCTTTCATTTCTTAAAACGTTTGATTGTGTGATCAAATATACGTTTACAGCTGGGAGATTGTGGCCTTGCAAAGTGGAAGACGTGCAAATTTGATAAACAGAGAAAAGTTTCTGGAAATCTTGCGTGAGTATTGCTTTTTATACCCTAAATTGATAAACTATCAATGCACTTAAATTTCCATCTGATGGTATGAATCTGAAATCTTTCATCTTTCATCTTCTGCAGGTATCTTGCACCAGAGTGTGCAGAAAAAGGGTTTTCTTCTGTGAAAACCGACGTCTATGCATTTGGCATTCTTCTGATACAGCTGATATCAGGACGCAGGGCAGTGGATACAACAAGAGACGATCATCAACAGCCCATCAGGCAATGGGTATGTTTCGTAACATCATATATACATAAAGAGTTGGTCATATGTAAAATAATTTTACCGTATAATTGGTTAGCAAGTATCACTTTGTAATAAAACAACTAATACTATCAAATTAAATTTTTTTAATAAAACTACTACTGTTTTAAAAGACACAAAATGCAAACGTGGTTATGGTTGGTTTTCTTTATCTTATACGTTATTTTCGACCTACTTCAGGCTTTGCCGTTGATTGAGGCACATGCTTTACATGATCTAGTCGATCCTCGTATAGGTGACACATACTGCACGTATGACCTATACAACATGGCTAAAGCAGCTTATTTCTGTGTTCAAACTAAGCCTACATTGCGCCCAACAATGGCAGAGGTAAATCATTGATATGCCTATTTTTAAGGCATTTTCTTCACAAGAAACTGAAAAAATGTCCTAAGATAACATGAAACCATAAAAGCATGCAACATTTAAAGATCTTGTGTTAATTTCGAATTAATGTTCGTCGTCTCTTCTTCTTTCGCTCTCTCTAGGTGTTGCGTCTCCTCGAGGGGACAAACAGCCATCTTCGCCACGTAAATCGCAACCTATACCCCATTATAACAACAGAGGCCAATCTTAGTTGAGGTGCAACTGGATATCTGTACAATGTTTTAACTCGTGTTTCATTGTATTAGTAGCGATGTTCTTATTGTACACAGGATGTATTCTGATACAATGATATGAAATAAAGAATGCATTATATTGTTTGTTGATGAATTAATCACAACTTAATTATTATATGCATTCTTTTCATTTTTAGGCTCTCTTGATTTGCCACCATTCTCATGAGACGATTCCACTAAACGTCGCAAGGAAGCAATTATAAGATCTTAGAAAATGGGCTCAGGTGAAATAAATGGTTTTGAGGTGGGTTTAGTTAGTTGATTAAAATGTTTTAAAACAACTATCTACACATTATTTTATATTTATATATATATATACACACACATTTATTGAATATTTCCGACACAAGCTACTTATTAAAATATAATATATCAAGAGGGATTGTTTGTAGTCCGACTTTTAAATTTTAAAGTACATTGTTTTTTATCAACAATTAAATTGATAAAGAAGGCATGCCCAGTTAGCAACTATCTTGGCGTAACTGATCATCTATTATAAAATAAAATTAACACCTGGTTGATCTAATGATGTAGATTTAGAATTTATGAGTGTATTTTTTTAAAAAAATTCTCGTTCAAAATTCACAATCAATTTTTGAGATGAATCAATTTATATAGAATCTAATTTTGGCTTCAATTGAGCCTCGCTAATGAATATCGTGATTGTTTCCCGAATTAGTCACAAATAAAAATTTATCATCACATAAAATTGTTGTTAATTACTAGTTGCTTAATTTTCTTTTTCTCGTAAGAATTTTTATACTTACCTACTAACGTAATTATTTTCATGCAGAGAACTTGAGAATCATTTATTTTCAAAATTTATGGCAAGAAAATTTTGAAAATAAATTAATGATTCCTTGCAAACACACCTAAATCCATTTTGTAGATAGAGAAATAGATAATTAATCATTCATTTGAATATTCGCACAGAAAAATGATAAATTAATGAATTATTATTCAATGGGATTTAATTTAATTGTGATTAATAATCGAAAAAGTAAAATTAATATCTCATGCGGATCGGGATAGGCTTTCTTGTATCAATCAATCACTTTTTTGGGTTGGAAAATGTACGAGGACAGAAATTTAAGCAAATTCAGAAGCATTTTGTACAAAGCGTAGAGACATTTGTGTTGGTTCAAAAGTAGAATCTTACACCCTCTAAGTTTTATTTGGAATTGACTTGCTACAAAAAAATACTCATATAATTAATATTCAACATGCTTTAAAAATATATTTAAAAAGAAATATATAACATATATACAATTTTAAAAATTTAATTTTATTTAATTCAAATTAATTAAATTAAATAAATGTTTGAAGTATTTACTCTAAAATTATTATTTTTTTTTCAACCCGCGTAATACGCGGATTGTGCTCTAGTTACTGCTATTAAGGAGAATATAATTGAAATTTAAAAAAGAAATGGTAAAAATGCCAAATTTGAGTAAGCCAAATAACCAACATGATAAAAGGCAATGCACTCGGTCTAAATGATATGCATAATCCCAGATATTGCAATCCTACACCCACCCACTCTAATCATACCAATTCTATAATATATATTTTTTTATCGGTAAAGTATCATTTTTTTATTCCAACAAAAATAGTATTTTAGATGGGTGCATAATTGTAAAAGTTTAAGTATCATTTTTTTATTCCAATAAAAATAGTATTTCGAGATGGGTGCATAATTGTAAAAGTTTAACTATATTGTGAATATATTAATTCTTAATACAAATACTTGAAAATATTAATTTAGATTCAGGTTAAACTATGTTATATTTATTAACATAAAATTTATATGATTTAGTAAATCATATCACGTATAGAAAGTTAAATGTCACATGTTTCATTATCCTTTTAAATTGAATACACCAATACAAATTTGTTCTTATATTCATATGATAGCATTCCTTACATATGATGTTATCAACCGTATTTGTTGCTTTCTTTTTGTTTTTTTATTTTTATTTTTTATCCTTAAATTATTCAAACCAAATAATCACACAATCTTGACAATCCTACACTTTTTAACTTCTTTTTCTTTCATGTTCTTCACTTCTTCTAATTCTTTTATTTTTTTAAATTCATGAGAAAATTCGATAAACGATCCTACAAATGAATCGTATCCTTTTAGTAAGGTACTTTTAATTTTTGATCTAGCTTATTCATAAATTTAAGTACTTGATCACTTTAATAATATATTATTTCTTTACAATTGTAATCTTTATGTTCTTGAATTTATTTCTATTTTTATGTTATTATTAATAGTTACTAATTGTTTTTTTTTTTTTGCACCGGGACCCTCGAATCATATGACCAGCTCTGATACATGCTCATTATTCATGATATGATGTCACATAAACAATCAATCAAACAATAATAGATTGATTCCCCTGCTTGGTGAGTATATAAATTGAAGTTTATCGGTGGATATACAATCATTTTTATCAAATTGTTAGTATATATTGATATGATATATGAAAGCAGAAAATTTAAATACGGCAAGAAATAAAAACGAGATGACAGCTTTGAACATAACTTTCAAAAAGTTCCAAATTCCAATTTCTTGCCCAGAAACGAAACCGAGCCCATAAAGCAGTTCGAATGTAATTGTTTTTTTAAATCTTTTCCATTTATTTAATAATTATGTAGTAATCACCTTTTTGTAAGAAATGATTTCTTAGTCCAAGCGATAAGACATGCAAATTTGTTGTATACCCCAAGTTGCATATCCACAGACAACATGCATACTTGTTAACTTGTTATGCTTATCCTTATCAATTAATTGTAAAAAAAAAAAAGTGAGTCATAATATATAATGCGGTTTGTGCGCTCATTCTTATACACATCATGCAACTGGTATTTTTTTTTTTGTAATATTATTTCACTCGTCAAACAATATTACTATATTTACAAATTATTATTATAAAATATTATTTTTATAATTTGACATGTTTATATATTTATATATATATATATATAAATATATATATATAATATTGTGATATGATATTACTTTTAAAATGTAATGATATTATTTGATAAGTGATGTAATGTTATAAATTGAAAGAGATTTAAATTATTCAAATTTGCGATAGTATCAACAGAAGAGAGTATTTTATACACTACACCGTATATCATGAGTTTAATTTTTTTTTCTTTGTATTTTTGCAAAATTGTGTACTGCGTCTGGGTGGCTATTTGAAACCCCAAATTTATTTGGTCATGAAATGATTTAGAAGAAAGTAACATTATATGTGATTATATATGATGCTTGACAATATTTAACTCGAATTAAACTCAAGCAAACTTTTATGTTTGATTGAACTCAAGCAAACTTTTATGTTTGATTGAATTAAAATTTGTTCAAATTAATTTCAATCAAGTGATAACAAAAGACATAAAACTCCATCAAATTTGAAATTAGTACTCCAACGTATAGATTGGATTACGTATATCCTAAACAAAAAGACAAAAATTTGTATGAAAATAGTTCATGATATAAACTGTTTTGAAAATTTTAAAATATCAACTATAAATATTTCATTAGAAGTACCAAAACCAAGTGACATTATATTATTGTTCAGAGTATCAACAATAATTATTTTTTAATATTCAAAATATTAATATTTAATATAAAAATACAATATTGTTCACACAAAAACTTTACTTTTAAAGTAGTTCATTGAAGTATGATTTATTTAACATCTGTAGGCACTCTTGGTTGAGACGGTCTCAACCCATCTTACATCGTTGATATACCTCGCCGCATGATAATCCCGCTCTCAATTTTTTTTTTTTTTTCCAATTCTCATTCACATGCATTTGATACTATTTCTTATATATTTGATATATCCGATAATATATTTGATACTCTAAATTCTGTCTCATGTATGACACACACGGTCTCATACGAGTTTTTGTCCAATATCATTTTATTCTAAACAATTGAGAATTATGAATTTGATCCTCCAATTTTATTCAATCAGTCCGCCGATTCACGAGCCGTTTCATGTTAGTGGCTAAATGGTATAAAATGGTACCATGTTGATGGGGCAAGAGTGAAAATACAAAAATGGTAGTATGTATGTGTGAATATTTTGTTTCAGGGGGAATTTTGGTATAAAATTAAAGCTGAAGGGCAAGAGTGA
The DNA here is from genome assembly GCA_030762865.1 of Paraleonurus japonicus. Lineage (NCBI taxonomy): Eukaryota > Viridiplantae > Streptophyta > Magnoliopsida > Lamiales > Lamiaceae > Paraleonurus > Paraleonurus japonicus. The sequence continues at coordinate 6,438,417 of CM061054.1, read as the reverse complement.
AAATATAAAAATCCCTGTAATCAGATCTTTTTCTGTTCACCTGGCACGCATTTCTTTTCTTGCCGCTATCTGATACAAACAGGGGTTCAATTTTGTACACGCCAGCATCTGATTAATCGTCAACATAATCTACAAAATTCAAATACAAAATCATCGTACAAGATTTAAAGATTTTAGCCAATCATCTCCCACTCATGCAAACACATGTTAAAAATTAATTAATCTTTAATTATGAAGGAAGTAATAAGATTAAAAATATAAACTATAAATTTATAAACTCAAATCTATTATTTTTATATGATACGAGATATAATAAATTAAAAAGTTTTTATATTCAAAATCAAAATACATTCCTAAAATTCCGTCGAACTAAAATACTGTTTTGGAAAATTTCTCCGTGATCGTGAAATGGTATGCAATAGATGAGACTTTGCAGTACAAAAAGAACTGTATGCCCATTAATTGTTTTTTAACTGCAAGATGATCATTTTCATCGTATTTTAAATGATTAATCTGTTTTCCTTTTCTGGAAATACAGCGTGAAAAAGCAAAAACTTTTTCTGGAAAGTTTTCTTACCTAAGGTGAAGAGAGAGATTAGAGTTCATCACATTGTCCAAAGAGAGAGAAACTGCTTCCCTTAAGTACTGATTAGGGGTTGTTAATTCCTTTTGTGTTTGATTTCTTGTTGACTAGATAATAAATAAAGATAGCAACTTTCCTATTTTGGCTTTTCTGCTTTGGCTTCTATATAAGGGGAGGAGTGAGAGGGTATATTCTAGAAGAATATGGTGGTTCTTGGTGGTGGTGGTGGCGGTGGCGCGTTGAGTATAAGTGAGTGGAGGGATATTCCGGTGGAGCTGTTGCTGAGAATTCTGTATCTGGTGGATGATCGGACGGTGATTGTAGCATCAGGGGTGTGCCATGGATGGAGGGAAGCTATTTCTTTGGGGCTCAATCGTCTTTCTCTCTCTTGGTATTCACCCCCCATTTTTTTCTTACATTTTTACATTTCTTGATTTTTGACATGGGATTTGATTTTGTTAGCCTGAGATTCTGTTAAAATAACTAATTTGTTCTAATTTCGAAGCAAGAATTAATTATATCAGTTGTAAATTGATAAACCATCTTTGATACCGTAATTTCCAAATCAAGTATGATCAATCTCCCTTCTGCAAACAAAGCTAGGTGTTGGTGTGTTAATTAAATTAAGGTTTCCAAATAAAGAAAGATTAATCGGTTGCACTTGTTTCTAACATTTTTAGCATACGAAATAATCACAAATTTTGCTCTTCAAAGCTTCAAATTTTGTTCTTAATCTATTGGCAATGTTCAAGTTTTGTAACTGATTGTTAGGAAATAATATAAACGAATTAATTTCATACTTTTCTTCAAGTTCGAACTTTTGAATGAGGCGAAATTCTTTTATGATATCGTGAGCTTTGGCTCTCGGTCAAAACTGGGTTCGATTTCTACAGTAAACAACTCCGCTCATATATAATTGTTCACTCGTTGGTCTCTTACCTGAGGGTAGAGTTGAGAATACAACTCACAAGTGAAGGGGAGTGTTAGGAAAATAATAAAAACAAATTAATATATTTCACACTTTCCTATAAGTAGGTCGAACTTTTAGATGAAATGAAATATTTTTGTGAGAATTAGCTTGAAATTTTGTGATTGATGGGGATCAGCTTGAAATTATGTTAATCTACTTTCGTTTACTTTTGATCAAAATTAGAAATGATTATTTGAAATTCATGATGCATGAATCTCCTTCATAATCAGGCTTCTTCGGTTTTTCATGTTAACCTCAGGTGCAAGAGAAACATGAACAATATGGTTCTATCTCTGGTCCCCAAATTCACAAAACTGCAGTTTCTAATCCTAAGACAAGATACACCACAGCTTCACGACGAAACTGTTGAAAAGATCGCAGCTCACTGTCACGATCTTCAGGAGTTGGATCTCAGCAAGAGTTTCAGACTTACAGACCGATCATTACACGCAATAGCACACGGTTGTCCTAATCTCGTAAAACTGAATATCAGTGGCTGTTCAGCCTTCAGTGATGCTGCTCTCGGTTATTTGACTGGATTTTGCAGAAAATTGAAATTTTTAAATCTCTGTGGATGTGTTAGAGCTGCATCTGATAGAGCTCTTAAGGTATTATAAATAAGTTCGTTTGGTTATTCGTCTCATAATGCTGTCTGATGGTTCATCAACTTTGTGATGCAGGGCATTGCGCACAACTGTAGTAAACTGCAGTCGTTGAACCTTGGATGGTGTGATCGAGTGAGTGATGAAGGCGTAAAGAGCTTGGCGTATGGTTGCCCTGATCTGAGAGCTCTCGACTTGTGCGGATGTGGTCTTATCACAGGTATCCTCACAAATTAACATTTGCGTGTGTCATAGGTGTGCACTAGTGAGTCCAAAAATGAACACATTGTCATGATGTGTAAATTACCAAAACTCCCTCGATGTTTCTCCAGATTACCAAAAGAACTTTGTAGTTTAAATAAACTATTAAATACCCCCTAGAATGACTGAATAGTTTGTTAGATTGACAAGTAGTTGATGCAAATAATTGGAAAACATAATTGGTGAAATGATTTTGCATTTCAACTGATATAACCAACCCATATAGAGGATGAAGGCTCGTTTTTTGTTGATATCGTGTGTTTTTTTATGTTTATCAACTCAGATGATAGTGTGATTGCACTAGCCAACAACTGCCTTCACCTGAGGTCACTTGGTCTATACTACTGCCAGAACATCACCGATCGAGCCATGTACTCTTTAGCACAGAGTCGAGCAAAGACCAGGCACGAAGTGTGGGCCCGAGTCCCATACGAGGAGGATGGGCTGACGAATCTCAACATCAGCCAGTGCACTGCCCTGACTCCTCCAGCTGTACAGGCTCTGTGCGACTCGTGTCCAGCTCTTCATACGTGCCCTGGTCGACATTCTCTGATAATCAGTGGCTGTCTGCACTTAACATCTGTGCACTGTGCTTGTTCTGTTCAAGGACACCGCGTTCCTCATCTAGCTCACTAAACTTGAGACGGAGCGTCGAGCTTATCTTGGTTGAAAGAGGTAGAACTCTTGTGTAGAAGCATTAAGATACTTGGTTGAATCTTTTGGAGGCTTAACTATATTAAAATTATGGCATTGTTACTTCCCAAAATGCTTTAATTTGATGTTTTCTGTGGTGTCATTTATTTGGTTTATTATCAGAGAGTATACCCAAGTGAAATTCATCTAATCCAGCCTTCAGTTGCTCGACCCACTTAGGTTCCGTCTATGCCCTTCGATAGTAGAGTCTGGCGTCTCACGCCTGCCAGACGTAGGCGTCAGGCCCTAGTCGGCTGGCCAACTAATGCCTAGTATCGTTTACAGCATTGATTCAAATTTGAAGGAGTTCTTGAGAAGTTAAATGGATCTAAAGAAAACAAAATTATAGAATATAAATATAAAGAACAAACATTGTTCAGTTTTCTTGGACAGCTACATACAAGTTTGAATTGAGCCTTTCTGCTCCAAAGAATAATATAAAACTTATCAAACATAGAATTAGATGTAGAAACAAAAGATCAGACAAAAGCAAAATGAACTATAAATGGTTCAATACTCATCTTCCTCTGTACACGATTTCGTCATCATCTACGTCGAACGCTGGGTTGCATAGACACCTGAAGAGTCTACCGATGCCCTGAGGAAATCGAACCACGACGAGATAGAGAGAGAGTGAGAAACGAGAGAGAGAAAGAGAGTAACTAAAGTGATGAGATGAACCTGTGTAACTAAAGGGGTTCTGTAATTAAGTGGTCTTATTGAGTCCTCATCATCACTAGAATCAGAACTGCTGTAATCTTCAATCTTCTTCTTTGATGTTCCTCCATTCTGCATATACTTCTCACTCTGAACATCAACACAAGCACGTTTTTCGTCTCAGACAAAACCCGATTAATGTAGGATTGTTCGTATTGTCAAATGGTCCTTAAACAACTCTACCTGAAAGACTTTTCCCAGGATTTTCAGTCCCATTGCACGTGCCTTGAGTTCATCCTTTCGGACGCTGCTGTCCTGTAGAACCTATAATATACGTAGAGATCGAATAGGCTAGGAAGGAGTCATTGTACGATTCAAAGACGTGGATGAAAAAAACGTGACAATTTACTCACCATTTGGCACACATGTACTAGTGTGATTTCAATATCCACCACATTCAGCTTCCACAGTGAGTTCATTAGTGTGTCTTTATTCTGTCTCAAATGTGATTCGACGTCGTTTCCTACACCATTCTCGTTGACCTTGCATTGTCGTCTGATGTCATCCTGAAGCTGCAGCAACTGGAAAGCACCTGAAAATGTACAAACTCAACCAACTGCAAATCTAATAAAGCCCTTCAAGATTATAGACATTAGGTACCTTTTGCTGCAGTGAACTGTGACTTCCAAAAATGCCCTTTGTTTCGAACCCACTCCGCCATAAACGGCACCCCTAGATAAATCGCTTTCTTCCCTAGCTGCAGTGCTGCTTGTCTTGTGTATATATATCCAATTGTATTCAAGATTTCAGCTCCAAATGCTGCAAATTAGTCACCAATTAGCAGAAAAGATGAACACATGATAGTAAAAGGCATCATGAACATCAGCTAACCAGCATGCGAAAGCTTCTCCGCTTCGGATTCAGCTTGTTTTACGAAGCCTTCTTTGTCACCACGAACATAACGCTGAACAAAATCTCGTAGCTTTCTAGCAAGTTTCTCTTCTCTCTCCCTTTGAACCGCCTGCATTTTAGAAATTTCAGCAAGAAACAGAAACAAGAACCATTTCACTTAACCAAATTCACAACAGTTTACTACCTTGAGTATATCATGGACTTTATCAGGATTGTCATTTTCACCAGATAAGTCATTAGAAGCCATTGATGCAACGGCTGAATGCCCAATATAATCTTCAAAAAGTTCACTTCCGAAGAGGAGAGCAAAAACAGCCGTTGGATCAAGCATCGTCTCCCTAAAGAACGAAGATCATGAGATTAGAAAACTCTCAATGAAACACCTCTAAATATTACAATTAGTTTTTTTTTTTTTTTGAGAGGATATGACTTACTTAGATATACAGTTCTTTCCATTTCGATCATATGTATCCCTTTGCAATGGATCACTCAAAACCTGGTATGCTTCTCCTAATACCTGATGATGATGAACAAGATTTACTTCATATTAAGAATTAGACACAAGATTGGTTATAGAAACATGAAAAGGAAATAGGATTGCCTGAAATCTTTCGGCTGCTTGAGGATCGTTTGGATTTTTGTCTGGGTGAACTTGCTTTGCCTGAGCACACAATGACCACGAAAACAAGATCATAAACTAGAGCTATAATCGAAAAATCTGCATGATCATATTGAGTTTGTTTACAAATGATACCTCTACTTGCTTTTAAAAAGGAAACATGATTATCAATTAATCTATCCACATTTAGAAGTTAATCAATTCAGCAAGAATCTATTTACTACACTCCCCACTGTTGGAACTCAAAAACATGAATCAATGATCAAATTATACACAAGCTATAAAGATTATCATCAAAAGAGTAAATTAATCCAAACCTTAAGATAATAAGCCTTGCGAATTTGGTCCTCGGATGCAGAGGGACTAACTCCAAGAATATCATAATATTCTGTTTCTTTAACCATTTTTCTTGTCAGCAACTATTCAATTCAAGCACAGAAGAAATATTTAAAGAAAGTATGATCTTGAGCAGAGAGAACACCAAAAGGTACAGAGAGAGAGAGAGAGAGAGAGAGAGAGAGAGAGAGAGAAAGAAAGAAGATTCAAGAAAGTATGATCTTGAACAGATGGGAGATACAAAAAGCAGAGTGTGTGTGTGAAGGTGGGAATGAGATGGGGGTTTGATACATACATTCTTTCTTTCCAGTTCTGAAAATTGAATAAAGTAATGCTTTTGCCAAACCTTTTTCGCGGGAGGAAAACAGTATTTTAACTCACTTTGTGGCGCTTATCATTTTGTATGCGTTGTCTTCAGCTTTTGGTATTTTGCATTTTTTTCTTTTTACTATAGGTTTAATTCAATATCAATACCACCTGTCATGGGGTTCTGTTTTTGTGTTTTGTTAAAATTGTGTACTTTTTGGCTAGTGGACGTTTGTTTCACAATATCAACTCGAAATAAATTCAAGAAAAAAAAATTATGCTTGATTAAATTAAAATTTGTTCAAATTTCATTCAAGTGATAATGTAAACTGTAAAGACATAAAACTTAATAAATTTTAAAATACAAAATAGTATTCGGATTCGATTTGATCCTCTATAAAAGATGTCTCTCTTTTTCTATTTTCAATTACATAACTATACTTTTAATGGATTTAATTTTTGACTGGGCCCACTGGCCAGTGAATTTACATCAAAGCCCACTTATGGTAGTCAACTGGATCAAGCCCATGGTGGGACTTAACCGGTCCATCTAAACTTTTCCTTTTTTTTTTCTTTTCTTTTTATGATAAATAAAGCTTTTTCTTTTTCTTTTTCATTTCCAAGAGAGCAGAAATATTGTACCAAAAATTCGATCTGACCTTGAGTTATTATATGATACACGTTATACTCATGCCCCACAAAATCTAAATCAAAAATGTAAATGCAAAAACACACACAATTTATCCAATAAAATATTAAAACTACATCAGAGAACAAAGTTTCAAAATTTTGTAGCTCAAGTAAATTAGTAACTTGGGCCAAAATTTACATTACATTTATCCTTCAAAAGAAAGACCATAAGATGATAAAGAAGTCGGTATTTGAGCATGCAACCTACTTAGCCTTTCCTCTCCTGCCATTCTTTTTTCCGCCGTTCTTTTTCCAAATTTGTTTCCCTTCTTATTACTTTTGCTCTTAAGATAAGACTGCCGGTCTGATTTCTTTTGTCTGTCCTTTCGAACTTGTTCGTTGTCTTTGATTTCAGAACGAACATGGGCATTTGGTACTGCCGATCTATGAAATTTCCCTCCCTTTCCTCCCTTGTATCTATTGTAATCCCCTCGGAAACCACCACCACCACCACCTATCGAAGAAAAAAGTAGAAAAATTAAATACACGGCCGTCTTTATCTCATCACTTGAGGAAGTTAACATCATTGTGTGTTAAATGAAGAGATCACAGGCATAGGTAAATCAGCAAGATTGGAAATTTTACTAAAATAATACAACTGAGACTCACAAATATAAAAATACTTAAGAATCGGCAAGGAGATAGTTACAAAATCTCAATTTATTCCATGACCTATTCCCGCTAAATAAGCACGAGAATTATTATTATTATTATTATTATTATTATTATTATTATTATTATTATTATTGTTATGTAATTGATGTGATTTTTCCCTCGATTATAAAAATCAATCACAATATAGTATATCGAAATACCTGATGAAGTAGCAGCTCCTTCTCCAGTACCATCACTGCCTGTCCCTTTAAGTGATACCTTCATGTGTGAACGTTCTTTCCAGCGCTTGTATATCCCCTTTTTGTTGCTTTTTAATTTTGCACCACTTTCTGTTTTTATCTGCAAGCCATAAATTTCGGGAAAAAATAAGATGGAATTGATGTAGATGGAAAGATTATGATACAATGAAATCTATCTAATATTTATCTAGAAATAGATATTATGAATAGAAGGCTGTTTCCTCAGCAATGAACTTTAGCAGGTATAATAACCTTTACACCATGCAAATTAAACCATTTTAATAAATTACAAATTAGGGAACTAATCATTTGCCAATGTACCTTTCCACTAGCCATCACCCGATCTCCATTGTTTAGTTTGATGTACTTTTTGCTCCTCTGTTACAAAGCCAACATAATTACAACACGTCAAAGTTGAAATGCAGGAGCTCTATTTGTCGGTCTGTGTAAATCTCATTGAATTTGTAGCGGGAGAAAATAAAATGATGAAAAAAAGTTAATAGTACCTTATCCCAGTGATACGAAGATTTCTGCTTCTGCAATCCTCCACCATCATCAGCATTTAGATCAAGAACTGCAGCTTCTAACCTGTTCATTTGGACAACAGGCATTCCATGAAAAATTAACTGTGAGTCGAAGTGTCGACCTCAATAGAATCTGATGAACCCCTTTTCTCTTCGTTAAAATGGAGAACTGAACCAAGAATTATCTTTCTTCATCATCAATTGCATCACCATTCACGACCCAGGTTTCTATTTCAACATTAATCCAATTCCCTTTTAAAACTCCTAATTTTTCTTATCAATGAATAAAACTCCTCTTTTCTATTTTTCTTATCAATGAAAAAAACTCCGATTTTTTATGCCATGCCCATATGTGTGGGATGACTTGAAAAAGTGATTCGATTGTTGGGATTTTTGTCCATCACCTTTCAAAATCAACGTCAGACAAATTTGACTGCAAAATATACAGCATACGAGACAGACTACACAAATATGAGGACTGCAACATCACCAGCTATTATGTCTGTAACATGCATACCACAAATCATGAATCTTTGTATTTTTGGTATCTAACTACTATTGAAGATGAACAAAAAGTGGAACAAAAGTGATATGCATGATTCATGCTCCAAAGAGCTACTTCATGAGTCATGACTGAGGAATAAAGCAACATCTTATCATATAAACTATGCAATCTACATCTACTTCTAGGTTAAGGATCTGACCCGAGACAAATATTAACACTGTGCAATGAGTAAAAGAACATTCAGGAACTGTGTGTAAGATCTAAAAATATTTATCGTCAATTAGCAGCTTACCTATTTGATTCAAAGCCTTGGTTACCTCTCACGGAAAGCCCTGCTTCAAAATGCTGAAATCGACATAGTTACCAAAAATGTTAATTCAGGTAGCACATACCCAAAAGTCGAGTAACGGAAGGAATCAAATGCAACATGTGCAGTGTGTAGCCAATCATTTAAAAGAATTTATTTAAAAAAAAAAACACTTATACAGTTAAGGCATGCAACACGAGAGGTTCAGTAATTCACCTGATTCGTGGGCACTGAACTTATAAAATTCTCATCATCTTTGAAGGTCTGTGCCTTCCTTTTGGAGCCAGATACTGCTAGGACCAAATAGAAAAGAAGAGAACAGTCGAATGATCATATCAGTGTTTATCTTCTGAAAATATCAAAACAATTGTATCAATAGCTCTATGCCACAATGATTAGGCCAAAATATAAAGAAGAAATTTGCCTCAACATTTTAGCCAGTTGTCAAAGAAAGACAGTTCCTAGCTTTGTGCCTGGGGGACAAAATTGTCATAGATGTCTTTCATTTATCAGGCGTGGATGAAACAATACACAGACCACGTCCAGTATATTTTATCAACTGTCTTGAGTTCTTCACTTATGACACAATATACTGGTTTAAAAGCATATTCCTCAATTACAAATGAACTTATTTGTAATTTTCTAGAGGCGCTATTGGTAGTTCATAGGTCCATTATAATATCAAACCCTAATCATGCACATATTCCTGCATAACTCGAGCAACCCTCAGTAATCCACGTTAACTATCACAATTCCCCCACATTATTGCAACATAATTTTACAAATTAACACATGATTAAGTTTCCATGATATTCAGGATCCAAATAAGCACAACTTCATCTGAAAGGTACTTAGTACCAATTCTTCCAACTGACACCAACTCCTATGCCATTTGCCACACACTAAGTTCTCAACCTTAACCTCACAATAATACCCAAACTGAACCATCTGATGTCATCATTCAAAAGGCTACAAACATTTAAGCCCGTTAGTCTTTACTTTAGCACTCATAAATAGGCACCCTTTACATTATAACTTATGCAGGAAAAATGAACTTCCCAAGTTCCATTAAATAAGATATGGGCAAGCACCTTGTTTCCGCTTGTTCTTTGAAGGGCTTGGTTCTGATTCGATTTCCTACAAGAACAAGAGATTCATCAAATGAATTGAGTAAGCCATACATGAGGTAAGCACAAACAAATAGAAATATTAAATACAATTCCATCATTTAAACATGACATGACAGCAGGGGGTCATATGGATACTTGTGACTTAAAATAGGGCTGGGGATAAAATAATTAACGTGATTCAGTCAGCCCACTTTCTATGTCTTAGGCTCTCAGGATAGGTCTCTATTGTGGAAGAGGTATTTCAGTTCAGCTGGCGTAATAGATGTTGAAACTTGAAAGAAGTTCATAAAGTAACAAATAAAGAGCATTAATTTGCAATTAATTGATATGATGTTATTTGATCAACTACCATGGAGAAATGGGTAGCTAAGGAAAATGAGATTATATATAATGGGAATTGTTCAAAGTGGAGTGCAAAGTAACAAGTAATTTTGATCCAACAAGTAAAAATAATCATGTATCTGACACCCAGTCCAACAGCTGCCACCTTACAAAAACTGCACCAAAAATATCACCTTCTCAGCATTATCTCTAGAATGCTGCTGATGAACTTTCTTGATCACCTCCTCATGAACTGCTCTTTTCAACTTCATCACATCAGCCCACTGACTAGAAGACCCCTGAGAAAGTTCTCCTAACCATCAAATTTGGCCGACATAATTTAAAAATGATAAGAACTCTAAAGTTGGTAAATATAAATTAAAACCTTCAGCTATGTCACCTGATGATTTTTTGATTTGAAGCCTCGCCTTCAGCCTCCAGGATGGTCTGCTTGGGTCTATTAAAATCAGTCACGTAAAGCTGAGAAGTTAGAAACTGATAAACTACATGTGTTCAAAACTCAGATAAGGAGGTTGATTTAGGACATGCCTAAATGATTTCAGACGCTCAGAAAAGACCAAAGCTGATAATTCATCACCACCCAGAGAAGTCTTGAACATTGGATGCAACCCTTCACGAGGCAAATCTTTTACTCTTTTGATAGACTCCTTAGATGGTTTTGCTTTTGTCTTTGTGTACAAGCCAAATGCTTTTGATAAAGGTCTCACCATAGCAGTCAATTCTGTGGACGATTCAACTATTTCTCGAACCCTGTCAGCAAGTAGATCTATTACTCTCTGGGGAAAACGCCCATAAACAGTTGCTCCATTTGCAACTGCTTCATCTATTTTACTCATAACACCATCCATATCTCTTAGCACCTCTTCCTCTGTTGGAGCAGGCCTAATTGGTTTTGAGAGAAAGAGATGAAGGTCTAACACGTGTGGCATGTCTTCAGTTGTAACAAAAGAAAATGAAGTACCCGTGCGACCAGCCCTTGCAGCTCGCCCCACGCGATGGACAAAAAGTTTAGGTTTTGGAGGAAAGTCAAAGTTGATCACATTATCGAGCAACGGGATGTCTATCCCCCTAGCAGCCACATCTGTAACAATCAGTATCATAGTCCTTCTAGATCTAAATTTTGATACATGGATCTTACGAGCTTCTTGATCCATATCTCCGTAACAAACAGAAGCCACAATACCATCCTCTCTAAGCAAGGTATTAAGAAATTCAACGTGATATTTGGTGGCAACGAAAATTAAAGTTTGTTGATCAGAACTTATGTGTTCCCTTATCAAATGCAGCAAAGCAGCATACTTCTCTTCCGGCCTTAAAGTGAAAATGCAAGCTTCAAGTCAGGGCTAATTTTTGTCTCCAAATCAAGCCTCACTAATTGAGGGTCCCGAAGACCAGCCTTCGCAAACTCAGCGAGTGCACTCGGTAAGGTTGCACTAAAAAGCAAAGTCTGACGATTTTCACCCAATTGTGCAAGAATTCTGTGCAACTGTTCCGCAAATCCCATGCTAAAAAGGCAATCAGCTTCATCAAAAACAACATATTCTACAGTGCGTAAAGACATGTCATCAACTTCTTCCAGATGGTGCATAAGCCTACCAGGAGTAGCAATTATGCAATCAGGATTCTGTGCCAATTCCTCAAATTGGCTTTCCATACTATCACCACCAACCAATAAGCTAGCACGAAGATCTACAAAGAAAAAGTCAACAATGTGGTAAATGGAACATATATAGTAAATGAAGTATCATAAGGTAGGGGGATTCACGTTTTTTAACATCTGTTAAGACATGGTCCTGAATAAATTGTTTAGAGTAGATAGGGATTATTTTGTAAACCTTCGGTCTAGACTATATACAAACAAATTAGTACTATATTGTGGACTCAATAATGGTCAATTGTGTCATTTCATTATCATTACCATAGGCCTCACATGATACAAAATCTAACCACACTAATAAACAAGATCAATTAGTTAGCCATCTCAACATATGAGATGGCAGAACAAACTTCATCAGAAGTAAACTAAGTCTAAACTACGACACTATCATAACTGAAAGAAAATCATCAATTACAACTCAAATCCAACAGAACCGCATAGAAGTTGTGTGTTTAGTTCAAAATTCTGTTTTTAACTACTATAATGTCTCAATTATGTTCAACCTTTTATACGCTTAAAAGTATGTTCCAAAAGGCACACCTAATATTCAGGGAAAAACTAATCAAATTCAATTTCCTGCAGAGACATAATTCTTATACCTAACTTCTGATTCCTAGAAATTACAAACAAAGACATCCCAAGAAAATCATAAGATATATTACACATGTCAAGAAACATATGCACTGATAAAAATGATAATTTTTTGCATCCAGAAGTATCCGAAAACATAGAAGGTCCATAAAATGAAACAAGAACTAACAACGTTCAAAACACTCTTAACATGAAAAGCCCAAACAGACATTTTTATCCAGAAGATGTGAATCTAATCAAACCAGTAACAAACGCTTGCATAGTTAAATAGAATACAAAACTAACCAGTAAAGCGGCCGATCTCTCTGGCAAACTTAAAAGTCTGAAGCGCCAAGTCACGCGTCGGGGAGAGAATTAGAGCCCTAACACCCGCCTGCGGTACGTGCTGCTGGAGCTTCTGGAGCATGGGGATGAGGAATGCCGCCGTTTTGCCGGAGCCGGTACGAGCCATAGCAACTACGTCGTATCCTGCGAGAATTAAAGGCATTGTCTTTCGCTGAATCGGCGTTGGCACTCTATATCCCTTCTTCTTGACACCATTGAAGACCTTGGGGATCAATCCGAGCGATTCGAAGCCGCATGATTTGGATTTTTTCGATTGCTTCTCCTTTTTCTTCAGCTCCGTTACTGAGGAGACTAGCATCTTCCCCATTACGACGACGGCGCGCAGCCTTTCGTGGTGGCGGTGGTTTGAATATCCGGAGAATGTCGTGAGGGGTTTTAGGTTTAAGAGCTGATGCGCTACTTCTCTCTGGCCTTTAATAAAATTTCACTTAATACTTCTTTTCTTCTTTTACATTTTATTTAATTTGTGAAAAATATTGTTTTGACCTATTACAAATAGGTTCTAAAAAATTTAAAATTACAAATAAATTCTAAAATATCTGCACAACAGTACAAAAATATTTATATATTAACATAAAATTATTTGCACAATAAATTTATTTGTAATTTTTTGATTACTTTTTTAATCTATTTATAATAATTTCTATTTTTTATGCACGACAAATTATTTTTGTTCCCAAAATATTAATCTTTTTTTTTTTTTTTGACAAAATAAAATATTTAATTTTATATACACACATCATTGATGCATTAGGGGTGATGCAAGATTCGAGCAAGTTAATCTTTTTTTCATATTAGGTTTCCACCTGAATGGTGCATCTGAGTATTTGAATATTTATTTGGAAACGAGTCTAAATTAACTATTACTTCCTTTCTTATAATTTAAATAGCTCAAAATTAAAAAATAAACGTCAAAATTTTCTTTTTACGTGCCAAAAATAAATATAAAAATAATTTTATTTTATCAAACTAAACTCTACGCAATTAATTTGACCGAACTCGCTACTTATTCAACCTCTCTACTAGTGTGGTCGAGCTCGCCGGTCGGGGGTCGGCTTGTCGATATGGCATTTAAGAATTATTTGTGCCATAATAATTATATATACATATATATATATATATATATATTATCTTAATTATTTTATTTATCTTGAATTCTAATTGTAAAAATTTATATATTATGAATAAGGACATAATATGAATTTCTTCTAAAAATTACTTTTACATACATAAATACTTAATTTAATGATATTATAGATCTTTCAAAATCAATATTGCATATATAATTTTAATAATTGTTATCAAATTTAATAGTTTTATATGCCTTCCATTAATAATTTTATTTGTTATTAGTTAAAAATTAATTATGAAGATTAATATATAAATATATATTTATTTATAATATTTGCACAACTCACGAAAAAATAATATCTAGTTTATAACATATATTTATATATACGACATAATCATACGTGAACGATTGAACATGATTTATGATAGTACTTATTATGAAATTGTTTATGAAAATCTAAAGTATTAAATATTTAATTAAATTATCAAGAATCTCATCAAAAATTGAATTATGGGTATCATATAGGAGTATCAGTATTGGTTAATTTTTTCTACTATATAAGTATTGTTGTTAACCGAAATATTTATGAGTGATTAATGTGTGATTAATGTGACTTTTTATCGATTAAAAACAATATTGATTGGGGAATTTATGAGAATAAATGTCCAAGAACAATCAATTGCAATGATAAACAATGAATGCTTTGAAATGAATGCTAAAAGCTAGTAAAGAACAAGAGAATTGCTAGGAGTGTTAGTCTCGGTCTTAAGTGTGGATGCTTGGATCCATTTATTGTGTCTTATATGTCTTATTTATATATGGTTTGTGTTGCCTTAGGACAGGACAAAAGTAAAATTGCAATTAATGTTAAACATCCTCATTTAATTTGGGTGTACACACTTACTGTACATGGAAAGTCGGTGGCCACTCACATCCTGCCGGTTGTCCGCTGGCGGGGATCTTGTTGGCGGAGGGGATTTCATTCTATACTAGGTAAAGTTGACATTAAATTAACACCGTTACATTACACTTGTTATTATTCTAGGGGTGGCTTTGTCGGCAAGTCTACGATCCGCCGAGCCGGGTCAATTTGGAGTCGTCGCCGAGCTCGTCATCTTGTGTCGTGCTTGGGGCTTCGCCTCGCTTGATTTCGTCCGCTCGCCCAGGACGGCCTGTGCTCGCTTCGGCGGGACGGGCGAGTCCTCGGTGGGCCGAGTTCGGAAGGTCCTGGCCGCTCGGTCGGGCTCGCTTGCCGTGCCCGTGAGGCTGGTCTCTAAAGGTGTCAAGCTCCTTCGGCCTCGGCCGAGTTGGATTGCGCCGGCCCAGTATTCTTTGGGCTTTGTGGCGAATAAATCGTCATACAACAAGTATATTCATATTTAACACAAAAACACAACTTTATAGTTACATTTAAATTTAAAATATCAAATCGTCAATAAACACATTTAAGTATCAAGATGTTAAATCGACGTTATAGTATCACAGTTCATGTTTTGAACAAAGTTTATATAAAATTTACTCAATATATACATACATTATATATGTGTTTTTTTAAGGAACATTATATATATGTTGAGAAAACTACTTAATTAATTTGATACATATATATTTTTTAGACGAATATTATAAAACTACGATGATGACTAATCCATATATTTAATAAACTTACAAAATTAAGTACTTGTTTTAGACTTTAAGCTCGAACGTTGTTTCCCAACCAAAATTACAATTATTGCATTACACACAATATATAATATATAATATATAAATAGATATAGAGAGAGAGATGAGATGACGATGTATGAATGACAGAAGAAGATCTTCTCAGGCACAAATCCATGCTTAAATAAGGCTGTCAAGATGAACACCGATCAAGAGCCCCACCGATCACGGCCTTCACCCGCGGCCGTCGATGCCTCGGCGCCGCCACTCTCGGCGGAGCCTCCATCAATTCGACGAGAATCGCCGCCCAATGTAACGGTTCCAGCTAAAAGCCCTGATGCCCTTGTCAGCGGCAGTGGAATCAGGTGCTTTCTCTTGCTTATCTTATTATTATTAATTATTAACTATTTATGTATGTCATAAATTTTCTTATCCTGATATTAATTAGCCCAATTTTGCCATATTATGATTCCTTATTGTTTTGTTAACGGAGATCTCTTTTTCTTAATTGGTTTCGTTTTTTATTTGTTTTGTGGTGTGTGTGTGTGTGTGTTTGTTTTGATTCTTCTGAATAGCATAAGGTGAAATTGAATATCAAAGTTAAGAATGTTTTTTTAGCTGTGATTAGATACTGTAGAAATTGAAGGCATAATGCATTGAGTTATTCTTTGGATGAGTGTAATTGAAATCTTTGAAGTGAAATAATTAATCCCTTTTGAAATATGCAATAAACATTGTTATATTGCAGCTATCTCACTGGAGATAGAAAAGCAAGAATTGGTTATGGGTATTCCACCTTCAAGGGTAAACGTGCATCCATGGAGGATTATTTCGAGATACGAGTGTCTGAAGTTGATGGCCAAATGGTTGCTCTTTTCGGTGTTTTTGATGGTACGTTTAGCATTATCCTAAATAATAATGTATCATATTGTTCGTCAATCTCTCTTAGTGGAGTTTTTAATGCTTTTGTTCTTACGATTTTATGTTCGAAATCAGGCCATGGGGGTTCAAAACTGCAGAGTACCTTAAGAACAATCTCTTTAATAATCTGAGAAGCCACCCCGATTTTATCAAAGATACGAAGGCAGCTATTGGTATGAACTTCAAGATTCTATGCATGGCTAATGATACATATGATATTGAAAAGAAATTGAAATTAACAAAAAAATTTCTATTTGTTGCAGTTGAATCTTTTAGACAGACCGATACGGAGTACCTCAATGAAGAAAAAGGCCAGCAGAAAGATGCTGGTTCGACTGCATCAACTGCTGTACTTGTACGTGACAAGATATTTGTTGCAAATGTGGGAGATTCTAGAGTTGTTGCTTCTAGAGCCGGTTCAGGTTTGATGCCATCGTTTTAGTTTTTAATTATTAATATCATCATTTTGGCTGCATTTATTCTCTTAATTGAAAGACGACATAAATTATGGATTGCTGCATTAAAAGAATAATGTTCATATCTGACCATCCTTGTTCCAAATAGCTTATTTTTGTGTCAACTTTCCAAGAATTGACGTTAATCGTGAAGGAACTGATAAGTTATTGAGTCCCCAAAGATCAAGTTACTCTCTAAGTTCACAGATGAGATAACTACTCAGGCATTTATCTCTTGTTGCTGGATACGATGTGATTGAATGGTAAACCTTGCCCTAGAAAAACATCTCTATTTTCAAACAGACCAAATATGCGGGAAAAAAAAGCATGGTTCATGAACATCGGGGATGGTGGTAATCCTAGCTTCAAGTTTTGGTTTTATTTTGTCTCGTATTTGCTTTATTTGGAAACTCCATTTGTATGATCGACTAATCCAACACAAAGGGGGAATATTAAACAGCTTCATGCAATAAATTATGGTAATCAAAATTTCAATCTTTATTGGGTTTCACTTTTATTTACTCTTATCAAACTTATATAAGCTCATAGTTACCTAATTAGGTTACCCGACCTAACTTTTTTCTTTTACATGATCCGGAATGTGAATCGGGTGACCAATTACAAATTTAACCCAAATTCTAAATCTTACCTCTGCATATTACAGCAGAACTTCACATAACATAAACAGTGAATTTTTCAAATAATTAAAGGTTTACATTCATTCCATACATTTAAAATCATGATTCACAAAGTAGTAAAAACCTGGGTTGATGCAATATATTTTTACGTACTTTTTGTTGGGATCCATTATTAATGTCGTGTTTAGTATTTCGTCTCCTTAATGATAGCACTTCTAAATTCTATTATGATCATCTACAACACATTATATTTCTTGACTTATCAGTCATTCATATTATAAAAAAGAAAGAAAATTAAATATAAAGTACATCAAACATAGCAATTTCAAAGCAGGCTACTAGCTGGTCAAAGTTAGGGGAATAAAGCTTTTAACTTTACACTTTCTTTTGTTTCTGTAAATGTGTGATAAACTCAAATTGCTCTCTGTGGCCTCTTTCATTTTTTTGACGTGTTGCTGCTTTATGTAGCTATTCCATTGTCGATCGACCACAAGCCTGATAGGACTGATGAACGTGAACGAATAGAAAAGGCAGGGGGTTTCATCGTTTGGGCAGGTACTTTTCTTTAACCTAAATCTTATTCATTCTAGTGAATTGCTTCTCTTGGATGTGTAAGGTCATATATCGATTTCGTAGATGACATACATTGCAATATCAATTTTCTTTCATTCGTATTATACAACATCAATAATGTCATTTTTGTTTTATTTCACGTTACTTTTTGTTTAACTTGTGCATCTGAACTTTCCACATTAGACTTATAATCTCTTTATCAGGAACATGGCGGGTTGGCGGTGTTCTTGCTGTTTCTCGTGCATTTGGAGATAAATTACTTAGACCGTATGTATCGGCTGAGCCCGAAATTAAGGTATTATTGTGTTTCACTCCAGATCAATTTGGTTTGATGTGAAATAATGATTTGTTATTAATCTGGGATGCTTTTTTGACTCGTATATAAACAAATCAACAACAATTTGCAGTTGGTACTTGGTATATTATTTTGTGGTTGAAATATACACGTTTCGTGACCAATTTACCCTTTAAAGAAAAAACATCTTATGAGAACATGCAGTGACAATTATTTAAACAAATACATTCTCCTATGACTCTTGTACTTTGAGGTTGCATTCGGATTTGAAATCCTTAGTAGTAAATCATCTATTGCAGATAACTATTCATGTTGTCATGCATTGTCTAGGAGTGTAAATGAGGCGGAGTCGAGTAGTGTCAAGCTCGAACTTGACTGGATTAAAAAACTCGAAGCTCAAAACACGACTTGAACTCAATTGAGCTCAATTCTTTTGACCTCGAGCTCGACTTGATCGAAAACTTCGAAATATTTGAGCTCAACTCAATAACTTACACAATTTAATATAGAGATTGTTTGTAAATAATTAACGCATTATGTTAAACTAGTAAATTAGGTGAGCTCGATTAAGCTCATGAGCCTGACTAGCCTAGTTTCACAAGAGCTCAACTCAATTAAATTCGAGTTGAGCACAAGTAGTTCGTGGGCTGGTTCGACTCACTTATTGTCTCTTTGCCCCATATGTTAAGTGTTCATCGCTATTTTCTCGAGCTTTACTTATTTGTTCATCATTTTGCATACAACCCAGTCACGTTTCAGCCTTTTGTACTTAGGAGGAAGAAATTGATGGAGTAGACTTCCTTATCATTGCAAGCGATGGACTGTGGAATGTACTATCGAACAAGGTTAGTCCTTTTGCATAATTCACGTAAGGTATTTTTTTGTCCTTTAATTTTTACCAATTTTTGTTTTTAGTCCGTTAATTTTTCCAACTTTGAAAATAGTACCTTAATTTTATCAAATTCAACTTTTTCGTCTTTTTACTTGCTAAAACAAGTTAACAAAAATCAACATTTTCATCCCAACTTGTTCATCCTTTTAACCGGGCCAAAAGGACGAAAAAAATTGAATTTTGTAAGCTTAAAGGATGAATTTCTAAGTCGAAAAGTTAGCGGACTAAAATTAAATTGGTGCAAATTAAGAGAAAAAATACTTTTACCCATCACGTAATTTCTTGATTTGAAACGTTGTAAATCTCGTTTCCAAATTCAGGATGCTGTAAATATCGTGCAAGATATAACAGATGCTGAAGCAGCATCGAGAAAGCTCGTTGAAGAAGCTTTCGGGAAGGGGAGTTCAGACAACATCACCTGTATAGTTGTTCGATTTGAGAACTGATAAGCAGAACTGCAATTTCTCATCTTTCGTTTTTATTATTGATTCTTTCTTTGTCTATTACGAGCCTAGGATTTTCAGACAATTTTAACTCATGAAACAATACCCTAGTGTGGGTTGAGGTTTGAATCTCTTGCATTGGTTGGAATAAAGATATTTTTTTCTAATGTTGAAGTGTTTATAGTGTTCTTTATTGGATAGCCACCAGCTTATATACACCGCGATTAGTGAAATGTATTAAATGTACAATAGATACCCATCTTGTGTGTCAGATTATAAATGCATCATAGATGATGAATTGAGTACAATACGAACATATTTTTGTTTACACAAAAACTTGTATGAAGACGAGCTGCGAGTTCAGCCCACTAGAAGGACAAGCGGTGAGCTCGGCCAGCCTTGAAGACGAGCTAGGCAAGCTCAGCCAGTTTTGAAGACAAGCTAGATAAGCAAGATCTCGCTGACCAGACAAGATCAATCCTATTTAGAAAAGAAATTCTTGTAACAGTGCTAGCTAATTGTCAATGTACCTAGTGTGAAAACAAATTCTTTAAATATCGAGAAAATCCCCTACCAATGAGACGGTAATAGGGCGTTAGTGGACCAAAATCTATCCCAAATACAATCCTCTGCGAGACGCAGTGAGACAAGCTGACATAACGTTAGTGAGCCGAAATTTGTCTCAAGTCACAGATTTCAAGACCTCATCCATAAATGCAAAATCCATGCATTTAATACAATCCACAAATCTTGGGATATTCTTGTCTTATAAATAAAGCCTTTAAGGCCAATAAACACACAACAACCTTAAGTATAACCCTAAAAACTCAACAATTTTTCTCTCATTCATTATTTGTTTGCATTAATTGAAGCATTCATTTTTCATCATTACATTGAATTGATTAGAAGTTTTATTGCTCTAATCATTCAATTTTTTTTTATTTTATCCAATATCTAGACATCAATCACAAATCTTACGAATTCGTGATCGAGATAACAACATAAAATAAATATAACTATTAAATTTAATCATAATTTGTTAAATAATATATAATATTTTTCAAATAATCATTAAAATATGTTATTATATACTTGTCTCCATACATCTATTTTGAAAAATGAGTGAGTATTAAATTTCAAAAAATCTAAAATTAATACGTGTCAAAATACATGAAGAACAAACCGTGTCAAATTTTACTCTCTAATACATTTATAGGAGTGGATTTATATTATCCAAATATATCATTTTCCATAATATATAAATCTTTAAGCATTACAATTCAAAATAAACACCAATATAATATACTATATTAATCATATATTAAATTAAAAAGATAACACGTGACGAAATCAATGAAAGAGGAACACAAGTAAAATTTAACAATCTATTATATGAGGATACATATATTTTGTTAAGCAAGACACAATGTTTTTCGTTCCTAAAATATTTAATTTTTATCCTAAGGAAAAATAGACAAATTTTTGTGAACAATTAGTGCACCCATTGCAATTGAATTTTATTCATTTCAATTTAATTTTAGTATTTTCTAATTTTTCCAAAATAAATCAAAATTAAATTAAAACTGACTTTTCCGAAATGAATCAAAATTAAATTAATACAATTGATACACAGTTCCTCATTTTGATGGTATTAAATTATGTCATACAATTGATACACAGTTCCTCTTCAAAATAAATACACACATCATTGGCCCGCGCCAATCTAAAAGGTTGATTAGACTAACAAATAAATTAGAAGTAAATTTATGGGAGAGGATTTTCCATGATAAAGTTCGTATCTTAATTAATTTTTCAGTTGCAAAAAATGTAAATTTAAAATCAAACAAATTTGAAAATGTTGATTGTTGCATTTCAAAACTTTCCTTTGACAATGTAGGTTGCTTGCAACCAAGAGTGCGAATGGTTTAAGTTTCCATTCTCCTATTGCCGTGAAAAGGCAAAATCTGCAACATGAAATTAAATATTTAACAGCATAACGTTATTGATAATTTAAATAGATAGCCCATCATAGATTTTGATGAAACTACAGAAATTCGTTACATTTGCAATCTATGAAAGAACTCAAGAGAAACTGAAATCAAACAACTATGTGATGTTAGGCAAGTGGACTGCTGATGTACGCTATTTATGCCAGATATTGAAATGGGAGAAAAACCCATCTTAAATACAACGAAACGAAACCGAAAGCAACGAAGATAGAAAGACTTAGCAGCAACTACTAGCAGAAGTATCAATCTCGGGAGGCTTCTGTTTGAAGATGTTCTTTTTCACACCAGCTGATCCCTCAGCCAAGAGACTTGGAGTCTCCAAGATCTGTTGATACAAGGGAAAATCGGGAACGTAAATATAATGTTGCGATAGAGACAGAGTGTCAAGGTGTATGATTTAAGTATCCTACACCTAAGTGTCCTTTTTGGGAGGGGGCACTTGATTCAAATTCTTTAATAGGAATGGTAATGAGAATCATCAAATAATGAAGTATAATGAGAATGATGATTGCATTGTTAGTGTACTGCTCGAATCTTGAAATAAGTTAAAACAAAAAATGATTAGAGGAGAAATGATTATGGAGGAGGAGATAGTTTTGGGATAATGATTAACTTAGTTTTAAGTCCCATTTCTAACTTAGTTTTAAGTCTCATTACCTCGTATAAAGTATGAAAAAGGTAAATTGTTCATCTTTTATTCTAATTAATCACCACAGTTAGTCTATATTCATTTCTATTACCATTCACATTGAAGAATTATGAACCAAGTGCCCCCTGATTTCACAAAATTGCTGAAATGAAAATTAACCCAAAAAAATATGCAATTTAACTAACCTTCAAAACGAGTTCCTCAAAACACTGCTCCACATTTGTACGAGTTTTGGCACTACATTCAATGAAGAGGCACCCATACTCCCTCGCAAAGTCGATTCCTTCTTTTTGCTAACAACCCTTTCACTTTCCTGCAAAGGATGTGAACAATACATGGTTATTCATAAGCATAAAACAATAATAGTGTAGTTATATGTAAAATTGGTGAAAGAGTATTATGATGAAATATAAAACTATATATAAACACGGAGTGATTATATAATTTTCTGGTTAACACTAACCAGAATATAGCTTACAAGAGTAATACCTTATCAACTTTGTTGCCAACTAGCATCTTGATGCAATCTTGATTTGTTGAGTAGAGATCAATTTCTTTAGCCCAAATATCAGATAGATTTGTAAAGGTATCTCGCCGTGTCACATCATAAACTGTCTCACAAATAAATGATTTTTGGGGTGAGGGAAGAAAAATCACAATACTTCTAGTAAAGACACTAAAAATAGCACTTGGATGCAAAATAGGCAATTCGATTTTATGTTCTCTACAATGAACAGAAATTAAGATTCTATAGTGCCGTAACACCATCCAAGATGCAGGCTGAATATTCGAGACATTACCGGGAAGAACATAATGCAAAAGAAGAAGTTAGATTTGGCATACCCATGATGATTCCTTGAGCTCCTCTGTAATATGAACTAGTCAAGGTCCTAAATCTTTCCTGTCCAGCTGTAAAAGAAGTTAGGTTTTCGACCAACGTGAAATAGAGCACACTTCAAAATATATAAATCTATATAATTAAAAAATGCTAAGAGACGAAGCTAAACACAACAATTGGGGTGGGGTGGGGGTGGGGGGTAGCATCATTACTGGATATGCTTTGCGAACAAGAAGATTTGATTATCACCTATCAGAGATTCAGAATAAAAAGTGTATGGCTTTAGTAATAAAGATATAAAAGGTTATACAGCTTCAAAGAAGAAGAAGAAATTTGCATGACAACCACTGAGGGAGACATAAAGATATAAAAGGTTATACAGCTTCTTTTTCTCCTTTACAAACCACACACTACGACAACATTCTTACCAGTGTCCCATATTGCAAGCTTCAACTTCTTTCCTCCAACTGTAACATGCTTCACCTTAAAATCAACTCCTGTAGATAGAAATATAAATGTTACAATGCTAAACATCACATCTTTGAGGCAATACGAACGAATAGTAAATAGTAACCTTGACACTGAAAATTTTTCCTGCAAAAATAATTCAACATTATACATGGGTTCCAAGATTTACACTCATGGCCAAACCGTTTGTTCACTTTTTTATTATGTCACAGCTAATTAAGTAGGTATTTAAGGACAAAACCTTTGATTGCTGAAGAAGGAAGTCATGGTTAAAGGATGAGTACGTAATAAGAATTAACAAAAACATCCGCGAATAATCACACAAGCAGCATTAAAACAAATTCAAGATCACATAACAAACCTAACTATTGGTCATTTTATTTCAGCAAGTAAATGGCAGTAGGTGGGGAGGCTGGAGCAAATTGACAGTTGGTACTCATTCAGGGTTCTTTATCTCATTTTGAGTATATCGTATTGTTGATTTCCTTGCCATCATCTACTTTGTTTATCTATGTGTATATTTGAGTGCTTATGTATCTTCCATGTGATATACCAACTGTAAATTTGCTCCAGCCTCCCCCACATACCACCATTTACTGCTGAAATAAAATTCATGAAAATAGGGATTATATTAAGTAGCTTTCATTTTTAATAGTAGGAGAATGGAAATATAAACCATAATGGTTGCTGTTCCTTCCATCATCTACTGCAAGTTGCACTCGCTTGATAGCTAGCAACCAACATTTTCAAAGGAAACAATTTTACTTTTGACATGCAAATATCCAATATCTTCAAATACAAACACTATATATACGTACAAAGAAAAAGAATCACATCATTAGCATCAATGAAGTGAAACCTACCCTGCGATAGTGATAATATAACTTCAGGTAAACTATAGGACATGACACTCTACTATCCTATAACAACATTATTCTTCAGAAGGTATGTATCATTAAATGTACTAGCAACAAACATAAAACTGCTTTAGGCTTCAAATTGTCAATACAAAATTGGTGTTGGGGGGTCCAGAGATTAGTCGGCCAATATTAAGCTATCAACGTTATCATCATGACCCTGTGAAGAAATATCAGGGGTTCCACTTCTAATTTACAAATGCATATCGTATACTAAATTCAAGATCATTTGCAAATATTTATCAACAATATGAGATAAAACACACAATCATATCAATTACGAAAGGATTATTGAGCTACCGATTGTAGGAGAGAGATCTTCAAAAGTATCAGCCGTGAAACTCAGCAAAAGACTACTTTTTCCAACCCCTGAATCTCCTATCATTAACAACTTGAACAAATACTCAAATTCTGGCGCTGCACCCGATGATGATTGCATATTGCGGTCGAAATTTCAGTTCAAAAACCTGATACCCCCAAAAAGAATAATCAGTAAATTGATTTACATTAAACCCATCAAGAAATCACATGAAGATAGAAAACCCAGATAGAGAGATGACCTAAAATTGAAATGCCGCGGATAAACTATGGCGTAGATCTGAATATCTGATACAAACGTTAATACATATGTATAATAATTATTTTCGACCAAATATATTTATATAAATATATTAAATTATAGGAGTTTGATATGTATAATGATTGTAAATAAACTGGTTGAGTATGAAGAAAGCAAGGGAGGAAAGGGGAAAAGCAGAAACAGTCGGTTGAGAAATTGCTTCTTGGCGGTGGCAAAAGCAAAGTATTGTACATTGTGCATTGAGGATTGTACTCTTCCACCGAATGACACGGAGGTGCTCTAAAGTTCTCGATATCTTTTTTTATTTTTAATCATTGTTCGTGTAATTAAAATGTTTTTAATGATAATTTGCCAATTTTTTCTTTTATAATCTTGTTAAAATTCAAGCTCATTAATGAGAAATTAAACTTCAATCGTCTACTAAAAACACTTGTACAGTTACACTCATTGTGAATTTGTGATTGATTCAATTCTTTTTAGAATTTGAATCGTGGCGATAAAAAATTACAAATTAATTTAAATTGTGACAAACTTCGAATAAAGGTAAAAAAATAATAATAATAATAAAATAAATTATCATTAAGCTACGTACACTATTAATTGTTTGTATTTTGTGGATTTGAAAATGGAACCTACAAAATATTACATAAATCTTGTTCAAACTAGATGAGTGCCCGTGTACTATGCAGATTTTTTTTTTTATTAATTCACAACATTTAAACTCAAGATAAGTATAGTAGATCGATATTCAAAACCCATAAATATTCTTAGTTTAGCTTAATTGGTGAATATTACTTAGGATTCATGAGGTCAAAGGTTCAAATCTTATGTACATATAATTTTTTTTTTTATCGGTAAATGTTAGTTGTTAGTGGTTAGAAGTTAGTTCGCGAACCCAGGGTCTCCCACTTAAGTGAGGAGTCCGGTGGCCAAGTGGGCTATGCCCCTTGGTTCTTATGTACATATAATTTTTAATTTTTTTAATTAAATTTCATAATATAGAGTCACATAAAATATATACATGATTTTTAAGAGAGTGAAATAACACATAAGTTGGTCTAATAAAATGACACATAAATTAAATGAATGAGAAATTGACACATCATCAAAATTAAACTAGAGTATTATAATAGGGGATCATTAGGCGAATTCTGAGGTTATAAATTGGTATATAAATTGATTAATAGTGGTTATATTCAAGTGATTGATCAGTTGAATTAATTGAAAAAAGGATAGTGTATGATTAATTATATGCAAAGAGTTTTTCGTTCTCCTGCTAGCTAGTAGTGGAAAAATGGTGGTCTTGGTGTTACTTGATTTGTGCCCTATTAGTTATCGAGATTGATAAAAAGATACAACACAGGTCAACCTTGGGGGTGATCAATATAAGAATTTTGAGCAATTTGTTGGCCTCAATTGAGAAAAATACTTAATTAATTAGTACATATGCTTACCACATTATTAAGAAAAAGTATTAGTTCTCATAAGAATTAGTATCGGGGTTGCTTGGTTAACACCTTTAGAGTTGAGGAATGACAATGAAAGGAGAATGTGATGTTTGGTTGAAGGTAATCAAATATTTGATATCTTAAAAGTGAGCAATTAAAGTCATAGATTCATTCCCCCATTGGAGGAATGATTCCTTTCTAAAATTTTATATATAATATTTTAAAATTTTATTTTGCCTTCTAAATTATTTATTAATATTAATAATAATATTTTAAGTATAATTATTATATAATATATTTTTTAATATTAAAAAGAATTAGTAATAATTTTAATTATCAATATTTTTATCAAAACCAAACACTTCTTATGGTAATGATAGTCATACCTACATATAAACCAAACAATTCAACAATAACTAACATATCCATTACCATTTCTCACTACTTTCAAACCCATTACCATTCCAATTTCTTTTAACAAACCAAGCATCCTCGGTTTACGTAACAATAGTATTAATTGTTTACCAATTGTAAGCACATTAATTTTGTGTCCAATTAAATGGCGACACGTGGAAAAAAATATTAATATCAAATAAAATTAATTATTTATATTTGGAGAATTTAATTAAATTAATTCTCAAATTAAATAATTTGTTGATATTAAATATACACGTAAAAGCGAAATTAAATCCTACGAATTTTAAATATTCGTAACTTGGTGGCAAAGTAATTAACTTACCATATGACGTATAAAATCTCGTTAAATGGAAAGTTAAATCAAATTGCCCCACATGGAAACAAATCAAATCAAGTCAAATCAAATCGAGATCAAATCAAATCAAGTCCGATGGGCTTCTAAGCTCAACCCATTAAATCAGTCTCACCCCACAACTATAAATAGGGGTCTTCATTCATTCATTCCACACACAATTTCGAAGCGACTCCAGACTCAATTCGAGCTCGGAAGCGAGACTTGAGGCGTTCTTGCGGCATTCAAAGGCGTTCTTCAAGCAAATCAACCGGAGCAGCGCCCGATCCGGGATCAAGGTGTTCAACCCTCCGATCAGACGTTTCTCCTCGAAGATTCAAAGGCGTTCATCGCGGCCTCTTGAAGATTCAAGAACGCGTTCATCCAAAAGTCTCCGTAAATAGCGTTTAATCCAAAATAAGGCTCTTAAGCCCTTGGATTAACGTTATAAGTCCACCAAATCCACCAAATCCGCCGAATCATCTAAGTCAACACCGATTTTGAAGAGAAGAATCGAGAGGATTAAATTTAGAGCTAGAATTCCGCTAAAATTTAATCGGTTCAATCCGATTAAAATCAAATTGAAAACTTTTCGTGTTTTTATAAACTAAATTCACGAAATTTGTTGTTACAAATTTGGCACACCGGTGGGACCGCTCTACCTCTCATCTCTTCTCTTCCTTCAACAAATTTGAAGATCATCGAGAATGGGTCCTCGTAAGCTCTACTGATTGGAGCCGGCTCATGGCAAACGCTTCGATGTCAACGCTATCACTCGAAGCATGTCAAGAAGGTCGCAAACTCGAGACCTCTTCGGGAGCAAATCTTTCGATCAACACTCCTGCAAACAAGTCATTCTACATTGTTGAAGACAAGGAAGACGATTCCCCATGCTCTACTCTGACTCCTCGTCGGACTCTTCATCAACCTCGAGCATAGCTCTGGTCATGATGACGAATGCCTCAAGCATTGAGGAACAACTTGCGATTTGACTAGAGCCGTAGAGGGCTCGCACGTCATGTTCAAGAACGAGGACTCCCGCATTTCCAGCTTGATGAATAAGGTGGAAAAGCGATGAGGCAAGCATAGCTAAGGGAAAGCGAGTTGAGGGGTACAATGACGAGGAAACTTCAACTAAGCATCATGCATTGAATGCGAGCCACAACAAAGGAGTTGCAGATTTACTGGCGATGGAGGAATCCACGTGAGAGCAACTTAAGGAGCTCATACGAGAAACATTGAAGGACAAGTTCGACGATGGTTCTAAGTCATCCTTCACTTATGCCAAGCCATACACAAGGAGAATTGATGGTTTGAAGATGCGGTGGCTACCAACCTCCAAAATTCCAACAATTTGATGGCAAGGGAAATCTGAAGCAACACGTGGCCCATTTCGTTGAAACGTGCAACAATCTTTGGAACTTATGGAGATCACTGGCCAAGCGATTCGTCCGCTCCTTGAAAGGAAACGCGTTCGGCGAGTACATAGATATGGAAGCTAACTCCATCAATAGTTGGGATCGGATGGAGCAAGAATTTACAGAATCGCTTCTGACCAAGGAGAAGCGATCGGCATGATTGAGTTGACTAACACTCGCCGGTGGAAAGAGGAACCTGTGATCGATTACATTAATCGATGGAGAAATCTAAGCCTCGGTGCAAGGGCGGTGTCGAGAAACTTCTGCGGTGAGATGTGTATCCAAGGGATGCAATGGGGCCTCCGATATATCCTCCAAGGAATTCGACCAAGGACCTTCAAGAAGCTGGTAACAAGAGCTCATGACATGGAGCTAAGCATGATTGGAAGAGGAGTCGAAGGACCACCAATTTTAGAACATCACGACAAGAGTTATGTTAAGTCTTTAAATAAAGAATACATAACGAGACATGCCTCACGATAGAGGGCAAAGGGGTTGACTGCGAAGGACATGCGACAAAAACAATATCCATTCTCGGACTACGATGTCTCGGGGATATTTGATGAGTTGCTCGATGCAAGGCTGATTGAGTTGCCTAGGATGAAACGGCCGGAGGAAGGCTGGGCCTTGAGGATCCAAATCTTTGCAAGTACCATCGATTAGTGGGTCACTCAATTCAAGAATGTTTTATCTTCAAGGAAAAGATAATGCGGTTGGTTCAAGAAGGGGATATAGTGCTAGAAGAGACTACTTAAAGTTCTTCGAGTCATGCTCCTTGACAAGAGAATAAAGCTATGCAGAAATGCTCCTTGACAAGAGAATAAAGCTATGAAATGCTCCTTGACAAGAGAATAAAGCTCGAAATGCTCCTTGACAAGAGAATAAATTGTCTGAAATACTCCTTGACAAGAGAATAAACCGTCTATAATGCTCCTTGATACGAGTTAAAACTATCTAAAAGTCCCTCAAACTAAATCTCCTTGACACGAGACGAAAGCTGTCTATGACTCTCAAATTGAGTCTTTAAAACAAATCTCGTTGACACGAGACGAAAGCTGTCTATGACTCTCAAATTGAGTCTTTAAAACAAATCTCGTTGACACGAGGCGAAGCTGTCTATGACTCTCAAATTGAGTCTTTAAATCAAATCTCCTTGACACGAGACGAAAGCTGTCTATGACTCTCAAATTGAGTCTTTAAATCAAATCTCCTTGACACGAGACGAAGCTGTCTATGACTCTCAAAATAGTCTTTAAATCAAATCTCCTTGACACGAGACGAAATCATCTATGACTCTCAAATTGAGTCTTTAAATCAAATCTCCTCGACACGAGATGAAGCTGTCCATGACTCCAAAATTGAGTCTTCAAATCAAATCTCCTTGACACGAGACAAAAGCTGTCTATGACTCTAAAATTGAGTTTTTAAATCAAATCTCCTTGACACGAGATGAAAGCGTCTATGACTCTCAAATTGAGTCTTCAAATCAAATCTACTTGATAAGAGATAAAACTATCTAAGCCCCCAAATCAAATCATGTTGCCCTTTGAACTACGTTATGACTTGATCCTCTTTAAAGAAGTACGTAGGCAACTTAGAAATTCACTAAGTTCGAGTCAAAATTCAAAAGTCCAAAACCAAATAAGGGAGCAATAGATTTTCGTGCTTTATTCACTTCAAGTCGCAAATGACCGTGAACAAAGCACGAGGGGGCATTTGTAAGCACATTAATTTTGTGTCCAATTAAATGGCGACACGTGGAAAAAAATATTAATATCAAATAAAATTAATTATTTATATTTGGAGAATTTAATTAAATTAATTCTCAAATTAAATAATTTGTTGATATTAAATATACACGTAAAAGCCGAAATTAAATCCTACGAATTTTAAATATTCGTAACTTGGTGGCAAAGTAATTAACTTACCATATAACGTATAAAATCTCGTTAAATGGAAAGTTAAATCAAATTGCCCCACATGGAAACAAATCAAATCAAGTCAAATCAAATCGGATCAAATCAAATCAAGTCCGATGGGCTTCTAAGCTCAACCCATTAAATCAGTCTCACCCCACAACTATAAATAGGGGTCTTCATTCATTCATTCCACACACAATTTTGCAGGCAACTCCAGGACTCAATTCCAGAGCTCGGAGCAGACTTCGACGTTCTTCGCGGCATTCAAAGCGTTCTTCAAGCAAATCAACCGGAACAGCGCCCGATCCGGGATCAAGGTGTTCAACCCTCCGATCAGACGTTTCTCCTCGAAGATTCAAAGGCGTTCATCGCGGCCTCTTGAAGATTCAAGAACGTTCATCCAAAAGTCTCGTAAATAGCGTTTAATCCAAAATAAGGCTCTTAAGCCCTTGGATTAACGTTATAAGTCCACCAAATCCACCAAATCCGCCGAATCATCTAAGTCAACACCGATTTTGAAGAGAAGAATCGGAGGATTAAATTTAGAAGCTAGGGTCCGCTAAAATTTAATCGGTTCAATCCGATTAAAATCAAATTGAAAACTTTTCGTGTTTTTATAAACTAAATTCACGAAATTTGTTGTTACACCAATATAGTAGGAGTAATAGTATTAGTGGTGTATGTATGAATTATTACACCTCTATCAATTCGCAATCGTAAAGCAAGAATGTATATTTAATTTAACACCACATAATTTCACCATTAAAACACATTAAATTAATTTTGTGTTGAGTGATTATATCACAAAGGTACTGTTCCTCTTATTTGATTTTTTCAACGTGGGATAGTTTTCATACCCCACTTTATTATTTATTTTCATGTTCAAGTTGCCTGCCTGTATTAATTTCTCATTTATTTAAAATTGATTTTGAAAACACAAATATTCTAAACTCACCTACACGAGACGTGGATTTTATATTTACAACTCGATCGATTCTATTTTTAATAATTAAAATAGGTCAAAGAACTATCATGTCTTTCCTTTCAAAAAAAAAAAAACATCCAACAATTATGTTTTTTCAGAACTTGAATATATTTTTGGGAAGGAAAGACCCGTTTGAATCGAAGTTGAATAATTTCGGGATGGAGTTGGAAAGGTATGCTCTTAAGTGTTACCTAATGTTTCCAAATATAGAAGTGTAGCTTCATGGAAGACTTGCTAATTCCTATATATATTCTAGGGTGACCCTTAATCACACACGTACATACATTCTATTCTTAAATATTGGCCTAAACTCAAAAGTTTTAGTTTTATTCAGATTTCCTAATTTTCGTAGATCGAAAATATAATATCACAAATATTCCATTGAATAATCCAAAAAAATTAAAAAAATTGTGTGAACAAATTTCACCGTAAAACTGATTTTAATAGTTCTAATTGCTCAAAATGAACATTACATTTTTGTCTCATACTCAAAATAAAAAAAAATAATAATAATAATAAAAAAAAATAATAATAATAATAATAATAATAATATCCTCTCAAACTAAACCGTTGCACATATTTTATTTACATTTCATACCACTCAATTTTTCAGTATAATTAAATTTTCTCCACTAAATTATTTACTAATATAAATTATCCTTCACTTTACATTTTTAATACTAATAAATAATATTTATTAAAATTTGTGTCATTTTATTTTTAGCAATCAATATCTTATGTTCACACAGGTGATGGAATTTAATTCTTCTCTTTAGACTCAGCCTGTGAGATCAGAAATTTATGTCGTGACTGTACATTGCAAGAAAACTACAAAAGTTATCATAATTTGATCAGATTATTAATTAGCTGGCTTTGCTCTGTCTCAATTTTGACAAGGATTTGAAACAAAAAGAACTAAAAAAAAACTTTAACAAAGAAAACAAAGTGAAGACGCGTGTCTCAAAGTGAAAACAAAGTCAAATACCAATTAAATATGATGTTAAAAATGTGCATACTAACATACATGAAGCATATGTAACTGTGTGTATCAGTTCCAAAAAAAAAAAAAAAAACAGTGTGTATACTTGGTGTGTTCGATAAATTATTCAAAATCGACATTCATTTACCTATTCTGCATTTTCAAATAGTATTACGAGATCACAATAAAATGACATATTTCATTCCTTAATGAGCTTGTAATCTAGTTAGCATGTATAAATTATAATAAATTTAATAAATTAATTTTTATATATGATAAAAATTAGTGTGAGATTGATTTATGGAGACAAAAATTTGTGTAAGATTGTTTCACGTAATGACATAACTTTTAATCAAAGTTGGATTAATTTGAATCTTATATGGGTCATATATAAATTAATCTCGCGTAGTAAAATTCATAACATTGTTTTACACAGGACAACCCCTTGTATATATGTGTTGATTATAATATTTTTCTTTTTATTTTCTAGATTATATAATATTACTATTGCTGGTAACAATTAATACTATTATTGTAAAAATTAATAACGTTTAGTAGTGTAATTTTTGTAATGTACACATTGTTGCATATAATAGCTTGTTATATGGAGTATATAATAATTGGATAATGATGATAAAGTAATAATAAAACACCCATCAATATAATATACAGGACATTAAATAGTGTTGTAATGAACCATTGACTGAGATTCTTTACTTTTCGCAACTTTTGCTTTTCTTCTGGAAAAAAATAATACTCCACTGATAATGAATTTGGATCCAATCAATCAACACTAACAACGACGTTTAGTAATTTTGAATATGCAGGCACTTATCCTCATCATGTAGTAATATATATTTTAATCATTAAGAAACTGTTTAATTTAAGTTTTACATTTATATTTAATTTAATTTAATTTCACTGAGTACATGATTTCGTAAGATATATAGTAATCCTTTTTCTTGGCATCAAGCATTTCACGTGTATTAATGATATAAAAAGAATACATGTGCAGTTTTTGAGTGCATTCCAATATAATACAAAAATAATTACTCCCTCCAAAAAAATTATTTCCATTTTTCTTTTTATTTGTTCCAAAAATTTATCCTCATTTTTAGTAATGATTTAATCTCATACTACTTTATTATAAACCTCTAAACACTACGTACATATCCACAATACATTTTTATTTATACATAAACTATTAATATGCATTAAAATATATGTCAAAAGAAAGGAAAATAAATTTTTTAGACGGAGGGATAGTATTTTTACAAAATAATACTCTTTCCATCCCAAAGAAAAGTATCTCAATTTGTCATTTTTTGTCCATCCCAATCAAAATGTCTGGTTCCATTTTGGAATATCCCAACAATATATTTATCGAAATATTAAGTACATATTTACACAAAATGTCACTCATTTGCTATATTTAAATACATTTTTTATTACTCTCCATCACATCACTTGTACTATATTATTATTCTACTGTATCTATTTTTAAATATTGGGGTAAAAGGTTATGGACACTTCCATTGGGAGGAATACCTTTTTTCATCATAAACTTTATAGGTTAATTTATAGTATACTTTAATGATTAAATTGATGTTTGACTAGATTAATTAATGGCTGCTCGAAACAATTAATGTTTTTGTTAAGAAAAAACAGTGTTGGGTTGTGATTCCGACTATTGTGTATGATTTTCCTCATGACATCTGCTTTTACTAATAAATTAAATGTTTCAACTTTAAAAAAATAAAATATATTGAAATGTTGAATTAGATAGTATAAAGAAAAATGGTACTTGGTAGATTACAATCTTCGTCTCAAATAAATCAGAATTCTCAAGATACTAGAAGACCTGGTCAATCATGATAATCCAAAAAAAAATCTCACAATTATAGAATATTGTTGAGATTTTCATTGCTTGTGTGTATATCTATAAAAGCTGTAAATCTCAAGAATATTCTATAATTGTGATTTTTTTTTGGATAAGGATGATTGATTAAGTATAAAAATGAACTAATAGTATACGTGTATGCAGAAATTGCTTGAAAATATAATATCAAATTATGGCAAATGATCAAAACATTGTTTAAACAGAGCATAAAACATCTTCTATAAATTTTTACAATTTTTTTCCATTTAGAATTACACATTACATATGAAATAGTGATGTCATCAGATATGCATATCTGCAAAAGGAATGCATTAATAAAACACAAAATTCGATGTTGAAGTAGGACAGATTATAAACAATAGAACCACTAATGTGGTCCAAAGAATGATCAAAAGTTTGATTTCAATGGTAATTATAATACAATACCAATATATACACACACACACATATATATATATATATATATTATATTAGTAAACACACTAAATGAGTTGAACTACATGAATTGAGAATAAAACATTAAACATATTAATTCTAACAAAAATGCAAAATATAAATTAAGAAGAATTTCATGATGGAAATGGATATACATGATGATTCTTCTTCTTCATGAAGCAGTTAAAAAACGTCTGAACAATCGACTCAAAAATCATAGTCTTCACCAGCTTCCTCCTCGCCGGAAAAACACTTCCCGTCTTCGGACGGAACGCCGCCACTGCGCCGCCGCCGCAGTCTCTCTCTGCTTCTGCCACCATATCTCTGTTTTGGTCTTCTCTCTCTAGTTTTGAAATTTGGTGAACACTAATTAATTAATGCAGGCTTAGCTGAGTGAGATTAAATAGATAGATGCATCTATCTATCTATCTCTCTCTCTCAAAATAAAAATAATGAAGTAAACTTATATTTCTAGAAGATACCTTTCACGATTAGACAAATATACCAACTATGTAGGTGATGTAGTGTGATGACGACATAACTTTACTCATGACGCCTCTGATTTCCTGTCTCGCTTGCTTAGTTGTATTATTTTTTTATTGCTTAAATGTGAGTCGAATTTATGATTTTTGGATATAGACGGTGAAACTCTATCCACTTGAGCTTACTTCGTCACTTAGTTGTATTATTTTTCATGCTAGAGAGTGTTCCTTTTGAAATTGAGGAATTTGAGATTTTTTTAATGAATAAATGGTTCAAAATTAATATTGTTAAAAAAATAATATTAATATTGGTAAGTGAAAAATAAATATTGATCAAATAATATATTTTAATAAAATAACTAAAAATATCGTTTTAAAATGTACTTGAATTATACAGTAAAACCGATACATAAAAATATTTATCATTGAAACAGAGATGTTGCTCACTCCATATAAACTTAATTTATATTTTAGTTCATCCTATAATAATACATCAGATATTATATTTAACATATCATTAATTTTGTATTCCATATTTTTATTCATATTTAATATATCTTGTCTTTCTTTTAAACTAACAAGTAGGCACTAGTAATTGTCTTGAAAAACGAATAGACATACGAGTAAACTAACAAAACAGAAGCAGTTTTTAATGTTCTTAATCATTTTAATATACTACCCCCTCTATTCTATCACATATTTCTAGATAAGTAGAAAATGACCCACCTGGCCACCGTATCTCCCATGAGATGAGGAACCGACTTTGATTTTCTTTGGGAGCGAATTATGGAGTTATAAGGTGTTTAATGAACTAACAAACTAACATTTCTTGATAAAAAAATGTTTGTCTCGTACTATATATATATTACTTTCTTAAATAACAATAAAATATTTTTAATTTTTTTATTCATATCCCTCAAACACCTAAATATTACACCACATACCATTAATTTTCTCACACTAACTCAATTAATACTATTAAATAACTCTTTTATTAAAGTTGAATATTACTCGCTCCCATACAAAACTTATATTATTAAACAACTATTACATTAAAACTTTTGATGAACAATAAAAATCACTTATTAAAGATATATATTCTCTCCCTAATTTATTATCATTGGTATAACTAGTAAGAGAATGAGAAGAATATTCTCAAATTAATTATTTTGGGTTTTATCAAAATTTATACTTAAGTAATGGAGCTAATAAAAAAGAATCAAATATTTTAAAACTAATGTTATATGTTTTTGTACAAATCATATCATAAAATATAAATTTTTAAGAAAGGAAAGAAGGAAAGTGTCAAACATTCATAATACACATCTAAAATGAGTGGTTATTGCATTATGTACACCATGCATCTCAAATGCATAATTTAAAGAAAACAATTAATATTATTAAATAATACATTTGAGTTGAACAATTTTTGTTTAAAATAACCGGTTCAGATTATGTTAATTTCCTATCAATGAAAAATTCATTAAATTGTTTTAAATTGAGAAAATGCGACTATAAATATGAAAAATGAAGTCAAACAGACTTTCAAGTCCAGTTCTAAAATTAGTCATATACAGTTGGGATCCACGGTGGCTAGTCATTGTCAATTGTCACTTTCCTGTAGTCAACAATCTAAATTTATATTAATGGGTGTGAAACCAATCTAAAGAAAGAGACACTCATTTGACCCATTTTAAGTGTATTAATGAATTCAATATTTTATAAATTATTGGAATTGATACTCATTCTGATCTTGTTCTCTTGCTATTATGCTTTGACATGTGTATTTATTTTTAATTTTTTTCTTAATCTTGCAGAGATTGATGAGTGTACTAATTAAAGTGTACGATTTTGATCATTTTGTTTATTTTCTTTAAACATCGTACATGATTTATTCAGTGTGATTAATATTAAAACGAGCAAATATAAGTGTAAGCTTCAATAACTACACATTTTTGTATAGCGATTGCGATTTTTTTTTTTAATTTTTTGTTAAAAGACTAACAAAAAGAAGTGACCTCACATTATACTTTCAATTAAAAAGGTTAAAGTGAAAATATGTACCTTATTTTTCATTTTTTTGAAAGTTATATAGATAAAATTGAAATTGGTGAGAAGTAATTAAGGGGAGTTGAAGAGTCCACATGGAATTTTTATCACAAACTTTTTGTTTTGACAAGGTACACCCCCTAGTGTGAACTCATTTAACGATGATGAGTGGATAAATTGATTGAGTTAAGAAACCACTCGTTTCTTATTGCTGATTTTAAAAAAAAAAAAAAATATATATATATATATATATATCCATATACAGACAATTCATCATAAGTAAGTTTTTCTTAATTGGTAAGTTAGAAGAAATTTGTGAATTGTTTTTCCTTAATGGATAAGTTAGACTAAGTTGTCAAATAGGAAAAAAACAAAAAAAAAAGAAAAAAAAGTTAGATTAATTTTTTTGAATTTGAGGGAATATTTGATATCTACTTTTAATTGAGAATTGTTAAGTGAACCAACAGAAAGCCTGTCTAAACTTCCTAAGAATACTGAAAAAGAAGCTGATTATTCATAAAATGATAAGTTATGAAAATAAATAAGTTTATCATAAAAGTAAATAATAAAGTTAAATATAAGAATTTACCTCAATTTTTTAAAAATGATAGATTCTTCAATTGTAACTTGGCAAATATTAAATTTCATACAGAAATAAAAAGATAAAACAAAATAAATACCTTTCAAAAAGATAAAACAAAATAAATTAATTAATTAAAAAAGAGAAGATGAAGGAATGAGCTCCATAGAAATCGAAAACTGGTCTCCAGGTGACAAGGGTCTTCTTCCGCACCTACTTAACCATCTAGGCAACCTAAAAAATACTATGAAATGGAAATACTTTCTCCATCTACAAGAAATAATTATTTTTAACCTAATTGTACACGTTTTAAAAAAAAAAATACTCGCGTGTGGTGAATAAATATGAAATTGTGAGTATGTGACACAATTTTTATAGAAAAAAAAGTACAATAAGATTACCAATTAATTACTGAATTTTTTTAACAAAACTAATTTTGTGTTTAAATAGTGAGAACTGTCTATATTTTACAACACTTTATTTACAAAATTACCAACGGAACAATGAAAAATAAATAAATGTCTATGAGAGTCACTAAGCAAAACCATTTTAGAAGATAATTTTAGTATACATTGATGATTGCCTACGGAATATTGATAGATAAATTATATATGGATTACATTTTTGTAGGTAAACAAAAATTCCCTATAATTTTTTCGTTATTATTTCGTACACAAATATAAGTACCTACAAAATTAAAATTATTGTCTACAAAATATTTCGTATCTATATGAAAAATAGATATGAGTATGAGTACAAAATGCTAATTTTGGTCAGGCGTAGAAGATGGATGGACATTTTTCCATAAAATCTTACAAGTTACAAGTGAGTTTCTTCTTATATACTCACTTATTCAACCATAATTTTCCAATGTGGGACAAAAATCTTATGTTTTTCTCATCAAAACCTTTAGTTTTCATCTTTGTTACAACAATTTTAAAATTCAATTTTTCATTCTCCCAAACTCGAAATTGGGTGATTAGTATATCAAATCGAAACTCTCTTCAATAAGCACATTTTTTCAACAATAAATGTTAATTTGTCATATTCATTTTTTTGAAATTTTTATTTAATTATTTTTATTGGGAGCAAAATTTAGTGATTGTATAATTGTCTACCTTCTTGATGTATTTTAAAATTTCCCTTTATATATAAAAAGGTATTTCACGAACTATCCCTCAAAATGTGATGACCACAACAATGAATTAAATTTAGGGTGGATTTGTAATTTCAATTGGCAAAAACTTGTATGAGACCGTCTTATGCATGAGACCTAGTCACTTTTTAATAAATTGTTATCACTTTTTAAAAAAGTGGTACAAATTAATATAAAAGTGATAACAATTTGAAAAGTGATAACAATTTATGAAAAAGTGACTCCGTCTCATGATGGTCTTGTGCATGAGACGGTGTCACACAAGAGTGCCCCATTTCAATTTAAAATACAGTGTCACTTAAAAAATAGGTTTAATATTTTAAAAAAATATAAATTATACACTCTTCAATTGAATTTGAAAACCCGACTTAATAGTCACAATTTTTCATCATATGACTTTCTACGTCAAAAATCATTATTTGCATCGGTTTACTTTAAAAATAAATAAATAATAACTTAAATTTATAACCTTAAGTCATAAATAGTGGTATTTTAAATACTTGAGCTATTCTACATCATTTTCGCATCAATTTACTTGTCCCTGTAGGATTTTTTTATTTTTTTTTTTGACAGATTGTCCCTGTAGGAACTGAAAAACACATAAATAAAACGTGTATGTATGAGTGACATTTTGACTTTATGGTTTGTCTTCCTCTTTTATCCTTTGGAACTTGTTGTAAGATATAATTAAATATTTGAATGACTTGTAAATTGATTTTACTCACAAGTTCAACTTCAACGCGAATCTGATGGTAGATCAAATGAGACCTAATTTGCAAAATCATTAGAAATTGATAAGGTTTCAGGACACATTTTAAATTTGTCCACTCGTCACATTTAAGTTAAACCTAATGTCATATTTCATTTTATATTTTCAATTAAATCTAATATCATATTTTAGTTATATTAGTCCGTATACTTTAATTAAAGTTAATATCACATTTTAATTAGAATTGCATATTGCTATACTAGTGTGTATGATTCTAACTCTTAAAAATTACATTTGTTATGGTAATCCCTTATTAACCCCATCCAACATAACTCCTACTTAGGAATATAAACTTCTGGAATAAGAAAAAGTAGAATTACGCTAAGCGGGACTGAAAATGATGGCATTTTAATTAAGTTTTTGGAATCTCTGAACTCTAAGTCCAAGTCCAAGAAAATGACGTCTGAA
Source organism: Paraleonurus japonicus (assembly GCA_030762865.1). Taxonomy (NCBI): domain Eukaryota; kingdom Viridiplantae; phylum Streptophyta; class Magnoliopsida; order Lamiales; family Lamiaceae; genus Paraleonurus; species Paraleonurus japonicus. The sequence goes on along the minus strand of CM061054.1, from coordinate 6,397,845 downwards.
TTCAGGAATATGAATTATTGACGATTTTCCTTAAAATGAATGCATGCCTTTGACCATATACTAATTAGAATATCTCAAATTTATTAAGACAAAGTTTTGTGTGTTCCATTTATAAAGTAAGGTTGTCCCATGTAACACTTTTTATAAATTTATTATTGGTCAAATCCTTGATATTTTAAATGTTAATTTTTAAATTTGATACTTTAAATTTCAATAATTATACATTTATCAATAGAAATTGATTCAAAAGATCACATTATTTTACACATTTCTAATATATACATAAACACTAATACTAATTTGATCTAAATTTAGGTCATTATTGTAAAAAAAATCGAAAAGAAAAATATATCGAACTTGCAAGAATGGAATTGAAGAACCTAAATTCTCTCACCTCTCGCATCGAAGACATAAGCGGCGTTTCAATTTTCATGGTCACCGCAAAATTGTCGGGTTCACCTCTCTCTCACACACATAAAGATAGCTAGACATATATAATATGCCGATAATGTGTACTAAATAATTGCGAAATGAATTTAGGGGCCCGCTTGGGAAGTGGTTAGAAGTAGGTAATGAGAATGATTCATTAATCATTCTCATTGATAATGCTTGGTAATATTTACCATTTACAATTAATTTAAAAATAAAATAATCACTAATTTATTTTGATTACATAATCTCCCTCTTATAATTAACTAGATAGACCCCGCGTATTACGCGGAATATTCGTTAAATTCAACTTTACAATATATTTAATTTAAATAATGGTAATTAAAATCATAAATAACATACTTGTTTATACATTAATTTTAAATTAATTTATTATAATTCATGCTAGATATATATTAGAATTATTATATGTATGTGAAAATCTATCACATGATTTGTTTCAAGTTTATACTATAATTAATAAAAAATAATAATAGAAGAATTCTTATATAACTGATGTATAAATATTAATTATACATTAACTCATCATAAATACTAATATATACCAAACTTTTTATATACTTGGCATCTAAATATATACATAATTTTATTTTCTCATTTAATGACATATAATCAAAACTCACAAAAATTGACACATAAACATTATAAATACCCTATTAATATATATGAGGATTCACTTGTTTGAAATATTCATAAATTAACATTTCATAAATATTGGGTTTTTAAAATATTATAAGATAAAATATAATTTAATACGGTTACAAAAAATTTAATACACTTTTATAGGCTAGAGTTAAATAAATTAGTTTATCAAAACGTATAAATATTTATAAATTTGGCTTAGGGGTAGATATCTCAAAACCAACAAAAAAAGTTCGTGGTTCAATCCCTTATTAATGTTTTTACAAACTTAATATATAATGCACACATAAATCAACCTAATAATAAGTTGACACATGGCACATAAGATAAAATGAACTCCTTATTAGTAATATAGGGATCATTTAACAATCATTCATTTTTTCTCCGCCTCAACTTTTTTCTCGCTCAAATTTTTTCGTGTTTCTTTTCAAAATTCATTAATGAGAATGAATCACTAGTCATTCCCATTACCTAATTCTAATACCCCCAACCAAGCGGCCCCTTAGAGTTAGGTTATGACAACAATGATTGATAAAAAGAAGACATTATTATATAGGAATGAAGTTTTATCTTATCAAATAATTAATTGATTGATTAATGATATCCATAAATAATATTTTTATTAAATTTAGATAATTATTACTCCATCGCCCCAAAAGTTCAATTCAGGCCCAATGTTTTTTTATTACTCATATATACACTCCATTTCGTTGAAATTCTCACCGATTTGAGGTTCGATTTATGATTGGAAAACTAGTACAACGGTATATATGAACCTTTCTCACAACTCTGATGCAAGCTAAATTAAAAATATACTACCTAACATTGAAATAAAATTACAACAACAATTGAGCCACCCAAGCTAGTTTTCATATTTTAGAAGCAATTTATGTCATCATCATTGAAAAATTGTAGAAATATATTTTTTTCAATAAAAATATTCAAATAATAATTTTATAATTAATCACTTGTACTATTTAAAAATCTTGTTATTTTTTTTTTTTTACTAATTGGTAAGATTATTTCAAGAGTTAAATTGATGTCGTATTTAAAAATTAAAAGTAGAGGATCGAAAACACATCTTCTATAAATTTTTATTCATTTTTTTATTTAGAATTACACATTACATATGAAATAGTGATGTCATCTGATAAGCATAAGCTGCAAAAGGAATGCATTAATAAAACACAAAATTCGATGTTGAAGTAGGAAAGATTATAAACAACTAGCAGATGATCCCGCGTGTTACGCGTGTTATATGAAATATAAAAAAAAATTACGAGAAAAGTGTATTTTAAACTATAAAGTAAGAATATCAAATTTTAATAAATTTTGTGAATTGAGGAAAAATATTAATTATAATAAATTGAAATTGCACAATTTTAGGAAATTAGTATCATTACAATAAATTCAAAATTTCCATTTATATTAGGAATTTAATATAAACTTAACATATAGACAAACATATTGACACATAAGTAAATTAAATCAGAAGAAGATGACACGTAAAGCGAAATGAACGAAAAGATGACACATGAGCGAAATCAACCAAGACGACACCTCCGCAATTTTAAACTCTCTATTAGTATAATAGGGATTAGAACCACTAATGTGGTCCAAAGAAATGATCAAAAGTTTGATTTCAATGGTAAGTATAATACAATACCAACATATATACATATATATATATATAAGTACACACACTAACTCAGTTGAACTACATGAATTGAGAATAAAACATTAAACATATTAATTCTATTTATACAAAAATGCAAAATATAAATTAAGAAGAATTTCATGATGGAAATGGATATACATGATGATTCTTCTTCATGAAGCAGTTAAAAACGTCTGAACGATCGACTCAAAAATCATAGTCTTCACCAGCTTCCTCCTCGCCGGAAAAACACTCCCCGTCTTCGGACGGAACGCCGCCACTGCGCCGCCGCCGCAGTCTCTCTCTGCTTCTGCCACCATATCTATCTCTCAAAATAAAAATAATGAAGTAAACTTATGTTTCTTTTTTTTTTGAGACTAAGTAAACTTATGTTTCTAGAAAATGCCTTTCACGATTAGACAAATATATCTACCAACTATTTAAGGTGATGTAGTGTGATGACGTCATAACTTTACTCATGACGCCTCTGATTTCCTGTCTCGCTTGCTTAGTTGTATTATTTTTTTATCGGTTAAATGGTACTCGAATTCATCACCTTTTGACATAGGTAGTGAAACTTTATCCACTTGAAATTTACCACTTCGTCACTTAATTGTATTATTTTTCATGCTAGAGAGTGTTCCTTTTGAAATTGAGGAATTTGAGATCTTTTTTTAATGAATAAATGGTTCAAAATTAATATTGTTCAATAAAAATAATTAATATTGGTAAGTGAAATATAAATATTGATCAAATAATATATTTTAGTAAAATAACTAATGATATTGTTATAAAATATATTTGAGTTACATAGTGAAACTGGTGCATAAAAATATTTGTCATATTATATACTTGAAACAAAGATGTTACTCGCTCTATTCTACAAATATAAACTTAATTTCTATTTTAGTTCATCCCATAATGATACGTCAGGTATTATATTTAATATATCATTAATTTTGTATTTCATATTTACTCCTATTTAATATATCTTGTTTTTCTCTTAAACTAATAAGTAGACACTAGTAATTGTCTTAAAAAAGGAATAGACATAAGAGTAAACTGACAAAATAGAAGCAGTTTTTTAATGTTCTTAACCATTTTAATATACTATATACTCCCTCTATCACATAATTCTAGATAAGTAGAAAATGTTTATCCAAAGTACTATATGTATCATTTTTTAAATAGCAATAAAATATTTTTAGTTTTTTTATCTATATTCCTCAAACACCTAAATATTATGTCACATGCTATTAATTTTTTCACACTAACTCAAATTAATATTATTAAATAACTCACTTATAAAAATTGAAAATACTACTCTGCTTCCATAAAAAAACTTATATTATTAAACAACCCTTACATTAAATTTTTTACGAACTTTAAATTACATACACAACCATCCTCTATTTTTTTTTTTTTTGCTGGTAAAAGTTGGCCTTGCATGAAAATAGCATTACAAGTGAAGATATGATGAGGAACACATTACTTTTTCCAAGTCATTTGCTCCACAACATGCACTGACAATGCTATCTGAGAGATGAATCAACACCAACTAATACATCAGCTTACAACAAGTTCAAAATGCTGATTATAAAGTTCACAGTGTATTCTTTCAAATCAAACTTAAAAGAACTGAAAACACCTACACGTTTAACCTGATTACTTTTGTACCACAACCCCATATCAACGGTTGATTTCAAGTTCAAAATAACAATTAAAAAGCACCACACGGCAAACAAAAACGAAACATAAAACATGATAGCAATGAATACACGTACACAAAGTGTAGTGTGTGTGTGTGGAGGAGAAAGATGAAAGTGGTGAAAATTGACAAAATGGGCACCTGAGGCACAGCCTTCTTCCTCTTCTTCGTCCAAACAAATTGTTGTTATTTTACAACGAGATATTCACTTTTGAGTCAAATTTATACGCTCAGTAAACGGGGGTGGAATAAAGAATTGGTATAATACCTGTAAGCAGTTCTCAGCATCATCAATCGATGCCGTGCTCGACGTGACGTCAACGCGGATTATGCTAAAGTGATGTCACATATTTCAAGAAGAGAGCCGTAAATGTCAAATGAGGGAGGGAGAAAAAAATCATAAAATGTTCGATATCTTTATACAAATTCAATTTTTATATTTTTGTAATTGTTATTTTATTACCCTTGATCGTTTTAATATCCGTTTTGATCATTTTTATTGAGAAATTTCAATTCGACCGAAAAAGTTTGTCCTAGTTTTTAATTCGATCACGTTGCGACTGTGTTCACTCTCATTTGACTCGTCTTTTATCTACAAAACAAAACTCTCAATCAATTTCGAATTACGATTACACATCCCTCGTGAATTTCAACATCATAATTTTGAATTATGTCAACCTCTTTGCTAATTTCAAGTGATTTACAATGAGAGAGGGTCGAGACCTAAAATATTCTTTTTCTTTTGCCGAACTCATCATTTTGATATGTTTTACGTGTCATTTGGTATGCTACGATAAATTTCTGTCCATTTTTCAATAATTTTTTAATAAAAAAAGAATGATGTTAATAAAAAAGGACCAAATCTCAAAATTACAACAACAATTGAGCCAGCCAAGCTAGTTTTCATATTTTAGAAGCAATTTATGTCATCATCATTGAAAAATTGAAGAAATATATTTTTTTCAATAAAAATATTCAAATAATAATTTTACAATTAATCACTTGTACTATTTAAAAATCTTGTTTTTTTTTTTACTAATTGGTAAGATTATTTCAAGAGTTAAATTGATGTTGTATTTAAAAATTAAAAGTAGAGGAAAATAAAGAGTTGGAAAATATCTGTTCAAAAAAAAAAAAAGAGTTGGAAAATATATTGAATCATTTCTAAAGTAAAATTGGACCTAGCCAGCAGGCCTAAAGTAGTAGAAAAATGGCCTAGAAAAATAAAAACATGGCCCAATTGAATCACTTAATGAAAATCAAAACTGATTGCTTTGACTTAATGAAAATCACTTGGACTCTGTCAAATGAAAATCAAGATTGAACTGCTGATGTCGAGATAAACACGACAACTCGTCTCTGATGGTCGAAAAAATAAGAAAAAGAAACTGAACAGCAAAAGTAAAATCGAAAAAAACTCCATTAGACCATGGATATTAAGTAAAAATTCATTTTCGGTACAGTAGTACCCCGTATTCTTCATTAGATTCAACCTAAATATTCTTAATACATGACATGACAAGTATAATAAATGATATCAAAAATATTATTAATGCAAATATTATGTATTAAAAAAGGCATTTTTGGGTGAGATTGTTTTGTATATGAGATGAGTCTCACGCCCGACCAATTTAATTTAAATAATTGATACATCTGCTCATATATATGATACTTTGAGACATGTGACAATCTTGTACGAATTTTTACCTTTAAAAATAACGAAGTATAAGATGAAATATCGAAATAAATTAGGTGATCTAAAATGCAGAAGCAGACAAGGCTAGACACGAGTTGTAGAATATTCATGATCGAGATTTTGTATTTTGGCTTTCATTTTACCAATAAAAGCAAAAATTTGCACTCATACATATCAGAATTTAAGATCAAGCCCCCACCCCACCCCCTCTCCATTATCATCTTCTATATAAGAAACTTCATAGAGCACGGACAAGTACGTCCTACGTGTAGGAAAGACGTTATATCAGATCTTCGTGGCAGTTTTCTTGTCCGTACAATTTTTAAAAAATTTGTAAGTCAATAATAAGGCAGAGATAAATGATTTTTATTTATTTTTCAATAATATTATCATTTATCGTTCAAAATCTAACAAATATATCTCGTCCTATATAGCCAACCACCCTCCCACTAGACATTTGCAAACACAATATGTATTCCCTAGATAGAGAGTTCACTTGGACATGATATTCAACTATCTAGATAAAGATGGCGATGGCATCGTTACCATAGATGAGCTACAAAAACTTCTAGAAGGAATCAATATCTGTACCAGTCGAGACGAGCTCGAGCTACTAACAGGCGTAGAAAGCATGAACTACCTCGATTTTGTGCTCTTCTACGATACGATGATCGAGGAGGGTACTTTCGAGTACGAACTCTATCGACAAGATTTGGAGAGGGATTTTCGAAAAGCTTTCAAGGTTTTCGATTTGGACGATGATGGATTCAGTTCTTGTGAGGATCTGGAAATTGCATTGTCAAGATTAGAGTTGTGGGATGAATGTTGTGGCAAGGATTGCAGGCCTATGATCAATGTGTACGATGCTAATTCGGATGGTTTGCTTGATTTTGAAGAGTTTAAGAATATGATGATGTTTAAGGACTTCTAGTTGATGCTTGTTTTCTTCCGTTGTACATATATGTATTAAATATTTTCGTATTTATATGGTCGGGTAAAGTATACTGTCAACCGCTCTCATCTTAAAATCTATTTGTACTCTTTTTATACTTTTGAACATAATTATTACTCTCTCGTACAATAAATTTAATCCTCTTTCTTTGATCATGAATTTTAATGAATATTATATAGTAATTTATATATAAAGTACAAATGTATGATAGATATGTGGAATTTAGAAGATGATGAAAATTTTGGAAATTGTTCAAACATCAAACGAAAGATGATAAGGAATATGTCATTGTTGAACATTAAATTTTAATAAATAATGATTTTTTTTTAATAAAAAAACTGGTTTTTTGGGTTCTGTTTTGACCAATTTTTTTTTTTTTTTGGTTTAATCTAAAAATGATTCTTTCAATCCGGTTTTGAAAATAATAGTTAAGAATTTTCTTGTAATTCCATTAGATTTGTTAGGCTCGACTCGTTAGGCTTGTTAGACTCTTTTGCGAGTCGAGTCGAACTCTATTTTCAACTCGTTAATGTTATCGAGTCGAGCTCGAACTTCAAGGACTAAACTCGGCTCAACTCGAATAATAGCTCTAATGGTACGCAGCTTATAGTTTTCGTAAATTGGCGGGACGAAGGACGATGAAAAAGTGGATCACAAGTTCACGATGGATAGTAATTTCTCCAAAAAAAAAAAATTTAAAATCCGCGGCGCTAAGTGTTTGTTGTTGTCGATTGAAGGTGCAAATTGACGTGTTTAAAGAAATGAAAAAATAATTTATAACTTTTCTTGTGTGGACTGTGGATCAACAAGAATTGACCCGACTGTTGTTATGAATTATTGAATTTCTCAATTTTTAATTTGAAGTTTTGGTTTTTAAGGAGACAACGCGATAAACACATGGCTTGCATAACCAAGGGGCATAGCCCATTGGCCACCGGACTCTCACTTAAGTGGGAGACCCGCGAACAAATTGGAGTGAGAGATATAAGGAGACTTGGAGAATTTGGATTTGTAAGGAGACTTGACGAACTAACTTCTAACCACTAACAACTAACATTTACCGTTAAAAAAATCTTAATTTATTCAATAAAATTAAATATAAATTACGAAATTTTGTTTTGTAATTAAAACATAAATGCTACTCATAATAAGTCATAACGTAATGAACATGTTTTACATTTTTGATAATAAAATTACCGTTCATATTTTCATTGTTTAATAATAACCGCCCGCCTCAAGCGAGTTTTTAAAAAAATGAATGCACCCAATATATACATTACCGGTTTCGTCGGTTAGCGGTGAATAGGACAACAAAACGCCGGTAGTGTACAACTTTTGCAAGTGCACAAAAAGGCCCTCTCATTTTTCAAAATTTTGAGATGCCCTCCTCTCTCTCTCTCACACACACAGATAGCACGCTCTCAATTTGGGCGCCCTCTATCTCTCTCTAGGGTTCCAAATTCCAGCAGCAGCAGATTTCGTTTCCTTTCTATCTCCGCTATCCAACTCTAAGTAAGTCCTGAAGTTTGTAGGATTTTAACCGAATTCTGAATTCTCTGAAGTAATTCTCAAGTTTATGCGTACTCATACCGTTTCTTGCTCTTCTGTTCGGGTAAGGTGGTGTCGCAGTTAGCAGATTCTTGTATTTTGGATTTAAGTGGCATTATTTTGTGAAAATTTGCAGGGGAATTGGGAGTTGGTTGCTCAAGGTTTGAGTCTTGGTTATGAGAGTGTCCTTAGTTCTTTAGTTTTGCTTTAATTGAAAATTAGGAATGGTGGATAATCATAAAGTAAGTAATGCAAATGGTGGTGGAAGTGATTTTGAAAGTGCAGTAGTGGGCCCTAATGACAAGGAAGTGAACGTTAATGGCGTTGCACTTGATATTGGAACTGGTTCTTGGGGATTGGGAGGTGAAAGTTTGGTCACCTACAAGAGGCGAAAGTTCGCCAAAGTTACAGAGAGTGAGAAGGTTTCTGATGATTCAGTGAGTCAACCTGGTGAGAAGGTTGGTAGTTTCTATATTGAAATCCATGAATTTATCAATTATTGCAGTAAAATTCACCTTTATTTTCTTGTTTATACTGTGGAGGAAGAAAGGAATTTCACATTGTTTTGGTTTTATTTATCTGTCTTTTCGATTTTGTATTGCTTGAAGTTTCTGGCTGTGGAACCTCTGTTAAAACAAGGTATTGTAAGGCTAGGTATTTAACTAATTTTTAATTTTAAAAGGATTAACTAAATTGTTATGGCCCCCTTTTTCTGATAATTAGTCAGTAACTATGGAAATGCGGTATGCTGGTATCCATACGCAGATTGCTCTGAATAGATTTTCTTTATTAGATATTCTATGTTTTGCCAAATGTTGTTAACAAATTCTATAGTAAATTAATTATTCAGCAATTTTAAGCTTCATGCTTGTAATGGTTATTTAGGCTTTATAGGTTATTGGTTGATTTATTTAGGTACATCTTAGCTACCGTCCTTTGGCACATCAACCTTAATTTAGATTTATTTGTTGTCAGAGAATGGTGGCCGGGTTGGCACGGGACCATTTGGCCGATGTGTTATTATGTTATGTGTAAACTATTTCTTTTGTTCTTTATTCTAAAATTCAACTTGTTATAAACACTGAACATAAAACTTATCGGTTTCCTACTATGGATAGGGTTCTATGCCTTACTGGTCTTGTTTATTCTTCTATGTTTTGTATGGGATACATGCATGACATTGGTAAGAAAGTTTTAGGATCAGGGATCTGAGAAAAGAAGCTCAAATTCGAAAAAAATAACCTGATTCTTTAGTATATTGCTTTGGCTCTGTGACAAAACTAACTGATAAACTGAATCAACTACTCATTCAGTACTTATTAAATATTTCCATTGTTTGAATCAATTACTCACCGTATGTAGCCTAAATTTGTTTTGTGCATATTTTTTCATTTTCTGTGAATTTGAGATCCACCATTTTTTGTTTGTGCACCTCAGTTGATGTGTATTTTCTTTTATGGCTCTCAGGCTCTGACATATCTTCTTTTGATTTTTCTCAGTCAGTGAAGCAACTGCATGATCTAGCTGAATGTTCTCAGAAAGAGCCAAACGCCATGAGGACCTCTTCCAGTGACTGCTCACTTAAGCGCGACAGAAATATTATTCTGGAGAATATATTCCAGTCATTGGATAATGAAGGTGGTTTGAAGAAATGCATCCAAAGTGCACTTGTGTTTCAACCCGGAAGTGGTAATGGATTTACTGTTAAGGTGTGTTGTCATCTTGGAGAGGCTGACCGTACTGTTTAACTATATTTTCCTATTACTATTTTATTTTCTAGAAATATCCGTGGTTTGTTTGTCTGAGCATCATGATTGAACATATTTCAGTGTATATAAGACCTGCACCTTTTGCCTTAAACCAACTCTGAGATAAATTGGTGTTTTGATCTTACAAAACCAGATTTGAAAATGCAGCCATTACTTACTAAACTTTAACTGATTTGTTTGATCTGTAATGCAGGACCCTATTCATTCTTGTGAAAAGTGGAATAAAAACACCTCACTTACTGGGGCTCTGCTTGATGGTCCCCAAAGTGGAGCTAAGTGCAATGTGGGTATGACATCCAGTGGATCAGTTAATGAATCTAATGATTCCACATTCACAGAGCTCTGTCAGTGCACCTTTTCGATATTATTATATCAGAAAAATTTGCGAAATTGTGCAGCCTACTCCTTGAAAATTTTGAAGGAATGAAGGCTGAGAAATTATTTGATTTGCATCACATAAATACAAGGATGAAGGAGAAAGAGTATGAAAAGTCGCCCTTGCTATTTCAGTCGGATATCCAAAAGGTACTTTTCTGGAAGTTACTATTGTGTGCTTGTTCACTGTGCTCAATTTACAGCATCGGATATTTTGCTTTTAAATGTACTTTTGAACTTTGTTTATGCTAATATCAGTCTCAAAATCATGTCGGTATTTTACCATTGTGTGATGCGTTGTATTTTGAAGTCGAGAAGTTACTTCATAGCTATCTGATATATATGTGCTTCAGTTCTCAGCATTAAACTTTCTTGTGTAGATATGGACGAAACTACATAAGGTTGGCTCGGATATAACTGCTCTTGCAAAGTGCCTGTCAGAGAAAACAGCGACTTCTTTCCATGAACAGGTAAATGAGTTTGTTTGAAGATGCTTACTTTATGTGTTTTATCTCATCTAATTGTCCTGATCTTTTTAATTTCCTTTTATGCTCACAAATAAATTTTTGGTATCCTCAGGTAGGCACTTCTGCACAGAGCATCTTTGAGGGCGGTAAAAATGAGGTACTTGTGTCTCTCTTCCTCTTCTCTTTTTGTATCTATCTTTACTCCTTTTGGGTGTAGAAGTTAGAAATGGTTTGGACCTTTAATCTCAATAGTATATAATATCTTTCATTAAGTTCTTTTCCCTTCAATTGTTTGATCATGACACTATAATTCTGGAATGTCATTAAAAAAATTATATGCAATTGTGTCTATTGATTGATTTCTGCTGGCCTAAACATTTTATGTCGCAGTTCCTAGTTTAAGGCAAAATAATCTTTGCAATGTACTCAGTTCTGTGCTTAGCACCTTGTATTTTGAAGTAGTTATCTTATGTCCTTTCTGTTTCTCAACACCATACATTCTCACATTACTATCTGATTCTGCTCCACTAGAAATTATTTTATGGTGGATTACTTAACTAAGATATCTAAAAGTTTTCAAGTTCTGGTGTATTTTTAGAAATACGTGTCATTTATTTAAATTGAAAGCCTGGAAAGAATCATGTCTGAATAAATTAGTGCTCTGAATGAATTAGTGCCTGCTAATTTATTGAAGACTAGGTGGGATGGATATGACTTGTGTTATCTGTGTATTGACAGTTCCTTACACAAGAATCTGACATGCACACGAAAGTGGAGTTGACTGAGGCATGTGCTCTCGACGAAGCCCATTCATGCAAGCTTTGTAGACAGAAAGCAGATGGAAGAAACGGTCTAATCTGTGACTCATGTGAGGAGATGTATCATATTTCCTGTATCGAGCCTCCTGTTAAAGAAATCCCCACTAGAAGTTGGTACTGTGCTAACTGTACAGCAAAGGGAGCCGAGTCCTCACACGAGAACTGCATAGCTTGTGAGAGACTGAATGCTTGTGGTGTAGAAGATGAGGTTGCATGCAATGAGACAACGGAGGAATTAGAGGAAAGCTCAAATGAGTTAGTTGCTAATGAAGAGGGTAAAAGTTATCAACATTGCAAGGTGTGTAGCACCGAAGTTAGCTGTGATGAGGAGTACAGAATATGTGGTCATTCCTTTTGTCCTCACAAGTTTTACCATGTGAGATGCTTGACAAATAAGCAGTTGACTTCTTACGGTCCGTGTTGGTATTGCCCTTCCTGTTTGTGTAGATCTTGCTTAGCTGATCGAGACGATGATAAAATTGTTTTATGTGATGGCTGTGATCATGCGTACCACATCTATTGCATGCACCCGCCTTGCTCTATCATACCCAAAGGGAAATGGTTTTGCCAAAAATGCGATAGTGGAATGCAGTGTATCCGTAAAGCAAGAATCGCGTATGAGAAAATGCAAAATGGATCGAGAAAGAGAGGGTTGGATGGAAAACTGAAGGGCTTGGACAAATCGGGTGGAGTGGATATGCTTCTGAACGCAGCCAAAACTTTGAATTACGAGGAGAATCTGCAGGCTTCATTGGGTTTAAAAACTAACGAGTAGATAAAATGCTGTTTTAAGGATGACGATTCTAACCTCAAACCAATATGTACATTACTGCAACTTTTGGACGACTAACATTTTTGAGACGGTGAATTTGGCTACTTTTGTTAGGAGACAAGGTTCTACTTTTGTTGCGGGTACGTTCTCTCATGAATTTGTCCTTTAACTGGACACAGCTAGAATCGATTTATAGGCGTCGTCTTTTTGTAGTATATACTGCTTCCATGAGGTATGTTGATGAAGGAAACATTTCTGCCCCTGAATTTTGGTTATTTTGTCAATGTAATATCAACGTTTAAGGTGATTCTTATTGTGAAAGGATTCATCTGGATACTTTGTATGGGAATTGTAAAGAGCAGTAATTCTTGTATTTTTCTCAACTTCATATGATATAATAGCAGGGGAAGATATTAGGTTATGTTTGCTATCATTTTTATTTATTTTTTTAAAAATATGATTCCCACTATGAAGTGTGACAATTTTCCAGTCAACTTAATGCCATTCTCCTTATTTCTGTTTTGGACAGACTAGTTAATTATAAGCAATTTTTGTTGAATGGAAGTTGCTAATTTTGTATGTTTGAGGCGCATTCATTGATATGTGTTTTTCATTAATACCTAGGTTAGGAGCAAGGTGGAGGAGCCTATGATTGATTTTTTTTTTTTTTTAAAAAAAAACTTTACATCATTATTGCCAATTTTGAAAATAAATTGGATAAATATTTTTTGTGGTTTGCACCGTACAAACCATGTTTATGTTCCAACTCTTATTAGCACTTAGAAAGGAAGCAATGTATTCCACTTCTTTTTCTAACACTGTGTTTCATTGATTGTTAAAAAAAAAAAAAGATTTTGTGTTTTAATGGATACTTATAATATTTTTTGGATTTGAACACAGGTAAATATTTATCAACTCATATACTAGAAATTTACTTGTACATGTGGTTTCCTTTTCTTTGATATATTATGTGGAGTATTTATGTTACATCTTGTCCTTGTCCTGTTTCCTAATAAAATGTATGGTGCCTTTATGCCAATACTGAGAGTTAAAATTCATATTATTCCCACAAATTTTGCATTTCATGCAAAAGGTTTTCAAAAAAATTAAGTTTTTCAATATTTGTTTTGGGACACTTTTTTAACCTTTTTTCGAAAAGACTAAAGTTATGGAACAAATTTTACACATCACGTGCTAAAAACACGCCTCGAAACAACGTCTTACTTTAACTTCCGACAACTCTGAGATCAAAACCAAACCAATTATATGGGACTTTTGGGCTAAAGTTATGAGTGCGAACTGAATTTTAACTTCAGCAATATTCACAAACAATGTCCCTTGAGAATTCTGGATGTGATTCTTTTTATTAAAAATAAATGTATATATTCATTCTAATGTAATTGAGCTTAAACAGACCGTGAAATCTAAACTCATCAAAGGTTCTTTTACAGAATAGTGTAATGATCCGCGTTGTTGGGATGGGTAGACATTAGCAAGATACTGTGCAAAGTGCAATGAAACCTCTGTAATGGTGATATGTAAAAGGAGTTTGACAGTAGATGTATATCTTGTACCCCACTGGTGATTTAATGAAATTATTTTTCTGAGAAAAAAAAAAACAACGTCCCTTGAGAATTCTGGATGTGATTCTTTTTATTAAAAATAAATGTATATGTTCATTCTAATGTAATTGAGCTCAAACAGACAGTGAAATCTAAACTTATTCTAATTAATTAAATGTGTTTTGTATAATGACATATTCTTTTTCCATTGCTAGTCATCACTATCATCGATATTGCATCATCACCATTCTTCCAAAATTCATGCCATTTAAAATAAAAGCGAGATCACTCCAAACATAACATTTTTTATTACATTCTTAGTTAGGAAGTAACATTTATTGAAACACACTAATACAGACGAAATAAAATCAAAATTCAACTACATCAAACCAAAAAAACCTGGAAAGGGTGGCAATAAATTAGCCCAGCCATTCAGGAAATTTGTGCTCTCCGTCTCACGAATTTTGTGCATGTAATATGATAATAAACATAAACTTTGTCCCACATGCATTCTAGTAACCCAAAATAAGCCCTCCTCGACTTTTTAAAGACCAATGTGGTACAGAAAGCTGACAATCCGAGAGCATATCCTAATGACAAGGACACATAAACCCATTCTATCTCAGATTCATCATCATCCTCCTTGTTTCCTGCATCATCATCACCATCATCATCATCATCATCGTCATCACCAGGACATTTTGTTGTTAATGGAGAACCGCAAAGATCGTTTCCTACAAAGCTCCAAGCATTCATTCTCTGAAACTGTGTGCTTTCTGGTATTCTTCCTCTCAAATTATTGAAAGACAGGTTCAAATAACTCAAAAAGACATAGAACTGAAGCTATCCGGTATTTCTCCAGATAAAGTGTTTCTTGAGAGATCAAGAGACTCTAATTGCTTTAGCTCTCCAATGCTCTCTGGGATTGATCCGGTCAAGTGATTCCCTGACAAGTTCAACCATTTCAGTTCCACTAGCCTTGTCAACTCCTCCGGAATACCTCCAGATAAATTATTGCGCGAAAGGTCAATTGTATTAACCAACGACAGAATGGTATCATAATGGGTCAATTTTCCTTTCGTGACGACTGATGCACCCTCTAAGAATTTTCCTTCAGCTAAAGAGTAATATAATATGCCAAAGTCACTCAAATTTCTTTTTACTGTCATGGCAGTAAGATTGTTAAGACACGAGGGAATTCTTCCAAAAATGCATTGTTTGAGAGATCAAAGATTTGGAGTGATTTAAGGTGGCAAATACTCCAAGGAATTGTACCTCCCAATTTGTTGGATCGCAGAATGAGAAGCTTCAAGTGGGGCAGGCTTGTACCTATCCCTGTTGGTATGTTTCCGACAAGGTCGTTTCCAGAAAGGTCCATCGTCACCAAATAAGGGCAGTTGGTGATTGAGACAGGTATTTGGCCTGAGAGCTTGTTGTTGTGTAGATTCAAAGAGATCAATAATTGTAGTGCTCCTATGGAATTTGGGATACTACCAGAGAAATTGTTATCGCCTAAATTCACCACCATCAAACCAGGCCAGTTCATCCAACAGTTGGGAATTTTTCCAGTCAGTTGGTTTCCTTGTAGATTAAGAAATTGCAATAATTCGTAACCTTTGTTTTGACATAGGAAGTGAGATATACCTCCTGAAAGTGAGTTGTTTGAGAGATTAATAACAAACATACTACCTCCTATCCTTGGCAAATGACCGCTAAATTGGTTGGAGTTCAAGAATATGCCCATATTACCATATCCAATTAAATCAGGAATGTTACCAGAGAGATGGTTGTTGGAGAGATTCAGGTATGGAATCTCCCAAAACCATGTAGGAACATTACCGGAGATACCAGTGTTGGATAAATCAAGATCTGTCAAGGTACTCTTCTGTGTCTCAATCCAAGGGGGAATGTTTGAACCTGCTCCCAAGTTCAATGAGCCTAATCTAAGTGAGTTAAGCTTGAAAGGCGGATTCCAGTTTGAGCTTAACTTCAAAGTAAAGTGGTTTCCTGAGGCTTCAAAAGTAGCCAATTCTGTGAGATTGAGAAAGTGAGACTCAGTCACAACCCCTCTCATATTGTTATTTCCAATTCTAAGAACTACCAAGTTAGAAAGTTGGGCCATGCTCATCGGAAGATTTCCCGTTAGTCTGTTATTACTTAACGATAAAGTTACTAGTTGTGACAACTTTCCAAGGCTAACTGGAATTTCACCGGAAAGTTGATTCTTGTCCAATAATAAAGATGTCAAGGATCCTAAGAAGCAATCGGACATATGTCTAAACATATCCGATATGTCTCCTTGCAACATATTATAAGACAAGTCCAATGTTTGCAATTTGCACAAGTTAAGTATCTCCCTTGGTATTTCTCCAGAGAGCTGAGTAGCTGATAAATCAAGGGTGGCAAGAGATGTTAGATTTCCTACCGCACCATAGGAGATTTTTTTACAAAGGTATAACTCAAAGAGAGAAACTCAAGGTCCTTGCAAGAGTAGAGCCAATCAGGAATGGGGGAATTGAGGTCATTCCGAGAGAGATCTATGTACTGGAGTTTGGTGGTGTTGCTAATAGTTGGAATCGGACCTCCAAATTTGTTCTGACTTAGATCAAGAAAAACAAGATTGCTTAGTCTAAAAATCCATTTTGGGATGGAAAAAGACTCAAATTCGTTAAAAGAGAGATCAAGGATGGCCAGAGAGGTAATATTAACATCACTGGGGGATCAAAATTGAAATTAAGACCGCAAACACTTAAACGTAGCTCGACCAGAGAAGGGAGTGCGTTGATTACCTGCATCCAATGACCTGCTTTTCTGAGGTTGACAGAGTTCATGTTGAGGTGCTCCAATTGAGAAAGCCCCTTCAACCATTCAACGCTATCAGCATGCAGGTCAAAATTATCCTCGAAACTCAAAGTGTGTAACCTTGAAAGATTCCCAATGGTAGCAGGAATCTTTCCATTAAATCCGTTACCAGATAAATTCAGATACTCCAGACGGGTGATCGACCCAATAAAGGAAGGGATTCTTTCATAAAACCCATTTCCACTCAAGTCCAGATGTTTGAGATGTTTGAGTTGGAGCAAAGAAGGATTGATTTTGCCTTGTAAACCTGCATCATCTTCGTCGCACTGAAGATGGAGCTGATGAACGTTTCCAGTAAGGTTGCTGCAAACGACACCTTTCCAGCTGCAGCAGTTGCTTGTATTCCAGGAAGAGAGTCGATTGGAGGGATCTTCCACAGACTCTTTGAAGCTCAGAAGAGCTTCTTTTTCGATTTCAGGACACAAAATAATACTAGAGCTTAGTTTGAAAATAGAATTGGACAAGGACAAGATAAGAAGAAACAAAACCACAAGAATAGGCTTTGCCATCTTCGAATTAATTGTTTAATTATATTAGTGGTAGTTTAATATTGGCAAGTGGCCTGGGCATGTGATATATATATATATATATATATATATATATATATATATATATATATATATATATATATATATACTGAGGTTTTAATTTTGTGTTTGTACGTGTAAGCTTCGTCAACCTGGCGTAATTTCTAGGAACGCTCTGTATTGTGCCACCAAATAGTACATGGATGACTTCTTTTAAGAAAAAGTATACTTGAAATGAAAATTTTACTTAGCTTTTGAAGTTACATAGTAATTGATTTCTAAATTTAATTTCAAAGTTCAACATATAATGTATAAGGTTTAATAGTAATTGAAACAGACTTATATTTTATAATTTTATGGAAATATGCAAGTATATATATTTCAAGAAAAATGGCACACACAGGGAGAAAGGAAAGCGAAAGAAAAAGAAGAAAAAAAAAGGTAGGCGTGTGTTCTTCACGGCAGAAGAAAGAAAGTGATCTCCATGTGAACGAGAGGATAAACCTATAATAGAAATGTTTGTTTGTGGCAAGAAATTGTTGACTACAAGTCGTCTGAAAGAAAAGGTTGGAATGAATCATTTTGTCACATCATGTTTCTTTCTCCTACCGTCACTTGTCGAACCAAAATGTTAAGAACAAGAAGAGAAATTGAAGAAAAAAATTCTTAAAATATACCCTCTCTTTTAATAATTTTCTTAATTTAGATATCAGTATGATTTCGTGTGATAATTGTTTAAAATTCATTTGCTTAATTTGATAGGATTTCATGCTTTTATTTATACTAAATTGATTAATTGCACTCATCAAAAAAATAATAATAATAATTAATTGCACTTTTTTTTTTTTTTACAGAATTGATAAATTGCACTTGATGTGAAGAAATGTAGTATTTTACTATTTTTTTAGAAAAATTGAGAAACACGAACCCAATATATATTGAAGTCAATTGAAGGATTGAAACCACATGAAAGACATCTAAAAGATGATCGTAACAAAAAAAAATATCGAGTTAATTGGAGTTTAGGAGTTGACGAGGTCAATGGTTGACGAGGACAAAATGAAAAAGGTGATTGATTAATTCAGCGGGTAATTTCTTAGAAGTCAATTGGGGAGTTGACGAGGTCAATGGTTTTAATTAATTTTGAATCAATCATGGTGGTGTTTTTCCACAAATAGAAACAATGCGAATGGGGTATTGATGTGACATTATCATAATATCATTAAAGCACACCACATGTATATTTACTTAAATTTCTTTTTACAGTCATCATGGTAAGATTGTTAAGAGACGATGGAATTCTCTCAAAAATGCATTATTTGACAAAGTGACATTGTCATTAAAAGTTAAAACACACCACATGCATATTTACTCAAATTTTCTTTTACAGTCATCGCAGTAAGATTTTTAAGACACGAGTGAATTCTCCCAAAAATGCATTATTTGACAAATAAAAATTTGGAGTGCTTTTAGGTAGCAAATAGGTTCATATTCAAAATATATTAAAAAAATTCAAAAATTACAAATAAATTAAAGAATTTATTTATGAATTGTGAGGGGTTTTATTTTTCACCAAATTATTTTGGATTTATGTGGGATTAGAATTTTTAATTTTATTTTACAAATTAATTTAATTATTAAAGAATTATTTCACATATTTTGAAAACTTTAAATATTCAATTTTACAAATAATATTTTTTAAATATTATTTTATACTCCTCTGTCCCAGATCGCTTTCACACTTTCCTTTTTGGTTTGTCACACATTAGTTTTCACATTTCAAAAAGAAAATCACTCCTTAAACATCACCATCACAATACTCATATATTTACACAATATGTCATTACGTTTACACTCAATCCAACCATCTTCCTTACTTTAATAATAAAAGTTTACAAAATTACCCTTCAATACTCCACTCATTATATTTTTCTTAAAATGCGTGCCAAATTAGTATGAAAACTAATCTAGGACAGAGAAAGTAGTTAATTTAAATTTATTTTTAATTTTGAAATAATTTTATTATTTATTAACTTATATGGCGCTGAGAGGGAGGACACATAAGAATTGGCTTTATTTCTTACCTAAAATAAATAAAAAGAATTGGGCTTTATTTTACGCAAACATGTGAGATTCACATTTGATAAAATTTAATTTAAATTTGACTAACTTAAAAGATAGTGTCTTAGTTTTGCTAATATGAGATAATGTCCTAAAAAATAATTTTCTCTGAAAAAATTATGTGGCATCAAAGGCAAGCCGACTAAAGCTCCAGTTGTTAAGCAACTTTAATGGCAGTGTCTTTCGTATGGAGTGATAAAGGAGAATACTGAGGCTCCTTTGTTGCCTTGACAGTCTTTCGAGATGACAGTGTGTCAAAGAGAAGATAAAGGAAATGCGTCTGGTGATATCACATATTTATCAGAGTTGGGACGGATGAGTTCAGTTGATGGGATGTGCTGCCTGATTTTCTTTCTCCTTTCTTTAGTAGAGATCTTCATACAAAGTTTTATCGTTTTGATTAGGCTTTTTATTTTTCTCTTTACAATCCAACTCCTTGACTGACATGTAGTCTTATGGATGAAGAGAAACAAACATTTTAAATGAAAATAATTCGGTGCATCAACTCCGTAAAGAGAGATGAATAGTGTATCATGACTCATGTGGTCACTTTCGCAGTTTCACTGTGTGACTGCTCAAATTCTCAATTTTGAGTGAGAATTAGGGTTTTACAAACGACCCATAACTTCACAACTCACATCACTGAAGAAGATCTAATGATGGTGGCGGCGGGAATATTGCGATGGCATCGAGGATGCTGCAAGAGAAACACAAAACAAGAGAGAGAGGAATACGTTGAATAGAGGAAAGAACGCAGAGGGAAAGAGAGTGAGGAGAAAAGACTTGGCAAAAGCAAGGAAAAAATCTATAAAAAGGGTCCGTTGATTGTAAGATGTGTTGGGTCGGATCTAGTTGCACGAATACTAAATTTGTGCAACTGGTGCACAAGAATTTGCTTAACTTTTAAAATGAATTTATATAGATTCTATCTCTTTGTAATGCTTTTAAATTAATGCTTGGTTACAAGGTTCATTTTCCTTGCTATAATCCAGATGATTTATAATGTCTCTGTACATTGTTTCTCTCTGTTGGGTATTTTTACCAGAGTATAAAATAACTCCTTTTTCTAAAAAAAAAAATTGACTTTGATTATCAGTACATTAAATAATTATTTTATTCATAAAATTCAACATTACATCACAATACCCTTCTATATGTACATATATATATTATATATAAATTATCAATATATTTTAAAACCTGTGTAAAAAAATTAAAGCATGCTAATATTAGACGGGGAAATATTATATTCTTTTAAATTTGGTAAAATTTAAATAAAATGGAGAAAACTGACAATCAATGTAATATCACATCATTTAATACATTAATTTATATTTCCCCATCCCTTTGAAAACTTTTCATTTGAGAATTGCACTCTATTTAAGAAAAAAATAGTATTTTAAATGTAGTGTGTGTTGAGATGTGATGAGTAAGGAAAAAAGTAGAGAGATATAGAAAAATAAAGGTAGAAAGAGAAGAATGCAATGACATTTTTTTGTCATTTAGGAAAACAAGAAATTTTGAGTCGGGCGACCAAAATGATAAAATAGGAAGCTTTTGAAGGAAAGAATGAAATATTTATATATATATATATATATATATATATATATATATATATAAAGGACTAAGATATAAAAAGAAAACTAAGGGGGTGATTGGTTTGTTAAAAGGAATTGGAATGGTAGCAGGATTTGAAAGTAGTGAGGAATGGTAATGTATATATTAGTTATTATGGAGTTGTTTGATTTATATGTAGGTATGACTATTATTACTATAGAAAGTGTTTGGTTTTAATAAAAATTATTGATAATTAAAATTATTATTAACTCTTTTTTTTTTTTTTGGAAATTTATTAACTCTTTTTAATATTAAAAATATATTATATAATAATTATACTTAAAATATTATTATTAATATTAATAAATAATTTAGAAGGCAAAATAAATTTTAAAAAAATATATATGAAATTTTAGTAAGAAATGATTTTTATTCCTCTCAAAATTGAATGAATCTATGTCTTTTATTACTCACTTTTAAGATATCAAATATTTGATTTCTCAATCAAACATAATACTCTCATTTCATTGTTATTCCTTAACTCTAAAGGTGTTAACCAAGACCCTCCGAGCTTTGAGAAACTTTTTTAAACCTTTTGTCCCTCCTATTTTCCTAAATTACTTTGCTCAAGTGCGAGAGAGTTCATATCATTAAAAAAAAAAAAACGAATTAAAATAAAACTTTTCAAATTCAATTCTTAAATTAAATTTACCTTGCAAACACAAATTTATTCACAATACACACATTACACGTTAACTTTTCATCTTCCTTGCATTCCATAATTTTTTTCACTTCTCCTGTCTTCCTCGTAAAAATCCTTTTTCCCCTTTTTCCTCCGATTTCCAAGAAAAGTATCTATTTTCAGAGGAAGGTTAATGGTCGTTTGAGTCACAAGAGGGCAAACCCAGTAATAGATCCTGGTAAATTTACCCAGTGAAATATGTAGTTTTTAATTATTTCTGAAGTATATGCATAGAGTTGTTCGTCAAAGAACGCCCTAATAGCTATTTTCACACTTATTTTTTTGTTTAATCTATGTATGTGTAAAAATGGCTCAGTAAGTTGTTGTTTTCTTGAAGTTCAATTGTAATTATTTTTTTTTTTTTGTGACGGGAGTTCAATTGTAAAAAGGGGACTTACAATTAATTAATTTTGATCAGTACATTAAATAATTATTATTCCTTCGAAGGGTAAACGGTAAACCCTCTCCTTTTCACGCTCTTTTTCTTCAAGGGACTTTAGGTTTTACTGCTTTCGGTTATTTTTTATTTATTATTTATTTTGAATTTATGTCCGATTTTACGACGTGTCTCAACATACAATCGAATATGGATTGTGGCTTTATTCTCCGATCTCACGTGCATTTGAGTGTGTGTGTTGAACATATAATTAAAATTTAACAAAGTGTTGGTTTGTGGTAAATTTTTGTATGCTTTACTTTCAACTCTAAAGAAGTTAAAACTAGATTCAGTTGAAATTTTGAGTGTGATTGACTTCTTATGTGCGTTTAATAATTTGAAGACGACATTTATCAAGATATTTTTCTTTAACGATGTATCTCACCGCTGAGGCCCACAGCAGAATTTGAGTTTTCGTTCCTTTATTTGTTGTGTATTAGGAAAGGATGAGTTTTGATTAAAA
Organism: Paraleonurus japonicus; assembly: GCA_030762865.1. Lineage (NCBI taxonomy): Eukaryota > Viridiplantae > Streptophyta > Magnoliopsida > Lamiales > Lamiaceae > Paraleonurus > Paraleonurus japonicus. Next base: position 6,374,721 of record CM061054.1, on the reverse strand, counting down.
TTATCATAGATATGATACGATATTACTTTATAAGTATAAATGAATTTATGATTCTGAAATCTGGGCTCTAGATTTCCTTCAAGATTTGACTTTCCTGTTACTTGTCACGCAGTAAAGGATTTAAATATTTTCTTGCATATCTAACATAAACCCGAGAGATTACTGTGAGACGAAATATAATTTGGGAATGATGCATTAATACTTTGGAAAGGATGAATCTTAATTTGTGTCAGTTTGTGAACCGTCTCACACAAGTTTTTGTCGATCCGGAAAGATTTGAATTGAACTATACCCGTATTAAGTAATGAAAATAAGTTTAGATATGATTTTTGAAATATGGGGCAGTTGATAACCTTCAGGGTTTGATTTTTCCCGCTTATTCTTGTTATGCAGAAGCAAGGTCACGATCATCTTGCACAAATTTCGCAAATTAGAAAGGGCAATAATTGAAGTCGAGTTTTGAGAAGGCAATGGTAGGAGAGAATGTGAAACACACTATCTGATTAAAATGGTTTGCACGTGAAAGGGATGCAACTTGGTCTGTACGAGGAATCAATAGATCTTGCTGCCTATCGTGATGCCTTAGATCCTATGGAGTGGGCAGATATGGATAGCGATTTAAAGCATTTTCTATTAAGAGAGGGTCACGCAGGGGCAGAGAACCCGTTCGCTCAAACAAATAAAAAGAGAGGAGAAAAAGATAAAGAGGATGACCAAAATTGCTATCATGAGGAGGTGAATGATCCTAGATATGTGTATTTCTTGAAAAATTTAAAGGAACATGGCAAGTCTTATATACTTGAGTATGATGATGAGGAGGAGGAGGAGGATGGTGTACCTATTAAGATTAAATATGAGGGCGATTTGATTGTAGATGAAGAGTGTGATGTAGAGCCTGTGAGAAAATTGAGGAGTACTACAAAAAAATTAACACTCCATCCGATCAGATTTTTGATGTAGAGGATCAGCGTGAGCGTGAGAGGGGAAAGAAGCAGGCCAGTGAGCGTGAGATGGGAAAGAAGCAGGCCAACAAGTTCAAGAGCAAGAAGGAAGATAATGCAAGATCAATTAATAAGCTTGTGCGTGATCCTGACTATGATGTTTTCATTCGATTTTCCAAGTTTTCACAGAATAAAATTGTTTTTAAGTATGAGGGTGAGACAATAGTGTATGACGAGGGTGGAAAGAAAAATGTTGGGGAAAAGGACAATGATGGGTCCTTTCCTGGTGTGGAAATCATAGACCCCGATACATTCTACAAGAAACGAACTCCAAGCTTTTCTTCAGAATCGCTGAAGGATGAAGAGGATTATAATGAGACAGAGTACAGATATGGATCATCATCTGACATGGAATTCCTTGAAGGCAAGGAAGAAACCTCTAAGGTAGCTTCAATTATTTGCTTTCAAAATTTATCTTGTTAACAACAATATGTGTTTTGTAGTTTTCTATGAAACAAATATTAGTTTGTGTATGTGTGTGTTTTATATTTTAAATTAGGTCAAGTCTAAACACAAGTTTTTGTATGTATCTAAATTTATTTAACTGATGTGTTTTACAAGATCTCACTTATGCAGAAGAATATGGGCAGTGTCTCGAACCTGGGGAGAACCACAGACTTTAGGCAAGACGTTATCGCTGATCTTAGACGACCTTACGACAAACAAGAGCATGAAAGGCTTTTGCAAGCTATTAAACACCATAGACAAGAGGAGCGGCATTTAGACTTGCGTAATGGGAGGGAAAGATCACGCTCTACAACCAAAGTGGGGAAGTCCTATCTCGATCACTATCCTGGTTAGTTAAATATATAGAGATTCTTGTATTGCATTGTTCTATCCAATTACATTTTTTCATTAGACTAAATCTACTTGCCCTGTCTTTTTAGACTTACCTATTGTTGGGTTATGGAGCTTGATCGATCTGCGTCAAGTCCCACGATCACAACGATCTAGTTTGATGGGCTTTTAGGGCTACAGCCCAACTCTTGCAGATTTACACCTAACACCTATTTCTTATTGAAATATTGCATTTTAAAAATACTATCAAGCATGAGGACATGGTAGATTATTGAATCTTGCATTGATTTCATTCTGTTTTGATCAAGGAAAACTGTAAATTATGGCAGCAGTTGAAACTATGGATTTCACAACTATTCCAAGAATGCAAATTAGAATAGAATTTTTGCTGACCAAGTTCCCTTTGTACTTCTGGAACAGTTGTTCCTTCCTTTTGGCAACTCATGCTGTTTGGCTCAGTAGTTTTTTGATAAATTTATACAGGCTTCAACATTCTATAAATAATGTCGTTTTCTTATTCTAGTTTGAATTTGTATGGAATAATATCTATTATTGTTGAAATTAAGTCTAAAATTTACTTGGACTATGTAAAGTGACTCAGAGGTTATTCATGTTTTTAGAACTCCTTTTGATTTGGATACACATTATCGGCACCTAAGAAGCGTCTAGTCTTTTACTCCTTTTCTTTATTCTTGGAACTTGATCTATCGGATGATTATGAAATACTTGAAGCTCTATTCTACAGCACATGTATTTGAACATGACATTTAGCCTCAAAACTGTTAAGTTACAAAGGGAGATCAAAATAATGATGAAAAGGCATCAATGAGGCAATGCTGTTGGCTGTCGCCTTACTGTGCGTTCCTTATTTCATTTCTCTTTCGGTTTTAGATTCTCAGATTGGAACTTGGAACTCAGATTTGTTGAGTTAGTTCTATCTGGATTCTTATCCTGGTCATTACTCTAAATTGAGCCTTCTCTCTCCCAGTTTTCTATCGAGTAAGTGTCTATCTAAGGCCAATCGTAAAGACAAAAAAATTAATTGAATTTTAGAGGTTTCCAGCTTTCTTACATCAATACTACCTTAAATCTTTCCAATGTATGCCTTTCGTAGCATTTGAATTGTCAGGTGCGAGGCGGATGGAGGTTTTCCGTTTCGCCCACTATTTGGAATGCCAAATCATCTAGCTGATGACTCTTGTTAAATTAAGTCTTCCTTTTAAGAAAGTAGAAAGTTAAGTCTTGCTCTTATCCTCCTTAAATGCTTGCTAGTTTATGTTGAATGAGAGAATAATAGTTCGTGTTTATGGCTCTCTCTCTCTCTCTCTCTCTCTCTCTCTCTCTCACTCTCTCTCTCAAGTATATATTCATTGACTGCAGTTGTTAGACAAAAGCTTGCACTAGTCCAGTACGATAAACTGAAATGTTTAAACCTGTTACGAGGGTTCTTCCTTTTCCTCCAGGTCAGTAACCTGTTCGATCTTTCTTTTTGTATATTGTTATGTTATTGTTATTTGGACAAGATGGTTTCTTAAAATAACAAATCTTGCGACATAGATCGATTTTAAAATAACAATAACATCACGTGTTTTTGGAGTAATCACAGGAGTAATTAGACTAAAGCAAACAGTGTGATGACAAGCCTTTGAAAATATGCAATTTAAGACATCTTATAAAAGTAGTATGGGATATTACCAAAACTATCCCTAAGATTTAGCCTTAATTACAAATAAACTCAACTCTCTATCTTAGCTTTGAAATGATACAAAATGTGCCTGTTAATGGCTATAGATACGATAAATTTATATCACATGTATACTTGTATGTACTCCATGTCCTATTCCCTAATAAAATATATGTTGCATTGGATACTAATATTTACAGCAATCTGAACCACCGTTCCGCCCTTGGGACGACGAAGAATGCTGTGCCATAACTCCGGGATCAGATATAAACATAGACGGAGACTACCGCCATAAACCGGGACCATCTAAGACTTCCCATCGCAGCTTTTCTCGGTGATTATTATATGTAAGATCTTTTTGTGGAATGTCCATTGATCCAGCTTAAAAGGTGTTGTCTTGGATGTTAATATCTCGTTCCACAGCTGGAGTTTGCATGTGATGAAACGGAATACGGAGAATGTTTATTTATTAGGAAGTGAAAACAGAAATTTTATGGGGTAATTCATGGATTCCATCTTTTGCTGCATGCATGATCGTTCAGTTCCATTTCCCTTGTTTCTTCTGCTTCCTGCCAAGTTATCGATTCTAATATCCATTCTTTATTATACATGCCTGTAGAGTTATTCAAATCAAGCCTAGTATTTAAAGTTCGAACTCAACTCGAGCCGAGCTCATTCGATAACTTAACGAGCTGGAAATAAAATTTGACTCGATTTGCAAATAATCCTAATGAATCAAGTCGAGTCTAGCAAACTTAACATAACTACAAGAAAATCCTTAAATGTTGAACCTTACAAGTCGAGCTTGTGTAAATTGAACACAAGCTCAAGCTTAATTCATTTATCAATATAAATGAATTGAGTTCAAGCTTTAATGAGCTCCGATTTCGAACCTTAACAAACTGAGCTGAGAATTTGTGTTGATTTTTTTTTTTTTTTTTGTAAATTTAACTTTTTTAACAGCTCTTCATGGCTGGATTTAAGCGTTAACGAGTCACGCACCAGTATCAGGGACATTTTCTTTATTGTCTACGATCCAAATACGTTTTTGGTAGAGCATTGTTTTTTTGGTAGAGCATTGTTTGTTTTCATTTTTGAATATTTTCCCCCTATACTGTTACATATTTATCTGTTTCACAAAAATAGATTTATTTTTCATTTTTATTTGTCCCACGAAAATAAATCAATTATATTTAAAATATTAAATTTTCATATTTGTCCAAATTAAATGTATTTTTATTTTTCAAAATTAATATGTAGGTACTAAAATTATCGTGGAAAATAAGTGGACCTAAGGACAACATGAGAAGACAATAAAATTTAATATTTCAACATAATTGACTTTTACTTTTAAATTCGGGAGTAAATTATGAAATAGGGAAAGTATAATTTACTAATATTATAATTAAGTGTTTCTCTTATTTTGTTAGTAATTGAACTAATGCTGCACGAAATGAGAGGGAATTTCCCATTCGCACCACGGGAGCCAAAAGAACAAAAAGAAATTAAAAAAATGGAACTCATCGTAATAAATTCAGTGGATTTATCTGAATAAATTTATCTTATCATACCCTAGTTTACAATCATTTCCTTCTTGTGACAATTAAGTGATTTGAGAGGTTATATTTCACCATGACAAAACAAACAATATAGAATAAGACTAATATTAAAAAAATCTATAACGGTACACTGCAAAAATTACCTATGCGATTTGATAAATTACTCGGAAATAAAGTTTTAAAATCACAAATATTACTTGAAGTGTACTAAAGCATCCCCTTGAAATTTGTAATTGTCATACAAATTTCCATCAATGTCTTGTTATCTTTGTTTGAGTTTTCTGATAAAAGCCATGCATGCTAAAATTGATATTGAACCCTATGAAACTCATTCAAATTGCTTTATGAACCCCTATGGTTAGGGCTAATCACAAATACAACTACCTTAAATACGACCAATTACCAAACGAACCCATGATTATTTATGCAAACCCACCCAGATGGACTTAAAGACTTTTCGAGTTAGAGATTTAAAATACAATTTTCAAGTTTCATACTCAATCCACACCTCCCAAATATCTATTATTACTCGTCTTAATATTTTTCTCATTCATAATTCTTTTCTACTTTACTCTTATATAATACAATAAAATAATATAAAATCAATCATTATTAAACATTGATTTGACATAAAAGAAAATCTCACACCACCAAAATCCCAAGACAAACACAAACTTTTACTATTATCATGAATTTCACATCCAATGACTTTAAAGTCGTGACTTCCCTTACACGCCTAAATCTCAAAACAAGTCTAAATCTCAAAACAAACGTAGCATACCCAGAATGTATTTAGTAATTTAGAAAAATCGTGAGAATTGATTTTTACCCAACAAGATAAGCACTCAATTCTACCTAGACAGCAGTAAAACTAGCTTTAATGTAAGGAGTGTCGTACCTGAAACTAATCAAATGGGAAGAAGGAATATAAACGGAACAAAGGTGGGACATCTCATTTGGGTTCTCCATCTACATAGCTGCTCGCGATTCCACTCCTAAGGCAGCATGTTACAAAGGTTAATCATAATTATTATCTGTAACACAACAAACCACCTCGCATAAGCTTTTCAGGACACATCTTCAAACACAACCATGTCAATCACAAACTATGTGTAAAAACAAAAAATACGCAACTCTGAAGTAAAAGCGAACGAGCAAGAACGACTGGAAGTACGACCCAAAACCTGGAATATCTATGCATAGTACACATTCACATTAACATAACATTCAGAGATGGAAAAAACTAGAGTGCAGCAGTGGAGATAAATCCTTTATAATCTCATTACATAAATGTTCAATACTTAAGTGAAGAATTCTTACCTGCTTTGTGTCACAAGAGAGCATATTAACAGAGATGTGCTTAGGCTACTGCAGAGGATAGAACTAAACATATAAAAGAATATTTCAATTTTGGTATTACTTTGCAGTCAAGAATTTCGATACATAAAAAGGGAGCATTAGACAATTTTTGACAGCTCCTGAAAAATCTCTATAGAATGATGCTACTAACTTATCATAACAAATAGTGTGATCAAATTTCAAATCTAAAATTCTCCCCTCCAACCGAAATTCTCTGAGATGTGGGGATTTACAAACTGATTAGCTCCTCCATTTCCGAAATCGACACCTGGCATGCTGTTTCTCAGGTTCCCTGTGGATCCCCAACCATTTCTCATTCGAATCCATGGAGGTGGTAATTTTGAATGATTCAACTTTTGTTGTCTAAAATATTTCCTGCCCAAATTACCCGAATACCCTTCTTGCTGAAAATCTGGCAGCTCATTTACCACTGAATCATTATCCATTGTCACTCCTTTTTTAGCAAAGTGACGAGCAACACAAATACCATTATCTTGTTCTGCCTTTTCTACAGGTGATGTTGGTTTGTCTTCCCTGTTACTAATCGATGGAGGCAATGGAGGAAACGGATGGAATGGCAAACCTGGAGCTACAGACCAAATATCAGCAGCTTCAAGGGCACCAAATTGCTGAACAACAGAAGAGGGAAGTCCATAAGAGATAGGCATACATGCAATGAACCTATCCTGTGAATCTGCCAATACGATATTGCATGGATGCTTTATGCACGCATCTCTCTCTGGACCCACAGAGTCTTTACAGGGAGATGAAAACCCAGGAGGGGCGTCCTCGTCCTCTCCATCACCTGACAACCCTGTCCTAATTCTGGGATGCATGTATTCATCCACTGGGATATCCCATCGACTCTTGCGCTTGCGTATTCTTGTTCCATTACTACAACCTGAAGCTGATGAGTGATCCATCTGGATTTCGTAACATTCGGTTGACTCTGAAGGTTTTCCACCTTGGTCGCCTCCAATGATCACCTGATGACACTGATAGCTTTCCATAGCTTGATCGCTGATGAAATTCCACCTTTTTATCATCTGTTTCCAAGAAGCAATTTTTCCGAAGGGATCTTGGAATCCACCTATCCCGGAAGTTCCTTGCAGTTTGATAGACCTAGAGGTGAAATTTATCAGTCAACAGCTACCAACAAATTGATCATCCACTCACCTTCCAAACATCCATCAATTAGCAAATTGAATTAGACTTGAAGCAAATTATGGTAAAAAACACACATCAGCAGAATGCTGTCTCGTGCATTTTTACAGCAGTAGTTCGTATTCAGCACTATAATAAAAGGAAACTGTCAAATGTAGGACAGACCAGTACACCAATTGAGTCCCATAACCTAACAAATTTCAGACCCAATCAGGAAAGAAGTTCGTATTCAGCACTACAATAAAAGGAAACTGTCAAATGTTGGACAGCAAACACAGAAATCTGACCAGTACACCAATTGAGTCCCATAACCTAACAAATTTCAGACCCAATCAGGAAAGAAGAACGTGGACACTAATTGAGTCCCATAACCTAAATGTCCATGGTTTCTCACATCCATACAGAAGCTAAAATACAATTGAATTGTTTGCATCAGCCTTCCATTTTTCCAACAGCAACAACATAAGTCGTGAAAAATGCTGGTTTAATAGAGACTGGATAGACACGAAATGGAAGAAAATGTTTGGTATGTCTTACCTGTCTGTCAGCATGTTCTGTAAGCGTCAATATGGAATCTTTAAAGCTGTAAATAACCAATAAGAAGCAATTTAGAGAAGATAACCATGGTATAAACAAGTTTGATGAGGAAATTGAAGCAAAAAATTGCTGTTTCCTTAATACAGCATCAGAGGATAAAAAGATTCCATCCACACTGAGAATAAGTTATGTTACATTAAGAACATAACATACAAAAGAAAGAAAATTTTATAAACACAGAAACCTTTAAGAGAAGGAAAATTATATATTAAACCTGACGAAGAATGTATTAGTGTCTGTGGAAGAAAATAGATGTGTTAAAAGGAAGATCGTGCAAAAATCTTAATAATACAAATTAGGTTAGCATCAAAGAAAATGTGTACTTTTGAATAAAATAATCAATGAAAATCCTATTATAATTCTCCATAACAAGAGCAAAATACAATTTACTTTATTGATCAGGAATCTGAACATCCATTTCCATAAAGTACAACTAGCTGACAGACCTATTGAAATACCAGGCCAGGTATGACAAAATTAGAACACAAGCAGCTATACTGCTATAGCAGTTCAGTTTGTTAAGACCATCAACAACCTGAGTCAAACACTAACCACGAAAAAGGTATCAGGTTTTTTTTTAAGATTTAGACAAATGGCAGCACAGAAGTTACTACTGATAACAGTGACAGTTCTTGCAGTCATATAAACATTTGTAAGTATAACATATTAGTTTGTGCATGTATGTATCCTCTGTTGCAGGAATCTATTATGCAAGAAATAAACTATACAAAGAAATGAAAGCAATAACAATAACATTAACCTTGATACGACAAGATAAGCTCCTTATCAATCACAAATGTTCATCTTATTATTGAACACGCATATCACACATGTGAAACCATCCTAGACATTAAAATAAAACAAGCAAACCATAGGACAGAAGTAACAGGTAAAGATGGGTTCCCTCTCACCTCTCCACTCCTGGACAAGGTGGACCTCCAGTTATGTGCTCTAAGGTAAGAATCTCTCTCACGGCCAGATACTCAAGTACCTATCCATAAAATAATTAGCAATTAGTAACAATACATAATTGGTAATGCATTATCTTTGCAATACTTTTAAGACAACTTGTGAACCTATTAGCTAGGCTTTATCATATTTTATGCCGTAATTCCTTCTATCAGACACCATGTAGTTTATTACAGCACAGAATGAGTTCAATACAGAGTTGAGATCATGTGATATTAGAGTTCTCTCAAGTGCTCACATCCTGCAAAGAAGTAACTGCATAAGATGGAAACGCTAGAGAGCTCTTGAATGAGAAGTGACCATTACACTGGCCAGCCATCAAATTGCATGATATCTCAACCTTCCTCTTTACATGCAAGTGCATTCACGGTTTTTTTTTTTTTTTTTTTAACAACTGTGTTCTCTCTTTGGTCATCTCTTTGTAGTCAGATAATTGAATTTGTATTCCAGAGGTCTGAAGGTTTGCAACTCAAGTCTTTCCAACATGTAAGCCACAGATCTCGCAGAATAGCTTATGATGACAGCTTCACAACATTTACACATGGATTAGAGAACTTAGGGGGAAAAAATGGGTCCAATATTTTGGGCCATTGGTTTAAGTTCGTTTTCCTGCATTTTCCTTTAGATTTTGCCAGATTATTTAAAATATATTTACTTTTTAATTGACTTCTAATTGCCAGTGATTATGTTTCTTTTACATGCTGCAGTGTTTATGCATATTCAGCTCTCATCTTGGCATTTCCTTTACCATAACAAGGGTCTTCTTGGGAGCTAGATCAAAGGTTATTCCATCTTTAAACTATTTAGCCATCTTTTAGCTTGTCTAATACAATTTTGGAATTATTTGACTTCTACCTCTCATGAACCTGTATTGTTGTTTGTTCCAGCATGTAGATAAACTAGCATTCGAACATACCAAAGTACATGCATGCACACATGCATAATGATCACACTTATTTCTCCTGCATGTTGACTGATACAAGATATAAAGTCCAAATATGTTAGTGCTGAAAGGAGCAACTTCTCTACAAAATTGTAGTTCTACACACAAAATGACTAGTAACATAAAACATTTAGCACTCTTGTTAACATTTATATGTTTTAACAAATTTACCTTAAGAAGCTTGCGGAGAATTGGCGTTTTGATGAACTCCTTTCTGTACCTCTTCATTATGTTATGCAACATCTGCAAACCTATTGTTCAAGAGTTGTCAAAATCTATTGAAGTTACAAAACAAGCATAGAATTGTGACATAGGCTTATTCAGGCAACAAAACCCTGAAATAATTGTGAAATTGTACAGGCATGTTCTGGCATCAGAACACTGACATAATTACCATTCTTGTTGATTATATCAAACAGAACAGTCCGAGATTTTGTCTTCAAGAGTGCATCCAAAATCATTGATAGATCTCGATTACTGCAAAAGAGATCAAGAAAATCATGAGCCATTCAGGTAATATATTCACTTGTACAAATAATATACCCATCACATTTTGTTGGGAGGCAGGGATGGGGATTACATAACCATTTCTGGAAATACCTCTGAATAGCTTCACCATGCCCACTAGTCCCAGATGCAGCTGTTAAAAACAAAAGCTTCAAGTAACCCCTCGAGGCATCCTGTTAAGCAAGATAATTGAACTTAAAACATGGAACACAACAATATAGAGGAACACAAATGAGGATCAAGTGTGTACAATAAACTAATGAAACCAGCAATTGCAACCACAAAACCAAAACTTGTTACTTGATACCATAAACCAGATACAAAAAGATAAAAATACATTAGAAAACAGAAGAGATAATAGAACATGAAAAAGTTTATGTCAACGAGTGGAGAATTACCTTTCGCTTGCTTATTCCCCCTTCAATATCTAGCAACTCATTCAGTTTCTCCTCAACTGCAATCATTAGGTAAATTATTGGTTTACTGCAGTAAAATCAAGCATATGACCACTAAAGGAATTATAAAGCAGATGGCTTTATACCTGCTTCCAAATGACTGTTTGTGGAAAGAGCTGGTAACTTTTTAGATTTGTTGGGTGCACCATTTGACTTATCAACATCTGGAGTTCCCTTGTCATTTGCAACATTAGATCTAAGTTTCTCTTTTTTAATTGAAGCTGATGAACGATGAGTCTTCGCAAGATAATGGGACTTTGTAATTTCCTCCTTTCCTCCCATTTTGCAATATTTTAACTTTTTCTTAGATTCAATTCTATCAGGCTGTGATTTGCTTGAGAATGAAGTAGCGGACATATCCAATTCATGTGTAGAAGGCAGAGCTGAAGACATTGAGCTGTTCACAATACTCTCTGGTTGAAAGGAAACATCCATGACAGGAGAATGCATCTGTAACAGAAGGCCTTCAGATTCAATCTTCAATGTAGCTGATGAAGAACTATTCAAGGACTTTCCAGTGTCCTTGTTAGTAGCAGAAGGCCCAAAAGCTGCATTGGAAACAATATTATTGCCAACAAGATCATCAGGTTGATACTTATTTCGGATTGTTGTGTCTGCAACCCTTGTAGCAGTTGAAGTCTTGAGGCATCCATCAGCAGAGGTAGCATTACCTCCTACCTTCTCATCTAAAGTCTCAGCAGTGATTCTCTCAAATTGACCAGCAGCATTGACTTTTTCATTCTACATCTGTTTTTTTCTGGTTCATTCATACTTATATTTTCCATCTCATTCAAGGAATGTGACATTATGTCATTCCATTCATCATTCATCCTCCTATCTTCACAAATCATGACAGGCTCTGCATATTCGTCATCTGAGTCTCCATGAACAATTACTTCAGACTTTGTTGGATCGCCACCTATATACCCCCGACAATTAGGTGAACCACATACACATTTTTGCAGCAGCACCAAAAACACGTACATAATTGTAGTCAAATGTTAACTCTTCACCCTGGCATGCAAATTAACAAAAATCAGCATGCTCCTCGAGATGTGACCAGCATAGACAAATATTGCATCAATTATTAGATAAAATTAAGAGTGCATTTTCAGTTTTTCACCTAGCAGTTCACATATTACAGAGGTAACCTAATGCTAATATGTTGGTTCAGCCCCAAATATACGGCAGAAATTAAACAAGATGACGTAAAGAAGAAACCTCAAAGCAGATATAAATTGGTCTCCTCCCAACCCAACATTGCTTTGTACAAACATAAATGTTAGCGTGAGTGCAACTTGGATTATGTTCATGTGAACATACAAAATTTATGGTGATAAATTTGTGCTCACCTGAACAGTTTATGTTCATGATAACAAATCATGCTAATAAATCTGTATTCACCTGAACAATGGGTATTCAGGTGAACATATAAAATTCATGATGATAAATCTTTGTTCACGTGAACACTTGATATATAATTTGACTACTTTCAGAGGAGAATTACCTTCTTAATATCCCTAATAGCAAAAAGTCCAACACAGACTTCTCCATTCACCATCCACTGTAATCATGAAAAGGTCGAGTATTAATATTTCTGAAGTACTCAGAGTCATGTATGCTCTTTTCCAAAGCTACAGGATGAACTCTGTAAACAAGCATACTGTGTAGTTTTTTTCTATTTTAACAAATGGAAAATGATTATAGGATTGGATAAAAGAAATAAATAAATGTGATCCACAAATAGGATTATTAATATGTGAACATTTCACAGAAAAAGATGCAGCAATTCAACATATAATGTGATTGGTGGTTGAGGTTGTTGCGTAACCCAACAAGATCACGAGTTCTAATTATTTCTTAAGAGCAAAAGTAGTTGTGTCGGGGGATACCTGTTGGGCTAGCACATAACTAGTGAAAAATAATTCTATACTTAAGAACATGTTTTGCAAATCCACAACCATTCACTAAAAATGAATCATTTAAATACACGCAAGACTGTGCCTATACGAAAGGTCAATGTTCCACTATTACCTTTTCTGTTCTGCAGTTAGGATCACAACTATGGTTTATAAAGCGACCCAAATTTCCTTTGGCACATGCATCAATTACCTGAAAAGAAAATGCATCAACTGCAAGAGATCATGAGGATTTCATATGAAGCAAAACCAGTAAATTTCATCAAACATTTGAAAGCTCACACTAAACCCATGGAGATCCCAATGAGCCCGATTAAAGTTCATTCTAATTAAACTACATTAGTATAATTCGTTGTTAATTAATTTATGCAACCATAAACTCTTCCTTAGAGTCGGCATCAGATAAATGATTTCAGAGCCACTTACTGTCTAGTTGCCTACAATAATGTTCATGATCAAGCATTTCATCAAGCAAGTTATGTGAACCCATATACTCGAGAAAAGGATACTAGGAGATCTGCATCCTTAGATATTCAAAGTAATAAACTATTAAAGTAAAAAAGAATAAGGAATTATGCTAGTGAACAAAAATGCTGCAAAAATAAATTTAGGTTGGAAAATAAGAAAAATAAATCAATTATCAGGCCCTAAGTTTGAATGTGTCAACTCTTCTAGGATTTAAACAGCCTGGAAATTATAACTAAGAAAATAATATAAACATTTGTTCACATAGGATAGCTTTAGCTGCCAATTGGTGCCAAAGATTGGCATTAATAAAATGTTGTAGTAATCAACATTATTTGATGTCTTATCAATGGGTGAAGAGAATAAAGACGATACAGATTAACCAGAATTATATGATATTGCAAAAAAAAAAAACACTAGGTTATGAATTATTGATAGATCATTTTGCTGTCATAATGAACATATTAACAACTACAAGATTCTTCAACTTATGTAGAGGAAAGAAGCAAACCTCACTCCCATTCAGCGTCATGAAGTAAAAATGTCTATGCCCCTGCAAAGCATACTCCCTCTGCCTTGCTTCATAAGCATGGATATTAAGTACCTGAAACATCCAAAACTCGGTCAATATGTAAGAACTTAAGATTCAGTTTACCGTGCTTAGAATCACCTATGACAGAATATGTTTATATATAAAACCCCATGCACGCCATGGTCTGTGACACTGTGGTTCTGTAAAGACAAATGGCTAACCTATTGCAGCAGAATAACAGGCCTAACCAATGGAGCATAAATGTCCAGTGCTGAAAGGCAAGAGATATGAATAGAAGCTTGAATCAACACAAAGGAAGACCTTTGTGACCCTAAACAATCGGGTTAAATGCTTTTACTATATCTAAAGGGAGTGCTTGATTATCAGCATCTTTCTAAAGCATGTAACCATTCCACACAGCATGGAATTATTAAATCACTTGAAGAAATTATATAACACTGGGAAACTGACTCCATTACCAACTAGTTCAGTCTGGTTAGCAGAATGCCAATTTGGATATGCCATCTACCAATATTAGTGTCAAATGTGTCAAATATAAGAGGTTACCTCTCCAACATATTCAATGACGAACTGTCCTTCAGAGATATCCTGAAGACCTAGAAGGCCAAAACCCTTCTTTCCACACCTAAACCACTTCAATTTAGCATGTGTGCGCTTTTGAAACTGCAAGCAAACAGAGAATTTAATCTGGTAGTAAGAAACGTCATTACAGAAAGTGGAGAAAAACCAAGCGATTGGTACCTGTTGATTTGAACAAAGTTCACCACATGGGCAAGTTCCTTTAACACACTCAATGTTGAGCATACGATTCAAGCATTTAGGTCCACAACCCATTCTTCCTTCAGATGGAGGCTTGCAATGGCAAACCATCACCTGTATGAAAAAGGGCAATGTGAATAAAAAAAAAAAAATTCCAGGTTGATAACACTTTGTACTCAATGAATTGAAAGAAGATTGTGTTATGTATAACTTACAGTGTAGCACCATTACCAAAGATCTCACAAAACACAGGCTCATACTACACAGCCACACACATGAAATGCACAATATAGACATATTGACCTCATAATAATAATTACAGATGCTCAGACAGTGAACTACAATTGCAGGACTGGCTTAAACAGAATTCTTAGAGCATGATATCCAATAAATCATTCAGATGAACTCATCATGAATCAAATTTGATGCAACATCATGTAACAAAATCGTCAATAGGTAGTCAAAAACTCAAGACCCAATTGTCCCAGGTATTTCAAATGCACAGACCATGCAGATACCCTACATATAACAAAAATGCAAATAATAAATAATACCAGCCCGTAATGCAGCAATTTAGATTTAAAAAGTCTGGATGTTACATTTCAAACAAACAATCTTGGTCAATTTGTTTAACATTGGTAGCAAGAGACCGACCTTGGAAGAGACATATTGGTCCACCGGTCTTACTCAGAGAAATATAGTTTCAATATCCCTTAAATTTGTTAGAAACTAGAAAAACGAAATCACATTTGTAGCATTTAATATTATTTTCTGAAGACAAGAAAAATTCATGTGATTTGGGCTACTATACGTGGAATTTAACTACTAAAACACTTCACGTTCTAGCAGCATACATTCTTTTTACGTAGGTTTGACTTTGACTTGTTTATTATTGAGCCAAACTCGAGCTAAACATACCAAATTATTAAAAGTTATAGAATAAATGTCAAGCTAAGCTATTAAGTTTATATTTTACGATCTAGCTCAGAAGCCTATTGGTGAACCTACTCTTGAGCTGACGAGCTAATAATTGTGAAGCATGAGTTTGGTTCAGTTACTTTACAGTGTTAACACACATAACAAAAAATAATTAAACAATGAGATATATGGATATCGATCATCAAGGCTAAGCACTCACCTCATCAATGGTCTGAGTTTTGCGACTTCGATGGAGAAACTGGTTTGACTTAATCAGTGACCATGACAATGGTTTAGAAGCTGCAAAACAAGAAAGACAACTCAAATTTAGAAGCAATATAGCAAATTTAATGCTGTGGCATGAAATGGTAATAAATACCATCTAATTGGTATTTATTAGACTTCAGCAAGTTGTCATGTGCATCTTCGTCACAAGAAGCATCAGATATTTCCAGCTCTTCATTGATATCTGAATTTGATTTCTCTTGAGGAATTGAGCAATCGGCGAAGTCATAATCCATATTATCCTTGCAAGTCCTTCAAATATTGATGAAAGAATCCATAAACCTCTTTACAGTATGAGAACTGAATCAACATCTATAGACTTGTATCAACAATTACAATTGTACAAGGCCAGCAGACTAATGCTTCCCATCCATGATAACAAGGAGCTGTGTGTGAGTTAAAACAACTAGATAATAGATTTGAACTACTTTTCAAATCATTCAATAAATAAATATCAAAACGATCTTTCAAGCATATGATGTGAAAACATCTAGGTCTGAGAATCTATTCTCATTAAGTACAGTGTTATAAAAGTTATTGTGCATACAAAAATCCTTGAGATGGTTTATTAGCAAGGTCATCCCAAACAAAGTGAACCCTTCCTCATTAGAAACCCCTTCTTGGAAACACCCGTAACTTAAAGATGTTTAAAGTTATCTTCTAATATGTAAAACGACTTGGTGAATCATATTAACAGGTGTATAAAATGTATGGAAATTTTTTCTACTCTGATCTTAACAATGACTAACAATTATAGCATCACCTATATCCCAGAAAACCACTTTAATAAGGCGGCAGACATGGTCAGAAATATCCTTAAAGAGTTGAAATTAAAATTTTGCCAAAAAAAGTAGTTCTTGGGAAGCACTCTAAGCTTTAAATAGAGATGGCCAAACCCCAAACATCAACACCACTACCCCCTCTCCCCCAAGAAAAAGCGACACTCTGAACCACCCCAGGATACTTATCCTCACAAGCAAATAGATGAAGGAATATTGGTACATACAATTCAACGTTGTATACATTGCAAAAGAAAAAAAATCAGAAAAACGTTAGTTTCTAATGAAGATGCCAGGCAGACAGGGAGTGCCTAACTCAACCTAATCTACAACCAATTCAAATAATGTGTATAAAGTTTCAAAAACTTGTACAAAAATAGTCATAACCAGAGACACTGGATAACAGCCATCTCTAGTCAAATGTCATGCAAAATGTAATATTTATTGATATTCTAATTACAACATCAACAATTATTTACCATCGAGTGTTTGTCTCTCCAATCTCATCTGCAAGTGTAGCTGGTATGCGCCGCCATTTTTGGCACTCATCACAAAGCACCCATGCATTCCTTTGCGGAGCATGCTGACCCTTGAACAGACCGGATGAAACTGGTAAGCTATTTATCAGTCCACTTGAATCTTTGCTGAGGTCTCCAGTTTCTCCAAGATCAAATGATGTTTGAGTTCCTAATATAATTGAATATAATATGAGAAGGCATGTCTACTCCTTTCGATACTGAAAATTAAAGTATAAAACAGGTGGACCGTTCAAAAAAAAAAAAAAAGTATAAAACAGGTGACGGGGCAACAAATGATCTGTATAACTTGATGTGTGTAGGATTTCTCGCTTGTGTTCCTCGGGGTAGAATTATGTTACAATTATAACATAAAATATCAATCTAAATAAACTTAAGCAAGTACCTGCTTCCAGATGTGTGTCCACTCCACTGAAAAGACCATTAGTTTCATCCTTCTTGTCATTTTGATGCTTAACTACTAAATTACTTTTATCTCCCTTTTTTGGAAGCTTTACCTTTCTTGTTGGGTAAATTGGGTAAACCCAAGACTCCAGACCTACTATTGTGCCCTTCCTTTGCACTATAACATTTAGGGGATTTGCATACATTGCTACAAGGAATTAGTGAGCAACACCCCTGTGGGTTTGATGACTCGGAGCCGTCAGCAAATCCAGAAGAAGGATTCCCTTCACCACCAACATGAACTTTTTTAATGTAAAAGAGGATCCTGTGTTGCTCATCCCTATACCGCCTGCAGGACAGCTGGAAGCTCCGTTACTGCTATAAATCTTCAAAAATGGGTTTGCAGCTGAAGTTACAAAGGCAGCGTCACCACAATTAGGAACATCAGCCACTTTCTGTCTTGGTCCAAGTTCTACAGGTTCTTTAGCAGTACATTTGGTTTCTGCACCACTGACCTTGTTTTGGAAGCTGCAATCAGCAAACTGGTAGTGCTTATCTTTCTTCTTTCCTTTTCTAGATTTCATTCGCGGCGAACATGAAACACCTTCAGTGGAAACCTCAGGAACAGAGTTCGTACAGCATTCCAGCCTGCTTCTTTCCATTGTCATTACTTGACTATCTTGTAAACCTTTTTCATAAAGTGGAGCATCAGGAACAGAGTTTATAACTTCTGAATCAGGTGAAGTTCCTGGATCGGAAGACCTATTTACAGTGGAAGCTCTCAAATTATCTCCCTCCTCGTGGCTGGTAACTTGATGGAGATCAGTTACTGTGCTGAATGATTTGGTTTCTGCATTACCTGTGCCATTAAGATGTGTGCCCAAGACAGAAGTATCAGAGGCAATCAATTTCTCCAAGTTACTTTCATTAGGCAATACCACATCTCCAAGCAATTTTTCCTCAAACGTGCTGTCCATAATGTCACATAAACCAGGAATGCTTTTTCTTGACGCATTAAAAGTGTCAGTAAAATTAACCACGCCACAGCTTTGATTGCCAATTTTAATCTTTAAAGAGATGTGACGAGTTGGAGTACAGTTTTTCTCTGATTTTCGACCTCTCTGGTCCCTGATAGTATTCCTCTTCCCATGACCAACTTTTGTTCTCCCTATTTTCTTCACATTACCTGAATTCAAGCCAAGTACACTGTGTTCTTCAAAAGCCGGTAAGCCCACGGATCCCCAGACAAAGATCTAGCCCGCTTAGGGAATAAGCTTCTTCTTCTTCTTGAAATCTGCAAGGACTTCAAATCTGATTCTGAATTTCTTAATGTTTTCTGAGAATCATTATTCTGGATTAGTTTAGTACTAGTATGGCATACACTATTCCTCCGAGAAGATGTGTATACAATCAGAGGGTCATTTGATTTTGTGGGTTTATCAATTTCATCAACAACCTCAGCTTCATCATCCCCATGTAGTGATGGTTCGACAACCTTCACAAGGTCGGAAGAGTCAAATGCACTAGTATCTTGCCCCTCATCAGTTCTCTGTCCAGGCAGATTTGATTCACAACCAGAACCTACAGCATCAATTTGAATGGTGTTTTTGGCTCTGTCATTCCTCAGCTCTGGATGCTCAGCGAAGCTGATGGAATCAAAAGCTGAAAGAAGACCATCAGCAGCTGAAACATCTGATGCGACCATTGTTGCAGATGATTCATCAGCCCTAGCCCAAGTGAATTCATATGGTAAAGGAGAAACAGATAATTCTCCAATGCCAAAATCAAGATCAGTTACAGTTGACACTGCCTTAATTTCACCATCATTTTCACCAAAAGGCATCTCAGCAGACATCTTGTCAAGTTCACTGAGATTTATTAGATATGAAGAGAAACCTCAGTCGTGTAACCCATATAAAATAATACAGGAGACAACTTGAATAAGCATTCAACTGCTAAATTTAGCAAAAAGCAGCTCCCTGGGAGCTCACATTGAACAGAAGATTTGGTGCCTCAATATTGTCTCTTCGTCACCAGTGCTGGATACGTTTCTTAACGATTACTGGACAAAATAATTATCATGGATGAGCAAATGAAAATAAATAGTGCAAAAAGGTAAACAATCACACTAAATTCATGAATTTGAATACATACGCCTGTAAAAATGTTACCAATACAAAGTAGCATAGATCATTCAACAGAGAACAGATATTAAAACATTAATGCCAGCACATCTAAATAAACTAGTGATTTCATTGGCGCGCTTATATGGGCAAAACTGCAAAGACACCAACATACACATAATGAATTACAAACATTCCGACATAAACACCTAGAATATCCTAAAACTCTTTTTGCCACGTGCTTGTGTTCACAAGGAAAGCTACAACATAGCTTCCCCTAAAATCTCTCGGTAACGTGCATGGGAAACTACAGTCTACAAACACACAAACATAACAGCCAGCGTCTCAGAAACTCTCCACCATATACATTCGGTGAACTAAAGGAAAACTCAGGAATATACACATACATTGCTTACTATCCTGCTTATATGCAAGCCATTATGGATTTGAATCAGACAGGAAAAAGTTACAAAATCAAAAAATTCCAACATCGTATTAATGCAGGTTAAAGCCAAAAACAAGCAAAATTACCAATTACCAATTACCAATATAATAATAATAACTTAAAAGTCAAGCCCACAAAGAACAGAGCCCCAAAACCCTAACACAGCCAGCAAAACCAAAACCCTAATTTATAAGATGAAAACAGCAATGCAAGAATTACGCCGACACATTAAAATAAAAGTTAAACGATACATGGGCGATGGAGAAAAGAGGGATCGTACCTGGAGATAATCAATTGACACGTTGAATACCTACATAGGGATGAATTTTATTAATTCAAGCAAGCATGTATATACATACATACACTAGATGTATGTATAGCCTTCACTGCAAATGTGTGTTGTGAGAGAAAGGAATTGCTTGGCGGTGTCAGCAAACGGTTTGTTGGGGGAAGAAGAGAGAGAGAGAGAGAGAGAGGAATATCTACCAAAACAAACTCTTTTATCTATCCTGTTTTCACACGCACATAGTGCATGTACAACATCGAAAGAATAAGGTACAAGCACTCTTTGCGCTGGTCTGGGTCTTTTACGCGTGGCGAGTGGGGATATCGTTGGAATTTTACGACTTCTAATGATTATTTTTTCCCTTTTTTCCCCTTTTGACTATTGAATGTGAAGTTAATGTCACTCTCAATGTGTAAACAATTGAATTGGTGATTATATTGGTATTAGAGTTTCATATTTGATCTGAAAAGGAAAATCTATATCGTCATGTATTTATTGAATTTTATTTTTAATATAAACTCTGTATATTTAAATATAAATACATCTATGATAAGTGATAACCATTGGTTCAGCCAGCTACTGCAATTTTTTTTTTTTTTTTTGAAAGGGCCAGCTAATGAAAATATAAGTGTGTTATATTAGCAAAATTATAAACTATAGATTAATTATGTACCCAAAAGATACATAAACATTTCTTAAACAAATATTCTGCAACTAAACAAGTTTTATTAACAATATTATTAACTTAAAAATGTTTTGTCAAACAAGTTTTTATTTAACTGAATTCCAAGTAACTAGTGAGATGTTTAATTCTCACCAACTAATATTAATAATTATTATTTAGCACTTTTGGTTTTTACCCTTAAAAATATTAATAACTTTTCAGTTTCTAAATGCACCAATCGATGTTTCAAAAATAAAAAGCACCAATCGATCATCTCAAATTCGAATTTGAATCCGACAAGCTGTTCGATGAAAAACTGATTGGATCAAGATACCTATCCGACTTTAACTAAAATATTAAGCAAAAATTAGGTGAATTTTGTTTGACTTATTGACTCAGTCAAAATCCATATAAGAAAACTTGACGAATCAAACTTTTTATTTATGTTTTCTAGAGCAACTTTTCTTTTGTTTTTAGTCTTTCATCCATGTACTTTTAAAATCGAGTGATTTCTTAAATATTATAAAATACTTTTCATTTGTGTTTTCATCTTTCATTCATATACTTTTAAAATCGAGATATTTTTAAATATTATTAATTAATCTTTAATTGAATAGTTATAGTTATTTTTATTAAATAATTAATATATTACTCATGACTATTCAAGAAAATAATTAAAACTATTTAAAAGTATATTTGAATGATATGTTATATCTACCGGTTGCTGAGACTTGCCCTTAAAATAAAATCCTAATGATGAATTTTTGTATAAGCCAAACGGTTAGATGAGTTTTTTCTATTTTATGTGGTATATATTTACTCGTTTACTTACAAATTTTTTTAAAAATTAGGCATGAGATGCACGTGTTCTCAAAATACAATATTTCATACGCTGTTTCATTTTTATTATATTCTCAAAAGAAAAATAAAGTAATAAACTTTATTTGATACATGATATTTTAAGTTTGGATTTTGGAGCACTTTTCGATGAGACGGCCTTATATATGAGACGGGTTAATTCCTAACCTATCTTACATAGTTGACAATATTTTAAAGGATTTATAACTCTTAGATAACATATTTAGAAATTAATTCTTTGATAGATACTAGGTCAAAAAGTTAATACTAATAGGTACAATCCTTTTTTAGTTTTCCCATTTTATCCCTTACACATATATCGGTCCTCTCCCTCTCCCTCATTCATTTCTCATATTCTCTCTCTCCCCCATCCCTCCCTCTCCCTCTCTGGTTTCCCCTTACGCGTCTCTCATTCTCTCTCCTCACTGTTCTCATTTCTCTTTCCTCAAGTTCTTATTTCCTCTTCTGCAATTCATTCTTCCTCTCTCTTCAAGAATGTATCGCATAACATTATTTATCTGTCCTCTCTCTCTAAAAATCTGCACCAGAGAAATTATTCTCCGAAAGCCCTAGCCCATCGCCCCCAGCCACCACGCCCACCCCCATCGTGCGACGGATCTGTTCGAGAAAGACGACGGCGGATCTGTGCGGTGAGACGACGATGACGATGATATGGGTATTCGGGATCTATTTGCGGATAAGGCGGACGGCGGATCTGCTCTCTTCTCACCGCTGCGTCGTCGGGTTTCGACGGTGGATCTGCTCTCTCTCCGCGACGGCGAACATCCGTGCAACGCCGATAATCGCCGCTTTTACGCCGCCGTCGTCGGTTTTTGAAGCGACTTTCTTTGTGATTTTGTTCCATGGTGAGATTGGTTTTTCTCATGGTTACGGATCGATTCAACAAGAATTTTGTTTTGGGGAATTTGTCAAGGCTCTGGGAATTGATTTTTCTTGTTACGATATTTTTTTGTTACTGGATATGATTGTAATAATTGAGTTTTTATGGTGATAATGTGCAGATTTTACTTCGCACATGTGCAGATCCCTTTTCTTTTCTCGCATGTGCAATGAACGAAACAATTTTCTCGTAATTCCATTACTTCATATTCCATCAATTTTTTCACAATTTTTTAAGAATCGTTTTGGTGAGTTTTTGATCCAAAAAGAGTTTTTCACAATTTTTAAGAATCGTTTTTTTATTTTTGAATCAAGATGTAACGGGAAAAAAAAATGGAAAGAAAAAAATTTGAAATGAAAATTGTTGATATAACGGAAATTGAAAATGATAGGGGTGAGTATCAATGAAAATTAAAATGGAAATTATTGAAAATGAAAATGGCAGAGAAAATTGAAAAGCAATTGGAAAGTATCAATCAAAATTGGAAAGTAATCTGCACATTGAAAATGGAAATTAGCGAGAGAAAATTGAAAAGTATCAAGCAAAGAAAAAAATTGGAATGTACTCTGCACATTGAAAATTGGGTAAGGGTATACACACAAATATAATCTGCACAAATGTCCGTAAAAGGTACACACAGACATAATAGCTGGCTTATGGGTAAGGGTAAATAGGAACAATACAACAAAATCTTGTATCTAGATGCAATTAGAAAATATATTGTATCTTATAGTATTAGGGGTGCTAATATTGTACCCCTTAGTTACTCCCCTATTTTAAATGAGATGCAGTCGGAACTCTTTAAAAGAGATGCAAATAAATTCTATTAAATCAAACTTTTTCCTCTTCATATATTATCACCCAATAAGACGGGTAAAAGAAAATAAAAATCATAGATAGATAGAATTATAACAGTTCGAAAATATCATGCATAAAAAATAAAATGAAAAGATTATAATTTCTTTTGCAATTGACCTCAAATACATGCATACACCGACAAAACACGATCACATCTCATACATGATATTGTCTCATGCCATACTTCCTCACATTTGAAGATAATGACTGACCCATTATATTATCATTCTGCAAACGCACTAAATCCAAATAACAAAGTAAACTCGTTAGCAAACAAAGACTAATTGTATCACTTGTATATCCACCTACGCTTTCCATTGGAGCTTCTCTATTCTCTCTGTTCTAAACTAGCCACTCCAGAGTCCAGATTGTTTCACCCCTGTAATCATGAGACAATGTGTTGATCGGAGCTGTGATTTTACCAATGCATACAATCTGCAGCGGAAGCTCCAAAAATCTGCTGATATTGATCGGCATCTCTTCCAAAACCCCGAGGATGGATGACTAGAACCAATTTGAAACGCTGAAATCGCGAAGCTTTCTCAGATGCTTTTCCATATCTTCTCTACTTTTGTTCCACTCTTCCTTCTCTATAACTGTGGTTGGGTCGTCTCGTTCGTCCTACAGAAGAAAAATAGCGATGAATCATCGAATGGGAATGACACTACCAAGAAGTAAGAGAGTTGTTTTGGCGTATTCACCGAGGAATTATTTTGAAGGTGTTGCCATTATCACGAACAACCAGCAAATCATTCTTTCTATCTCGGTTACTTCCTCCAGGAACCGACACCTGCAGAAACGGTACATTAGCATGTTTTTTTTTTTTTTTGGCAATGGGTACAATAGCATGTTAAGCACATAGAATAACAGTAGGGATAACATGCATAGCAGCTCAATTACTGAACAGAGGGCTTTCTCATCACATATCCACTTTCCATCTAACTTTTTGTGCCACATTAAAAGCAAGTTGAGAGGAGGGGCCAGAGGAGGAGGAGGAAGGGGAGAGCAGGCATGCATTTCAATCATCCATTAACTTTACAGAAGATAAGAAAGGAAACAGCAATTAATAACTTTGTATTCGAGAACACAATCAGGAAAAGAAATGCACTTACCACAACTTTAGCCCGTGTAATTGATTTTGACTTTGAATCAAGTATATAAATCTCCTCAAAATCCATCACAAATTCTGGATCACCCAGCCGACGGTTCCTATAATGTTTCGTCAAGAAAACCTACAACAAAAACATGGTTTCACAATGTCAAAAATGCAGATATATATTTTTTTAACACTTTTCAGACAACAGAAGATCATTCAATCTAAACATTCTTGATAAACTGCACATGAATATCCGCATTATCACCTGTCAAAATATATATGTATATATATATATATCCACATTATCACAATGTTTATCAACAGAACATGCGAATTAAATACTTTATGGAAGTTCAAGCAACTCGTTAGAGAAGATAAGGCATTAACTCCTATTAATTTGAAAAATCTATCATTATAGTATAAATACGAACTGCATACTGCTAGGACATATCTATCATTCAAACCCCTAAAGCAATTCAAATTCCAATATGAATGAAGTATATTATATACATACATACATATATATTTGTTTCCCATATTTCATCTCAAAAGCTAATATACCTGGAAAATTAAGCTTTTTATGCATGGAAATGATATTCTTCTTTATTTTGACACTTGACAAAAATAAACCACATTGATATACATCAGATGTGTTTACCAACCTTCAGGATTTCCCTCTCAGATTTGTACATGGGATCTCTAGGTGCATCGATTGGAGGCTCCGTCACATTGTAGCACCCATAATCACACTGTGCACATCGGATGTACTGCCATTCCAACAGAGACATCAAAGTTCAGTAAAAAGATGCAAACAAACAATTTAGATGTGCACACATTTGGTGAATGTTAATCAATAAAGCATACAGGAAACAAAATGAATACCTTCTGAGGCATCGGTGCAAGAACCTTTGGAATTGCGTATATATCAGTGTCTGGCGGTGTGACATACATCTACACAAACAACTCAAATGAAAACATGATTCATGCGTGATCGTAAAATATAAGTAACAAAATATAAGAATAATTTGTTTGCTGTGTATAAGTCATACTAGAATCTGGTTCTTCACATTGAGAATGAGAAAATTGATCAACACAGTATTAGAATCAAGTTCTGAAAACACCAGAAGTTTGCACAAAGCTAGTATTGTTCTTAACAATCAATAACCTTGAATAAATTGCCCCGTCAAAAAAAAAAAAAAAAACTTGAATAATTTGTGCCAATAAGAAGATTATTGTATCTTTGTTTGATAAATTATATAATAATGGTAACTATCATAAACTTAATTTATCTGGATACATGTTAGCAAATAAATCAAGGTACAAACAATTAAGCACTATGCATAGTAATCTTTGCCAAGTGTAAAGCTTTTCGAGCATTAAGATCATACTTAAGAACATAACAGTGTAGCGCAATGTACAACATCATTTAGCATGCAAAATACAAAAATACACAGATCATTTCCCGCAGTTGAAAACATAGAACCATTAACTGAACTTACAGAAACGCGAAAATCCTACCTCCCTAAAATCATAGACGTCGTTATCAGGATCAGGCGGTTTCCGAATAAAAAATCACAATCCAGAAGACTAATTTTGTGAAATTCGTCTTCATTTATCCGATAATCAACAATCTTCTCCGAGTCCCAACCCTGAGTCGACACGAAGCTCTTGCTATTCACCATTGTAATGTCATCTTCGCCGCCGTGGCCGGCGATGGCAGCAGCAAGAGCAGCGGCGGTGTCGTAATCGACATCAAAATCCTTCTTATTGTCGACTTCCTCGACTTCATCATCATCCATGTCGTAGTCATCTGGACCACCTCCATCAGCGTCTCCGTCGTCGGCCCAGGCCCGAAGGTCAGGCCTAGAATTTATGGGGCGGGCCATGTTCAGAGTCCGAGTCCGGATAATGTTGAATTTGGGAAGTGAAATTGGGTGGGGAGTGGAGGGCTTCATCGGGAAAAGGGGTGAGAAGAGCATAGTGGCAGCACCCATGGCGGCCTCGCGGTGGATGTTGAGCTTCTTGCTGAGAGGAGATGGGATGGGGAAAGGCAAGATGTAAATGAAATGGATTAGATATTTGGGTTTTGATAGGATGTGGCTGCAGATACTAGTAAATGGTGCACTCGTTCTGTTGACCAATCTGAATGCGTATTTGTGTGAAATAGTGTTGAGTTGGACCTTGATTAAAAAATTGACTCGAAAATTTGAGTTCGAGGTAGAACTCCAACTCAACTCAATATCATTTACTCCTTCAGTCCTTCTGTCGGACACGAACACTAAAAAAATTAATTTTATTAATTTTTTTAGAATAAAGGGTAAAAAAATAATAAAGTGTAAAAATATTTTGGGCGTATACGAATGAGATAAAGTAAGAAGAGAATAATATCATTTACTCCTTCAAATCCTTCTGTCGGACACGAACACTAAAAAAAAATTAATTTTATTAACTTTTTTTTTTAGAATAAAGGGTAAAAAATAATAAAGTGTAAAAATATTTTGGGCATATGAATGAGATAAAGTAAGAAAGAGAATAAAGTAGAGTAAAATAAGGGTGATATTTTTAATGATATTGTAAGAATATTAAAATTATGTGATTTTTTTAAGGAGTGTGTATAATTTATTGGTACGAAAGGAATAAGTAAGGCAAAGTCCACTTCCAAGTTTGATTTCCTTTCTAAAATAACATTTGAAATAAAGGGAGTATGGGAGAGGGTGAGTTTGTATTTAGACAAATGTAAATAAGTACTTATATTCATAATTTTCGTACTGTGTAATTTTATAGGTGCAAAACTGCAAATTCTACCGTGTTTTTACCAAATTGTAGTAGAAGAAATTTTTGCATGGCATTATAAAATTGCGGGTGAAAATATATTAATTTATAATTTTATACTGATAAATATTAAATCAAGTGATTAATAAATATGTATATTGAGATATACTAATATTATTCTCTGTTGCTAAATTAATACTCTCTTCTAATTATGAACCATTTTTTCTTTTAAAAAAAAACACAAAAACTCTAATTCTCAATGTTGCAAATGCAAATAGGAGAGAGTAGCCCAACCACAATAATTGGCGGTCGATTCAACAAAAACGCAATCAAATAAGCGAGATAATCTAGTTAACTCGTGGGCCCAACTATTAATCTCACGATTTGTAAAACAAACAGAAAGCAAAGGGTTTTCATCTAAAATACACTTGCAAGCATTAACATAATCCCCAAAGATGGAAAAGTAAAATATTTTATGAGGCGATAACATCCACCACAATTTAGAGTCCCCTTCCACTATTACTCTTTCGAGCTCCAAATTTCTAACCAAGAAAACGCTTCAAGAAATTCATGGTCTCGCCAACTTCCACATCCATGCACCCGAAATAACAAGAGTTCGACCTACGAAAGCACCACTATCGCTCCGTATCACCATTCCAACACCCGTTTGCCCGATGTCTCTGAAAAGACCGTGTTTACATTTACCTTCCACGTCACGAGGTCTCTTTATGCCAAGCTTTGCAAGTTGATATAACTCGACGTCTAGCCCCTAACTCACGAGCCGTTTGAGTTGCACGCTGCTCTGCCAGATGAATGCCGAAGCATGCACAACTTCAATGGGTGTCTTGCAATTTCCTTCCCAACCTACTCCATTCCTTTCCTTTCAGATTTGGTACATCACCATGCAAAAATTTATGCATTGTCGTTCCCCAATCCATGTTGTAATACCGCAAAAATCAATTCCCAAAAACACTTACATTCATCTAGCAGTTGCTCCAAGAACGACCAAATATCCGAACTGCGTCAACATTTCTTGGCATAATTACACCAAATAAACAAATGTTAATTTGTTTACAACTGATCTCCACACTGAATCGCAAAATTTGTCATTATGAACCAATATTTTAAATATTACTCCATATGTCCCATAAAAACTTTCACACTTTCTTTTTCGTTCGTCCACTATAAGTTTCACACCCTTAAAATGGAAAATCATTTATAAACTCCACCCTCATTAACCAAGGGACCGGGCTCCTCACTTAAGTGGGAGACTGAGTTCGATTCCCTTTGGGAACGAATTGGATTGGAAGGTATAAGGAGGCTTGGAGAATTTGGAATGGTAAGAAGACTTGGTGTATTAATTTCTAACCACAAACAACTAACATTTCTTGATAAAAAAAAAACTCCACCCTCACAATTTCCACTAATTTGCACAAAATGTCATTACTTTTTACTCACACATACACAAATCTAATAAATTTTTTTACATTATACATAAAATTTTACAAAATTACCCTCAAAATCCTAATCACTACTCTTCTTTATTAAAGTGCATGCCCTTTTCTCTATGAAACCTTATATGAAACGAAGGAAGTACTAATTAATATTATTTGTTATATGTTGTTTTTAGAGTGATCAAAATTGGATCAACTTATAAAATGAAGTGTACTGCAGGTCAACCTAGTTTTAGTTTTCCAAAACAAAATGGTATAATACATTAAAGACTCCTGTACTGTTAACCTTCGTGGGAGATTAATATTAAATAACTTTTGATATACTAATAATTACGATGATGTGTCATATATTGATGGAAAAAGTTAATTTGACTCGGTAAATCTGTGAGTGGATGTTAAAAAATGGACTAGTAAAATAAGAAACATATAATACAAGAACTTTTTAAAATAAAAAATAGTTTTAAGAGTTTTTGAAATAAAAGTTAATAGTTGCCTTTTATGTATTATGCCAAACAAAATTAATTACAATAACAGTAGGAATAATTCAATCTCATATATTTAATACAGACTACCTGTATATAGGCGTCGCCTTCAAGATTCATAAATACTTAAAGAAATAAATGTAAACCAAACCAAAAGAACAATTGAGGCTCAGATCTGCGTAAAAGATCATCCGGCAAAGTGGAATACCAACATCGCCATGGCTGCAAACCAGGTGCACGTGCACCAAGGTCGCCCCGCCAAGATACGAGTCGATTTCACCCAAATTCCGCACCATTAGAAAAGAAATCATCACAGCCTCTTGCAGAAAGGAATAATAGATCGAGGTGTAGATAGTAACAATTCAAGGAGAATTGAAGCGAAACTGAGATCACAGAGGATGTAAGGGCTGTTTTGTTGTGGCCGATTGATCGGTGAAATTCATCGGAGAAACAAAGAGCGGCAACCGCCCTTGAAGAAATTCCAGCTCAGTGTTCGCCAATTTGTTATTAATTTATAGAGGTTTTACTGTATTAGGAGATTGATCGGATAAATTCATCGGCGAACAGAGAGCAGCAACCGCCATCGATCGACGAAATTCCAGCTCAGTGTTCACCTCTTTGTTTTAGATCTGAGAGTGTCTGAGCTAATGGTATAAACCGTTCGTACTACCAATATTTTCAACTGATGAACACACAAGAATTTGCCAATGCCATGATGGAAAGCCGAAAAACACACTCAAGGCTCAGATCTGTTAAACAAATTAAGCAAAGAGAAACCGACCACGCCATGGCTGCAAATCACCGGTTGCATGTGATAAAATCACAGCCACATCCGGGTCGCCCCGCCAAGATACAGGCCATATTTATCCCCGCTCGATCCATTATTTCAGAAATCGATCAAAAAGAAAGATCATCACAGCCTCAAAACCCAAAACCGCATCAGCAAATCAGCTGAACGAATCGAGGTCCAAACAGAGCGAATCAAGCAACATTCATCTCTCTCTCTGTATACATATCGTGTCTCCATATGATGCCATCTGTAGAAAGCCGGGAATCTTCCACAGCGTAAACTTCAACTGAAGTCAGACAATACAACACAATTCTGGATATTTTTAAGTAGTTGGACTTCACAAAATCACTAAAAATCAAGCATCCTTGGGAAATAATACAGTAAATTCTATTTGTAGAAAATTTAAGAAGATTGTATACTACCTATTAAGATTAGGCAAAGACAAGATAGAGGCTCAGATCTACAACCAAAAAGGCAAAGAGAAAGCACCACGCCATGGCTACAAACCACAGGTTGAACGTGACTTCAACCGGGTTGCCCCGCCAAGATACGTGACGGGTTTCTCATACCCGATCCATTAGCTCAGAAACCGAACAGAATCATCACAGCCTCTCGAAATCCTAAACCCGTACCCGAAACCTTAACCCGCTGCAGATCTGCAGACGGAATCAGGATCCAAACATAACCTCAATCATTGAGGAACAACAACAAACACTCGCGTATATTGATTTTCCAGAATCCCTGTGTGTACATATATATATGCGTATAAGCTTACAGCTTCAACTATTATTTATTTATTTATTTCTGTTTTCAAGGGCTGTTGATATAAAAAGGAAAATCATCAGCAACAGAAAGGGGCAACCACCCTTAAAGAAATCCCATCTCTCTCTGTTGCCTCATTTTTAAATTTCTGAGCTAAATGGATGTGGAAATGGGGCGAAGTCTTCAATGTCGTTTATATAGAATTCCCAACTTACCTGTGTTCAAGTTCCGAGAAGCGGTTTTCCCAATGCTGTTTTAGGGTACCTGTGATAAAATGTTTACTCAAAAGCCTTCTTTTTTCGTATGCATCATTCGTTCAATCGTTCAATTTTATTATGCTCTCATTTTTTTGGTCGTCTAATTTAATATGCACGCATTAAAAATAAAATATACTCGATTCGTTCTATAAAAAAATTTTATAAAATAAAATACACTCTCTAAAAAGAAGTAATAATTATAATTTTAAAAGATAATTTTATAAATTTTTATATATAAAGTAAAAAAATTAGTATTAAATTGTGTGTACATATGAGTAAAATAATAATAACATTTTGTATAAATTAGTGAAAATTGTGAGAGTAAAATTTATAAAAAAATTTAATTTCAGGAGCGAAACTTATGCAATAGAAGCGAAAAGAAAGTGTGAAAAATTTTATGAAAAGACGGAAGTACCACTTTATTTTTAACCTTCGAACATCACTTTACTTATTCAAATTGCCATTAATTTTATTTATAAATAATCACTTTATTAATAATGAATCCAACGACATCTTATAATATTCTCCAATACATTTACTTTATACATAGGGCTCGTTTGATTTCCTTTATTAGATAATCATAACTATAATACCTATATTTGTAATACTAATTTATTTATCAATATTTTGTTTGGTTTAAAAACTTGAGTTAAATAATTAGTGATTAGCTATCAATATTATGTTTGGTAGCAAGTATTATAACTAGTATTAATTTATGTTAGACTAATTTGTCTTTATAAATAAAAATAATAATAAACACATCTTGATGAAAGTGAAGGGTGTTTTTGATATTTTAAAATTTAATAGATGTTGGAAAAATACAAGTATTACAAATACCATATGAAACTTGGAATCTATAATACCATGTATTAGGTATTATTTGAGCAGTCTATTCTTAATAACGAATTTGGAAGTATAATGTGTGACAACAAACCAAACAAGTGATAAAGTTGTATTAGGGATCAATACTGCTTTAATAAAGGAAACCAAACGAGGCCATAAAATACTAATATTATTTTAAAACTCGTGTAAAATTTTAGAGATATTAAAATTGGATAGAGAGAATAGAATAAAATAATAAATATTACTCCATATATCCCGTAAAAATTTGTGAGAAATCTTGAAAACACAATTTAAAAAAATACTCCCACCTCCCCATTATTCAATTACATATATATTGTTATTTAAAAGTTATTTAAGTTTGAAGAATTAAAAATCAATTTGTATACCAGCATCACACCAAGTTAGAGTTTTGGATTCTAGTATTTCGTTCAAATTTTAATTAAACTTTTAGATACTGCTTATTGTTTATTTTCCTACATAAATTCATTTGAATCATTTTATATAAAAAATCATTAAAAAAAAAAATTAAGCGTTCTGACCATAAGCTAATTGACATTTCACCTCAACATAAACAAACAAAAACGTATACTTATGGTACTTATTAGACAAAAAATCGAAAGTTGGATTCTTTAATAATGCGGAACTTTAAAAACAAAAACCTTTTGAACTTGTTTCAAACTAAAAAATTTTATTAATAATATGGTAAAATAATAACCACGAATAATTTTTTAAATAAATTTAAGCTTTGAGATTTAAAAATAAAAATTAAAAAGATGCAGAAGGCTCAGATCTGGAAAAACAATGAGGCAGAGAGAAAGCAATGACGCCATGGCTGCAAACCATCGGTTGCATATGATAAAATCACATGCCATCCGGGTTGCCCCGCCAAGATACGTGTTGGATTTCTTCATACCCGATCCATTAACTCAGAAAACGAAGAATCATCACAGCCTCTCGAAACACAAACAGAACATTTAGGAGGCGCTGGTTCAAAATCCTTCCATGGAATGTTTTTTTTTGCAAACTCCATGGAATGTGAATAACATTAACATGAGAAAGTATTATATACTATCACTACCACTGGATGCACATACTACTTTAATTATACTCCCTCCGACAAGTATTTGGTGGTGTCTTTTTTTTTTTTTTTTTTCCTGGAAGGGCTGTTGATATTTGAAGGAAATCATCGGCGACAGAAAGGGGGCAACCACCCTTCAAGAAATCCCATCTCTCTCTGTCGCCTCATTTTAGAGATTCTGAGCTAAATGGATCTGGAAATGAGATGAAGACTCCAATGCTGTTTATATAGAAATATAGATTTCCCAACTTACCCATCGAATTGGGGATTTTGCCAATATGGTGGTGTAGGGTTACGAGGATAGGATGGTAATTGGAAAATATCACATTCTTCATTGACTGCCCCTGACCTCTTCCGAATTTCAACTCAGCCACTGTAGTTATGAGTAATTATACGTTAGCCCCTACTTTTGAGATAATATCAGAAAGCATATATCAATTCAAGGAAAGTGAAAATGGGGATCAGAAAGGAAACGCGTACACGAAGAGGTGTTGGTTTCGCGCGATTGATCGGAGAAACTCATCGGCCAAGAGAGAGTGGCAACCATCTTTGGAGAAATTTCAATTCAATATTCGCCTCTCTTTCAGTTCCGAGCTAATGTGTGCTTCGATCATAAAGAAAGGAAAGCAAATATCCAAATATGGAACAAAACATTCAAACCAGAGGCTCAGATCTTTGACAAAATTGGAGCAAAGTGAAATTAATCACGCCATGGCTGCAAACCACCGGTTGCGAGTGATAAATCACACACCATCCGGGTCGCCCAGCCAAGATACGGGCCAGATTTCACGATGCGGAATCGATAGCTCAGAAATCGAACAATAATCACTGCCTCTCGAGAGCCCACAAATAGGGTAACCGCTGCAAATCTGCATCTCTCTCTACCTCTATCCCGCATGCACATTCAACAATTATTATTATCATTATCATTGTCAAGTTGCGATTACATACAACAAAAGGGCTGTTAATGTTTCCGACGGAAAATCATCGGCGAACAGAGATGGGCAACCACCCTCATAGAAATCCCCATAGTTCTGCTGCCTCATTTCTTCATTTTTGGATCAAATGGATCCTGCAGTTGGGTCGGAGGAATCCAATGCACACACTTTTTTATTCAGTACACACATGATGATGAGTACACTCGACTCACAGTATCATTTCTATCCTTCTTAAAAAAACGTAAATTAACTCATTTATTTTTTAAATGAAATATTTATTTAAAATTCAATATCTAAAAATGTATTGAAAAGATTTCACAGGCTTTCGACATAAATTAATTGTTTTATTTCTAAAGCACGAGCACTTTCTGAATTGAAATTCATTTACATTCCATTCCATAAAAATAAAATAATACGAGTCACTAAAAAAATCTACGGATAAGTTTATTACGGTATTTATTAAAGTGGGTGAATTATGAAATTTTGATAAATAATTTCCGTCAAGAAAATATTTTATACTCCACCATACCAATTTTGATGGGCTCAATAAAAAATAGCACATGTATTAAGAATAAATTTTATACTCCTTTCTTTCAGTACAAACTTCCACCAACTTTTAAACACACAAAATTTAAAAAAAAAAAAATTCATTTTATATTTGATTGGATGGATTTATAAGACAATTTTGTCAAAAAAATATATTTTTACTTTATTGAATCATTTGATGATGATATTTTATATAAATATAAAAATATTGTGAAGATAAAGTTTGTGAGTGCTTTTTTATTTTTATTATGTGCAAATTTGTATGACACACAAAAAGAGTATTATTATTAATTTTTTTGAAGAAAAGAACAGATTTTATATTATTATTAAAAAATATAAAATGAGGTAAAAATGAACATTTTCGATTTTATTAAAAATAATTATTATAATTTATTGTAAAGTTAATATAAATAAGGGATAGTATTTAAAAAATTAATTTAATAGAGTATTATTTTTTTCCTATTTTGAATATAGAAAAACAAAATAAAAATAAAACACCCATTTTTCATTTCTTTGCCAAAGAGAAAAAAAGAAGCTGGAGGCTCAGATCTACAACAACAATGAGGCAAAAGAGAAAGCAACCACGCCATGGCTGCAAGCCATCGATTGCATGTGATAAATCACTATGCCATTCGGGTTGCCCCGCCAAGATACGTGTCGGTTTCTCCATACCCGATCCATTAACTCAGAAAATGAAGAATCGTCACAGCCTCTCTCAAGTCCCCAAACAGACCCGATTTTTAACCGAAACCTTCGTAAACAGCAAGAGCAAGCAGAGTTAGATGTACTAACAATAAAAAGTGGGTGCAAATAACCTTGGCCTTTCCGATATCTCTGAATAATTGTGTGTGTATATATATATATGTATATGGTTGGCGATATGCACACCTCCATCATTCGTTTTCTAAAAGGGCTGTTCATATTTTAAGGAAATCATCGGCAACAGAGAGGGGCAACCACCCTTGAAAAATTCCCATCTCTCTGTCGCCTCATTTTAAGAATTCTGAGCTAAATGGATGGAAATGAGGAAGACTTCAATGGGGTTTATATATAAATACAGCTTTCCCAACTTACCCATGTCCGAGTTTGGAATTTGCGATTTTGCCAGTGTTGGGTATTACCGTATTACTTTGGGCTACGGGGTTAGGATGGTAAATCAGAGATCTTCTTTGACTGCCCCCTGACCTAATCAGAAATTGCAACTAGGCCACTGTAGTTATGTGTGATTACACATTAGCCCCTACGTTTGAGATTGATCGGACAAATTCATCGGCGAACAGAGAGTGAGTGGTAACAGCCCACGGAGAAATTCCAGCTTGATGTTCGCCTCCTTTTCAGCTAAGGCAATGACGGAAACCAAATTAACTACAGTAATAATCAGGCAAATAAACAACAATTAGAAATTCAATTCCCATCTTCAACAGGAACCAGTTAACCCTACCTAGAAGAAAAACACACGAATCGATCTATGCAAGAAAGAACACGGCAATTACTACTAAAATAACCATCGGCGAGGAAAAGCGGCTTGATGAAGACAAGAGGAATTGGAAACGGACCTATGGGCTATGGGCGTAATTACATTAGCCCCTACCTTTGAGAAATCAGGAAACGTAAGATCAGAATGTAAACGCGTATGCGAAGGGCTGTTGGTTTCGCGCGATTGACTCATCGGCAAACAGAGATCGGCAACCGCCCTTTGGAAATTCCAGCTCAATGTTCGCCTCGTTTTCAGTTCGGAGCTAATATGTGCTTCGATCATGAAGGAAACTAGGAAAGTGAAAAACACATCATTCAAACCAGAGGCTCAGATCTGTGACAAAATTGGGCAAAGTGGAACTAACCACGCCGTGGCTGCAAACCACCGGTTGCGAGTGATAAATCACACGCCATCCGGGTCGCCCTGCCGAGATACGGGTCGGACTCCACGATGCCCGATCTGTTAGCTCAGAAATCGAACAAACTCTAGAACAATCATCATAGCCTCTCGAGAACCCCCAAATTCGGTAACCACTGCAAATCTGCATCAAATCTCTCTCTATCTCCATCTATATACCGCGTGCATTGTTATTATTATCATTATTATTATCAAGTTGAAAATATACGTTCAACAAAAGGGCTGTTAATTATCCGACGGAAAATCATTGGCGAACAGAGAGGGGCAACCACCCTCAAAGAAATCCCCATCACTCTCTGTCGCCTCATTTCTGAGCTAAATGGATCCCGCAAACGGGTCGGGGACTCGGGGGTTTCAATGCTATTATACGTGCTTTAATTTCCCGACGTACCCCTGTTTTTTCCCATTTTACCAATGATGTTATTGTGTGTGAATTCGCGCAGCCGGGGCAAAATCGTAAGCTCCTAGATTATACCACCGATAAAACAGATTTTCTTGGGAAGCCGGAGAGTCGCTGGACAGAAAACTCAGAATGGAGTAGGTATTCTAGAAGAATTCTAGAAAGGCTCTAGAGAGAGAAACTCCGAGAGAGAGAGATGTTCCCTTTACGATATTTGAATTCTTTGTTCCAAACTCGTAGTACGCTTTTGATACAACCTTGAACACGATTTAGAACATTAGTATTATTTTCTATCAAGGTTGTTGAGATATGAAATGGGCCTTATTACAGTGTAAATAGATGGGCTTATTTAAATGGGCCTTACTATTTGATGCTCCTTAGTGTACCTGACATGTTCCAAAATTCATAATTATTTTTTTAATTGCTTCAAAATTCATAATTATTTTTTTAATGGAGCGCCAATGGCGCATCATTTTGATAGGGGAATTAGAGGGCATCAGTGGGGAGCTTATTGAAGTGGCGCCCCTTGCCCTTGGCCAAAGAAGAAATCTAATTCCTTTGATTTTGCAGTGTATCATGCATGGAATCAAAGAAGGAATCAATTTTCTTTTTTTTAATGTGTGCAAAAATTGAAGCGTATTCATGCCGTGGGTTTAGGTGCATTGCTGAAAAATTGTGGTGCATCAAAGATGTTAAAGTGATAATGCATTCAAGGGGTTTGGGGTTTGCTCGTTTCAGAACCGGTTTCATATTCTTTCAAATTGGTGCCAACTAGCTTAAACCGGTCATTATTATCAATTTTGCATGCATGAAGCTATTGATCATCCAATTTCGTAAGCCGGCTTGTTGAATTGAGTGAGAGTATTATCAAATGGGGGTTTATCGCAATTTCTTGCCAAGTTTCTCAAAAATGAGTTAACTGTACTCTATAATCTCTTTAATTTGTGTTAATAAAGTTTATCACTTATTCTCCTGCGGATATAGATCATATCTTTGATCAAACCATGTAAATCTTTGGCCATTATCGTTTTCTTGCATTCTCAGTTTTTGGTTTCTGATCGACAATTAGTTCACCCGCCTACAGATTAATACACCCCATGCTTAATTCTTAACAAAAGAAGAAAATTGAAATGTGGAATGCAGAAAAACCACGACAGGTATTGTGAGCAAGGAGACAAAGTGCAGGAGGACTATTTACTACTCCTCCGTCCCGGATTAACTTACTTGCGGTTGAGCTTTTCAACGATTTTTGTGTGAGAATTATTTTATAGTAATATGTGTACAAAGTTATTTTATATAAATGATATGTTAGTTAATAAGATCAACGAGCATATCATTCATATAAAACAACTTTTGTAAACGTATTACTATGAAATAACTCTCACACAAAAACCGTTGAAAAATCAACTCAGCAAGTAAATCCGGATAGTGGGAGTATTTAGAGAGCACAATTTCATAAGGCTCCATTTGGATGGAGTGGATTTGAAATCAATGGATTTGAGGATAATATACATGCATTCAAACAAACTAAAATGGAGAAAAACTAAATGAATGGATTTGATTCACTCAAATCTTAAGACAGTGGGAGAAGTGAGAGGATTTCAAATGACTAGATTTTCTTTGGGTATTTGAAATCCTCCCACTTATAAGTAATATTTGTGTATCCCAAATCCATTCATTTAGTTTTTCTATTTTGATTTGTAAATGTATGGTGTATTATCCTTAAATCCATTGATTTCAATATTTCCATCCAAATGGGCGCAAAAGAATTTTGATAAGAGAACAAATATTCAAGCAATATCTTACATTATCGAAGTACAGATGGCGAAAAAATTAATTGTGTAATATAATCCCTAAGTCCCAACTCTTTTTACATTCCTTATAATGAAAAGTTTCATGATAGCATTTAAATTTCAAAACGAAAAACAAGTTCCGATGCCCAATTTGATTCCAAAGATGAGACACTGAAAAACAAAAGAATCGAATTCCTTCTTTGACCATGGACACAGGTCCTACTATTTTGAACGGTGGCAGCACCTAACCTGACGACGCCTCTTACAAACGGTGTCAAAACCACTTAAACAGTTTTTCAAACCACAATAAACTAATGGAAAAATCCAATTTTAAACCACTGATATTAGAAAATATGCAATATTGTGAAAACATTTCTGGGTAAGTATATTAGCATCACTGTAATGGACTAACGAAAACTATGTACATAATTTATTTCAACTCGATAATATTTAATATAAATTTAAATACGCATATGGTAAAATACTTATTTCCTTTAAAAAAACTCGCATTAAAACCAGTGAAATAGAATTTAAAAAAAAATGGAGGCTCAGATCTGTAACAGTGATGAGGCAAAGAGAATTCAACCGCGCCATGGCTACAAA
Organism: Paraleonurus japonicus; assembly: GCA_030762865.1. NCBI lineage: Eukaryota > Viridiplantae > Streptophyta > Magnoliopsida > Lamiales > Lamiaceae > Paraleonurus > Paraleonurus japonicus. Next base: position 6,335,244 of record CM061054.1, on the reverse strand, counting down.
TAACCGGTTGCATGTGATAAATCACAATACCATCCGGGTCGTCACGCCAAGATACGGGTAGGATAACTCAATGCCCGATCCATTAGCTCAGAAATCGGACGAAAGATAGAACAATCATCACAGCCTCTACACCGCATCGAATCTGCAGATGGAATTGAGATCCAAACAGAACTTCAATTATCCATCATCATCAAAATATATATATACTCCCTCCGACTCAGAATTTTTGTTTCTCTCTTTCTCTCTCTCTCTACATGAATCATGAACCATTTTTCATATAAAAGCTTCCACACATTTTCTTTTTCTTTATCTTTTTCTTTTTGGGGTTTTGTTGCAATTAAAACCTCAAAGGGCTGTTGATCTGAAGTAAAATCATCGGCAGACAGAAAGGGGCAACCGCCCTTGAAGAACCCGATCTCTCTCTCCGTCGCCTCATTTCTTCATTTCTGAGCTAAATGGATCTGAAAACGCCCTTGGAGTCCCACTCTGTTTATATAGCCTGTTGAATTTCCCGAGTTACCCTTGGTTAGGTTATGTGTGTGTGTTCGCGGTTTGGATAGTTTTGTGTTTTAGGGCTTTGGGGACAGAATGGTAAATTAAACTATATCTAATTGTTTGGGTTTCTTTTCCCGTCAAAAAAATTGTTTGAGTTTTTTTTTCTCTTCTCTCAAAAAAAAAAAATTTGCTGTGATTTACCGCATAATTTTTAAAATTAAATTCTTCCGTTGCCCCATTGTTCTCTTTGAAATTGTAACTCTTTTTTTTTTTTTCTCTCTTTTTTCATCGGCCTTTGAACTTGTAACTCAGACACTGCTATATGATAAAATATACATCAAAATTATGAGCAGATTGTATATTAACATGATTCATAATGTTAATATATTTTTCAAGCATTTTATTGGCAAAAGTAAATTCTTTTTCTTTTTAAAATTAAAAAATACACTTTATTTAATCTAAAAATAAAAATACATTTTCTTATTTGTATACCACCGAATTTTGACATTAATTTTTTTATTTTAATTTAATATTTTTTTATAAATTAATAATTGTGTTCTTGAAAGAAAAATTATGCTTACAATATAAAAATATGAAATTTGTATTTATAATTTTTTGTGTATTTTATGTTTGATATGATTTTGTGAAAAAAAAATTTATTATATTATTTTTATTTTAAAATTAGAAAATTTATGATTTAATTACAAAGTCATTTTTTTCATAGGAGTGTCTTTTTGTTCAATTTTTAAAAAATAAAAGAGTTTATTTACACTAAAAAAATACTCACTCCGTCTCTTTTTAAATTTAATATTTTGTCATTTTGCATGTCCCTTTTAAGATTTAACAATTTCAACCCCAAGTTCTCGCTTCACGTAGAGTGGTCCTGCTCCGCCCGTCCTATTTTTTTCTTTTAAAATATATAGTATAACTCTAGTTATTCACATTAATTAAAACATGCTAATATTCAATATAAATATCACAAAATCAAATGAAATAAACATTACAAATACACTAAATCATTAAATACACAAAATAAATTTTGAAGAGTGAGGTATGAGGATGCCGAAAAATGACCAAAATGATTCATTTTTCAGATTTTTTTAACAAATATATAAACAACTCAATCAAGTCATGTGATAAAAGCACGGTTAAAATGATGGATCAACACATAATTTTAACTCAATCTCATTATGTGGACAAAAGGACAAATAAATTCATAAATCAACCCATATAATCTCAACTCAATTCCATAATGTGGACAAAAGCACATCTAAATTGTTCAATCAACACATATGATCTAAACTCAGTTATAAAAAAGTATATGTTATTTTACATAATATTAGCCACATATTGCATAAATGGAGAAATCTAGTCCTAGACATGTGAGAGCATGGAGGAAACAATTATGCAAAAGGATCCAAAAGCTCAATTTTGTTAACACATAGGAAAACGCATCCTTTTTCTTTTTACTTTTATTATGAACATTGTACAATTTGCATTCAAATCGATCGGGTCCTTGTAAATTATTTACAACCATTGATTACTAGTACTTTTATTTACATTAGGCACTAACCAAATTTTAGCAAAAATATCAGTGTCTATAAAAAAGTAATTTTAAGGCAAATAATAGTGCAACCTGTGAAAGCAAATAGAGGACCAATTTCTAAAAAATAATTTTTTTTTAAAAGCCAGCAAAGGAAACCATCATCTCTCTCTCTCTCTCAATCAGCAAAAAAATCAATGAACTTCAAAGGTGTGATATTACAAGGATAACCCCATCAGAAACAGCAAAAACAAGACAAGAATCATCATAAAATTGTGAACAAGTACAATTGCACATGAACAATATAAATTGAATTCAAATGGTAAACTATCTTCAAGTGCTTTCAACTTTGGAACATACAAATCAATTCTTGAGTTGTTTAGCAAAAGTGGATCATAAAAATGTAAATATATAACAAATATAAATAGCAAAAATATCAAAACGAGATTGAGTTTTCCATTCTGAAACACTTGAGTGAAAGAATGCTTGGGGTGTGAGAGTGTGAAGTCATATAGACACACCCTTCGGAGCTGCAAATTTTCTGAATAGTTTCATCCTTGCTGGAGTAGTAGAAGAGGGAACCGAAACCACGCACCATGAAGATGACCTCTTCTTTGGAAACTCTGATCGGCAAACCCAATATAGAGCTAGAAACAGGGCTAACTCTGATGACAAAATCCTTTGTCCAAGATTTGTCAACCCCATTTTCCTTCATCAACCAAATGGTAATCGCATTAGCATTAGATTTATAATCACATAGACACAAGCTGCCTTCCACAGCAAAGAGAAGCACTTGAGTAATTTTCTTTTCATTGCAAAGAGGAGGACAAAAACTGCTGAAAAGTTCCAGTTTCAAGATCAAAGCAAGAAATCCTTAGATTGTCATTTAAATCATGTGCCAACCAATGAAGATTCCCATTCACAAATGCTCCGGCATGATTTATATTGTATCGGAGCAAACCATCAGGTTTGACACTTCTCCATGATCCAGTTCCAATGGTGTATACCTTACACTCAGGTTCAGGAAGTGTCACCAATGGAATTGACAGGTCATGGAAAATGCCAACTGCCTTATATTGGCCACTTATTTTGCTCACCCCAAATCCATAAATGACAATTCCAAATTTCAAGGGTAAAATTGGTGAGACTGAGGATGAAGAAGGTCGATATATTCACGAGTGATTGGATTGCACAAGTGAAGTTTAAGTTTGCTTTTGAACATTAGCAAAAGAAGCAAGCCATCAGCTGAGCCTTGTATGGATGCAAAGTGGGTGAAATTGAGCTTGGTAATGGTGGTGAAGTGAAGGTTATCATCCTGCTGCTGCATATCTGTAAATTGAATAGTTTTGTCGAGCTGGGCAGTGAGAGCAAGGCCAGGGACTGATTTGGAAATATGTAATTTGACAAACTCATGAGTCGATATTAGATCGTGCCATGACTTGCAAACATGCTTGCATCTTTGAATGGTTTGAGCAGGGAGTCTTGACAGGATTTCAGTGATAATTTCTGATGATAGATATGTGAACAAATCTTGCTTCATATTATGTCTATTCAAAGAAAACAAATGATTCTCAAATCAAAAACAGGATTAACCAATATGCTTGATAGTTCATAGACAAAACGTGTAACAATCAAACTACTCTTCTTCTCAAAACTCTTAACAACCAGAACAATTTCGAATGAGTAAACAATTTGAGATACTAAGCGAATAAAAAAGGGAAAATTATGGTGTTACCTTTTGATTAGAAAAGAACCAGCAATTCTCGTGAAAAGTAACGAATTTTCACTTGATGTATCAATCGGAGAGATATGATCAAGTATATCAATCGAAATAGATTTGCCTGTGTTTAGTTTAGGGTTCAAATTTTGAATTCAAATAGGTTTGCGTGAGCCGAAATTAGGGGCGGATAACATCTATAAAATCCCTTTCGTCACGAGTCATGTGTACAGTGTACATACAGGGCAGCCTGGGCTGAAGAAAGTATGTGAAGGCCCATATATTTAAATAAGAGGATTTTAGAAAACAGAAAATAATTATATAATCCAAATATATTGGCTTTGCAAGAAATATATATATTATATAACTCTAAATTACTCAATATATATTGATATGTACGATAATTCAGAGCACTACAAAGCATTGATATGTACCTTTTTCAAATTTTAAGTTGTCGTACAATTCCTTAAAATAAAGCTACAAATTTGATGTATAAAATAATTATTTCTTAGGCGTTATCAGTCACACTCGAATTCAAAACACGTCCAAAAAAAAAAAAAAAAAAAAACACGTCCAACTATGAAAAGATTAATTACTGTCGTCAATAGCATATAATGATCAATTAAAATATGAGACGAAATAACATTCTACGATTGATTGACTTGGATCATTTTTTTCCTTCTTTAATAATAATTAGAGAAAGGTTACATCTTACACCCTATCAATCTTCATATTCTGCACACATCACTTGGAAAGAAGAATGATAGACTCCCAACAAAGCATTTTGCTTTGGGACAACAAACTTCAAATCCCTAACCACACCCCCCAAAAAAAAAAAAAAAAGAGTACAAATGTAAGAAAACAAAAACAAACATAAAATAAGATCCCCATGCAAATTCATAAGTACTTATGCCCTACTTTGCTTTCACAGCTTGAAATCTTGGCTCTTTAGGCAAGAACTTTTGTTCAACATAAACATCCATATAATCCCCAAACACAAACTTAGGATACTTAACCTCCTTCTCCGCCTCCGGGACGACCAATCCCGGAGCAGGCTCGATGGTAGCCTTGTAAGACGGGTTGTAAAACGAAGCAATCGATCTTCTGTTCCCATCGGGCTGGACAAAAACCCGATGCCAAACACTCTTATACCTCCCATTGCTCAAAACCTCAATCTGATCCCCTGTGTTGATGACTATAGCATTTTTGATGGGCTGCACATCTATCCACACCCCATCTTTCAAGATTTGTAGGCCACTCACCTCATCGTCTTGGAAGAGCAAGATGACGCCACCTGCGTCCGTGTGGGCCCGAAGCCCGTTTACTTTATCGGGGTGGGGGCAGGGTGGATAGTGGCTCACTTTGGTTCCAAAAAGGCTGCATTTGCGGTGTCTTCTCCACCATTGAAGGCCTTGTTGATGTAGCCTTTTGGTAGGCCTAAGTTCTCATCCATCACTTCCATTACTTTGAGTGCTAGATTCTTTAGTTCAACTCTGTATTCCTTCATGGTTTCCCTGTTGTTTAAAGTTTAAATTTTGTTAAATATATGCATTAAAATGAGATTTATTCTTGATAATAATGAGTGTGACATGATTATATATTATTTATTTTTTCTGCATTGTGAAGAGGAGACAAGAGCCATTAGTTTATGATATTTTACCAGTTGTCATGTCTCAACATGCAATGAACTGAATTAAGAAGTATATTCCATCTTGCATGTCATTTTTGGGAAAAAGATTTTTTCGTCCTAATAATTTAAAGTTTTGATATTTTTGTGGTAATCAGGAGGTGAAACATTTTATTGACAAAGACATGACATAGATTGATTTGTCCATGTGATAGATTTTGATTGATTAACTGAATATTTAACCTCTTATAGTTGGTCACCGAACCAAAATATCGAAAAAGGAAAAGTTACAATACTACTTTAAATTCATGAAAGCCTATAGGATCAAAATCGAAATAAATATCATAAAAAGTGGAATTCTTACTTGAATCCAGAGGTTTTTGTTGGCCACATTTCATCATTCTGATCAGAAAGCAAGAACACATCCTCCCAATCCACATCCTCAATCTTTCCATCACTCTTCTTCTCAATCAATTCATTCAGAAGTCGGGCCGGTTTCGAGTTCTTGAAATCGGGCTCTCTTTCCACCTTGTAGCACTCAGAGGCCACCTTCTTCACCCTATCAAGAAGCTCCTCAGAGATCCCATGATTGATCAACTGTCAAGAAAATCAAATTATTACATCACCAAACAACACAAATAATTGATGAAAATCTTGCCTCAAGTGCTAAAAGTACCTGAAAGAATCCCCATTCCTCACAGCAAGTAGCAATCTCAGCCAGAGTCTTGTCCCTCCCCTCTCCCTCAAGCTTTGAAAAATCGATCACTGGAATAGCCATAGTCTTATAAATAACAATACAAATATATAAAACTATATATATATCTCAAAAAAGAGCCTAATTATCTCCTTTTCAATTATTGCCACTCAACTGTTGTGATGCTCAAGAACTCAACCTTTAGGCCTATTTATATACAAGCAATCCCTTGCCTGCCAACTTGGATCTCTGTCTCTCTCTCCTCTCTCTCTCACACATATTATATATATATATATATATATGTATGTATATAATATGGAAGCAGCCATTGGAAAGGGCCTGCCTATGGGCGGTGACATAATGTCAAAGAAAGTAAAAAAGTCAAGGTTTTGATGATCCGACATTTGCTAGTTGATCTGTTGATGTCCCACAACAGAAGCATTCTTTTTCTCTCAGGTAATGCATCTTAATTATCGTCACTAGATATTAATCGGGGTGCATCCAGTGCGACTACAAAAATTAAGGAGCCGCTTGTTTCAAGCTTTTCAACTAAGGAGAATAAAATTATATTTTTTCTCAATGCCTTTAGATATATTGGAGAAAGATTTACATCATTAGTGTTGTGCTCCAATTTTAAAAAAATGGGACAAAATAAACTTGTTCGTAGTGGTGGAGGGAATGATTGAGGTAAAGTGATTCTAAGAAGGAAATAAGTTAATCTAATTGGTAGTGATTACTTTATTTAGGAGGAGAAAATTGTGTCATGATCATTTTTGTTCTCATTAACCACCATAATTGTATTATACTCATTCACTTTTCCATTTCCACTAAAGAATTTGCAAGCCCCCTAAATATATTCAATATGTGATCGGAGTAACTCATTAGATTTATAAATTAATCTTACTTTCTTTCAATTATTTGAGATGAGACAATTCACATTATTTTCCATATTCTCAACGGACCTAATTAATCTACACTTAGTATCTAAGCCGAAATGGTTTCGCCACGTGGCGTGATTATCAGAATTAATTGTCCTGCTGCCAATGTTTAACAGGTTATTATATATGTTGCTTGTTTCCTGTTGCAACTGCTCATGTGTTCTAACTGTCCAAGTCCTCGATAAAATCTGAATCAATTTATTTATTATATATTTCTTTTCGTTATAATGAAAATAAATCCTTGGATCTTTTACTTTATATATGTTCTTTTGGGGTGTGAATTGGAATCCATCCAAGAACGCCTCTTGTCTTTTTCGTTTTCTTTCTTTATTTATATCATTCTTGCTTTAATTATTCTTCGTCTTTTTACTTTTCTTATGGCTATATGATTAATAATAAATTTGGAAACTATGGGCTGCTGCGTGTTAAGTAATCGTAGAAAAGTTAAATTGATATTAGGCAGACAGCCACTACATTCCAGGACTGGAGTCCATGGAACAAAAGAAAAAAAAAAAGTGAAAAATGGGTTCTATAGAAAAAAAAATAGAGATTATTACAAATAAGTTCAAAAAGTATCCCAAAATTACAAAGAGGTTTATTGTGCAAATATTATTGTATTTGTGCTTACGCAAATTTATCTTGTGTTGTTGTGCAAATATTTTTAAATATATTTACAATTTTGAATTTTTTTAAACCTATTTATAAGCTGCCAATCGCGCAAAAAAAAAAAAAAACAATTTGAACCCAACGTATTTCATTTAAAAACGTACACGTTACTAAATTACAATTTACTTACAAAGCTCATTTATATGACCAAATAGTGCACAATAATGAGAGAATATTATTAGGGATGTAAACAAGTAGATTTAAATAGCACCACGTTCAGCCTGGTTCATTTGATTTTTTATTTTTTTAACTCAAGCTCGATTTGAACTTTAATAATAGGATTCGAACTTGAGTATAAAATATTAGGTCGAGAATAATTTGATTTTGGTTGGACGAGTTTGATTTGAGCTCGGCCCGAACAAATCTCGTTAACAAATTAATCAAATTTAGTTCGAGCTTAAACTCACAAAAGCTCGTTAAAGAGTTAAACAAGCTCGCCTCGTTTTGAAAAAAATTAGAACACATAAATTATCCAAACTTCAATTTCTACGAAGTCTTATACCAATGAAAATAACAAATAAATTATAAACGTATGTTTATTTTATTTTTTAGAGGTCTTGTGTTCAAATTCATTTGAATACGTATGTTTAATTTATTATTAATATAAATTATAAATTAATTTATTTTAAAAAGATAAATAATTAAAATTATTCGAGCTTGATCACGAATATTTAACGAGTCAATACACGAGCATGTTCGCGAACCCACAAACGAGCATGTTCGCAAGCTTTTGAACCACATACCACCGGACTTGATTTCGGTTTAATAAAGCTCGAATTCGAGCTTGAGCCCGGCTCGTGAAACTTAACGAACAAACTCGAACAGCTTATATTTCAAACCAAGACCCGAATAGTTTATAAACGACTTGACTCATTTATATTCCTAAATAAGACTTAAAAATGACCAAATCATCAATTTTAACCCATACTTTTCACTTTTTCTTTCTTTCTTTTTTTTTTTTCAAATCTAGCACATATATTTTTCTTAAACCAAAATCCATACTTTTCATTTTTAATAAAATTTAGCACATATATTTTCTCTTAGCCAAATTATACACATATTTTTCACTTTTTATCAAATTTAGCACATTTTTTTCTTAACCAAATTATACCCATACTTGTATAAATATAATAAAAATTAGTAAAAATATCTTAGTTTTTGAAATGGTCAAATTGAAGAATTAAAAAAATCTGAAATTATATAATATTTTTACAAAAATCTAAAAAAATTTAAAAACTATTTAAAGAATCTCAAAATATTATATAGATTAAATTCCCATATATATAAATATTTTGATAATTTTTAGCACACAATATTTCAATAAAAATTCAATTTAAAATCTATAAATCTAAATAAATTGTATAAATTTTAATAAAGTTAGTTTTTATTTCAATGTACATTTATTTTTTTATGACATCTCTCTTATACTCACCAATTGCATCAAGTGCAGTTTTAATTTGACCAAAGTTTGACCTATTAAAAAATTGAAATATGTAGAATGAGAAAAATTACTTCATATCATAAACCATTTATTGGAAGAGAAAAAAAAAGAGTTTCATAGTTTCCAAAAGGTTGTTTGAAAATGTCTTTTACGATCTTTCAGTCCTCGATCGGTTGATTGTTTACACGATATTGAAATAAAAAAATAGTTTGTAGGTTGAACAATTTTTTTTTTTTTTTACGGGTAGGTTGAACAATGTTAATATTTTTTATTATATGAATTAATATTTTTCATCATACAAATTAATATTTTTGAATATTTTTTTCTATGATCCGATGAAAAAGAATTGTTAATTGATTGAAATTTTTTTGTCAAAATCAATTACACGTTGTGGTTGGTGTGGTGAAATGTTATTCACGTATGTTATCTTAATCTGTTAAGAACCGTTAATTTTTTTTTTTTTTTTTTTGCAATATTAAATTAGTAGAATAGATCTGAAAATATGTACTCGTTTGACTTGATATTCAAATGTATATATAGACTTACCAACACCATTCATATAGAGTTGACTATCAAGTAATTACATTTTCTATTACTTTGCATCAATTTGACTTTATAACACATGACGAGCATTACTTCAGAGTTCAGAATGATTGGAGATGAGATAAATAAATAAATTACACTTGTTTCTAGGCAGAATTTGTGGGTTAAGAAAGTAGAATAGTTATCATTAAACAACGCTATCGTCAAATGTTTATTTATTATTAATTTGAAAATGTCTAAGCTATAATTCATTTGTTGCCGGGTTTGAAAATATATCTCTTAATAGTAGCCGGCTATTTAAAAAAAAAAAACCCTCATATTCTTAGATGTAGAGGTTTTTTTATTTTTATTTTGTGTGTGTGTTTGCTTTTAGTCATTAGCTGATCATGTTAGTTTTACACAATTCAAAACATTGTCTAATAGATAGACTCGACCTGAGATATGAAGAAATAAATTGAATAAATAAGAGTGACAATTTTATATACCAAACATTAACACGACAAGAAAATGTACAAAAATTGTATATGAGTTAGTGTTTAGATTTATCGTGTACGTATTATTATTGTGTCAATTGTAGGAGCACTAACGATAACTTACAAGTGACGGATAAAAATATAACAACAAAATAAAACAAACAGAATTCAATTACAACGAAAAATGAACTATTACACTTGAAACGATACGCCAATCGAACTCTTTGAAAAAGACAAGGGTGCTAAAAATAACCGTTTTTCACTTTAGGTAGGATCTCGAGCAGGGCATGAACATGATCCAAACGAATAACTACAAAAGAATAACAAGTAAGAATTAATTTTTAACTCGCAAAACAAACACAAATTCAAACACATGATCTTGATTTATGATAGTTAATGTCATTTCAAGTGCGTGACACACATGAATGTGCTAACCATGACATTGATGACCTGATGCAACATACGATCCCATCTGAAACGTCAAGGAGAACACAATTCAATTGGGCTTCCACATTAGACTGAATGCGTACAAGGTATAGGTCAATCCCATTTTCAGTTTCCAAAAAGATAAGAGAGCTCCCATATATACCCAATCTCCAAATCCTTCCAAACTGTCCAAAGTTCAATTGCCAAAACTCAAGATTAACGAGACAAAGAATGGGACGTTGCACACGTGTGATCAACAAAATTGCTCCTTAGTCCTTATACTTTGAATTACATTAACTTCATCATATCAATAATGGAGGAATTTAAGAAACTCATAATTCAAATTGTTGATATCTGTCTTAAATTTTCTTGTAGCACATTTTGAATAATCTTATTACGTATCAAAATTAACCAGCAAGACAATGTGAAATTGGTCGTATTAGCCATCATATATAGATACAAATACACTACAAATTAATTGGTGCAATAAGAAATAGATAGATTCATAAAAATACTGTACAGTACAGATCCAAAATTGTGTACTCTAGCTAGCTAGATGAAAATATTGAATAATTACATGATCATAGTTAACTATATTATCTACATAATGATCTGTATTTTGTAGAAACACTGTTGTACGAATCGTGGCCTTCTGATTTGATACTGATTGTTTGATTATTAGGACACATTTGAAGATGGTACAGGTAATCTTGAGGGTTCTATTAACAACATAACTATTAACATTGTCTAATTGATGTGATAATTATTTAAATATATAATATGTATATATTAAAAATTAAAGATAAGGCCGTGATAATAAAAATATTATTTGGAAAAAACAATTATTTCATTTTGATTTTAAATGCAGGTATTGTATTAAGTGATACGAGATAAAGTCTGATTTGCATCAAGTGTTGTGCATTTGCTACGTTTGATTTAAACATGGTGTCACGTTTCAATTCATATTTTCAGTCAAATCTAATGTCACGTTTCAATTATATTAAGTTGAACATTACAGTTAAAACTAGTGTTATATTTTAGTTAAAATTACATTTCCCCAAGTACGTACATAGTTGTACAATGCAAGTAGTGCCTGATTGGTGATTGATTAATATATTGGATTTATTAATAATTTGGAGACTTATTGAGTTGAAATATATGTTTTTTTTTCTTTCTTTCTTTGAAGAATTATTGCATGCTAGGTAGAGGAGTTAATGATGAACGTGAATATGATTATTTTTTATTTTTGCAATTCAACCAACACCTATCGTGCCACCTTGCATGATTTAGACCAAATATATTGTTTAGTACGTAAAGGTACACCCACGAGAGTCTGCGACAATGATTTATTATATATTACTAATATTAGTTATCAATATTTGATTTAATTATTGTTGACTCCTCCACCTCTATTAATAGAGGGCTAAATAGTGCAATGCATAATTAAAAATTTAACACATGAATTAATGATTTATTTACCAAGTGCTCTAAATTAAAAAGATCGATGACCCTTATAACCCACTATTATGATGAAAAAACAAAATTGTAAAATATTATCCCTTTTAATAGATATATAAATCCACATTCCTAAGTTTGCTTCCACAAACACAGTGATGAGTCATACTCAATATTTTTTTTTTTCTTCTAATAAAAAAAAATACTTAATTTTTGGTGGTGGCTTTCCACATTAACTTGTATTGATTTAAAGAGGAAATTTTCTGGTTATTATTCATGCATCTTATATAAAAATAATTTAATTCCCTTCCTATAGAAGAAGTGTCTACGGTTGATTTTAAAAATTCCACATCACATGTTGCTGACAAATGGTGTTGCTCTCAAGGCATTAATTTAATTCAGAGATAGACTAGGTTGGGTGTACACAGATTTGAGTTTCTGGTTTATTTTCTTCAGTATTAATCTGTGATGAAATTATATATGTGATGAAAAAAGTTTAATCTCATCTATATTGATTACTTTTCGATCAATTCTCCTCACCCTTAGGTTGAATTTTCCACCTTGCATGTTTTTATGAGATTTGAACCATAACGGGGATGCTAATCAAATTATATATATATATATATATATTTTCATTTCATCTAAAAATTTGAATTTATAAAAAAATGAAATCAATTTATTTTAAATTAATTTCAGACATGAAATTTAATATTAAATTATTAACTTTCTTACAGAGCCTGATTTCAATATAAATTATTAATGCTCTTGTAATAATATACAATTAATTAATTTACATTGAACTCCCATGTTTGATAAAAGATTCCACATAAAGTTGTTTCTATATAAAAAAACTTTATGTATATATCATCTATTATCACATAAATAATTAATTAAATTAAATAATAGTACATAGGCTCCCCTATACATTTGATAACAAATGATAGATAATTAACACGTTACGTAAGCGGTGTGCACATAAATTAGTATCACTGCGAAAATAAGATCAAATTCACAAATTTGTATATCTATAAAAACAAACGCTCATATGTAAATATTGTACAGATCAAGATACCTACTTAATTTTTTTCTTCTTCTTTCTGTGTTCAAATCTCTTCTTCTCCATATTTTCAGATCTTTGCTAGCATTTTTAAATTTTTTTCATTTTTTGTGTTTTCTTATTCTATTTTTATTTTTCTAAATCTAAATATTTTACGCATTTTGTACTGATTTTGTTTATATAATATCACACCTTTCTTCATACAATAATACTTTTGTATTCATACAATTACATATTTTTCAATAACTTATATAAGTTATTATAAGGACAAATATGTATTTTTGTAGTAACACAGACATGTGAGCGTGTTATTTTATTTTTCTTTATGCTATTCTTTTGAAAAGACCCTATGTGACTCGGTTGACCCGTGAATAATCTGTAATTTTTCTGTCCCTCCTTTACTCCTTAAAATGTGGTAATATTGCATGTGGAATAATATATTATAGAGTAGAGTGTCTCATCTTATATACAGACTTTGTAAATACCTACCTTCAATGATTGCAGAAATCATTATTTTGATTTGAATAGCTAAACTGTTCTGGTTTAATTAATTTGATTGGTAGATTTGATACTAATGTTAATGTACATTTAATTTTATATTTTGTTGTACTGTAAAATCAAAATTTGAAGACACCTGTTTTTCTTTTTCCTCAAAATGTGTAATCTGTTGGTTCGACAGAGAAGATTCAAATCCCTAATCATATGTTTCAAGATTTAAATCCCTAATCAGATATTTTCAGATACATGTCTTAGATTTTGTGTCAATTAATTTTATTTCGTTAGTCTATGATAGTGTCAATTATCCTTTTCTTTTCTCTATATAGTAACTTAATTAATTTCATTAGTACGTGGCAGGTCATTATTTAGTACTATATGCATAACATGCAATAAGATAAGATAATAAATAAATAAATAAAGCAAGCTGCTAATTCTGTATGATTAGTCCATACGTATGGTGCAATTATGTGTTGTTGCTGTAAATATATAAAGAATTAAACTTTATTTTAGATAAAATAGGAAATAGTATTCCACTAGAAATGTATAAAGGAATATTTTGAGATATATTGTATAAACATAAATAAGGATTATAACTTGCAACTTTTAGTATGAGAGTTGGAATTTTACCTCATTAGATCGGAGTCTATTCCTTTTCTTTTTCTTTCAAAAGAAAAGTGTTGTATGCATGAGTTGTATCTTGTAGTGCAATTTTAAATAATGTTGGTTTTTTTTTTTCACTAAAAATGCAAGTAAAAACAGTTGTACTTTTCAATAAATGCAATCGAAATTGTTAAAAATTTTACTTTAATTGCATGATGTACGTAGTACACAAAAGATCCACATATACCATTAATTCCTTTAAAAATACAGATAAATGAATTGAATATTTTGAAACGATCAAGATAGTTGTACTATATGAAAGATCTCAACAACATACATGACACATGCATTCATAATGACGAAATTTAAAGGCTAAATAGTAAATACCAAAAGACTATTAATTAAAATTTTACATGAATCAAAACTATACAATTGTGTGTATCAAGAATTTATTTTATTAAATCAGTGAAATGGCATATAAAATTCAGAGGTATCGGAGAATTCCATGTTCCAAGATAGCTAAAGTAATTAGAGCACCACTACCTAAACTAATAAGATCATGAATTTGAAATATGGGAAGAAACGGGAAAAAAATCATTAAAAACGACATGTCATACTTAAATACATAATCAAACAAGATGACGATATACGATCAATATATATAGTCAATCTCACATAGCATGCTGTTACTTAACACAGCATGACAGCAAATTCTAACCACACAAAATCAGACATACCATCCAACACTTGTCCTTGCAACAAATACTACTCGAGACAAAAATCAATCTGCAATAAAATGATTATGTGTATTGATAGCAAGAATATACATCATTAAGGGACCACAAATAATCATCTTATGCTTAACATGTTTTGAGAAATACAGGCTGTGAATCATGTCATGAGATCACAAAGAATAAATCATGATCATGTCATAAGATCATCGTTAAAGGACAATAAATCCACGGAAAATTTACAAGATATGATAGAGAAAGAGGGAAGAGACTAGGGAGAGAGTTTTACAGCCAGATCCTTTTCTCGAAACACTTCTGTATGTCTGATCCCAGCTGGAGATGTGTAAGAAAATCGAACACGGGCAGACATGAGCAGCCATATATATTCATCGGTTACTTCTGATCGGTCAGCTGGATTCAGTTGGCAATATAACTATATGCACAATCACTTGCCCAAAGTATTCGACTTTCTGAAATAAATATTGCTATGTGCGTTAAAATTATATTTCAGTAAAACATAATACCAGTATCGTGAAAACAATCAAACATTCCATCTTAATAGAAGAGCTAGTACAAAAAGATATCACGGTGGAGAAGAGAGCAACATTCATGTGAAAAAATGCGAAAAATAACTGAGGTGTATATAATTAGAGCGTATTTTATCTCATCCACAACAAAATAATTTTCTAGCCAACCTCAGTATATTATTCATCAAGGATAGCAAGATCTAAGTCATCAATGTTCAGTCTTTATATGTTCTAATTCAAGAGAAAGTTTTATCTATAAGATGAGAGCACCTTACCTTTATAATATTATTACTTTATACGCGTGAGAACTCTTTCCCTCGAAATGAAGTGAGTTCGCCATGTTTAGCAAATTAAACCTCTTGCGGGAAAGATGCAATCTGCGAATCCTTAATTTATCCTGCAGCCAGCTAGACAATTTTATACTAATAATACAGAAGAAGGAAAAGAAAATAAAAGAAAGATATGCTTTATGTTCCTGAAATAGTAACCCAACTTATTAATCCGTATTGACTAACCAAATAGTTGCTAAAGAATATATGTTGGTACGAAGATGCTTTGATTACCAATGTTCACGATGATGTAAAAAAACCAATCAATGATATGATTGGATTGTACTTACAAAGTAATTAGACTGTACCATAAGCAGGCTAACTTGTGCATGCTTCTATACGAATAATTCTTGAGTCTCCATAGGAGACGACCAGTACCCGTCACGAGAGATTCTACTGTAACCCTCCTTGTGGCACTAAGCATTGAAATGAAAAATCGACAGCCATCAATTTTGTATTCCTCAAGTGGATTCCTGTGCCCGAAACTTCTCACATTCACCTATAGACATGTGAAAACAGTGAATCTAAATAAATGCAGTAAGGTTGAAATGAATAGTAAGTATAATTAGTCAGGCATAGAGACTACCGCTGAACTAAGTCTGTTCATGTTCACAAGATGATCCCTCCAGAAGCAATCAAGAGTTTTAACGAGAACTGCCCTCTAAATACAGAAAAATACTTAGAGTCAATAAACAGGTTTATAGGTAATCAAAAGAAATGTACTGTGAAATTAATAAATAGATGGGTACCTCAATTTCTTTAACATAAGCACTGTCGTAGCCTGATTCGTGAATAATATCTAGATATGAAGCAATCAAAAAATCTCCAAGGTACTTGCAGAGAAGGTTAACAGTTGGTCTGAATTTCCCACCTCTGGTAGAAGTTATAAAAACATTAATCAAGATTAGACAAAGCATTATCTCAAGAAATTAAGACATAAAGAGCAAATGGACAGTTGGACACACCTTATTGAATCATCAGAACATATTGTTAGCCAGCGATTCAATGCCCAGCTCTTCATGCGGATGCCCCGAAAGGAATTTGGAGGCTTAGGCATGTTTGGAAGGTGAAGCTCATCAACCTCCATGGAACTCAACACTTGAACTTGGGTGAGTGAGTGCAGCAATTGTTCCTCGGTAACCCCTGCAAATGAGTCTAGAGATAGCCCAATATGCTTAGTGAGATAGATAGATAGAGAGAGTAGAGAGAGAGAGAGAGAGAGAAACAGAATAGCAGCAGATACACACCATTTAACACTTTTCCAGAAATTCCTTTAAATTCTTTCAAAAGCTTTCCCAAACTCCAGCTGCTAGGATGCTGTAACATTCACAATTTTATGTTTAGATAGATTTGAAGATACTGAAATAGCTTTGTGACGTCACAGCGCAATGCCTCAACGAATGTATTCTAAAGAAGTTTATCACCTTTGTTGGATCCACATGTTTTAAAATAATTTCAGATGCCACTGCTTGCATGTACCTAAAGACAACTTATTAGCATCCTCAGAAAATTGAAAAAGAAGGTAATTATTGAGATTAGATTGGCAAAAGTAGGAATATTCTTGAGGCAGTCCCAAAGAGAAAATGTATGAAAGTGAGAGACACTCACTGGAAAATATGCTGCGAACAACTGTCAGAATCGCCTGCTAATATTAATTGTCGAAGATCATATACATGCTTTCTTTGCACCTGATATGCCAAAAAGATATCGGTCAAATAAGATTATATGCTAAAACTTAAAATCAAATTTGATAAGATGATAATATATAAAAGAGGGAGTTATATTATCATCAAGCAAATATTTAGACATAAATGCAAGTCAGTGAAGTTTTTGTCTTCCTGCTAGAATTTAAGGAGCCAAAATTAAGGGAATGAAAACTAGTACATGCGAAAAGGTAAAATGATACCTCTAAAACTTCATCAAACTCAACAAGACTTTTTCTTATGCCAAAGAAGAATTTTTCAGCATTGATTTGCAGAGACAAAAGCTGAAAACCAATGGTTGAAGGATTAGCTATTGGAACCCACTCAACAGTATAAAGAGTAAAGAAGCACAATGAAGAATATATGTACAGCAGTTAATACCTGTTTCACAATTGTATGACCCTCTATTGGGATATCCTCATCGTTTGTGATTCTAGATATAAGTTTTACTGCCCACTCAGTATCAAAATTGAACTTCTGAAACATTTCATCCTGTAAGCTGTTAAGATAAAATCAGTTTATTAGTATGAGAAAATAATACAGAAAGGAATTAATTAAAAGGACACGAATTTGATGGCAAGGAGAACGTATATATACAAGGAAAAATGTATTAGGATCCTTCGGAGAACTGGTTATATTTAGCTTTAGTGACATGTTTCAATGCAATAAACGTCTCAAAATAACTTTAGGCAAGTAACAAAAAACATTTGTCTATACCTCACCATAAACCGTGTTGATCCAGGATCCCCTTGTCTCCCTGCTCTACCTCGAAGCTATTCAAGAAAGTCATATAAGTATCCACGAATTATAGCAAAGACAAGAAAACAGTAAATACAACATTGATGATATCTAATTTAACATGACAGTAAGAACTCATAATTGAAACTTTTTTTTTTTTTGGTTAGGCCACACTCTTGTTGCTTAAAATTGTCTAAATACAATCTTAAGCATCAAATCCGAGCATTTTAAGTGACACACTGGGTCTTTATTCTATCTCACAACTATATTCCTTCGCTACTTTTCTTCAAGCATCACAAAATAGAAAGACCATCCAACTCTCAAGCCAAAGATTGATATAAATTTCTACATGTACTTGATCAAATAAAAGAATTCACCTGGTTATCAATCCTCCTAGACTCATGTAGAGAAGTTCCAATCACATGAAGACCTCCAAGCCTTTTCACCTCTAGCCCTTCATTAAAACTGTGAGATTCACTGTCCTTTAGAACTGATAGATAAGCAAGAGCTATAGATGGACCAAGAGGGTACGTCTCTGTCTGCTCATCAACAAGCTTCTGCAACTCTATCAACTCCATTGACTGGCTCATTTCGATGGACTCCGAAATGATATTTCTTGCCTCATCGTAAGTCCACCTCTTACCCTCACTTTTGCAAACATACTTAGCTGAATTATTAACAAAAGGAGTCATTACGAATATCAACGATATGAGGAGAGAAAGCAATACACTGGAGTTGAAATTCAGTGATCAAATATTGGTACCAACCCACAAGAGCAGTCTTAGCTAGCAAGGCTAATGATGATGGTCCAACCTTAACCTTGGATAAGACCTGCACGGAGAAAAATGCTTCAGATATTGAAGTCATCAAATTCTTTAGTTCATCAGGTAGAATCAGTTATCACCTTTTTTGAAGTTGTCCCTGAATCAATTTCAAAATCAGGAACATCCTGTGTAAGAGTAGAAAGCAAAGTATCTTCCAGAATTTCCCTTGCAAGCATCTGAGAAAGAGACAATGCAAATGAGACCTTCATGAAAACCATCATACTTTTCACAAACTACATCACACAAGTCAAAATCCATAAGGTGATGTTTGTTAGGGGATTTAAAAACCAGGATTTGGGTTTGAAGATTTCAAAATCCGGTTTCAAAACCACCACTAGAACACCTATAAACCTATTATCTCACTTTTCGATACAATCAATTCTCTCTCCTTAGTCCTTACACTTTAATTTATTTAAATCATAATTCACATCATCCAATCATTACAATCACACAAAACAATAATAATATACACATTGATTTGACATAAAGTTAAATTTCACCCTACTTGATATAATAATACAAACACACAACTTACTATTTATCAGATTTCAAAATCCCTAGATTTCAAAAATCGATTTTTATAAGTCACTTAAAAGTAAAACCCAAAACAAACATCACCTAAGAGTTTCATCCAAAAAAATTGCACCTTAACTAATTATACCCCTCAATAAGAACACCTCGATAAACATCTACCTTTGGATTCCCTCCTAGGATAATGTCAGTACCCCTGCCAGCCATATTTGTTGATAAAGTAATTGCATATTTTCGACCTGCTTGAGCGACAATCTCGGCTTCTCTAGCAGCATACTGCAAAGAAAATTTTCCATAGCTAATATGGGTAAATACGGAAGTATGCAAATTAAGGAATCCAAAGATTTCAAGGTCACTTGATATAAATCAAGTATATTAACCTTGGGGCGGGCATTAAGGACGTTATGTGGGATTTTTCTTTCCTTCAGCAAAGCAGATAGATGTTCGGAGTTTTCAACACTGCATCAGCAATTTAAAGCCACAGCGAGATGTAAAAGATTGGGCGTCAAAAATAATGAAACATCAACGAAAAAAGGATGGACTGCTTTTTGCGTAATTAGATATAAAGGTAGCTTTAGTGCCAATAGAAGTCAATCCATACGCTTATTGGAATGATTCAAATGATAAATACTCAAACAAATTTTGTATCCAACTCAGTTTTCTCACAGTAGAATAATAATACCACCCAATTTAGCAAAGCACATCAGAGAGTTGACTACATCTTCAGCTTCAAAACATGTCCTACCTTACTTTTTAATGACTTGTATATATAAAAGGTACCAAACTAGCAGAAACTGAGACATAAGTACCTAGTTGTTCCAACCAAAACTGGTCGTCCAAGCTTAAACATATACTCAATTTCTGCACGAACATATTCCCATTTCCCTCGAGCAGTCTAAGACCAAATACCACACAAAACACAAACAAGTCAAATAATGGCTTCTAAAACAATGAGGAAGGTTAAGAAAAATCATGGTCTTACTGCGAATGCCTGAATGGGTAAATCATTCCGAATATTTGACATATTTGTGGGCACCTCAATAACTGGCACTTGAAACATTTTCAAGAATTCCTTCTCCTGTTATAACAACACAATAAATTCCAACCATTAATCTTCAACCATGATTCAAAAATTACAGTTGCACTTGTGAAGATGCACTTACTTCAGTTTTTGCAGTCCCAGTCATCCCAGAGAGCTTAGGATATAATTTGAATAGTGATTGGTAAGTGATTTGGGCCACAACTACAGAATCAGCCTAACAAATTTCAGAAAATTTGATTAATAAAATTAAGTAGTGTAAGTTGAAATCATAACAAGATAGCGGGAAATAGCTAGTCTGAGACACCTGAATCTTTAGTCCTTCTTTGGCCTCCACTGCCTGATGAATCCCTTCAGACCATCGCCTTTTTTCTTCTACTCTCCCAGTCAACTGCAGAGAAAGAATAAGATTAACTGCTGAAAAAGAAAAACAGAGTATTTACATACCAAGGAACCTAAATAGATCATTTTACAAGGTCAAATTATTGAGGACACTAATTCATAAAACTTACATCTCGGACATTACGCAAGATATCAATGCAATCAAACCAACTTATAAAAATAGACCAATTAACACAACATCCCCCATTTATGGACGGGTTTGTCTGTGATAGTATGACTAAGGCAACCAATTTCCAACCTATGCTGCAAGTACTTGAGTCAACTTTTATACCAGCAGTTTTAGCGACTAGGAGAAATTCCTACAAAAGTCTTATTTCATAACTTTCGTATCAGGTAGTTTCTTACGTAAGTCAATGCAAGGATATTTTGAAATTTGAAGTATGACATTCCCCACAACCATACGAAGAATAGGAAGAAGCTGGAGAAACTATGGGATAAACAGAGGATAGATACCTCGTTGATTATAAGAGCCTTTCCATTTCGAACAATGTATTGTACATCTCTCCGGTAGAATTCCTTAGCTTTTAATGCATTCAAAACAAATCTACAGCATTGAAAGGAAAATTTTGAGAATTTAGAAGTTCAGAAAAAAAAAAAAAAAAGGTTTGTACATTTATGCAGGATAAAATTGGCCTAAGTTTTCAGTTAGTCTGTTCATGAAGAATCTAAAGAAACTATTTCGGGCCATGCAGGGACTATAGGCTTGAGAGACACAAATATAAGCTAACAAACGTGTACATTGATCAACATTTACCTAGCCCAAGGATCATTCTCATCCCACAAGTCATTTGTTTCTAAAGCCATCTCAGCCAACACTATCCCTTCCTCAGTAAGTTCAACAGAATTATCCTTAAGCTCCACATTGTAATGCTGTCAATCAAACACAGACTATTAGATAGGATTCAAAATATTGGATATGCGATTTTTTTTTTTTAAATGGGAAACAATATTTGAGGTGAAGAAAAGGAAAAGGGGGAAAATGCAACTCACCAGTCCTCGTATCAGCAGTTCAGCTACTCTAGAGGCAACTGGATATCGTGCGGCATCTTTACTCGCCTGGATCAAATAAATTCAAGTAGAAAAAATAAACAGAAAAAAACTTATCATCAGAAAAAAATAGTCTAAATTAGTATCTGTTGAAAATACTACGACAAATAACCTCCTGAAAGACCAAATTATTTCCTTTTTGCTCATAAACATTCAAATTACCTCACCACTTATCAACAACGGATTTCGTCCTTCGTCAATGAGAACAGAATCAACTTCATCAACTATCGCAAAATGGAAGGGCTTTGGCCTGTTTCATAAAACAATTGTTGCTCAATAGAGACTTGTGAGATTACCAGATTTAATAACACTGGTAGAAGAATAAAAAGTTACCATCTCATGACACATTGGTCACTGCTTGCAGAAATATTATCACGCAAATAATCAAATCCAAGTTCCTGGGGCCATAAACAAGAAAAGAAGCCACAGATTGAGGTTCTGAAAGCAAGAAAACAAACCAGAAATTAACTGCAAACGTAAGCTACACAATATTGTGGCCCCAATAAATTACTCCCTCTGTCCCAGATCAGTTTTCACACTGATTAAGAAAACATAGTTTTTACTTTATCAAAGTGATATAGTAAGGGCATTTCAGACCATTTAACTTTTTGATAGAGTGGGTGTGAGTTAATTGCGTAAGAAAAATAATGGCAGAGGGTAAACAAGTGTATATTGTGAGGGTAAGAGTTGTGATAAATTTTCAATTGTTGGGTGTTATAACTAATATGAGTCAAACCAAAAAGAAAAACGTGAAAACTGATATGAGACGGTGGGAATAATTCCGAATGGAAGTAAGCAAATGTATTTGTTGATGTGGTTCATAAAACACTCAGGAACTTACAGAATTATTGGTGTATGTAATGTCACATCTATAGTTCGATCTTCGTTCATCTGGTTTCATCCCTCTCTGCACAAACAGAGACAAAATAGGATATAAAATCTCTAGCAACATCATCTGCTGTCAATATCTGATATCTGCAGATAGAGAAGAACTGAAAGTCCTCTTCCTTGGTCAGGTTATATAATAAATGTTAAAACAAGCTCTTATTTATATATGTCCTAAGTGATATATGATTTAAGCAGGACATGACTTAACAACAGTCAACTATATGGCTGTGGGTGACTGCATTAATTCCTCAAAGTTCAACATAATTGAGATCCAAGTATTTCTCATGCTTGATTTAAGATATTTAGCCATTAAAAGTACATTAGTCGATGTCTTATTCGGCTTTCGTCCACTTAATTATCTTGCTCTTTTATCAGAGAATTTGTATTCTTAGAACATATGAATCCATGGGAATGTTGAAAGTATAACTTCTTAGAATAAAGAATGTTACTTGGATAAGTCCAACTGAGAGACCAAGGAAACGATGCACACGACCCATCCATTCAGCATCACGTTGAGCAAGGTAATCATTTACTGTAACCACTGCAATAGAAGGTAAATTTTAAGCAACTGGTTCAATTAAAACCAAACTTTATCCCATAAGGCATTCTCATTTGATTCATATAATCCTTACACAGTTATAAAAGTTAAGACGTCTATCTTCAACTAATGACACTTGAACAAACCAAACCAACACTGACACAATAAGTATTAAAACAAAGAACATTTAAATCATCGAAAAAACATTTGCACATACCATGTTGTAAATACCAGCCTTGTTAGCTAAGACTTAGCACATTGAATTTGAATATCAATATGAACAAAAGAAACAGCATACCATGAACACCCTCCCGCTCAGAGCATTAAGATAAGCTGCTAAAGTGGACACTAAGGTCTTTCCTTCCCCAGTCTTCATCTCCGCAATCGACCCATCATGAAGCACAGCTCCACCAATAATCTACAATAGGAAATTTTGGGACAAGCCTAAAATACCTTGATTTCAATAAAAAAATGTCTTAACTTTATCCAACAAGCATTACATATACTGGATTTTATCCACTAAACATCCAAAAGAGTAATGAAATAACAACATTTATAAAGTAAAAGAAGGATAGAAAAGAGACATATGTATAGTATCAGTAGGACATCACCTTGGACAAAAAAATGTAAAACTGAAATACACCAGAAAACAAATAAGAAACACAATACTTAAGTAAATTAAAAGTTTACTTTAAATGTGTTTGAAAAACTCCGAAATTCTGTTTCTTTGGGTATGTAGAAACCAATAACGTCTTTAAAATTCAGCTTTTGGTCTCACACTCTGACATGTATAAACCTTTTCCCGAGTTTTTTTCTCTTTAAATCAAACCTGGACATTAAAATGACGCATTCCAAGCTTCCTTTTCGCAACTTCACGAACTACAGCAAAAGCCTCTACAGGAAGATGCATTGTAAAGAAAATCTGAATGAACTTTCAGAAAGTAAAACATAAAGCAAATAACAATAAGCATATTACTTTTTTCATGGTCAACCCCATCCCCACCCCGAGGAGTCTTTAACCAAAACTCATCACAGTTGTTGATTACATACCGGCTTGAATATCAGCTAGAGTTGCACCCTGTTTCAACCTTTGACGAAATTCTGCCGTCTTTGCGCTCAACTACAAGAACAAAAAAGAATAGAACTGATTATAAAACTATTTAAAAGTAATATTAACTGGAAAAAAAATGTGAAATAGAGATAAACCTGCTCATCCGAGAGCTTCTGAATGCGAGGTTCCAACGCATTGACAGAATTCACGAGTCTATAATAATCTTTAACCACCCAATAGTTCAAGCTGCTCAAGTCACTCCATGATTTCTTAATCCCACCGATTTGTTCCTTTAAAGATTAAACTTACAGTAAGAAAAAGATCCATAAATGTGAAAACAATAATTCTTAAACCATCAATATTGTTCCAAAAGAAATTAAAAAATGTAAATGGAAAGAACCAAATGTATTAATACCAGAAAGAAAGTACAAATGGAGGAGTAGAGGGTTAGGATTGTAAAATTCGTACCTTCAAAGTCGAAGATATGGGAGATGGAGCGAACCGGCGGCTGATTAAAACAGAAGGGGAAGAAACGGTGAATGGAGGGAAGAAGGTAGATTTAGTGCATAGAAGAGTTGTACTTAGACGGCGGCGGAATTGTGGTGGCGGGACGAGAAAGATGGGGGAGGAGGTGGCGGTGGTCATCGGAGTTGTACGTTGGAGGGGTGCAGCTGGGTTTTCGAGCTAAGGTTTAAGGTTCAAACGTTCCGACAATCATGTTAACGCCTTCTTCTTCCTAAATAAGCCTACTCAAACCGATTTTTTACAGAACAGTAACACACTCATATTTAGACAGTCAACAATGGATATAAGTAAATTTAAAGGAAAAAAATGGTAAATTTAAAAAATCCCTGTTTCATATTAATTGTCAGATTAAATTTTATTTAAATTAATTGTATTATTTTTCTATATTTCTTCCCAATTTTATCCGTGTATATATCTTTAAACTACATTGTATTTATTATTTAATGAAGAATATCTTCCCCCACTTTTAATTCTTCGACTCCCTCTCATTAATTTGATTGAAAGAATATATTAATATATTTTTTTAATTTTATACAAAATATAATGATCATTATTATTAAAGAGGAATGGGAAATTTTAAAACTAGTCGTGTAACTTAAGTTGATTCCATTTTAGTCTTATAACTTTACATTTTTCCAATTTTAGTCATTTTTGCTCGGAAAATTTGACTTTTGACCGGAATCAGCACATGAAACGCACATGACCACTTTTAATTAATCGATGAATTTGCACACATGGAATGCCACCCAGACAAAGAAGGGCTCCATGTCACCATTATCTGATCCGCTCCTTTAAATCTCAATGTGTTACATAAACTAAACTAACCTTATGAAACATAAAAATGTATGTAATGCTTATGAGAGTGAGATTTATCAGAAGTACATCGGATTTCCCGGTACAAGAAAAACAAAACAAAGGTATACAAGATACAAAATCTGCACAAGAAAAATCCCTAAAATTAAACATTAAAGTTCATATATGATATAAGTTCACTAAAATTCCATGAAAAGAAGATTATCATTGATCAACACCTATCCTAAATCAACCACTATAGAGCACGTACTTGGTCGTCAGGTTTCATGGTCTGAATCTTATGCGCTTCAGCACCACACTTCTTTAGCTGGAAGGAACGCTAACATCATAACAACAGATAGCCACGTATGATATGTTTTCTCATTCATAAATCACTCCAAACAATATCGACAGAAGTAGCTGACAGTAGAATCCAGTACCAAAGTACATCAAGAAGTCGTTTCATTCAGTCAGCATCACCGAGACCATCACTTCCATCTCCTCTCTTGGATATAGGAGCATAATTAGAATTGTGTTTTTTCTTCTGTGAAGCAATTTCAGCATTTTTACGTAAAACTGCCCCAGGTGATGGATAAGGCCGTTGCTGAAAAAGAGGACCCTGAAATTCGGCGTTTCAAAATGAGATGAAGATGACTAAGGATGCAATAAGAAAATAATTTATCAACAAAAGAAGAGTACACAGTTAATCCCTAAGAAGAAACAGAAAAAGAAAACCTACCTTGAAGGCTTAGCCTAATTAAAAACAACCCACAAAAGTATCTGCACCAATCCAGCTGGGTGCTTCTAAGAAATATATCAACCCGGGGCTGTTTGTAATACCACGGGGGTGTTTGTAAGAAAACAAAATTTGTTGGGTTTTTATTCTTTTAATTAGACTAGTTTATGTAATTATAACCCAAACTGATGATTCAGAGAAAGGAAAAAAACAAATTCTAATTTATTTTCCTTTATGGCATTGTATTTAATTATTAGAATAACAAGCTTGATAATGGCCACTGGGAACTTAAATGTTCATAGTAGAAGGGGAGTAATCAAGGTAAGCAAAAAAGGTTCACTGGTAAACTTCATTTACGAATTAATTAATCGAAACAACATATACCCATAATAGCTTCCGAGTAGAATAGGAATGCCAACAGGCACATGGGTTTCTATTTAGGAACACAACGGGCAGACTAAAAACAAATAGATGTTAAACATAAGTTCCGTAAATCATTCTCATCATTATGGTACCTATATCCTTCCCTATTCAACTGCGTCTTTAGTTTCTTTGAGAACTCACCCAAAAATATTATTACATTTAAAAGAGTTTGCAACCGAAACGGACACCAAAACCAATTGGCTTCCGCTTATAAACAATTTGGACTACTAATAAAACTCTGTTATATGTCTTCATCTTGTTTAAAAAATATAAATTTAGTCAAAGGAAGCATGTGATATTAAGTTGTGAAAAAAGGAACATTTATAACAAATGGAAACTAGAGTTACTAAAGGGTAATTAAAAAAATCACAATTATCTTCACTACCCCTCAGACCAGAGAAAGCCAAAGGTTACAAAAATTTTATCTTCTTCATTTTTCGCTTCTTTCTTATCTGTAAAGCCTCAAAAGAAAATTCTTCATGCAAAATAATGATAACATACCGTGGCAGTGGTATCCGCTGCTCTTGGCTGTACTCCTTTAAGGCCTACAACCCTGTAAATTACAATGAATTAAATTTTCGAGCATGAAGCAATTAACATTTTTCTTGAATAACTCAATTATGTAGCTATCTGAGAAACCATTTTGAGCTACATTTTGATCCACTAAAATAAAAACCAAAATGACTTGATGAGGAATAAGTAACATACCAACCACCACGAGGAGCATCTGAATATGAACTTGGATCCATGGGATCCAATTCATCATCCTCACTATATGCACGTTTCTTGTTGTCCTTTTTATAGCCTCTCCCATGTGGGGGCTTCATATCAGACCTGTACAAAACAGTCATCATTGTGATTCTCAGTGTTCTAAATCTGAAGCTTGATTACATAAAAGAAGAGTTCTAACATCCATAAATCTATTTCCACCAACATGACATAAAAAATCCACACATAAGTAGGACCAATTGAAAAGAGGAAATGTCACCTGGGTTTGAAGGGCTTCTTTTCTGAGTCACCCTGCTTTCCAGCAGTGGTTGCTAGGTTATGGCTTTCTGCAGAGACCAATAAGTATTGGCTTTGTGGAAGATTGAAAACTCTGTATCCAGAAACATTATACATTCCATACAAAATTTAGTTTCATTATAACTGAAAATTGATTAATAATACAAACAAAACATTTCTAATGTCAGTAAAAGAAAAGACTACTCGAGCATCAGATAATGAACCACTAAAGTTTATGTGAATTGTGATGTCAATGGCTCATTATACTTCAGAAATAGAATTTCACATTATCAAGAGACTTAAACCTCCTCCAAATCAGAGGATTATTTGATTGTGATAGATAGATTAATATCTTAGGCATTTTCATCCAACCTACTTTTGAAGAGTCAATATAAATGTAAAAAGCCATTCCCATCTTTTAGCTTACTTGGTCATAATATCAAAGCATCACACTTATGAAGGAGTAGTATAAAGTTGTAAAGATAACTAGGGGATTTTATATCACAAAGCCAACAAATGATATGAAAAATAATGCATCGAGTACAAACTGACAGAAGGCAGCTCTCTTCAAGGGCTATAAACTAAAAAGGAAATTGGTGTATTTTCAGAGGATATCTCTCTGGCTATAGAAGGTATATCTCAAACTTAATGTAATTAAATATTAAATTGGATTTAACTAGTTCATCTCACCCCGAAAGTTATTCTTCACAACAATGTACAGTTTCCTTTAAAAATTGCACATATGGTTCCACTGTTTTAACCTTAGGGTAAGAGAAGCATTGCCACATAAATGATTTTATTGAAACATCAAATCAATCTACATCATTAGATAATATAGAAGTTACAGTACCGAGTGCAGTGATTGCAATAGCCCCACGACTGTACAAGATTCAATCCCCAGCCACCACATCCCATGCACTTCGGTAAAGTGGAAGAGTGATATCCCAAATTCCCATCCATCGCATTAGGGGAGACCAGTTGTTCATAATGCTGTGAGGTCACCTGCTGTTGTGCACTTGGATGCTCCCACTGAGACACATTGGTCTTCCGGTTATAATAATACTTTTGACCTGGGAATACAAAAAAATAAGAACACAATAATCTTTCTATTGGTGTAATACATTTGACCAAAGTGGATGCGACTGAAATTTTACTTTCCCTGGAATACAAATAACTAAGAACACTACTCCCCATCAAGCTGCATAATCATAAATCAAAACTACAGTAACAATGGATGGCTTAGAAAATAATTAATATCCCCGAAGAATACACAGACAGAAAATATGAAAATTAACAACACAAACCAATTTGAATAACAGATGAATGACCCAAAAAAAAGATGTCAGGATGTGTTGTTACAATAATTCAAGTAACTGTCAGTAATACTTAACAAAACCTTTTGATAAGAAACAATATTTAACAAAACTTTAAAATGTCGTCATATAGTTAAAAATGCATTACATATCTTAATATCACAAATTTACGTGCAATGATATACCAGTCGTGTCATCAAATGCCTCTATCCAATCTTCTAGAAGAGGTGGGGTTGTGATAACAGGAACAGAAGCCACTTCAACAGGCTTTTCCCACTGACTTTTTCCTGAACTTGCATGATGATAAAAAACAGCACCATTTTCAGGGTCCCTTGCTTCAATCTACAGAGTGGTTTGGTTGGAAGAAACATCAATGAGCAATGAATAATAGCTTGAATACAAGATAAAAATATGTTAACAAGAGAATGTCAAAGAATCTGATGGGAAGAACTGAACTACAAGTCTACAAAGCGTCAAAGCCTCTTCCAAATACCTAAATAGAACGGATGGCAACACAAAATCCAGGAAGTAGATTCTAAATTTGTTCTTAACAAAAAAAGAGTGAGAAACATAGGGCATTTTGTGTTAATTGTCAATAAAACTACATTTTGCTTTTCACTCAGATGTGTCTTCACACTACCCAAGTCGCATGTAAACAAGTTCACCGGATAGTCAGATACATGTTAACAGATCAGAATATCATTTGTGCACAGACTAATCTCAACTAGGAGATACCTAAACATGTATTTCAGCTTTGGAAATCCAAGGAAACACAAGCATTTAAACTTACTTAACGTAATTACATAAAGACTCACCCATCCTGGGGGCAGATTTCCAGATGCCGTGAGCTGAGGTGACTGAGCCTCCAATCTCTAGATCCAAAGTTCAGATCCAAGTTTAAGACATGATGAAGGAAATGTTGGGAAAATAAAAATAGATGAGATTCAAAATATTAAAAGGAAATAATCATAATAATAATATCCATATATCATATTAAAATAAAATGCCTCAGGAAATCAGATTAGAGGTCAACTACGGATTAGCTTGATCAAGGACAAAAAATATGAAATATTAAAAAGGAAGATCCTGGTAGACAGGATTTTGTTCAAAGCTTTAGTATCCAATCCCAAATTTGTAAGCAACAAGAACAACCACTTACATTTTCTGACACCAAAGAATTTCCTGTATCTTGGTTTTCCTTAAGGATGCCTCTTGCTCTCAACTTTTGCTTGAGATATTCAGGTAAGTTTTTGCCATTGAATTCTGCCCAGACTCACTACCGACCTCGGCATTCGTTTGGCTTGTTTTCTGGCCATCAAGATCTTTTCTTTCTAATGATGAGGCGAAACTATGTCAAAAAATTCTGGTGAAAGCAATTCAAAGGGAGGAAATATTCTTACCACTGTATACTGAAGCACCACAATAAGCACCTCCACCAGGCACACCATATCCATTTCCAATTTCCATATTGCCTTACAGGAAGGTAAAACAAAAATTGATTATTGCACATTATAGGAATACCAAATTTAAGATCATCGTAAGAATAAAAATAGTATTTCTCACTTCGGTCACTCATGCTACTAGTTAGGTTAACTATAGTGCCCAAGAGAAACAAATAAGTCTATGACTCTTTACTTTCACCATCTCATCAAGTTATCTCTTCATTAGTAAAGTGTTAGTGTAAGCAGCTTCTAATTAGAGCCTAAAACTTTATGCTACGAAAGAGTTCGCCAGATTTACTAGCACAAAGATTATCTAAATGTTATATGCAGAACCAGATAACTAATTCAAGAAGCAGTGGCCGTTAAGAAGTAGAATTACAAACAATTATCCCCTGCCATTTCTTTAAATAAAAACACTAACGGGCGAGGGATTAAAGGCAACGGCCCTACTTGTAGATTATCATCCTTTATTTAAGGTTAGGGAGATACTGGAAGTTAGTTCATAACGTTAAAACTACTTCCCTGATTTCACCAAGAAAATATATTATTCACTGATAACAGAAGACCTTCTTAATTGTAATCAATCAGAAAGCAATATTATGGAACCTCATAAACCAAAGAATTACAATCTGTAGCCTATATAGAACATCTGCAAGCATCTCACATAATAATGCAGATAGAAACACCTCAATCTTCCTAAAATATATGGAAAAAAACCCATACATGGAATCCTTAGTTATTTTATCGCAAAATATACCAAAAACAGTGCACTTGAGATACACAAAATATTTTAGCATAGCTGTCCAACCTTCCTCTGCAAAGGTGGTCTTGCCACGTTTTAAGGCCATTTCTGTTCGATGCAAAGTGGTCATTTTCAGAAGGTGCTCCTGTGGAATAGCAAAAGATGAGAAAATAATATACTTATATATCCAGCAGATAATGGTAAAATGGAAAGATAGCACATCAGAATGAATACTAGAGAGGTCAATGAAAGATGGCTATAGTAGAAGTACCTTAAGCGCATTTGGGTCATGGCGTCCAGACAAAATGTCTTTACCATCCTCGGAAGGTCCAGTTACAATGTTTGATTCTCTGAGTTCATACATATATTACAAATAAAACCCCAGGTCTAGTTCTACTGTCACATACTTTGTGGTCAGAATTAGTTCTATTTATGAAAATTTACAGAACAAACCTGTGAATCTGTATAACCCTTTGGGTAGCAATTTCCTGAAATGGCAAAGACAGATCATGTATGTAAAGTAGATCAAAAAAGTGAAGTATAATTCTTAAATAGTGAAACAAAATTTAAAAGAAGGTACTTGTTCATGCAGCACAGCATTCTGTGTAGCAGCATCAATATCAGTAGATCTTTCATATTGCACTTCTGAACCATTGGATATCTCAGGAGGCTGCGGAGTTGCTAATTCAGAGGCATCAAATCTCAGGGGTTGCAGAGGACTGAACTTGGATGTCTGGTTGTATTGTGGATTAAATGTCTCCGAGGAAGAAGTAGTTGCATTTGAAAGTGGAAAAAGAAAAATGTTACTGCCAGAATTGGCAGCTGACAAGGAGGATGCCTTACTAGAAGATGAGACAGGTAATGAACTTGGCTGGGATTGCATTCCCAGAGGAAGCTGCTCGTCAGACTGGTTACCCATAAGCTGAAAATCAAATTAAATTCCGTTATCAGCACGAACATGCCACAAATGATAGGAAGACTAATGCTAAGGACAATGGAGAACAACTCTATTGTGTTCATTGGGAATAAATTTTGGAGATAACAAATTCAATCTTCTCCAAGAACTTCTCATAACATCCAAACTAGAATCTGGTAGGCAAGTGGCACTTTCATATACACGTGTCATGGAAACAACAAACAACACTAGCAAAGCACCAGGTGAAGCCAAAGAAACAAAAAGGTAACACAAACCAGAGGGACAAAGAATACAGGAGATTATCATATCCGTGGGAGACTTCCAAGATGATACATATACCAACACCCTGCCTCGCCCTACTCTTGTAGAATGAAATAACTAATACGATTTACAGAATTCATCGCAGAGTGAAAGTTTTAGTTCCAAATTATGATACTGATATGGAAAGAAGATTCATAGAAGAATGAATAACATGGGTTTCACTTTAATGCATTACTTCTGCTTTCCATCAAAGCATTTGAAACTATTAAATCCAAAAACCAAGGACTTGAAGTAACCCAAGCTCCATTCCTTCCTCATCACAATTCTTTTAACCCAACACAACTGAAAATCAACAAACTTCAATATACAACAGATGAATTTCTACCAAAGCATAACATCAACACTTCTCAGACATATCTGATAAAAGCATGAATAAAAGGTCAAAGTACATCTCACAGCAATGGAAGTCAAATTAACAATTCAAATACAATCAGTCGTTAGCACGCAGGAGTTAGCATTGCATTTGCGAAAATATATCAATCAATAAAAACAAGAAGTCGCAGTAAAGACAGTAAACAGATTGACAAATCTTCTTCTTATTATTATTATTATTTTCATCAATTTTGAAAAAAGCCATCATCTTACCTCTAGAAATCAACAAAAAAATCACATCAAAGTCTGCATTCAAAGAAAAATATATGACAAGAAACGATATCATACCAAAATACAACCTACCCAATGAAATTCACATCTTAATTTACTAACGAAAACATTCTTAAACTGAATTTGCGGCAAAGCAAGCAGCTTAATTTTTAGGAATAAAATGACCACTTGTTAGCTGAAAATTGAAAATATAACTGCACAGGAACGCGTGCACATAAAGACACATATATGTATGAATCTCAATTGAACATAAAAACACCTAAATTCAACATACCCTAGAATCTGGACGAAGAGTTGTGAAGCTGGAAACTGGGAAGTTATACTGAATATTTGAAATTCTCTGGTATAAAAATGCCTCGTGAATGTACAACAGTTGATGCAAAGTGTACAAGGCGGTATAAAAATGCCTCGTGAATGTACAACAGTTGAGGCAAAGTTGGACGGTTCTATATAATAGCACTGCTAACTGCTAAGTTTGGGCCTTTTGCGGCCGTTGATGTAAGGGTGAGGTTATTTTAACACACTAAATTACTAACTAGATATATTTTTACATATATATATATATATATATATATTTGGTGTGAGGTTGAATTTTTCATAAGTGTGTTTACTCATAATTTACGACTAAAAATTTAGCACAAATAATATTTGTTCGGATAAAATTTCCACACAAATGTATTGACTTAAAAATATATATGTAATTAATAATTTGGTGTGTGAAAATAACCTGAAATATGATTTAATTTCATTAGCCCATATTAAGGCCCTTACTTTTGTAAGCTTAATATATTTGTAGGAAGGGAATAATGCAAAAATTCATATAAAATATTTTACGCATCTAATATTCATAAAATTACCTATATAAATAAATTTATGAATTCTAAGTGGATTGGATCAAGTCAAATAGATTTTTCTAAAAAGAAAATTCGTGCAAATTTAAAAATAGAATCTCACTCCCAAATTGTATTAATATGAGGTCAAACATGAGTTATTATAAGGATAATATGTGTTACTATAAAAATAAGTAATATATATTTGTCTAAAAACTCGCCCAAAGCCATATTATTATTAAAAAATATAATTTGACAAAATATCATATTGTGTTATTATAAGGTCTAACATGTTATCATGAGGGCAAATATTAGTTATTGTAAGAGCAATAATACACATTTGTTAGAAAAACTTCGCTAAAAGCAAAAATAAAAACGCATTCCTAGGTTATGTTACTATAAGATTAAACATGTATTACTTTAACGGCAAATATGTGTTAATACATGAACAAAACTAGTATAAGAGAAACAAAAAACCCATAAATTTGAAGAGATGATAAACAAAATAAAGAGCAGATACTTGTCCTTATAAAAATATATATTTGTCATTATAGCAATACATAGATAAATATTTATTTTTGTAAATACTAGCTAGTAACATATACTTCCTCTTACAAGAACACATATTTACCCATATATAGTAACACAACCTACGAGTTAATTTTTATTTTTATCGTTGCACGAGTTTTTACAAAAATTCGTTTGACTGATCGACCCGCTTAGGATTCGCGAGTTTTGGACTTTCCCATTTTATACTATAATTCTACGGTAGAATATTTCACAAGAGTTTTGCTCAAGACTAATATTAGGTACGGTATTGTGTGAACAAGTTTCACCGTAAACTTATTTTAAGAATTTTTTTTTTTGAGCAGAACTTACTTTAAATATTACTTGTTCCACTAAAGGACATTAGTTGTTTTATCATAAGGTATTAACTTTGAATTATATTAATTATTTTATTAAAAGGTATTAATTGAACGGTAATATATTAGTTGTTTCACTAAAGGATAATAGTTGTTTTACTAAAAGATATTAATTATAAATACATTTCACGATAAAACTTGTCCCACACTACCAACTCATAATTTTATCATACTTCGATTTTTTAAATACATATATTTAACGTTAATTAAAATAAATTATACCATTTCTCATCATATTCGCAAACCAGAAAAGATATTAATAAGAAATCCCTAGTTGAAAAATCCTTATCTAACCACAATGAATATACTAGAAAACTTCATATCATTTTTGTATTGTTTCGTATTTGAAATTGTTACCCCTAATTTCAGATTTCAAGTCCTTTAATTTTTATATTGTATCGTATTTGAAATTGTCCCCCAATTTCAGATTTCAAATCCTTTGTTTTGTATTTGAAACTACCACCCTGGATTTCAAATCCTTTACCTTTCCATCCAAATGTACAAGAATTGGAAAATCTTAATTTTAAATAACTTTATTTTAGTGATTTTTTTTCCCCATAAACATTGGAGAATCGCTGTGCGTTCCTCAACTCACCTTTCTTAAAAAGACATCTTTTCACAGTGACTAGAATTCCCCAGTTAAAAAAACATAACAAAAAAACAAAACAAAGGTAACATACAGAATCTGCACGAAAAAGATCCCTAATTAAACATTAAGATTGTTCAAAAAAGTAAACTAAAATACCATAAAGAAAGAAATTATCATTGATCAACACCTATCCTGGACCAACCATGGTGAAGAGTCATCGCCACAAAATTGAGCACGTACTTCTTCAACTCAAAGGAACACTAGCATCTAGAACAACAAATAGCCACATATCAGTATGTTTTAAATGGCAATAACCGGAGTATGAGCAATATGGACGAGCACAAATAAGTAATCGGCAGTATAAGAAGAAAAGAAAACTAGGATGGCTATAGAAGTAGTGATGTACATTCTGCATCTGTCTTGTGCACCTCTCTGATACTAGGTCCATTTCCCTGGAAAGATAACCACAAAGTCATAGGAAACATAACAACAAAAGAAACTAAAGTGACTATCTTTCTGCATACAAAATGAAAAGAAGTACAAGTAGACATATAGAACGACTTAATATCATGCATGTAAATGAGTAGCATCCGCTTGGCACTATGTTTTATAAAGATTAATAAAAGTCGGAAAATGTTAGCCAAGTATTATATCTACATCTTATTACAAATTAGGTGGACTTGTCCATTTAGAATCTTCTAAATCAGAGGATATTCTAAACATAATATTCATATTTCCATCCAGGAATTTACTAAAGATTGCAATGTTTTCTAGTTTAGGTAACAAGTCTAATTCAGGAACAAAATGTCAAACTCTTAACTGCAGTTCATCACAAGATTATGTGCAACCCAGTAGAAACAAACTCTAATATACAAGATCTTCAATAGATCCTACTTGTAAACACAATCTTGTACGCACAACCAAAACCCCAATATATTTCCAAGGCCATTAAGGAGATATCTGCTTCAATAACCAACTTCACACAATTATGCACAAAGCAATTACTCACCACAGTTGGAACGGGATCCCCGCTTTTCATTTGTACATTGAGCTCAGCCTCTTTGTCTGGCAGACTTGCTGAACTTCTTTGAACTGATGGCGCTGTTTGACCTTTACTTTCTTTTTCACAATTTTATGTGGATTATGCCCATCATCACTCCCACTACCTTCAGTCAAATCTGTATGCTCTCTTTTCTTAGGCTGTTGGGCTGTGGATATGATAGGTTCACTGCAGGAAAAATTAAGGTTGCCCATAAAGAGGACAGAAAGATCTTGGATAATGCATTTAAGAATTCTGACAATAAGTTTTCTGATAAGGAAGCAGTTGTCAAACAAGAATGAATGCAATATTCCTAATCACTGCAACGTCAGTTACAATTGATTAAAAGACAGCCTTCATTTTGCATCTGAAACAATTAAATTCATCCTCCTTTAATTTGCATCATAAACTAAGTTGGATATGAATTTCTTAGTAAAGAAGTCGACAGACCACAATACCATATCAAAAACTTCAATCAATATCTGACATATTTATTCGAAATTATTACTGTAAGAAAACAATTTGAAACAATTCTTGCTTCATTGTATCTAATGCGCCAATGCCAATTCTGAAGTATATAAGGCACACAATAATCTAGTGCTGGTCTCATCATGCAACAGCAAGAGACATATATAAGTTCCAGGAAACATATTGTAGACTATAGGTGCAAAGCTCATGTGACCATAGAAGCAAAATTATCTTATTATCTATCAAAATGGCAAATTAAAATTAACTCACATGCATTCCAACTTCCCACGGTGCACGAAAAACCCATCATGTTTTATTGCAGAGTTGTCAACCTTAAAATAGTCATCCTGCACAGAAGTAAAGCTCAGCTATGATCGAACCATGATTTATCAAACATAAAATAATCAACAAAGAGCAGTTTCTAACAACAAAGCTACTTGAAAGAGTAGTACACACCAACTCAGAATCATCAATGAAGGAGTCCTCTGTATCATACTCATCATCATCAGGCACATTGCCCAGAGCAAGATCCTCCTCGTCACTACTCTTATCACCCTGCAAGTTGTGCACATGCACAAACACACACACACACACACACAAAAAGAAAATAAAGGCACCCCAATTAACAAAATAACTTATTTGATAGCTAAAACAACAGTGTCCTCATATACCAAGTTAGCACAATTCGAGGACAATATTTACTAAACCACACAATACTATTATGAGCTAGATTTACAAGGTACCAAAGATGAATCCCTCAACCTCTGGAACACCTTCACTAACTGGTAGTTTTAAATAATAACAAGAAAAAAGAAATAAGACAACTAGATAAACTATGAAACGTAATTGAAAAAGAAAACCCCCTTAGTTAGCATGATTAACTTGCAATAAGGACTAGAAACACAAACCAACCAAGACCACAAGGAAAGAATTTTAGAACAAATATTTACATAATTGAAACAA
This sequence comes from Paraleonurus japonicus, assembly GCA_030762865.1. NCBI lineage: Eukaryota > Viridiplantae > Streptophyta > Magnoliopsida > Lamiales > Lamiaceae > Paraleonurus > Paraleonurus japonicus. Next base: position 6,297,093 of record CM061054.1, on the reverse strand, counting down.
TAAATTAAAGTATTCAACTATCATTATTGACGTATAATATTGATTGAACTATGAAACATCAAATAATTTGGTGTGAATCCATGTGCAAGATACCTGCCATAAATCCTTTCCCAAAAAGAGTATATTCACCAAAAAATAGTAAATAATAAGTAAAGAACAAATATATAAGTTTCAATCTACCAACTCTCCCAACTTACCGCATACATTCGCTCAATTCTCTCAATCACGGCATTCAAACGGTCAGAGCTAGCTTGAGCCTGCAAATCTTTTGGTTTATTCTTTGTCGTTAGATTTCCAGAAGAAGGCTCAACGGAAGGTGGTGGTGGTGGCGGCGGAGGTGGGTGAGAGTCAAAACCATGTTGATCTCCTACAGACAAACTCGACGATGAGTTGGGATTACACTTATTGAGATTTGCCTCTTTTATAAGATTTTTCCATGAGACAATTGTTGTCTCATCGGGATTGAGGTTCACAGTAAACCTCAAACGGTCACCTGAAAATTCGACCGAACAGTGACCTTGTTTCGGCAAATTACTTCCTTTTTCCATTAGTACTCAACCGAATGGATTGATGAAAACAACAACTACAATCACAAGATAATCGAGGGATTTTTTGGGAGAGAATCCGAGAAAACCCTAGATTTGATTTCGGTTCAAAACTGAGTATGAGAGGAATCTATTTTTTAAATTCTCCTTTTTATAATACTTTTATACCTTTTTCCTTGTTTTTAACGATTGTAGCCAGAACTGATACAATTAATGGTGGGTGGCTGAAGCTACGTGTTCAAGAACAAACTTTATTGTTTTTCAATTTTTATTCCAAAAATTTCTATTTTCTTTTTTGATAGGAAATAAAATGTTTTACTAAATAGAGAAGGCAAAAGGGATGAGAGGTCCCTTTTACGGCTTACAATAGACAATTTCACTTAAGGCGTAGCACAAATCCCTAACTAAATCCAATACACAGATACCTATGAATTTCCTATGACCTGAACTCTGAATATATACTACCCCAAACATCTTCTATTGACTTGATTGAACACTAAAAAGTCCTCTTATTTCTTGCTAACCATATGGACCACAGAACAACCGGGACAACAATCCTCCATACAGTTTTCCTCTTCGTGTTAATGTGACTACCCCACCCCATGTCAGGTCCTCATGACACCAGTACAGTACTCCTCCTGCTTTGAAGAGCCTGATCAACAAAGTTTGCAGCAACACTTCGTCACTATGGATATGGGACGCCCTTGAGTACTTCTAGAGAATGGAAATTGCGCAAAGCAAATCTGGAGTTTCATTATGCCAACGAAAGTATGCAACAAATTTACAAAGGAAACTGGAAAGTCTGCTGATACTGTTATGAATATCAATCCAATAAAAGCGGGATGATAGTGGTGATCCGCTAGAGGATAAGACAAAATATAGACGACTTGTGGAAAACTTATACTGTGGATGGTAACAGTGCCACACATTTCTTTTGCAGTTGGAATGGTCGGTCAGTTTATGGACATGCCAAAACAAGTTCACTGGGACGCTGCTTTTTAAGATTCTTAAGTACATCAAGAAATCTCAAGGAAAAGGGTTATCGTTCAAGAAAAATTGACATCTAAAGACCAAACCCTATTCTGATGCTGGCAATATATGGTCATGGCTCACACCGTGACTGAGATATTATGCATGATGAATTTGCTCAAACAATCAGGGTCACCAACAATGAACCATTGTTGATGTATTGTGATAACCAAGAGCCTATTCACATTGCAAGTAACCAAGTCTTCCATGAAAGAAATAAGCATATTGAGTTTGACTCTCACTTTATTTGTGAGTGTGTAATGAATCTGAAAATTGTCATTCCATTCACCTTGTCAACTAACCAAGTTGTTGATGTCTTCACCAAGACTTTAGGGGGATAAAAATTTTCAGAACTTTAGGACGAGCTGGACATGGTTAATATATAAACTCAAGTTTGAGGGAGGTGTTGAAGATTATGGTATAGACTTCCCTTGTACAACTGATATTTTCTTTAATTACTTGTATTGGTGTAACTCTAGGTCTCTTCCACCAACTTAAGGAGTTTTGTTTATCAACAATACACACAAAATCTCCTACATATTTTCTCTTTTACATATAAGAATCTTGCGCATCATGCTAAAATTAAGCACATAGAAATAAATCGTTACTTCATTAGAGAGAAACCAGAAATGGGAGAATCAAGTTGATCTTCACTCCAACTTAAATTCAGACTGGCGACATTGAATAATTTATTACACTAACCCTAGTTACAACATTCAAAATTAGTAGTTCAACACTTTGATTTATAATAGCATTACCAATTTACTGGTATTGTGGTTGTTTCAAAAAATTATCCTGTAAATTCAGGGGGTACTTTACAATCACATGAAATAGACAATGCACTTCTCCATTGGTTTCAACTTACTTGAATCCTGTGTGTAATATATTTATTAAATTCCTTTAAAGATTTATCCTAAATATTTAAAACTTTTTGATATGTATTGCTGCTCCTTTTATACTATAATATTCAGCAGAACTATGAAAAAACACAACATCAGCTAAATACTTCCCATCTCCAAGAAACAGCAATGCATATCTTATTATCACAAATTTAAATGTTAATAATAAACCTGTTATTTCACCAAATGCCTCCATCCAATCTTCTAGACGAGAGAAATCGCAACAAGAGAAACAGGAACCATTTCAGTAGGTTTTCCCAGTGAACTTTTCCTGACCTCACACGGTGATAAAACACAGCACCAGTTTCAGGGTCTTCTCTTGCTCCAGTCTATAATTTGGTCGGGAGAAATGTCAATGAACAATGATGAATAGCATAAATCCAAGATAAATTATGTTTACATGAAAAAAAAAAAAACAGAGAGAAAGAATACAGATCTATCAAAAGGGTCTTCATAGACCACACACAACAGAAAGCAAATTCATTAGATACACGATAACAGACCAATTAATAATTTTCCCAGAACCCTGATTTTGAAGGGGCATATTTCTGTTTTTTCAATCCAAACAGACAAATATAAAGTTACATAAAATATATTCCGCAAAGATAGCAATTAGTACCCACCCCATCCTAGGGGGCAGATTTCCAGGTGCCATGACCTGAGGCGATTGCACCCCCAATCTCTACAACCCAAAGTTCCAATCCAAGTGTTTGCTAGATCAAATGAAACAGTGGTGGTTGGGAGGGATTAGACCCCAAATAAAAATAAAATTATATTGAAAAAAACTACCTCAAGAAACTCACAATAGATATCAAGTGTAGATAAGATAGCGATTAAATAGGAAGAGAACCTTGTATAGAGTATTTATCCCAGCCCAAATTCGCACACAACAAGACAATCACTTACATTTTTTACACCTAAGAATTAATTCCCTGCATTTTGATTAGCTTTCAGGATAGCTGATGCTCTGAGCTCCTTCTTGAGATATTCAGGTATGTCTTTAGCCATTGACTTCTGTCTAGACTTGCCATTAATCTCTGAGTTCCTTTTACTTGCTTTTTGGCAATCATTTTCTTTCTACTGATGCAGATAAAGGCATGCCAAATGTTTACTGAGGCACCATGATAAGCACCTCCACCAGACACACCATACAAAAACAATGCACTTAACAGGTGAAAAATATTTTGGTATTGCAATCCAACCTTCATCCACAGTGGTGGGCTTGCCACATTTTGAGGCTATTTCTGTACAATGCAATGTTCTCATTCTCAGAAGATGCTCCTGTTGAATAACTAACTCAAAAGAATATATTTTATATCAATTAAACATTGGTAAAGAAAGGTCAACAAACAGAGTTATATAGAAGCACCTTAAGAGTATTCGGATTGTGGCATCCGGACAAAATTTTCTATTTATCCCTGGAAGGTTCACTTGCAGCGTTTGAATCTCTGATCAAATACTAAGAATCCATGTTTAGTTCTACTGTTACTGAGATCAGTTATTTATGACAAAAATCAGAACTAACCTCTAGCTTTATATGATCTTTTGGGTGATAATATCTGGAAATATCCAGATAAGACATGTAAGGTAGATCAGCAGTGAGGTGTAAACCTTAATTAAGAAAAAATAATTTAGAAGGTGTAACATGTTCATGCAGCACAGCAATCTGGGCAGCAGTTTCAATATCATTAGTGCTCTCATATTGCAAATTTGCAAAGTAGAACTATTAGATATCTCATGAGCCGCTAATTCACAAGCATCCACTATGAGGGGTTGCAGCAAAATGATTGTTTGGGCATACAGTGGATTAAAAAGTGTTCCGAGGAAGAAGTTGGTGCATTTGAAACGGGAAGAGATAAAAGGCTGCTTCTACCTTCTGGACTTGATTCCAGACAAGGAGGTTGTGTTATCAGAAGATTAGGCTGGTAACTGAACTTGGAAATATTGTATTACCGGTGAAAGCGGCTCATCCAACTAGTATCCAAAGCTGAGAAACAGAACCTTCAGAAATGACATACCACTAACAATGCGGACAGTAACACCATAGAAGAACAACTCTTCTTATCATTAAAAGGGAATAAAATTTGGAGAAGAAAAAAAAAAATCAAGCTCCTCCATGTGTTTAACAGAACCAGCACCCCGCATAACAAAATATCATTGGTATTTAGATAGGGAAGGTATAAGGGATGAGAGATCCCTTTTTCAGCTTACAATTAGAAGAGAAAAAGCACTACAGATTACAGTATCACTTAAGAGTGAAACACCAATCCCTAACTAAATCCAAGGCATGGACACCTATAAAGTTCCTATGACCTGACACCCAAAGAGCAGCTCTGAATTTTAGCCTACCCCAAACATCTTCTATTGACTCGATCGAACTTAAAGAAACCTCTTATTTCTTTCTAACCATGTGGACCAAAGTACAACAGGAGCAATAATCCTCCACAAAATTTTTCCTCTCTTGCTAATGTGGCTGCCCAGGTTGTTAATTAACAAATCTGAAGCTGAATTAGGTGTCACCCAATGCATGCCAGTTTGTTGAGTACATATTTAATATGTGTGTGACATGACTGCAAGCACTTAGTGAAGTCACATAAAATAAGGCATAATCCATGCTTTTTAAACAGAGGAAAAAAAGAGGAGATTGACGAGTAATTGATATCATTGCAGGGATGGCATGAGATTGGCATGAGATTAACATATATTATTGCATCAGGGAAAAGAATTCCGCTCTGATATGTATACCAAAACCCTATCTTGCCTTATTCATTTAGGATGTAATAAGATTAACAGATATCAGTGCTGAAAGATTTTTTTAAGATCAAATCGTGGTTCTTAGATTAACACATATGGATTTATTTCCTTACGTGGTTTTTTTTTTTTTTTTTTTTTGTGGTATGGTTTTTGATTCCTAATTTGAAAGATTCCTTCCTCCTATAAGCAGAGAGTTCACTGAGTAATGTGCAGTCTTTATCAGAATACAGATTAACATTGTTTCTATATTCTCTGATTTCTCAAACTCAGATAATAAATGGTGTTCACTTTAATAAAAACTAAAGTAGTAACATATGCTACAGTATATCGATCAATGGGAAACAAGAATTCATACTAAAGACAGTACAGAGGAGATCTACTCCCAAATTACAGCTGTCAAATACCCTCCATGATTTTTTTCCTTCTAAAAGCATCCATTTGCTTCCATAAAATTAACAGGAAATTATCATATACCAAGAAGCAAACCTACCCCATTAAATTCAATTCTCAATTTCTTAATAAAAACCTTTATAAAAACTGAGTTTGCTCCAAAAATATGGTGCTGACAAATGAAAATACAACTGCACACACGCTCATACTTCATAAACAACACACAATATGTGACAGAACATCAATTGAAACTTAAAACCCCTAAAATAAGCATAGCTTAGGGAAAAAGGATCTGCAAAGCTTGCCGTTTCAATAGGGAAGAATTTGAGAAGCAGCCATCAAAGGAACACAAGAGATACAACGTTAAGTAGTCGATACGAGACGAATACCCTACGTTTGTTTCGGAATGCGGTTTTACGTGGGAAGTTATGATTTTAGCTAAGTTTGGTAGGCGTGTTTAGCCATAAGATAAAGCGAACTAAACACGCCTACCAAACTACTAAATTTATAAGTAAAATATGTGTTTGTTTTAAGGTTTTGGTAGAATAAAATTTTATACTATAAGATTGATATTGTATTATTTTATTGTATTATTTAAAAATAAAGTATGAAAAAGAATTAAATAAACGAGAGAAAAATAATAGATGAATATGAAAAAATGAATTGCATGACAAAAGTAATAATAGATTTTATAGGTATGGATGTAATATGAGATTTGAAATCTGAATTTTAAATTCTTAACTCGCATGAGACATGGGCCGAAAAAATCGTAAGTTGATCCGAGTGAGTGTCAAAATAAAAGCAGGTGAGAGGTTAAATGCTCTGAATGATGCTTCAGGAAATGGGAATTCTGACTGAAAATTTGAAAATCTCGAATATAAATGTCTCGTTAACGTACAATCGTTGAAGCGAAATGTACCACTACTTGTTTGATAAATAAGGGCTTGTTTGGCGGTACCTTACTTTGCTTGGGCCTTTCTATGGCCCATATGAACTGCTTCCGCCCAAATTAAGGTCCACATTAAAATCTAATTTAACACCTTCTTGCCAACACTTATTAATGAATTTTTTTATTCAATAAAAGATCATTTAAAAAACTTTGCACTTGTTTTTTTATTATCCAATCCAAAATCAACTAATTTGGGACCAAGTCACCGTCCACTAGTTGAGCCCCACTTAAAGTCGGAGCTTCTTATAAGTTTCAAACCTTCTCCAATTAAAGTCGAACTTCTTATGTATTTTTAAACCTAAAATTTAAAGAGGAACTCTTACCAAGGTCAATCCTTGAGAATAAAATTTTGCACTTGCATACTTATACTTGACAAACTCTTCATATGACGTTGGATCCATATGAATGTTATTGCATTTGTTTAGTAATACAATTATTCTTATAAATTATATCATACACAATATAAACACAAACAAATGGAACTATGTGTTATAGTAATTTATATGTGTAATATTATTATTAAATGAATGTTATAATATTATTAAATGATAGGTGGTGGATATATAAGTTTTTGTCCACCAATAAACATATTATGAGACAATAATTCTAAAATGGCGCATCATTGTATAAGTATAGGGATGAAGGATAGGAAATAGAATGAAAAAAAAAAGAGTTGTTTGATGTTGAGGTATTGGAATGAAAAGAAGTGATTTGATTCTTCAATGTTGAGGGATCTTCATACTTCCCAAAATTGAGGAAATGACTTTAATTTTATCTTTCTCTTGCTCATTCCTCTCTCTCTCTAACCAAGAACCCCTAAATAAAGTAGACAAATTCTTATATGAAATATTTCACGGATCCTAGATCCGTGAAATAATCCATATCTAGATCCAAATTAAGAAATTCGCGGATCACAGGCGGGCGGAGCGGGTTTAATGGATATTTCCAAAAACTCGCGCAAGGGTAAAAAAAAAATTCGCCGCGTACTCCAGTGTGTTACTATTAGGTTAAACATGTGTTACTTTAACAATAATTATGTGTCACTATAAAACAAAAACTGCATATTTATCTAAAAATAATCTCTGGAATGCAAAAATAAAAATGAAAAATGGTCAAATAAATCTCTAATCTAGATATATGTGTGAATCAAATAAGTCTTTAATGTTCGACAACTTTATTCTTATTAAAAGAGTGTGATTTTATTAAAATGATGACTTATTTGATCTCAAATATTAAAGAGAAATGATTTTAATGTTTTAAGAAAAAAATCATGGGTCTATTTGATTCTCAAGTATAAGATTTGAGGTAAATATGTGTTATTGTAAAGACAAATATGTGTATTAAACTCGTGCAAAGTTAAAAATAAATTTTTACTCTCGATTATGTTATTATTAGGTCAAACACGTGTTACTTTATGATGAAAAATGTGTTATTAATGAACAAAACCAATACAACACATGGATAAATATTTTATTCTTTTAAGGACTAGTAACACGTACTTACACTTACAAGAACACATATTTGTTCTTACGGAACACATATTTTTGAAAAAAATATGTTACTATATGAATACAAACGTGTTCTTGTATAGTGAAAGATGTGTTACTATGTGGGAAAAAAAAGTGTTACTATATGAACACAAACGTGTTACCCTATAGAGAAATATGTGTTACTATATGAATAAATCGTAAACAGAGTAACAACTTGCGAAATTAATTCCGATTTTTAGAAAAACAATGTAGCAGTAACAAAGACAATCTAAACAACAACACACTTCAATTTGATATTCGTTGATAAACTTTGTTATTATTTTGATCAGATCTGTAGCAATTATTTGACATTTTTCAAAAATTCCTCCATATCTTCTCTTTTTCTTTTATATCTCTCGTGTTTCTTTTCAATTTATTGTCTTCGTTGATTTCATTGTTGTTTTCGTGGAATTCTCTGTTAAATCATCTCCTAATCAACAGCGTTTACAGATTCTTGATTTTACATTGCGAATTCTAAGCGTACCGCCATTGAGAACTCCAAGCAGAGAGAGAGAGAAAAATCTGCGTGTTTTTGATTTTGGATCCGATTTTACAAGATGACCCGCAAGTTTTAGATTTTTCCTTTTTTAAATAATATTTCACGGTGAAATATTTTACAAGAGAGTTCCTCAATAAAGTAATACTCCTTTTGTTTCAAAATTATTTGCTCACGAATAAGAAAGTGAAGCAATAAATATAATTTCAAGAAGTAATTTTGTAAAAAAATATTGAATTGGATTTATGTATGGACACATTTCAATGACATTTGTGTATAATTATAGATATTGTTAGAATGACGTTTATAGAAGACTTTCTTTTAATGTTGTGTGTAAATAATAGTGAGACGTCAAAATAAGATAAGTGTGTAAACAATGGACAAAGGGAGTAAAACTTTTTTTAGATAGGTCGGTCCCATGTAAAAAAATTACGTACAACTATCATATTATAGTAAAACAACTGATATTTTTAAAGAAACAATTAATACTCACATGTTAATAATTAAAGAAGCTACAATTGTTTTTTTTTTTTTTTTTTTTTTTTTGAATTAGAGCTTCAATTGGTGTTCTTTTTCTTTTTCTTTTTGAAATCAAAAGAAAGATTTTTGATACTTAATCAAAATTAGTTATCAATCTAGAAGTTCATGTTCTCATATTTTCTATCAAGTTTATGATCAAATTGAAATCAAAAGAAAGACTTACGATAATCAAAACTAGTGTATATATCAAGAAGTTCATATTCCTATCAGCTCAGGTACTCTGCAGAATAGGATTTCAAAAACTAGTTTACTCCTAGTGAATAACAAACATGAACAGAGAACATATAAAATATGGGAAAGCAGAATAGGATAACTCATTATAAAAATATGAACACTACGAAGGCCAAAAACTACCATCAATTTTTCATATTCAGAAGCATTCCTTGCACAAATAATATGCAACTTTCCAACATCAGAGACAATTCGTAATTACTCATCTACAATTCTAAGTTTTGGCTTTAAAATGGAAGGCATAACAAGATTCTTCCAATTTTTATCAGACAAAATAAGAACTAGACAGTGTGGATGCATGCATGGAAACAGTTGTCTTTAAAGCGAATTCCATCATGATATATATACGTTTGGGTGGTAGCAGAGACTTCATGTCTTTCGCTCGATATATATCGTTCAATTCCAATAGTATTCATGACGCCCTAGGCCATAACAAAACAAGCTGCATAAGAATGAGATGCATCAAATTGTATGACTATCAATTACGATAAGGACAGAGACTACAAAATGGCCAAATCAACTTCTAAATCATCAAACAATTGAAGGCAACCAAAGCAGAGACCAAAGGAAACTGATACCATTCAATCTCTTACAACCATCCATTCTAATTGTCAATAGAATTACATACCAAATGGAATCTGTCTAGTATCCGAATACATGGCGAAGACACAAATTTGTTGATTCATACACATTTCTTGAAATTTATTATAGGAAAGCAACAATCACTATGCCAGAAATCCATGATATTACTGTTACGCCTATTGTCTAGGCAAGGCGTGGAAGTAAGAAGAGCAAGGCAGGAAGTGACAATTCATAGCCTAGGATCGAGTTCTGATTTATTTACATTCTAGTATTACTATTTGATTATATTTTAGAGTCTTTATTTTGGCCTGTAGGTTGTTGGTCTGAACTATAATTAGCTAGTGTGAGTCTTAGGTCAATTTCTTGTCTTTGGAATATTGAGTTTACAATCATTTGTGGCTGGGACTGGATTATCCAATACAGGGAACATTTCAAAGATGGAGATGTTCTTAAATGATTTTGATATGCTTCAGGTACTGGAATTGGTTAACAGTTGCATACATAATCTATTGTAAGGAATTCAACAAATGTTCGAGATTCACTCACTTGTGATAAGCCGACAACTAGTAAAAGCATCAGTAAACCAATCTCATTTCTTATGTAAAGTGAGATTTTGTACATGAAATGCAAAAAAAAATTTACCATGTGAAGTCCTTGCTGGAAGCCAAGACCAACCACAACGACGAATGGAGCCATTCGGAGAGAGGACTAAAACAGCTGAAACGAAACAACAAAACAAATTATAAATATATAAACATGAAAATGGAGATCTTTTTAGACGTCTCTAACATTTGATATTTAAACTATACCGTGAGAAGATGCCCCACGCTTGAGTGTATCCAATAAATAATTGAATGATCGATGCAACTATCAGAGCTCCTTGAATAGCTCGCATCGAGTGTATGAATCTCTGCATAATAAATTATGACGTCAAGTCGTATCATAGAAGACACTTTAAGAGATGAAAAAGACGCACTTGTTTACTTACTTCATGAGATAGATCAAAGCACTGCAGGTTTGAGTCGTTAATTTTATACATAATATGAATGATATAGGAATAGGAACCTCCAACAATGGTTGGTAATCTGGTTCCAAATAATGACTGAAGAAGAGTATTAACTCCAGCCACGAAAAGCAACGTGTGTATGACACGTGCTTTCTCCCTGTTTGATCAGGAAAAAATGCACATCATTTGGATGAGTCAGCTGAATAATTTCAAGAGAAAATTTGTTTCTGAGACACGCAACATCAGACACTTCAACTTTCAAGATCCATTATTCAGGAAATGAATCAAATGATGTGGTCTCATCGATTAAAACGCTTTGTCTTCTATGCTATGAACAACCAATGGAAAATTAAAGAGATGAAAAAAGCACTTGTCTACTTACTTCATGAGACAGATCGAAGCACTGCCGCTTTGAGTCTTTAATTATATACATTATATTAATGATATAGGAATAGGAACCTCCAATAATGGTAGGTAATCTGGTTCCAAATAATGACTGTAGAAGAGTATTAATTCCAGCCACGAAAAGCAACGTGTGTATGACACGCAATTTCTCCCCCTGTTTGATCAGGAAAAAATGCACATCATTTGGATGAGTCAGCTGAATAATTTCAAGAGAAAACTTGTTTCTGAGACACGCAACATCAGACACTTCAACTTTCAAGATCCATTTTTCAGGAAAATGATATGGTCTCATCGATTCTATGCTATGAACAATCAAGGGAAAATTTACAAGAGGACAAAACTGCACTTCAGTGGTACGCTTCAATTCGCACGGATGATATAAATGCACGTACAAATCGAAGTTTTTCATCATATTAAAAATCCCCAATTTTAATAGCACGTGCAACAAAAAGACAATTAGCTATCTAGTAATAGAGTGTCTCATGCTTATCAGATTAACTTTAACTCTATGCAACCAATCAGTGGTCTACTTCAATTTGATGCACTATTTTTAGATGTTCAAACTATATTAACATGGATTCTTGAAATCTCCCGATAATTATATATATACGTGACCTAGTAGGAACTAACTACAATTGACAAGATCTACAACAGATCCTTCTTGTCAACATAATGTTAATGTTTTTCAAGTGGTCAACTAAGCCTAGACTTCATTCAAAATCTTGTACAAGAAGTCTAGATTAATTTGACATCAACTCTTTTAACATTTATATGAAAGGAAAACCAACTTACAAATGACACAAACAATTACTCACCACAATTTGCATGGAAGCTCTACTTGGAGGGGCATTAATGTCAATTTTTTCTATAAATCCACATTTCTCTTTTTGTTGAATAGACAGATCTAGACCATTGGCAGTAACAACCCGGTTGAACCCCGTCTGCACCTGTGAAACTTTTAGTTCATTCATTGTGTTCTTTAGAGCGTAAGATGCGACAGGAGGAGACGGTGGCTGGGAGACAAAACTAGCAGGAGCTTCAAAAGATGGACACATAGATGATTCAGGCCGGTTGGAGTAACTCGGATCGGCCTCTCGAAGAAACTTTGTCCAAGAGGCAGTGGTTGTCTCTTCAGGGTGTAGCTCCGCCGTGAACCTCAGGCGACCGCTCAATTTATCAATTGCTGATTTGGATTTTGGGCCCTTCCCATGTCTATGCCCACCCTTTTCACCTCCTTCTGCCATTAATTCAATGTTATTTTAATGAATCGATGAAAAATAGAGATAGGGTAATAAGAAAATTAACAGGGTTTTGGGAGAAAAACCTTGATTTTGAATTTATCAGAGAAATAGTGAGATGGAGAAAGACTAATTTCAGTTTTATATTCAAAAAATTTTTGAACTTTTTCCTTGTTTGTGACGATGACAGCTAGCAGTATGAGTATTGATGTTGAAAAGACAATTCTATCTCATCTAAAAGTCCAAACTTGTATAGAGTAAAATCTCGACTCTATCTTTTGGGAAGGAGGCCAAACGAGCAGATATATTTCATCTAAAAGTCCAAACTTATAAAGAGTAAAATCTCGACTCTATCTTTTGGGAAGGAGGCCAAACAAGCAGATATATTTTTATATGAGTGGAGTTGCTTCTGCGAGATTCTAAATTGGAAATTAAATTCAATATATCTAGTGCAATAAATTTTGAATTTATCCACATACTTTTGTGCCTTTTATAATTGAGATTTATTTCTATATTAGAATAAAGGATAAATCATAATTAAATTCAATATATCTGGTGCAATAAATTTTGAATTTATCCACATACTTTTGTGCCTTTTATAATTGAGATTTATTTCTATATTAGAATAAAGGATAAATCTTATCTGTAAGAATTAAATTCAGTGTATCATGTGCAATTAATTTTGAATGGCGAAGTTTTATATGAAAATGGTTCATGATAAGCTTATCATAAAACTGTTTTGAAAAAATTAAAGTATCAAATATTTGATCAAGTGTATTAAGAATCATCAATAATATCAAGAATTAGGTCGGTGGTATCATATTATTTTTTAGGAGTTTTAACAACAATAAATTTTTTACTATTTAAATTATTCATATTTAATACTTCCTCCGTCTCGTAGTTAGGTTCATATGTGAAGTGGCACGTTGTTTAAGAAAACTTAAATTAATGTAGGAGAGAGAATAAAGTGTAAGGGTATTTTGGGTGGTTATATGAGATAAAGTGTAGGAGAGAGAATAAAGTAAGAGTGGCATTTTTGAAATTTAAATGATATTGTGAGGGTGTAGTTTATGGAGGATATTAGGGCGTGAAGTTAATTGTGGGACGTCCCAAAAAGGAAAGTGTGAGGATAACTCCGGGACGGAGGGAGTATAAAAACATAGTATTATATTTAAGTTTAAAGTATCAAGTTTAATTAAAAATATTTAAAGTATCAAGTATGTAACCAAGAGTATCAAGTATTTGACCAAGAGTACTAAGAATTGAATGAAATTAAATAGTGATTTATGATAAGCTTATCATGAACATTTTCATATATAACCTACTCATTTTGAATTTATTCACATACTTTATGTACCTTTTATCAAAATTTTGAGGTTGTAGTCTAACTTTCATAGTCTATGGTCATAATTGATATGAGGAATAAAAAAGTGGAAATGACTAAAAACCTACAAATTTACAATTTTATGAAATTTACTTACTTGGCAGAGTAAAATGTCGTCGGTTGTAGAAGAGGTGGCATCACAAATACAGAGATAGGAACCACTTCAGCAGGTCTATAAAATGGTGTGATAAGATGAAATATCAATAATCGATGATGAATAAAATAAAATTTGTAAATGTTAAGAGATTGGTGCTTTGTTTCCAAGTGATACTGTACTCTGTGGTATGGTATCTCTTCTTCATAATACGTAAAATGGGCCTCTCATCCTTTACACTTGCTAGATCTAAATAAACTTTTTGTTTTCTATCAAAAAAAAAAATAGAGAAAAAGATGAATAACATAAAATCAATAACAAAAGACCGATAGAATATCAGATGGAAGAATTCAACCGCATTGCTTCTTTCAAGTGCAAAAACAGAATAAGTGATAAAAGCAAAGCCACAAAATCCAGAAAGCAAATGCTTCATTTGTTCATTCTTAATAAGGATGAGGAACATTTGCCGCTTTAGATGCATAGTGAATCAGCTATTGACATTTCCCTTTTGAATTCATTTTCAGAAGAAGCTCCAATTGAATTGAAAATAGAATAAACATAAAATCAAGATAATATTGGTAGAGTGGAAGGATAGTATACAAGAACGGAAACAAGAAAGATCAATATAGAAACAACTTAAGAGCATTAGGGTCATGACGTCCAGACAGGTTTATTTCTGGACGGTCCAGTAGGGGTGTTTGACTCTATGAGCTCACACATATGAATTATGCATTCTTAATGAAGAATCCAGCAAACCATTTAAACTTAACAAGAACTTCAAATCTGATATCTTTAATATTTATTTGAAATTATGACAGTAAGAAAATGAATTGAAACAATTCCTGCTTCTCTGTTCCTAATGCATCAATGTTGATTTTGAAGTCTATAAGACACACAACAATCTCAAGTTGGTCTCATCATGCATCAACATGAGGCATATATAAGTTCTAGGAAACATATTGCAGACTATTGGTGAAAAGCTCAAGTGATCTTAAAAGCAAAATTATCTATCAAAATGGAAAAAAAAATTAACTCACATGTGTTCAAACTTCTCATGGTGTACAAAGAACCCATCATGTTTTATTGAAAAGTCACCAACCTTAAAAGTCATTCTGCAACAAAAGTAGAATAATGAATATCAAACAAAAAATAATCAACTGACAAATGATAGGAACAACAAAGTTACTTAAAAGAGTAGTACGTACCAACTCAGAATTGTCAATGAAGAAGTCCTCCGTATCATAACCATTTTCATCATCACGTACATTGTCCAGAGAAATGATTCTCCTCATCACTACTCTTACCGCCCTGCAAGTTGTGCACACGCATAGAAAAATCACCTAAATTAACAAACCTACTTATTTGATAGCTAAAACAGGTGTGTTCTTACATTCCAAGTTGGCACTATTCGAGAACAATATTCACTAAACCACACAGTGCTACTATGAGCTAGATTAGATTAACAAGGTACACAAGATGAACCCCTCATCTCTGGAACACGGAACACCTACACTAACTGGTCGTTTTGAACAAAAAAAGGATAAAGGAATAGACAAACTATGAAACATAATTGAAAATGAAAATAGCGTTAGTTAGCATGATTAACGTACAATATTTACATAGATCAAACAAGACCACAAGGAAATAATTTTAGAATCAATATTTACATGATTGCAACAAAAAATTAAAGAAACCAATTATCAATGTAAAAAATTGATTGAACTACGTGCAAGATACCTGCCACAAATCCTTTCCCAGTAAAAATACATTCACTAGTGAGTAAAAAAATAAATAACTCAATCACCAACTTACCTTATACATTCTCTCAATCACGGCATTCAAACGATTAGGCCCAGCTTGAGCCTGCAAATAATTTTTTTTTATAAGAAACAAAATTTTATTTCTAGGAAGAGAAAGAAGGGATGAGAAATCCCTTAAGGTTATAAAGAAAATGGACCAGCAGCAACAATACTTACAATACCACTGACCAGCTTCTAACTACATCACCTAGCAACCCCTTAAATAGTTTATGACCCAAAGACCACAAAGCTACATTGTACTTAGTACAATCTCATACATCCTCTAATATTTAGTTCATTCTCCATTGTTTAATTTAAAATAGAAAGATCCATAGAAGGTGGTGGCGCCTGAGAGTCAAAACACTGTTGAGCACAAGGATCACTAACGAAATACACATTTTTTTTTTTGATCGGTAAATGTTAATTGTTAGTGGTTAGAAGTTAGTTCGCCAAGTCTCCTTACAAATCCAAATTCTCCAAGTCTCCTTATATCTTCCACTCCAATTCGTTCCCGAAGGGAAATCGAACCCAGTCTCCCACTTAAGTGAGGAGCCCGGTGGCCAAGTGGGCTATGCCCCTTGGTTAACAAAATACACATTTAAAAGCCCGTTTACTTCGCAATTTAGATAACAATAGAATTGTGATGTTGGGATCTTGGGTAGACGGGTGACATTTTAGTAGGTAAATTAACACCCCAAATGGTGAAAGAATCCTCGTATGCCCCGAAGATAGATTGTTACGAGCTATACTCAACATTCAGGTATCTACTTCAAAAGAAACTTGTTTAAAACTCCCTATCGGTGGTAGGGGCTGGGTTATTGATGTGAGGTGGTAGGATCCCAAATTGCATGAGCAATAGGTCTTACATGTAAAGGGTCCTGCACCTATGATTCAAAATTTCCTTGTCAAGCTACATGAAACAGATTTCTGGAAGTCCACAGAAAAATGATTTCTAATTGACCGAAGTGAGAAGCAAAAATATTCTGATAAAGATGTTCCTCAGTAATATCATCACGACTTTCAAAGTAATGTGCGGTAGCAATACCAAACCTAATACGACTAGTGGAGTCCTGAGCTAACCTTTGGAAAAACATTCAGAACAAGCCTCTGGATTTGTATAATTTTTGGGTGGCAATTCTGAAATGATACAGACAAGTCATGCTAAAGTAGATCAGCAGTGAACATAAACCTTAACAGTGAAGCATAATTTGAAAGGAGAAACTTGATCATGCAGCACAGCAGTCTAAGCAGCAGCATTAACATCTTGATCTAATATTGCACATCAGAACTCGGATATCTCATGAGGCTGCAGAGCTGTTAATTCATTAGCACCCAGTCTGCGAGGTTGCAGCAAAGTGAACTGCGTTGTTTGGGTGTATGGTGGATTAAAAGTAACACTCGGAAGAGATTGTGTTCCGGGGGAAGCGGCTCATCAAGCTGCTCATTCATATGCTGAAAAATCAAATATAATTCCACTATCAGAAAAGGAAGAATAAAATCCAAGGATAAGAAACCATTTCAAGCCCAATTCCTTATCAAAACTCTTTGATCTAACATGGCACAATGAACAAATTTAATATGCAACTGACAAATTTTGACAACGTATAACATACTAACAGTTATATGTCAAGACATACGTCACTCAAAATACACGAATCAAAGATAAATATACAAAGAGTAATGCATCACGTGGAAAACGGTTTTACAGAAACTTAGGATTTATTTCCAAGCGTGGTTTCATTATTATCTTCAACATCTTTCCATAAAAAGGGAATAGTGCTTAGGATGATTGTATGACATTAAAATTAAAGCCCTAAAATTAGTGTACCTTAGATAATTTGGTGACAACTGCAACTGGGAGGTCGGAAGCCTAGACCCACGAATCAGACGACACCTTTAGAATGTAAAATCAAACTAGTATTTGGAAATGGTGATGTAAATGAGGTGTATTTGTAGGGTTTAGATTGAGAAAGGTGGTGTTTTTTTTTTTTTAAGTACCCTTCAGTCTCATAATAATTTATATTTTTTGTTGGGCACAATCTTTTTTTTTTTTTTAGTAAATAGTGTATGAAATAGAATAAAATGAAGTGGTATTTTGAGTAGTTTAATGAGATAAAGTGCGAGAGGAAGAATAAAGTAGAGTAAAATAAGAGTGATATTTTTTAAATTAAATAATATTGTGAGGGTGTTAATATCGTACTCCCTCCGTCCCAAGAAGTTATGCACATGGGACATGAAAACTAAGAAAAATAATTTTGTAAGAAAGAGAATAAAGTGTAAGGGTATTTTGGGTAATTTAATGAAATAAGGTAGAAGAGAGAATAAAGTAGAGTAGAATAAGAATTATATTTTTTAAATTTAAATGATAATGTGAAGGTATTAATATTGTGTGATGTTTTCTTTTCGGAGTATGCATAACTTGTTGAATGCAGACCAAAAGAAAAATGTGTATAATTTCTTGGGACGAAGGGAGTATAATGTTTTCATTTTATAGAGTGCAAAATTGCAAATTAATATGAGAGGAATTAATAAGAAAAATGTGTAAATTATTATGGGGAAGGGGAGTGTCAATTTATAAAAATCTTCATTTTCATCAATAAAAAGAAAATAAAAACAAAATAGGGCCTAGATTTTACTTTATTTTCAATTTTTCATGGAGGAGTATACAAAATTGATGTACAATATCCGAAGCAAAACGTACATCATTGTGAATACGGTGTATAGACTGTAAAGGGGCTTGTTTGGCGAGCAACTTCAATTGGGCCTTTTATTGTTCACGATAGCAGCGATGGCCCACATTGAAATCTCAAGCGGCAAATGTTTGAAGCGAGAAAATATCGGTAATGATTTTAACATTACATCCATGTATATTCATAAATTCAAGAAAAGTCAATGACACTGTTTTAATCAAGGGGCTTAGCCTACTTGGCCACTTGGTTCTTCACTTAAGTGGGAGACATCATGTCTAAGCAAAGTTGTCATTGACTCAATCATAGTTAATAATCAAACGGCATTTATCAAGGATACGAATAACATAGACATGATGTCATGATCTTAATTTTAAATGAAGTATTAGAGGAGGCCAAAAAGAAAAGGAAGGCCAGACTTCTTAAAGTTGATTTCACAAAAGCCTTTAATTCAATCGAGTGGAGGTACTTGGACTCAATAACGCAAGGATTTAATTTTAATGAGAAATGGAGAAAATAGATCGGGGCTTGTGTAGAGTCGGCCCCGGCGTCGGTTTAGTCAATGGAAGCTCATGAAGAGAATTTTATCTTAAACGATGTCTTACGCAAGGAGACCCGCTATCCCCTTTTCTCTTCATCCTTGCAGCCGATGGACTACGTTTCTTGACTCAAAAAAAGCCTGTGAAGTATTGGAAAAGATAAAGTTCCAGTTTCCCATCTCCAATATGCCGACGATGTGATTTTTTCTCTACAACAAAGACGTGGATAATCTTCGCACTATTAAGCATATCCTCAGGTTGTTCTAACTGATATTGGGCCTCAAGGTTTGCAAACAGCATGGTAATAATATTCATTCAGAAGAGCTTACCGAGAATGCAAACTTGATGGCCTGTGAAGTTGAAAATGGTCAGTTTGGAGAAGATACTATATTTTGGCATGACTTGTGGGTGGATTGGAAGATCTTTAGATTAAAATTTCCTAGAATTTATAGACTTAGCAATAAAAAGATTATTGATATGGCGTATTGGCAACAGAATGATCAACAAAATGATTTGGTTTGGAATTTTGAGTGGACTCGTTCTGGAAGGCATAGGGACCAACTTTATCCTACGTTTAATTTCCTTCAATTCGTTGAGGTGGCAACTACAATTTGAGTGCGTGCTATTTGGACAATTTAAAACTCAAGAGACGCTGGTGTTTTCAATAATTGCAACTTCATGTTAGAAAGGGTAACTAGCATTTTAAAAATTAAAATTTAACATTGAATCTCTTACGAAGAGATCGCGTGGCTAGGTAAACCGTGGAAATGCCTTAAGCTCCTTGTGTGAATTCCTTTGTATTCATGAATTGAATATCCTTTTATTCAATTTCAATGAATTTCTATTTGTCTGTTTAAAAAAAAATCTGTCAAATCAAATAAAAACAATAGTAAAAATATCACTATTTACAATATTACTACATTAAGAAAAACATTTAAAGTCCCCCACAAAAAAAAAAAAAAAAAAGGAAGCAAAAAAAGTACCTTTTAATTTATTAATTTTACCAACCTCTTTCGAAGTGTTGATTTTAAAAGAATTAAAAATTAAATAAATTTGCCAATCCTCTCCAACACAAAAAGTAAAGAAGAGGTCAATCTAGAGTAAAAAAATAAAGCTATGTTTTTGCGCAAGAACAAAAGCGGTAACCTCTTCAACTAACCTACTCCTAAAATAGAAATTGTTTTTGTTGAGACCTCTCTAACTTACTCCTAAAATAGAAATTCCATTGCTGAGACCTCTTCAACTAACCTACTCCTAAAATATAAATTCCAGTGTCCGTTATATATAATGCAGTTCAAGCGATGATGATAATAATAATAATTACGAAAAAATATCAAAAATAAAAAACGAAAAAACTTGTGCTACTCAAAACTATCTAGACGCTCACATCATCACAGCCGTTATATCAGCTCAAGTATTCGGGCCTGAAGGTGCAGGCAGTTGTAAGTTCGATTTAGAGACCGAATGCTTATTCTGTTTGGACCGCTTTCTCCACCGGTAAAACCATCAGCTTCTCCAGGTGGAGCTGAGCTCCTGCAACCTCTGGGTTCGGCTTTTGTTTTACTTTCTTTTGGGGAAACACATTTGGTGGCACTTTATAAGTAGTATTGCTGCTAGAGCTACACTTGTTCGCTTTTTTCTTGGTTCATCGTTTCCTGGTTAGGTCGATTCGCAACGAGGGCACGGGCATTAGACAGTGATTTCTCATGAATATGAGATGCCTGCTTAACGTTAGAGGCATTCTCTGCTTTTGGTGGCAACACCTTTTTCTTCCTGATTTTCTCTCGATTCTAAGCAACAAAAAAGACACAAATAAGACAACAATTAGCAAACATAAGAAAATTTAATCCTACCTAGAGACTCCAGCAAGTAACAGGAAGGAAAAAACTAAACCTCTGTTTGGTTTATTTTTCTCCAGAGACGGAGGTTTGTGATACTTTTTGTAGAAGTTTCACTCTCCCAAATTAACAATTATTTAGCCCCGCTAGTTATTAGAAAACAACACCGATAACATCTACACTTAAGAATGTTATCCATCTACACTAACAATAACAAACTAATATTAACAAGACATGTAAGGCAAAACAATATTTTCCAAGAATGCATCACTTTGTTAAGAACTAGATACTGTGGGTAGATGAATGGACATAGTTAAGCAAAAGCATCCAATAACATTTTGCCAACCATAGTAAAGGAAAATGTAATGGATACCTTCGTGTGGCTGCAGAGGCCCTTCCGGTCTTTTGATCTATATATGGCACGTTTAATTCCATCAACATGCATGACACCACTAGGCCACAACAAAGCAAGCTGCATCAACATACAACACATCGAATTACTAATTAATTAAAAACAAGCTATGTACAATAGGACAAGGGATCCCTTAACTGTCAATTATAATAAAAACAAAAAGATAACTGAATAGACAGAACAATTATTCCATCACAAACTGAAGAGGAGCATACTGGATAACAATTGAGACAGAGACTCAAACCAAACTAATATCATTCAATCTTGCTGAGAGTGTGGGTGTGAAGAAAATGTCAACAGAATGGGCACCCACCCAAGTGAAAACTTTCCAATATCCTCACACATGGCAAAGATACTAATCGGGTGGTCAGTGCACATTTCATGCAATTAAAAAATGGAAAGCAAACTTTGAAGAAATTCAGAGTTCTATCTATTATGTTTAATGTGACACCAATATGCTGGTTGATGCACATTTCTTGCAATTAATTACAGGAAAGCAAGTAACCTTCACAACAGCAGAAATCCAAATTTTCCTCACATATAATGGGTTATCTTTTCTATGTTAAGAAGTATCATCATCTAACTGCATTATATCTACTGTAATCCAGTGGAAGTAGAATTCAAAGCAACTTGGCAGCTATGGTCTCAAAGACTGATACTTTCCATGTCTATTCTTGTTTGTAGTATACTCTCTTAAAAATCCAGGCACTAATATTGGCTCGTGCACTTCACTTACTCAGGCAGGTAAAACTAACAAATCAAAACTTAAAACAAGCAAAATTACAGAGGCGCAAAAACTAATAATTTTCAGTGCACATTCAAGCTTGGAAAAACCTCCCAACATTCAAGAAATACTAATTAACTATATAATATCTGGATAAATCTCACAGTACACCTATTAGGGAAAGCAATTATAATGATCCAACTAGGCAACTACCTCTTCATATAGCCTTCTGACAGGTGGGCCTGAACCTTCTTCAAGTCTCTGGAACAGAAACCAAAAATTTCAAGTTAGATAGAGTTTTTCATTAATCTCTATAGGGGAGCGTGGTGGGGTGTTTTGAACAGTTTAAATGAGCTACGGGAATTGGGAATCAAATGTATACCTCAACATAAAGATCATATAAGTCACAAATCTTATTTTCCAATATGTCATCTATGCTATATTTGCGTTTCAATGCTACTTTCTCTTCTTGGCCAGCTTCCTGAAAATTTTCTGAATTTGCATCATGCTGTTCAAGCTGCAAAGCATGTCAAAAGACAGGTATTAGTTATATAATTAAAAACGTAGATACTCAATAATCGACATTCCTGACAAGAACCTTGGGTGTTTGTTTTGATAGGGGAAGACGAAAGTTATGGATTAGAATAGTATATGATACATTCACAGGAGAATAGTTAACAGGAGAAATGGGCAACTCTATCGAAGATAGTTCCATCTCAGTTCCTGGAATCCGAATCAATTTAATATATAAGCATACCTTTGATTTCGTGTGAGAAATCCGTAACTTAACCATCTCTGAAATTTCTTGTTTCATCTTCTGTATTCGATCGTCTTTCTCTTGTTTAGCAGATAATTCCATACTAGCCATGGCTTTAAGATTTCTCTGACAGATAAACACGCTCCGTTAATCAGTAGCAGTGGGGATAACCATGTGTTACAAATACGCTGCATTAAAGGCTAATGCAGGCAAAAAGATAACTAACCAAACATTATACACAAGTAACCCAAAAAAATGATGATAATTTCCTAAAGAGCAGGTTTCCTCATACATTATTAACCCTTGTTCCAACCCTCACCCCCACAAATAATAAACCCATGTCCACAATGGACCCCATTTCATTTATCCTGGAGTGATTGATGATAATATCACCATACACTAAGATACTTATGAAATTCACAGCAAACACCATAAATTTGGAATCCTTCAGCTATGCATTCAGCAGCATAGAATGATTTGAGAAGGACTTCAATTAGATTTACTAACTGTCAGTTCTATTGGGGACAGCCTGGTGTACCAAAATTTTCTGTTAGATCTCACAAAAAGCACATTCACTAAAGAGAGACTGACATGTAGAGAAACTAAAGGTTTGAAACCTTCATTTCGTTGACTTTGTAAAATGTTAAAAGAAACTACATAGGTTATTCAAGGCTTAGTTCTGCAAGCTAAACATCTAGAATCAAATAAGCATACCTAATAAGACTATTACACCAAACTTCATGATGCCATCTGTATCTTACATGAAAAAACTACACTCGGTAGTTATTAGTATTGATGAGTAAAAAAATTGAGTTTCAACACCAAAATGTGTCCAACAATTAAAGTGTTTCAGTTGTTGTACCAAAGATATTATTTCTTAAAAAGCATTTATTTCTATACTAAGCATCTGAGAAGAAGTTTTCACTTATACTACGAGTCTCGGGTTTTATCTCAGCAAAGATTGCAGCACTCCTTACAAAACTACTGCCAAGCCAGCATAAAAAAGTGTACATCAGAGCAGAATATTTAATTTCGTTATCAAGTATTCATGCATGATCATAGAACCATATATAATATGATCAAATCTGTCTAGAAGTTGTAATGAAGCAACAGAAAAAAGAGGTCTATGAGGAATACATACACAGCTAAGAGCTCAATTTAACAGTTACAAGTCATTTGCTGAAAAAATTGCTTGCTAGGTAAGATTGGAAAGATTCCTTTTCTACTTGAGAAATAAGCCATTGAAAAATATTTTTAGCATGATAACTACAGGATTCTAATCAGCAATAGCTAGACGTAATAACAATGGGCAGGTTCTTTCGATAGCCAAAACTACAAAAGCAATATGTTGCAAAACATTTTAAATAAAAATTACAGGGGATGCATGAATTGACAGATTTAAGGATATGGACAATCAGAATTTGAATGAGCCAGCTATATTATTCTCCCTATCCCCCACCCCGTCTCAAAAAGAAAAAAAAAAACAAGAAAAAAATCCATGAATTGTTCCTGTCCGTCTGTCAGGAATATAAGTGACCTCATCCGTCATAATATTCAAGCTTTATTATAAACTGCACGAGCAATCAATCAGTCTTCTGCTTCTTTTCACAAGGATAATCTAGACCCCAAAATAAAGTAGAGTTCGCACTCATAGTAAAAACCTAATATCTTAATGGCAATGGGATGAAAAAATATTAGCTATCTAGGAATAGGTTGTCTCAGATTTTCGGTCATTGCATACAGCGAGTTAGCAAATTGTTATGGATTTGTTACACAGAGAAATCTGTTAACAGTCATATCATTAGCAGCAATCAACTACGCAAACCTCAAAAGTTCAAAGAAAACCCAGGGAGAAAAGGAAGGAAGGCTTTAGCATGAAATTGAATGAGCAAGAAGAGCAAAATACAGTACATTTAAAATATATATTCTCAGGTCTGAAACAGGAAGATACCTTCAGTGTCGTAATATGCATCAAGTGGCCAACAATGCTCATTAAATGATTGATTACATCCTTTGGTACTTTGCCATAGCCAGCTTGCTGTAGCAAACCAAGATGTAGAAAATGATATAACAAAATAATAAATTATCCTTAAATAGAGCCTGGTTAAGCTCAAACCATAGGATCATAGATGAATGAAATAAGTGCTATAACAAAGATGAACTGATAAAACTTTTAATTACCGCTATTCTAGCTACTTTTGCAAGCTTCTGCTTAATTTCAGGAGGCAATCTCCTTTTGACGGCCTGAGATGCAATATCAGGATCCTGAGCTTCTGTGGAGTGTGGTCTAACTGTTGTTTCCAAATATGCGTGAGGACAAAAATTATTACGGTATAAGAAGAAAGAAAACTAGGATAACAATAGTTAAATTATAAAAGTAGTGACATACATTCTGCAACCATCTTCTCTAAGTCTCTAATAGCCTTCTCGAGCATCGAACTTTTTGGTCTAACATTTGGTCCTTCCTTTCTTTGTATGAGGGCAGCCTTCTGTATAAATGGAAACAGAACTAATTAGGATGATGACATCAATATGATAGGAGAAAAGGAACCCCACAAACATAATGGCAAAAGAATTTTAAGTGATTTATCTTTTTCCCTACGCAAAGAAGAGAGTAACAAACATAGGAAAATGGGCAAATATTTAACAGCCAGAATAGCATGCATGTAACTGAAGAGCATCCCCAGGGCACCTTATTCAAATATTTATCTAATGAAACTCGAAAATGCTAGCCAAGTATCCCTACATGTTATAGCAGATTAGATTGGCCCAGTCCAAATAGAATCTGCAATGTCCCAAAAGAGAACAGAAATACGTCCATCTCTAGAAACAATCAAGGGTATTTTTACTTATGCAACAGTATTCCTTTGTCCATCCAGAACTTTCTGATATGTTTCCAAGTTTATGCCAACAGTGATAACTATAGAGTAGAATGTGCCTAATCTTGGATAATTTCAAATTCCTAACATACAGTTCATCACTGGATTACATGTGACCCAGTAAAGAAACTAACTCTAATTACAAGATCTTTCGTTACTCCTACTTGTGAAAATAATCTTAACCATTTCAAGTGGTCAACTGCAGCGACAATATATTTTCAAGGCTAGACTTTAATCTAGATCTTGTATAAGGAGTTCACATTAATGTGATATCAACTTCAGAAACTACTCACCGCAGTTGGAATGGAATTCCTGCTCGCATGGACATTAAGGTCAAATCTTTCTAAAAGTCCACCTTTCTCATTTTCCTTTTAATCAACAGATCTAAATCATAAACATTATCTAGTTGTTTTTCAGAATGAGATTTGCTTACATGTGATTTTTTATCATTTGACCTCTGAGCTGAAGTATCTTGAAGCTCATTCTCTTTAATGGTGTTTGAGGGGAAAACTCCTGGTCTCTGCTGGTTTGTATCCACATCCTGCTTTATGGAATCACCATTCCGCAGTCCTGAAGAATCCACTTTGACTTGTATATCAGCAGTCTTCTTTAATGAAATTTCAGCAGCATTTGCTTGAGGATCCTCTAGCATGCGTACATTGGAAGTGGCCTCTTTGTGAGA
The DNA here is from genome assembly GCA_030762865.1 of Paraleonurus japonicus. NCBI lineage: Eukaryota > Viridiplantae > Streptophyta > Magnoliopsida > Lamiales > Lamiaceae > Paraleonurus > Paraleonurus japonicus. The sequence goes on along the minus strand of CM061054.1, from coordinate 6,270,705 downwards.
CTGACTTCTAGAGCTGATTTGAATCGATGGTGAAGCCTTTTACCTTTGTTTCCCATTTTCACAATTTTTTGTGGATTATGTCCATCATCACTTCCACTACCTTTAGTCGAATCTTTACGCTTCCTCTTTTTGGCTGCTGGTCTGTGGATACAATAGGTTCACTGCACGAAAAGTTAAAAGGTAACATAAAGAGGACGAAAACACATTTCATCATGTGAGAAAGACAAAGATGCTAATTTAAATAGTTAGTATCTGATAAGAAGGCAATGCTACCAAGCAAGTTAATGAAATTTTCAGTAATACACAAACAGAATATCATATAAACACAAAAACTAAATAAATAAGCAATATGAATAATGCATCCAAGGATTTTGATAATAGGTTTTCTTGTAAAGAAAATGCAATTGTCAAACAACTAAAAATGTAAGAAAAAGTTAGTCCACCGCCCCCACAAGGTACAATTCAATAGAAGTCAGTCTTAAGTTTGCATACAAAATTTATTAGCTTGCCATTCATTGCCCCTAACAACTTGATATTTTCATCTCTCAACTACAATCTAATATGTATCAGAAGGTGAGGCATGTGAGGCATATGTGCATTCTTAACAGAGAAGTCAACTGTATTACAGTAAAAGAAATCAGATTGAAATGATTCTTGCTTCTTTGTCCCAAATTCCACTTCTCAAGTCTACAATGCACACAACAGTCTTGTGCTGGTCTCATGATGCAAGAATGCAACCGCAAGAGACACATATAGGCCGGGAACTACATAGCAAAACCTTATGTGGAACATATTCTGGTGTGACTTAATGACAATATTATTGATAAAAAAACAGAGACAGATTAATAAATACTTACAGGCGTTCCAACTTCCCACGGTTAACAAAGAATCCGTCATGTTTTATTGCAGAGTTATCAACCTGGAAATAGTCATCCTGCACAGATGTAAAGCGCATTCATCATAGAACAATAAAAAAATTGTTATTAGAAAACTGAAAATTATCAATGAAGAACAATGAAAATATCGAACTTAGAGCTAATCAACTGGACACTAATAGTTTGGAACACTACAGACATGAAATAACAGTACCCACCAACTCAGCATCATCAATGAAGGAATCCTCTGTATCATACTCATCGTCATCAGGCACATTGTCTAGAACGAGATCTTCTTCATCGCTGCTGCCATTACCCTGCAAGACAGACACACAGACAAACAAAATTCACCCAATTAATAAAATATAATATAATATATATATATATATATATATATATATTACATATAACCGACTAAATATCTGATAGGTAAAACAACAATATCCTCATCTACCAAATAACCACCAAATCATATCTAGGCTAACAATTTAATGTCAATATTCACAAAACCATACAGTACTAGTGAAAGCTATATTATAGTATACTTTATGGTAAATCGTCAACCCTGGAACGCCCACACTTATCAGCAGTTAAGAAAGTGAAATAAATAAACTGAAGATTTTTTTAAGAAAACAAATACTATATATTAGCATAATGAACTTACAATAAGGACTAAAAACACATATCAACCCACACAAGACGTAAAGAATTTTTAGCATCAATATTCACATTCTTGCACCAATTAATTGAAGCATTCAATTATATAAACTATCATCTACGATAATGATTGAACTGTAAAACGTCAAATAATCTAGTGTAACTCTGCATGCAACATACCTGCCATTAATCCTTCCAGGAACACATTCACCAAGAAAGGAAGGAAAAAATAAATATAAATCAATCAATCTAAATTCCTTCGGTCACATTCAATCGACCAATGGTATCCAACTCACCGCGTACATTCTCTCAATTCTCTCAATCACGTTGCTCAAACGGTTAGACCCAGTCTGCGCCTGCGAATCGTTCTGTTCATGCTCCGTCTTCTGCATTGAGGAAGAAGGGACCACAGAAGGTGGCGGAGGCGGAGGCTCAGAAACAAAACTATCCCGAGCTTCGGAAGACGGGCCCGACGATGATTCGGGCCGATTGGAATTACTCAACTTGGCCTCCCTGAGAAGCTTTTTCCAGGAGACAATTTTAGTCTCCCGGGCCGGAGCTCCACCGTAAACCTCAGTCGGCCGTTCATTGATTCGAACGACGACGCTACTTTTGAACCGGGCCCTTGTTCGGGCCCTCTATCTTCACTTCCTTCTACCATTAATTCAGTGCTATATCAATGAACTGACGAACCCTGTGGCTAGGGTTATAAAAAATTGAGGGAATTTTGGGGAAAGCCCTAAATTTTGAGTTGATTAGAGTGAGTGTGTGGGAGGGAAAGAAGATTTTCATTTTTGGGTATTTTTTTCTTTTGATATTCATAACGGTTACACCTGTGACTGGTACGAGGAATGATGGATAACTCGACCTACGTGGCAAATGGCCAAAACTTTACGCTATTTCCAGTTTCAACCCCCAGACTCTGTACAATTTCTCTTAAGCCACTTTTGCTCATTTTATGGTATTTTTTCTACCAATCAACTCACATCGAAAATAAAAAAGAGATATTGTTAATCAAGTAAAGTTGATTTTCTTTTCCCTTTTAAAGTAAGAAAATTCTAGTTTGATTGATATATGTATATTTTGTGGTGGTGTCATGGAATAACTCATGATAGGGGAATTTTCATTTTTACCTTGAATTTTGTAACTAAAAATCAAATAAATGATTACACATTTGTATTTAGGGTAATTTATAATTTTAAAAAAATAGTCTAATTACAAATATGTTTAAAATTTTTGAAGATAAGCACAAAAATATTTGAAGAAACACACAAAAATATTTAAACATGATCTTCTTTGTAATTTTAGATTTATTCTTGTACCTATTTTTAATTTGTTCTTGTATTTATGATTTAGTTGGCATTTAGTTATCATTTATTTTAAACAATAGTTAGCACTTCAATAGGATATCACACCTCAAACAGATTAGATAATAAATATAACATATTGGTCCACAGATCTAAATCTCAATTGATGATCAGATATACTTATCAATTGAGTTAAACTTATCAAGCATTCAGTTATAATTATAACCATGGAAAGAGTCTTGAATATTTGTGAATATGAATCGAATATTAAAATTGTATATTTGTATTTAAATACTAACTGAATAATAAAAATGTATTCGAACTTGAATTATAAAATTTTGAATACGAATTATAAAATTTGAACTATCAAAATTTTGTTTACAGACCTTTGCTATAAGATTTAGTTTACTTGTATATTGTACATATAAAAACTTGTCAATTTCGTCTAAACTATTCGGATAAAGGGCATTTTTTTCCCACATAAACCGACCAACATTCTCCAACTCATTGCTTGAAATCGCTTTGGTTCGATCCAAGCATTTATTTGAATCGTGTAGTCTGCCCGTTCGCGACTTGTGCGAACGCAACAATTACATTATTGCACGAACTCACCCTTGGCCCCCAAATCGGGTTGTGCCTCAATTTCTTAATCTGGAAGGCAAGAATGCATCACGAGTTGGGTGAACTCAATGACACATCTTTGCTCAAGCTAGATTGGTTCCACACAAACACAGATTGTACTTCCATCACCCACCCCAACCGGCCCGACCCGATCCCCGGTTAGGTGAAGCCAACAATTACATCATTGCTCGAGTTCGTTCGGTTCAACCTAAACAGCGTTGTGTCTTTATTTCTTAACTCGGGCACCCGACCCCAACACAAATCGCCCCGATTAACAACGAAGCCGCTTATTCATGCGCTCTTCACACTCTTCTATTTGGATGTGAATGCGGCGCAATTGTTCGGTGAGAAGTTCTAATAGAAGGATTATGAGGCACTGCGGCCGTGTATGGTCAACCAGCCTTCGTAAATGAGAGACTCCATGGTGTTATCTCCCTCGGCTTTAATTGATTATCTTTAAAAAAACAAGAACTTATATTAAAAGCTCACACGAGCAAAGAGAATTTGGAAGCTCAACCACAAAATCCGGTGGATTGTTCCAACAATGGGGGTTCTCATAAAAATGAGCAACCTTAGCAAATTTCTATACCCAAACATTTGCATATCTCTTAACAAAAGAAACCGAACAAAAAGAATAGAAGATGATAAACTCTTTTCTAGTTAAAATATAGTCGTAAAAAATTGAAGAACCTCGATTTGAAGAGCCAAAGGTGTCCACAACTAATTTAGCATCTCCTTCAATAATCATTCTCTCCAAATTCAAGTCTTTTATCCAATAAATAGCTTAATAAAACTCATGGCTTCACCAACTCGAATCTCCAAACATCCCAGATTCTAAACATACGTCCCTTCCCAAAGGTACCTTCTTCATTCCTAATAGCAATACCTATTCCAATGCGTTGGATATTGCCTGGAAAGAAGCATCGACGTTAACTTTTAAGAAATCCCGTTGGCGGTTTATGTCAAGTCGTGCAATGTGGTTGTTGTTACGGAGCATTCTTGTTTGTCTGCATGTACTACACTTTGGCTCATTTCCCATTCAAGTAAGAATGTAGGTGAGCCATAGATAGCTTGTATCAATGTTTAATTGGTAATCTTTTATAACGTAAATAAAACCAAGCAAATGATACCCGAATTGCACTACAAAACAATCGATTCTCAATAAAAACTTTATTACAATTTACAAATTGTTTGAAGGGTAAAATATTACATTAAAATATTTATATGAACATGATTCATGAAAATGCTTACCATAAATTTGTTTGTAAATATTAAAAGTATCAAGTATTTGGTTAAAATTTTAAAAATCTTATTAGGAGTATTAATAATCATGATCAATGGTATTATATTATTGTTAAGGAGAATTAACAATTATTTTATTTTTTTATCCTGTCAAAAAAACAATTATTTTATTTTTACTATTTACACTATTCATAAAATAACACAACATTATAATATTTATATTTAAAATATTAAATTTTTAAAAATATATTTAAAGTATCAAGAATTTAATAAAAAGATTAAAATTAAATAATAATTTATATTATAAACCATATTCATGTAATTGATTCCCAAAACTAAAATACAAGGTCAAAGTTTGAAACAACATTTTACCTTTTTTTTTAGGAAAAAACCACATTTTACCTAAAGTTATCTAATTTGCTTACATTTAAAATTCCTGTAAGCAATACATGTAGGAAAATATTGGAGGCGTGAAACGCGCTCTTTATGAAAAGCGCTTTTACCACAGTCGTGTGGAAAATTCCTGTAAGCAATACATGTAGTAGGAAAATATTGGAGGCGTGAAACGCGCTCTTTATGAAAAGCGCTTTTACCACAGTCGTGTGGAAAATTCCTGTAAGCAACACATGTAGGAAAATATTGGAGGCGTGAAACGCGCTCTTTATGAAAAGCGCTTTTACCACAGTCGTGTGAACTGTGAAGTTGCATTCATTTTAGAGTGAGTCAAATGCCCAGCTGCTGTGCTGCACTTTCTATCAAAATTTCAAGAGATCCTGAATTACAGTAGTCTTGGTGAGTTACGTTGCCTTTTTCATGGCATACGCGTACGAGATTTAACTTTTCGATATATCGGATCTAAAATTATTCCACACTCGCGATTTTTGTGTGTAAAATTTTAGTTGGTGGTGGATTTGAAATGGGTTTTGGGTAGATTGACGAATTTGTTATTTAATTAATTATTATATTATATGATTGTTTAGAAGATTCAAGTATATTGTATATATAATTTTATTTTCAGTTCCTTTTGCTAAAATTGAATCCATTTTATGCTACCCTATTTCCGCTTGCCTGTAATTTTTCTGGATTTTTGGTGATGCATTGTTGCTTTCTTTAGAGATAATTCAGATTAACTTTACTGTAGTATAAGTTCGATTATCTGAATAAAATTGGTGTGTTAGACTTGAGAAGTCATGAACCTTGAGGGTTGTCAGTGCAGCACTTTGTGCAACAATGTTTGATTAATTGAAGTCTTTCCATGACCAAGGTGGAAATGTTGTGTTTAAGATTGACAATTTCTAGATAATTGGTTGATGGGAATTTAGCATATAAATCAATAAGAAAGGGCTACTATTTAGATTTAGTGACGCATAGATTTTTCTCTTGTGATTGGTTGGCGGTATGAAGCTTCTCATGAGAATATTTGTGGCTGATTTAGGGAATTTGTTTAGATTTAGTGAGCTAGGTGCAACTCTTCAGTTGCAATTACTAATTTGACATTTGACTTAACGAGCTTTATATGCTTTTATTCGCATGTTTTCCAGTGTCACATCATTCACATGGCTGCAGCTGGGAGTTCTATGCTATATTCTTTACTTCTATTCGTTGCCACTCTTTCTCTACAAGAAATGTTTAGAGCGAAGTTAGCTTCTTCAGAGTTGTTTACTATTCTTGGAGGATTCACTAGCTCCCTCATATTCTTAACGCTGCTGACGGTAATAGAAATTTCCTTTTTATCATGTCTTTTTACATATATAATAAAATATTGTGCATGGAACAATCATTCTATGTGTTCTTATCTCATGTTTGATGATGGCTGATCAATTTTAAGTATTAAATCATTCATGTCCTAAATTAGTAATACTAAAAAGGGTGAATGGACACTGATTTTAACCTTCATTACTTCTCTCTATGCTCAAAGCCTTATTCCTTACTCTGTTGATTTGCCAAACTTCCTTTATGCAAACTGACGCAAACACTGGGTTTGTATATCTTATGTACGTATTATGCTCCTGGCGTATGCCTCTGACTTGGATGTTTTATCTCCAGTTCATTGGAAATTATCAGGAAACAAGTGGTGGCAAAACAGGATGGGGTGCAGGTGAGTGCGACTGTTCTTTTTAAATAATTATTTTTTCCTTTATTCGCTTATGCCTAAGCTTTAATGGATGTATAAATATTTTTTTCGATACTTTTACCTTTCTTTTTATGAACAACCGCTTTTCATTAAATCTGGAATGAACACATGTTCTGGCATGGAAAACAAATTCCTTGAGTGCTTAATTTATAATCTGTAAAAGAAATGCTGTTAGGATAACTCTATTAGGTTTCTTAGCTGGAGTCTCAATTTTATAGTCGAGTATTTTTCTCAATCCCTTAGACGACCTATTTTATTTTTCTCTCTTCTGTTTTAATGACCAAGTGAAGGATATATGGAAGATGTTTAATATAAACAAGAGAGGTACAGTAGAAATTCTAAGATCTGCCTCTCAGATGTAAATTCATATGCGTAAGAAGCAAAAACATGAGTTTGGAAACTCAAGGGTTGTATAAGTGAAGGTTCATGAGAAGTAATTGATGCTTGTGCTCATTCTATATGAATATTCTCAGCCAGTTTTGTTGTATTATTTTTTTAATATGATTTAGCCAGTTTTTTTTTTTGACAAAAATATTCTTAATCCCTCAATCAAGCCTGAATCCAAGCCATCTCAAATATCTTGAATTCTTCACCTAAATGAAGATTTTGAGTCAACCTTTCCAAATTCTGAATCCATTTTTAAGTTTATAATCAAGGCTTCAAATAAGATCCTTTATATTATGTTCATAATAATTGATCTTCACAAAAAAAAAAAAAAGGTTTTCAAAAGACCTCTCTAAAATTACAACACCCAAAGTCATTGACATATGTGATCATATTTCTGGGGTACATTACTACACTGTATTGCTTTTATTTAATACATCTCTTTCCATTTCTTCCAAGCTTGAATTCTTCCAAACACGCAATAAGATCATAAGAGCCAACACAGTTGATTCATGCTCCTAATATTTTAACATCACACTGCTCCACAATTTTATTCTCAATTAATGAGATGAGTCAGATGACATTAACTGGTAATTCACCATATCCTAACAAATGAGATGAAATGGTAATTCATTTAACTTTCTAATTTTATCTTTTGTGATTCAGTTATAATTGCAGAATTAGTGGCGCTTATAGCTGCTGGCACGGTTCATCGAGTTTGCATCACAACCTGGTACTTTATCATCCCTAACTTTTACCCTTCCTTGTAAAACATGCCATGTACGGTTATGTTTCAAGCTGTAGGAGGATTGGGAAATCTTGATTGATAACTTCTGGAATAGTACAAAAGTGCATTTTGACTTTTGTGTGCTAATCCAGAAACAAACATACCTGTAAGAACCTGGAAACTAAAATAGGAGCATAGTTATTGATTCTAACAACACGTTTGAATGTATGCAGCTTTCTGTTTTCTGCTGGACTGTTGTACGAGGTCAACAAGCTCTCAGTAGCAACTGACTCTAAAGCTAAAAGGTTCTGAGCGGAAAGTGGCCATGTTCTTGTATTCTCGATGAGTAGCTTCTTAAGTAAGAGGTATATTAGTTAAAAGAACTATACAAACATCTTTGAGTAATGAACTTAACTGTATACTTGGTTAGCCATTTATTCCTTGATGGTCGGTTTTACAGTACTTGAGTTCAAAAGAGCTTCGTTAGGACTATTCTTTTATCTTGCAATGACTATATTGATTTGATTAGGTTGTCTTCACTTATTTTTCGTTCCACCAGAAGTACTGGTTAGGGTTTGTTGAAACTACCTAGTATCATGAAAGTGTTGGATATCCCATGCTGATTATCGTGTGTTTCACTATTCTATGTATGGATCATCTTTAGGGACTAAAAGAATTTAGTCGAGGCGAGCTAGTGCATAATTTTGTTGTGTTTTTTCTCATCATATTATAAAACTTTTGATTTCCAACTTGTTTGCTTGCCAATTTAATTAATCATGAAAGAGTTATATTAGTGTCATATATGAGTTGTGGATTGAGAATTTGAGTGATTTGATTTTGTGCAACCTATTTAGGTTTTATTTATTTGTTTGGTCTTTATTTATTACTGTGCTTGAATCAATTGTTAAATTTTGACTCTCATGGAATATAATACATGTGTTGGAATACCCATAAAATCACACCATTATAAGACAGGGTTAATTAAGGTCTGGATATATGGGGTTAACTGTTTAATGACTTGGGTCACTTTTGAGGGTGATATTCGATTGTGCTTTTTAAGAAGAAAATTTAAATGAATTTGAGTAGGAAAATCAAAACTGCACAGTGTTAAATAAAGTGTGTGATCAAAATTTTAACAAATTATTATAGTATCTGCTAAGAATCATTGTTTTTAAACGTTTTAAGGGTATGTTTTGAAGCTCTAATCAAAGGTGTATTTTTTTATTTCAAAAGTTGTCTCTAAAAAAATTATTTTTGGAAACTGTTTTTAAAATTCTGAAACACACCCTAAATATTGGCTGTTAAATTAAACCTTCTTCTACTCCGTGATGTAAGCTTGAAGGCCAAGTTTAAAACGGTCTTGCTGCACAATTAGTGGGTTTTCAAGAAAACGAAATACCAACAAGCCCATAATTAAAATACATGTCCAACGAAAAAGGGGGAAAAATACAAATTAGAATCCTTGTATTTTGTTGTTCCATTACTAAATTTATTTATGAGTCTCTCTACTTCCATTTGTATCAATTTAAAAATCAAAATTTTAATAATAAAAGTTATACAAAATGTAATATATATATATATATATATATATATATATATATATATATATAATATGTATATGTAAACAGAAAGTTCATGGCTCAATTTTAGTGTTTAAATGAAAATGTATCAACTCAATTTTTATAAATAAAAGTATGGTGATAACATTTGAAAAACAAATAATGGAAATCTCAAATATGATTCCAATGGAAAATTCTCATATAGTAAGTTTCTTTTTTTGCGATGGGTGGGTGGGGGTTGTAGACTTGTGATTGTGTAACCCATGATGGAACTTGTGTGCTTTATATGAAGTAACAAGCATGGTTAAATTATTTGCGTATATTTGATTGAATATAAATTCGATAATTCAACACTCCAAAATCAAAATTATCAACGAAAATTTATTTCCTCAGTAAAGTTGAATTAGAAAAAGTGGGCAATCAAAACACGCGGATTCTAGTTGTATTGACTTATTTATTTTTGTATATCTAGTTTGAGTGATAAAGTTGGATAATAATTATCTAATTTATCATTTATTTATTAATAATTTTTTATTAGTATTCCATGATTTGGGAATAATTCGATTTTTTTATTATCAAAACAACTTGAATTTCAATAACCTAATATAGAAAATTTATGGAAAATAATGGATATTATACGAGACAAGATTTGGCTGCATCGATGAATGCATGATCACATAAGGATGTGCGAATTTGAATCCTCTCCATTTCTTTGTTGTAAATTTCTTATAAATTTCTCGAGAGAGATTTTTCTTTGTTGTAAATTTCGCAGGAGTCTATCTCTCAAATTCAAAGGATGTGCAGCAAAAATGTATACATCAGCTTCCCAACGCCGGTTCATGAGGAAGTTTGGAAAAAAACAATTTTTGTTTTTCAGGATATTTTAATTTTTAATAAATGTTCAATTTCTCTATTTTTATGTATGATTAAATAAAATGAAACTACATATTGAATGGTATCAAATTCATTAAAATAAACACATCTTAAGATAAAAAAATTAACCTTAACCCCCTATTTTATCTTAACCAGATCATATCTCATCTAACCCTTATATCTATCTTTATATTTTAATTGTGTTCAAAAAATCTTTATATTTTAATTATATAAGTGAGGTAATTTAAAAAAATATTACTACAAAATATGTCCATTGCCCATTGCCCACTGGATTAGGGTAACAAACTTTGGCCGTCGTGTTTGGAGTAACAATTTATGTCCACAATTATCAAATTTTCGCATTATGCTCAATTTCGCCAGAGAACATAAAATTCAACACCTTTCGCTGCCGTCATATTTCGATGAAAGACAAATAAAATATCAAATTATTTATCTCTCCAAACCCATCAACTTGGAAACTCCAATTGCTTCTATATACAACAACTCCATAATTTTAAGGTCGAATGATTCACTCACGTCAATTCGCAATTACCTTCTTCCCGCATAAAATTCGATCATATTCCGAAACCAAAGCCAAAGCCACAAATTAAATTGTTATTCTCTTCAACTGTCATTTTGATATATGACTCATCTTTTGATTTGCCTAAAAATAATTGAAAAATGTCCTCGATTCACAAATAAATTCGAGCAATGAGACACGAAGTTGTATTGAACAATTCAATTATTTTTCGACGAATTGAAGGATGATCAACTATATATCAAAACAACGAAATTGGAGAGATGGACAATTTGATATATGACTTGACTTTCGATTTGCCTAAAAACTATACAATCAAATTTTCGTAGGGAATAAGGCGATTGCAAATTAACATGAATAAACTTAAATTTATAGAATTGTAGTATACATAATGAGTAATTGGAGTTACCAAGTTGATAGATTTGGAGAGAGAGAACAAAACTATCCTTTCATTCGTTAAAAATGACCACGATGACCAAAATAAAGGTGATTAATTTTATTTTTCTATTAAAATTGAGTATAAATTACAAAATTGGCAAAAATTTATGTGAATTGGGTGCATGATGAACTCTATTTTTATTATCACCGCATGCACATGTATTATCACTTTTTTTTTTGAAAGACATGCACTATCACTTTTACATTTACTTATAACAAGATATATACGTGATAGTGATAATAAAAATTAAGTTTATCGTATACACTCCGTTGACAATGTTACATTACAAAATTTTGGTAATTGGAATCCTGAATTGCTATCCTCAACTTCTGACTAATAAATTTTCTCAAATATGACATTTTTGCAATTATTGAAAAAACTTACTTATGTAGGTTAATTAGTTTTTTAACTAACTTTTTTCTTCTCTAATAAATTAAACATTTTTTTTTGAAAATTACAATAATTTTTAATCAGAAATATTAAATTCCAGCTAAAAAACAAAATTGAAATAATAAAAGAAAAACGTGTCAAAAGTAGCAAGTCATGCACCGGCCTCTCTGGCCGCTGGCCCACCACACCTCATTCTATCCACCCACCCCCTCCGACCCCGTCTACTCTCTCTCTCTCTCTCTCCTTACGCATACGCTTCCTAGAATCTCTCCTGCTGGAATCTTGCCACAATAATACTGCGTCGACCGACACACGCATTCAACGAGAGAATTTAGGAGCTCTCAAATTCTCCGCCCCCTCTCAAAAATTTTGGAAAATTTAGTGCCTCCTTCCATTAATTTCTGCCTTGATCAATCTACGTTTATCTTCAATCCGTTAATTTCATATTTATATTCTCTCTACTTTTTGCTGCATCGCTTATTCTTTTTGTTTTCCTATCTTCATCTTACACGCACACGCGCATCAATTTTTTTTTCCGGTGCGATTATTAGTAATTGAATTTCGGAACATTCTTTTTGGAAAATAATGGATGAGTTTGGAGTTTTGGTTGAGAGCATTGGATTCAGAGCTCCGGGAAAATCAGCTCCCATGGCGAAATTAAAGCCCAAACCTAAATCCCATTTCACACCTCCTAGCACCGTTAATACGTCGTCGCTTGATGATTCTTATTCGTTGCCTGTTGATGAGCTTGACGGAATTTTCCGATCCAATGTTAACATTGGTAAATCTCAGCAGTCCCAAAATACCTACGTTGATGATGATATTTTCGGTGTTTCGAGTTCGCAACAATATGGGGGAATTGATTTTGAATCCGTGCTATCCGGCTCGAATTCTCGGGAGAATCTTAGTAGTAATCTGGGTGCAAAGAATTCTGTAGGTTCCAATGCTTATGATGATTTGTTTGGGTCGAAGTCGAAGCAGGTTGATCCTGTTGATGATCTGTTGGGGAGTTTTGGGCTGAATCTTAGCGCGAAGCAGGAGAAAAAGGGCCCCGAATTGGATGAGTTCATACCGGTATTCGGAGGAGCTAGCCCGTCAAAGACCAAGTATAGAATCTACTTGAATTTTGCTTAGTTGATACGTTATTGCTTGTTGATGGTAATATTATGTGCAATGAAGTTCTGCATAACATTTCTCTTTGAAGCGTGTGATAAACGATCTAAAATTGCCAAAGAATTTATGTATAATCGTTTTGTGACTCATGAATGACTCAGACTATATTAGGAGCTTTTTAGAGTTCTGATTACTTTCGAATTATTTTCTGTTCTTGTATTGCATTCTGAACATGTTACTGAGTGATAAAGGATTGTCATAGTCAATTAACGGACGGGAATTGGGTGATGTCAGTCCCACTTTTGGTGCTACTTTTTCTGTTCCTCATTTTGTTTTTTGATTCTCAGTTTCTTTTAAAGTCTGTTGTATAATGTATAACCTTTTAACAGAGCATTCTCTAAGATAAAACCTCCTCCAAAGTCAAATTTCCATCAATCAAATTCAAGCTCAACCATGGTTGATGATCCTTTAGTCTTTGAAGCATCTGTATCGCACTCGGATGCCTCGTGGCCATTTGATGAGCCCTCAAGCAAAGATGCAGGAAAAGGTTCAGTTCAATCTTCAATTGATGACCTTGATGATTTTGTCAAGGGTGGGGCCAGCGCTGAATCAAAAGTTGAAAGAAAAGGGACTACATCTAACAAGCCAAGTTCGGGCACAAGTTCAAAAGGTTTTGATAATACCAATTATGTGGATGAGATTTTTGGTGGTGGTGGTACAGTACAACAAAACAATGCGCCAAGACCAAGTTCTATGACGGAGGTGAAGTAACAATTTTATCGTGCGTTCTGTTAACTATGATTTTAGCGAAAGTTAATTGATTTTGTACTTGTTACGTAGAATTCCTTCTTTGATGACTTTTTCCATGAAGAGAAGAAGCCTGAAGTGAAGCAAACTCATTTACAGTCCAAAATCAGCACAAAGAGGGCCTCATCTGCTACAAATGTTGGCAATGATTTTACTGCACTGTTTGGAGGTATTCATCCAAACAAATCAATCTTTAAATAGATCACTTTATAATTGACATTGAGTCAATAACTTGAGTACTTGATATGTGTGTGTGTGTTTTATGTTTTTAATGCAGGTTTATGACAGAAATCCATACAGGTTTTATAAAGTGAAATTATTAGTTGCTAGAATTTTTCTATATCAGAAACAGTTATATCTTAATGAGTAACTATACTTTATCTATAAGATGAAAGTAACTTATGTAGGAGAATTGCATGGAAACATTTAGAAATTTTATTCTGGTAGCTGTATATATTGTGATTGACAACCTATATAAATGCAATACCAGGAAACAGATGCTAAACATGTTAAAAATGTAGATTTTAATACGTGCATAGTGCTTAGTTTTGGTTGTCAAATACCCTGCAATTCATAATCATTTAATGAATCAATTACGGTTTATAATCCATTTCAAATTTGCTACTACTTTTGGAGAAAGTGTGCGGCAGGTCAGACCAGACCAGTTTGTTAGAGAAAAGAACCACCAAGAAGATTTTTATTGAATAAGATAAACTGGAAGATGAAGTACAGTAAGTAAAAGCTTCCTCAACTGGATACATACCAGTCCCAAGAATTAACATCTAGAATAGTTCCTTTATGCGCTCCCTATCCTATGGAAGTCTTTATTTGTAAAGAGCATATAAGGTTAGGAAATGCCTATGCTAATTACTATCCATAAATTATGCTAAATTAGATCCCAAACATCAGCCACTCTAATTGCCAATTCTGTTTGGACCCTTTATTAATGTTACTTGTATAAATAATCCATGATCTTGGCCCATGTGATGAGCCTTCATCAACTACTCTTACGTGACTTGCTGCCTAATAATATCAACTTGAATTAGTCATTGAGTGAAGCAAAACTATGTCAGGATATGCAAATTAGATCATGTCTGACAGCCCACTAGCACTTATTTTATGTTGGACATGAATATCTCATATGATCTAGTTTTCATTTGTCATGAGATCTCATATGAGCTTATGTATGACTCCTACTATAGTTAAGGGCACAAGGTGCTCCAAGGCGCAAGAGGGTTCCTAGCGTCCGAGCAAGAGTTGCATTTCTTTCTCACAATCAGAGCTAGAGTCATAGCTTTAATGGTTAATTGGTGTCTTTATTTTGCTTGTTAACTAAAAAGTCAAACTATTTATTTACAACAATCTAGTTGAAACGATAAGTTTTTGGCCGGAGATCTGTTAGGAACTTAATTACAAATATTATCCATAAGAAATAGTTCTCTCGGTTGCCTGCCATAACAATATGGATGTGTCTGCCTTTTTAATTTATACTCCTGTTAGTCCTGTTAGTCAGTTGCTGTGTCCCTGCTTGCAGATGTTACCACTTCTTCTGGAGAGTTTCATGAAATTGAGGGGGAACCTGAAGAAAGGCGAAGAGCTCGGCTAAATCGTCATATGAGAACGAATGCACGCGTGGTATGTTTACGACTAATTAGTAATTAGTAGTAATTACCTTATACTACACTGTGCATCTTTTTTCTTTATTTAATTATTTAAATATATAATCTGAGAGAGTCCGTCATGTTCTGGAAATTTTTAGTATGGACTCTGCGAGTCACTGAAATAGCAGAGAGAAAGAGTGACTCTCATATAGTCAGCTGCATTTGTTGTGCTTTCCAAAGTCTTTTTCCTAAATTATTTATTTGTCTATTCGTTGATTTCTTGAATTATTGAATTGTGTATGCAACATACTTTACAAATCTGTTGTTTTACATCCATTCATTACATCATAAGATTTTTCTTTTGTATATTAACATCGATGGACTTGAGCCGATTTCCTACACTCCTTACCTTCTTCTGCCAAAGGATTTTATGAGTCTGGACCAATCTTGGCTTCTGCAATAACTTTTACTGTTTATGGTCTTGTTGCCTTCAGACCGCTCACTGCTGTAGTCTATGAACTGTCCGTAATAAACACAATTGGGAGTTATGAGCCAAGGATCCCTGTGAAAATGTGTGTATATAATTTGTATGCTTTGTATCTTATAATTTATTATGTTTCTGTTCCAGGCTGAAGCACTTGCTGAAAAGAACCAACGTGATCTTCAGAGTCAGCATGAGCAGGATGAGAAACGTGTAAGCCTCTGACTTTGTAAAGAATGGGTTCTGAAGATACCCTTATAGGTGTTTTATTGTGGTAAACCTTGGGGAAAGTGAGGTTTTAATACGAGGAAGTTTGCAAGTTTTTAGCCATTGGTTAAGCTGTTGTGTTTCCTGAGTTTGCACATTTTTACCGGGGTTGACCGAATTTACTTACATGTGTGTGTGTATATATATATATATATATGTATGACAGCAATGAATAAAACCATTAGCTTTCTTAAGCTTTTATAACCTCCTTGTAATATGGAACTCTTCATTTCAGAGGCTTGCAGAAACACTGGACAATGATATAAGGCGTTGGGCTGCAGGAAAAGAAAACAATTTACGTGCCTTGTTGTCCTCATTACAGCAGGTCAATTCCTTTGGTCGTATGAGTTATTTCCCTTTCTATAATATTGGTTATTGCTAAATCTGGCATATGTGAAATTCATATAATCAGCTTTATAGACTAATGCCTGAGTTTCCTCTGAGTACTGCTTAATCGAATTTGGAAATTGTAAAACTCATTTCAATTATCGACTTGATACTAGCACTTAAAATTTTTGTTGAGTAGTTTGCTTGAAATTAGATCCAAAGGATTAAGATTGGACTCAAAGGATATACATTAACAATCAGTCTATTGAATTAGGATGCGTTCAGGTCTCTTTTCTGTTTATTGAAGGCTACAACAATTGATGATTATTACTGTTAGAAACACAATCTTCAAATTGTGGTGAACTTGTATAATCAGTTTTTTTTTCCAGTTAGCTATTCTATATATTGAATTAGTAGGTGCAGAGCTTCTTGATTTACACATACTCTAGAGGATGATGAAACTGGATTCCATTATGTGTGTATTTGATTTGATTTACGAGTAAATCGATAGAAGTCCGCTAAAACTTTATTTTGTTATTTAAATATTTATGCTTCATAGTTTGATGTGTGACTATGCAGTTTAAGGTGTTCTTTTCTATGCTATTAGGACCGTTCTATTTAGTCTACCAGTTCGTTTCATTACTAACTTTTAGACTACTGATTATCTACACACTTGGAAAATATGTTGCAGATTTTGTGGCCTGAATGTGGGTGGCGTCCAGTTTCATTAACAGATATGATTACTTCTGATTCAGTGAAGAAGGTTTATAAGAAGGCAACCTTGTATGTGCATCCGGACAAAGTTCAACAGAAAGGAGCAACTCTTCAGCAAAAATATATTGCAGAGAAAGTTTTTGATATCTTGAAGGTATTCCTTACGATACAAGCACGATTTTTGCAACGTGCTTAAATTTTTTAGCCTTTTAATAGAAGAGAAAACACATATTTTTATGCACTTAGATTTTTTATTTTACTTTTGCCTCTGTACTTTCTTTTTTTATAATTTTGCCCCTGTAATTCAATTTGTGGACCTCTGCTCCTACACCCTCATATTTTTACTTTTGCTGCATTGTGCTTTCCTCTTTTCTTTCAACTACTTTGAAGAGGCCAAAAGAAAAAATAACAAGTTGTTTAAAAATGTAGTACACTGTACATAGGACAATAGTCAAAACAAATGAAAGCACTGGGGTAAATTTGTAGAAATTAAAGTACATGGGGCAAAAGTACAAAAAAAAAGTGTACTTGGGGGCAAAAGTACAGTGTGCATATCTTTCCTCAATAGACCATAACTGTAACTTTGCTGTATGGATGCTGTAGATTTTATGCGCTCAGCTGAGATTGAGCTTAATTGTTGTCCTAAATGTCCATCTGAAGTTAACCTGCTCATATTGAATTTTATGTGTTCATAGGAAGCTTGGAACAAATTTAATGCAGAGGAACTGCGATAAGTTCCCAGGACGAACATTTGTAGGATTGTTCATGTTCGAATTTAGCAGGATGACCAGAAAACAATATTTCTGAAGATCAGGAGAAGTGTTTGGTAAAATTAATAATCGATAATGCAAGTAGAGAAAGTTTTGTAATTTTTCATACTTTTTGTGCTTGCTTGTGTTGAAATGAAATGTTGTGCCTGTAAGGTGATCGACTCATTGTTTCATTCTTTGTAGAAAGTGCTGTCATGCAGAATCTGGAATTTATCACTCGATAACTATTCAACATTTTGAAAAGTTTTTATTTTTTTCGCATCACAGATGTTTTGTCGAATCCTTTTTTTTTTTTTTTTGGTAAATCAGAGACATAAAATGACCTGCGTAGGTTCCATTAGGAGTGACATGGATTTGAAATTCATCACTCTCACTTTGAATTATCTATCTGGGTGAATTGCCCCAATATGGGTGCATTTATAACATTTTCATCTCAATAACTTATTACATCCTTCCATCTGGATGCTTATGTTTAAGTAAAAATTAGGTCAATCCATTTTGAGATTGAGTGATTATTGGTCAAACCAGTTTTTGAAGGATTTATAGTCGTATTATCTTTATCATATACATGTAGTTTATATTGTCCATTCACTATTTTAAATGACTGTTACATTAATTCAATAATATCAAGTTTACCTTGAATTGTATATCATTATTATTATTATTATTATATATATATATATATATATATGAATATGAATGAAAAAATTTGTGTAAAAGCTGGCATGCGATGAATTCTATTTTTATCGTCATCGCATGCACATTCACTATCATTGTCATGTACATGCACTATCACCGTTATATGTATATGATAGTGCATGTGATTACAATATTAATGAATGTGCATAATAATAATAAGAAAATATCCTGGTTCACACAAGTGTTATTCATATATATTTTAAGAAATTAGTTATTTATACGTCTCAGAGATCCAAAAGTAATCTTCTATTTCAGCAAGATGGTGTCAAGAAGATGTGAATTATAGTGCAAGTTGACCAAGATTACCTTAAGTATGTTCATTTAATTAATGTGGACACTTTTACTTGCTCAGGAATCTAAAGATTCAAGAAAGAAAATCTAGCTACATTTTCAGTCATGATAAAATATAAGATGCATCTAGACAAAGATGCTACTTTTCGTACCTAGAATCTTGAAGGTTCAAATTTAGTGCTCTTTATCAAATACTATATTGATATTGAGGTAACTGTTAGGGAAGAAGTGGTGAAAAAAGTCACACTTTTAAAGACTGAGGTTTTAATGTTTTATTGGACCAGGCAAAGTTGGAGGAGCTTTCCAAATTAACATCATGAACTTAATAATCATCGCCACGGCCGCCACCACCACCAAGTGCGGCGGCGGCATTACCATTTGGTAGCTTCATAAGTTGAAACGTATTTAATTAAAGAGAAAAGTTCAATGTATTTGATTAAACTAATTAATAGTTCGATGTACTCCCTCCATTCCTTAAAATGTGCTCACTTGTCTTATTTGTCTGCTTTTTTAAAAATGTAAGAGTAAATTAGTGACATATGTATAAATAATAGAAAAGTGTAATATATAAATTTAGTGGGTAGTTGACAAAAATAGAATAAGTAAGCTTATAAGTGGGACAAACCAAAATGGATGACTTATAGTGGGATGGATGGAGTATATTTTTATTGGTCTTGATTACGTCAAGTTGACAAATGAATACTCCTCCATTTAGTAAATTTATTCCCTTTTTTATGCAAATTTAATGAATATTAATAATTTATGTATATAGTAGAAATATGCTGTAGATATAAAATTTTTAGAGAGTGATAATAAAGTTGATTGATATAAAATTATTTTTAAAAATGGAATGAGAATAAATTTATTGAAGGGGAATATATTCTACCATTAAACACTCTTGAAGGGAACATGTGCGGCACAATCTTGACCCTTCACAAGCATCATAAAAAGTGTTTCATCTCATCCCTCAAAATACTATTGATGGAAAATAAAACAAGAGTCAGTAAAAAACTTTATGTCCTCTCCTTGCAAAAGAGTCGTGTATTATTGGATCGATCATGCAAAGCTTACTAATGCCATCCATAAGGGTCAGATCATGTTACATATGTTGTAATTAATGTTTAATTAATCATGAAATTAATTAGAAATCAATCAAAACTTATCCATATAACACGCCTTTTGGATTGCACAAAGACTCCCATCCATATTAAATGCAACAGTTAAACCTCAATCAGAAAAGAAAAAAATGGTGGTCAATTCTTTTCAAATCATCAATTTCGATAAGATTTGACTAATTAGGTTAATTTTCTGTCGATTTGATGGTTAAAATGAATTAAAGTGCATATAATTAACGTTTAAAAACATAAATCTTATTTGTTTTCATAAAAAAAAAAACATAAATCTTATTTTAAACATCAATGTCTAGTTAGTGGAGCTCTAATCATTCAAACTATACCACTTCGCCAAATGATGTAATATAGATATAATACAAATGATGTGATTGTGAGAAAAAAAAAAGATAAAATATTTATACAAAAGTAATGGTAAATGAGTGACGTATATGTAAATAATACTCCCTTCGTCCGGAAAGCTTTCATATATAGGAGAACACACACTTTAAGAAAAAATAGTAAACTTTGAAGGGTAATTTTGTAAACTTTTATATATAAAGTAAAAAAAAATTTGTTATGTGTATGTGAGATTAAAAAGTAATGATATTTGTTTAAATTAATAAAAATTGTAAGGGTGGAGTTTATAAAAGGTTTTCCATTTTAAGGGTGTGAAACTTATAATGAGACAGACGAAAAAGGAAATTGTGAAACCTTTTATAAGACGGAGGGAGTATAAAAGTGTAGGGATATAAATAAATTTAATGGATAGTGACCATAAATAGAATGTGCAATTTATAGTGAGAGCAAAATAGAAAAAATGAGTAACTTATAAAGGAACAAGGGTAATATTTATTAGGGGTATTCATGAAAAATAATTGATATTAACAAATTAACAAATACTAATTAAAAACACACCATGTTAAATAAAATCGGACAAATAATAAGAAATAAATGTAATGTTATAGATTCAAAATCACTATTTATTAGCACACAACACACAAATGGATTACGATGTATGCCGTGTGCAATTTGGATCTTCAAAATTAGACTTGTGTATCTTCTGTATCAATATATGTACAATTAATTAATTTTGATGACATCTAGTTAAGTTGGTTAGAATCTCATTCAATCAATGGAATCATGACTAAGGATATACTTGGTACGGGGGTTTCAACCAGAGGAATGAAAAGAGAATGCAAAATAGTTGTTTGGTTGACAACTTTGATTACTCACATGATGAAACGAAATACTAAAAGTGAGGAACTATCATTCCTTGGGTTTTTAATGGAATGACTTTCATTCCTTAGACTTTTAGGTAAACTTTACACATTAATAAAAATGTCTTTAAACTTATTATCTTGATTCCATTTTTATAGAATTTGAACAAACCAAACGAAATCAATGACTATGATAGTGATTCTCATTATTAACCAAACAATACGGAAGATTATATTCATTACATTCCTTACTACTATCATTATCATTCCTTTTCCTATTTCCCGTAACAAACCAAGCGCCCCTAAATTAACAATTTATAAAAAAAAATCGACCAAAATAATAAAACAATAATAAATTTCCTCGATTCTTAAACCTACTATAGACTATAGAGTACACAGTTGTAGATGGAGGACTCTAACAACGATTTTTCAAGGTGGGCCCACAAGGGGCCTTCTTGATTAGGGGCAAAATTCTAAGAACAAGATGCAATGCAAGAGAAAGCAGTGGCAAAATTTGTAGTAGAAATAAGATCACAAAGGATGGTTGGGATTGAAAGTCATGAAACATATTACATGTTGTTAATTTCTTAGAACCAAAAATAGTATAAACATTTGGTATTTGGCATTTTGTTGACCATCAATCTGCATCAATGGACAATATGTTAGTCATATGCTCCCACTACCATTGCAATAATGGATGGATACAAATTTTTATTTTTTGAAAATAATATCTCAAAAGATGGAAAATGAAGAATCCTAGAAAGTGCATGGCTATATATCACCGTTGATTATGATAATTGGTTGGGTATGAGTCGAGTTTGTTATATTTTGCTATCAATGGACGGTTGGAATATTGGATTAATAATTAGTACTCTCCCGTCCCAATTTTATTTGCTCAAGGGAATGTGTTGTTTATTAGTATTAAAAGGTATAAAGTGAAGGTTAAATTGATATTTTCAATTTTATTGAAATAAGTTATTTTAAAGTCAACTTTATTGAAAGAGTTAATTAAGTAACATTAAAGTGTTAAATAAGAGATATTTATCGAGTTTAATTTAAGGGGTTAATTAAGTGACATTGAGGTGTAAATAAAAGATGTTTGTGAGGGTCTAATTTAAAAAATATAGTTATTTTTTTTTACTATTTTGAGTATGCGAAAATAAAAATAAGACGTCTATTTTTTTAATTTTGAGCAATAAAAATAGAACGAGAAAGAGTAACATTGAGTTAGGGGCGGACATAGGTAAAGGAAGGGAGAGCAAGTGACTTGCCTGATTTTTCTTTTGAGGTATTATATATATATATATATATATTTTAAAAAATAAAAGTCTAAAAATACTCTTTAAAATTAAAACAAACTAAAAATTTCATGCAACCAAGCTATTTCTTCAATTTTTGAAATGTCTCACGATTCTCATCCCTTTGAAGAGTTGCGCATCCGATCTCTTCTCTCTTAAAACATATAGCTACAAAGATAAAATTGAAATGACTCATTTACCCTTTACTTTACATCATTTAATACTAATAAATAATTTTCGAATAAAACTATGTTATTTTAGTTTGAGCAAATAAAAATAGGATAGAAGGAGTATTATATAGCAAATATTTCCAACTTTTCAAAATTTTTGTCAAAATCACCTTATCCTCAAACACTTCATATTTTTAATTTTCTGAAAATAAATAGAACAAATAGACCAATTTAGTAAAAATATATATATGTTACAAACGCACTCGCATTCTCTTTAAAATATTGTAAAAAAATAAAGATACACGAGGATGGGATATGTGAGGGTTTACTATAAATCTAATTTCCTATCGTCTAAAAATAAAAATCAACAAAACAATTATGAGATTTTTTTATCGGTAAATATTAGTTAGAAAAATAACAAAATAATTACTAGAGGGTTTTTTTTTTTTTAATTTCATCGGTAAATATTGTTAGTAGTTAAATTAACAAGCAACCAAACATTCCAAAAATTTCTCCTAGCCACTAAAGTGAGGAACACTAATGACTATCTAATTCTTTGGAATCTAATTTTAACCTCCAATTTTTTCGAGTGATTCGAAGTACCAACAACCCTTTACAATTTAATGTGCGTTTAAATTCTACAGTCGACTCAGTATGCGATCAATCACATCAATGATAAATCTTGACTAATGACTATCTAATTCTTTGGAATCTAATTTTAACCCTCAATTTTTTCAGTGATTCGAAGTACCAACAATCCTTTACAATTTAATGTGCGTTTAAATTCTACAGTGTGGTCTATATCTAGCCAACTCGTGCAAGTATTGTAAGGCCAAAGTTACAAGGTTGAAAGATAAATATATACATACTACATATGAAGGTTTACTATGTTTTGATAAAAATAAGAGTGACGTTTAAAAATAACATTTCTCATTTATAGACTGAATTAACTTGTATTCTTTTTGATCCCAGGACCTATTTGTGAGTCTAATACTCTAATACTATGACAATACCTTGTGCAAAAAGATGAAGTGATTGAGGAAGATGTACAATTGAGTTGCAATATTATTTCAACTGAAAATCAGATCAAATTAAAATAGACAAATATGGTTCTTGATTTCAATATCAACATACATACATAGGGACTATTTTTTATGTAACACATTGAAATTAAAAATCCCTTTTGGGATTCTTAACTAATAATTTTTAAGAAAAATACATAACATAAATCAGAATTAAACCAAAATAGCTAACTATCAATAACTAGTCTTGAAAGGCTTGTAAACCTGGAGATCAGAAACAACACCAGCAAATGAACCAATAGCAGCAGCAGCAGATATTGCAAAACAAGCCACACTAAGAATCTGAAAACTTATCCATCTTCCACTCCATTTTTGAATTCTATTCTGCGAAATATACATCGCTACCGGGAAGTAAACCGTCAACGGCCAAAATGCAAGCGCGCCAAGAATCCCCACGACGTCGTTGAAAAAAGGCATCACCATAGAAATCACGGTCGTAGTGATCACGAAAATCGTCCTCCAAACAAGCCTAAAGAGGTTGAGCTTGATGGCCCGAAGGCCCGGGATAGGGACCGCATATTCTTTGGCAATAAATTTGCTTTCGGGGAACCTTTTTGAGCTGTTTTTTCGACAAAGGCGAAGAGGGGCTGGCAGTACACTTGGTACGCCCCGACTAAATGGACCACAATGGCTACATTAGCAATATCAAGAAGCCAATACGGGTTGTAGAACCCGAACCCGGTCAGGAGATTGCCAGGCGACGTGTCGCCAAATGCTGCGTAGCCGAAGCAACCACACAGCATGTAGAAGACAGTGGTGACTGCTACACTTACAAGAGAGGCTTTCTTCATTGTCTTGTACTCAGATGGTGGAGATTTAACTGTGTCCTATTAATCAACAATAATAAGTAAATAAAAATTGCATGAGATTGACTAATATTATTTTCAAGAATAATACTCCATGTATAATTAAATATACCTGAATTTCAATTAGAATGAGGGAGTAAGAATAGGCAAAAGCTATTGAACCAAGAGCTTGAAAGGTTCTCCATGTCTTTTGAGTTTCAGTGATTGTTCCAATGGTTACTCCTGTCAGACTTCCCTTGATTTTTCCATTTTCTGTTCACATAAAAGATTATTAGAAAACTTAGCTGCGTGATTCCGTACCGTGTACAAAAATATTGAATTCATGCCAAATGTCGTACTTCATTCGTCCATGAAAAATTTGCACTATTGACTTTGTGTGAGAATTATTTCATAACTTCGTTAATGTATTACTGTGCAAACTTTTCAGGATGGAGGGAGTATATTTTTTCATACCATCATACTGATTTTTGTTAGGAATATTTTCGGCATGATACCGAAATACTAATTTTTATCCATCTAAATATATTGACATGCCAAAAATCTATTAATTGCTATACCATTATCTTGCTTAATTTTCGATAGCAGTATCATATCAGTAAATGCAATTTACTGAAAACTACAGCTATAATCCAAACAAACATGATCATTTATTTCAATTAGTGTTATATCGATCCTGTATTTCGATAATACCAATACACGTTTGATACCCTGTATTAATGGCATCGGAGTAGGATCCAATCAGCTTGGAAAGGGTCGGGTCGGGTCCTGAAACGGGACCGATCCGAATACAATTTGACAGCTGGAATTAATTAATTTTGTACCTGCAACTTTTGCAATGCCAAGGCCTAAACCAATGGTGGAATAAGTGAAGGACATGACAGCAGCAACAATTGAAAGCCACCAAATTTGATCAAAATCTGGGATTTGTGAAAAGATTATTTCCACAATACCAAATGCAATCATGTAAGGATTGGTTGAAACTTTACAAGGGCTATCATGCCCTTTTCTGTGGAAACAATTTGACTTCTCAATTGCCCTGTTTCATATAAATAAATATTACTCCAATTATAAAAAAATAAACAAGAAAACTAAAATCTTAAAAAAAAAGAAAAAGAAAACTCACCCCATGCTTATAGATGATGCAATGGTGTACCCAATAGCAGTTCCAAAAAGATTCACATACTGAACTCCTCCACATAATTTAAACTGAAACCCACCTATAAATCAAGAAAACAAATTTTTTTAGAAAAACATAACCTTTTTACCATACTTTTTGCAAATATTTAGAAGGAATGTCACCTAGAATAGACCTAACAGCCCCCATGTAAGTGTAGTTCCTCTTGCCGGAATCAGGGTCGCCGGAACGGTAACACGCCGCCAGAAGGGTAGAAGTGTAATATGTCACAAATGAGAACAAAAACAACACAGTTGGGCCTGCAACCCACCCTAGCTGTGCTGTAGCCCATGCTAAAGACAAAACGCCAGAACCAATTACTGCAGTTATGATATGAGCACTTGCAGTCCACACATTGCCTGTATATCAAGAATTAAAACAGAGGAAAAAAATCAATAAATTTATTCAAATATTGCAAAAAGATTGGATCTTTATGATCAAAATTCAGAAAGAAGAAATGAATACCAGTTCTTTTGGGTCTGCCATCATCATCATAATATTTTGAGTCATTAGAAGGGACATTGATGGACATATCAAACACTTGGTTCATTTTTAAAAAAATTTTTTTGAGAAAAATAGAAGAGATGGGATTTTGTGAAACTGATTTAGGAAGTTGCAGAAAACAGTTCCTTTTTGAAAACTGCTTAGTCAAAACCTTTGGAACAATTTTCAAAGGTTTCTGCAAGAAAAACAACTGGGATTTTTATTTTTTCCCTCGATAATCAAGAATTAAAATGGGTGTATCATAATTTGTTTATAAGTGAATTTGGGCCATGGTAGGAGGGTATATATAGGAGAAGAATGGAGGCACATGATAAAATGACACCTCTAGATACGCGTATGTCAAACCCCCCACACACACACACCCCCACCAATCATGTATATTTCTGATTATAATTAACTTTATTGACACTATATGGTATATACAGTTAAAAATAGACCGCAATAATAAATATTATTGTCTGAAATTATAAAACGATATCAGTAATTTGAAAGTATTATATTTAGGATAAAAAAAAAAAAGTACTTTATCCGTTAAGATAATGTGCACTCTTTGCTTTACTTTGCACGGAATTAAGAAATGCTGTTTTTTTGTGTGAATAGTGTATGAGTATTTTTGTGGTTGAGTTGAATAAAGTGTGGGAGTGAGAATAAAATAGAGTAAAAGATGAGTAATATTTTTAAATTAAAGTGATATTTTAAGGGTGTTAATATTTTGTGAGCATTCCTTATTGGGGGTGCAGATTATGTTGGGACGTCCAAATAAGAAAAGTGTGTAAATTATGTTGAGACGGAGGAGTATTATATTTGATAATTATAAATTTAGTAAAGATAATACACAACATAAAATATAATTACCAAACAATTGGAAGCAATTTCCAAAAGCTTACTGCCTTCACTTTTAGAGTGGAGATCGAACTGCTGTTTCGGCATTAATATCAAAAAGTTTGGTTGACCTTATTTTAAATGAAGGCAAATTTGATTGAATGCGTTTTATTCATTGACAATATATGGGTCAAATGCAAATTTTGATTCTGTAATTAATAGAAAAATCCAAAAATATTAATCGAATGCAATAAATTCGAATCAATCTCTTTAAATCCCTTATCTACATTTAGTCAAAAGATAATAGGAGCATAACTCTAGAACTCATTGATGTTTCATGAATATAATCAATAATAATAATGTTGCAGCAAAAGAAGAAAATTGCAATAAACCAGTGGTTGGTTTGAAATTTGGGTGAACGTGTCATGTGTGCGTGTGTGTTGTTGGTCTAATAAATCAATAAATATATAATACACCATTAGATTACAATATATAGTTTCCCGCCTTATTTCTCCTGTGCCATATATCTAAACTTAATTATTATCTCGACCGTTCATTTTTTCTCGTAATATATAAATGATAGGTTTGACTCTAATATCTTTTATCCTTAAATATATTCTTAATTTTAATCATTTATTTTATATTTGCTATACAAGATTGTTTTGACTCTTATTGCTTCATTTATTTGCCATCTAGTTATTCAATAATTTGTTTCTTAATTAATTACATGTTTACCAATTTAATATCAAAAAAATTATCTTTAATTTCCTGTGAATTTAATTTTACAATTTCTCCCTCTACTTTTGTCTATAGATTTTGTGTTCGCTATCTTTTTATGTAAATCATACCTTTTTTTTTTTTGATTTATCTTCCTAATATTTTTCTCCATTTTCTCAAGTTATTGTTTTCATTATTCTTATATGTGCAGTATTATTTATAGCAGATCATATTATTATTACAGTTGAATTCAAGATGGTGTCCAATGATCTACTATATTGAAGATCTCAACGTTAAGATAGTTGATATTAATTGTTGTGAATTTGCTTCTCTAAATATTAAAACAATTAATGTTTTGATCCTCTCCGAGAATGAAAGTCATAATATTTAAAGTAATTTTTTTTTAATATATGTCGATTAAAACTCGTAAACTATGTTAACCACCGTGCGAAACACGGTTATGGATAAAAACTAGTACTTATAACATGAGTTTTAATAAATATAATATTTTATTATAAAAGTATAGTGAAAAGTGTAAAAAGTAAAAAGATAAAAAAATAGTGTAAGAGAAGTAAAAAAAGCTTTCCAAAAAAAAGAAATGTTAAGCTTTAAATGAGATGCTCGAAATGATAAAATATTAAATTTAAATAGAGACGGAGGAAGTATATAGTTAGTATGTGTTTTATGTATTTTTGTTGAATGTGATAGAGGTGTGATAAATGTAGATGTAATTTTATGTCGAATTAATAATTTTAATTAGGCAAAGTCACGTGAACAAGGGTGTATCAATTGTAATAACTAAACAAGATTATCTATATTATTAAAGAGTATCGATCACGACTAATACTCTTTAACAATATAGGTAATACTCTTCGATTATCACGACTAATACTCTTTAACAATATAGGACATACTTTTCAGGTTATCACGATCAATCTTTTTAATAATATAGGTAATACTTGTTTAGTTATTACAATCGATACTCTTTAGTAAATGATCAAGTTTCACCGTGAAACTTGGTTCACAATGAGACATACTCATTTTAATTATATCTTCACTTAGTATTGGAGTTGGCAAAATGAGTCTGGTATGTTGGGTCGGTCCAGTCGGCCCACATTTAAGGCTAGATTGGGCCTTATTTTTAGCCGTCCGAAAAGAATTAGACCTATTTAGCTTTGACTCCATCGAGCCAACTGGACTTGACCCGATTTTGGCCCACATAGGCCCGTCATTATTTTTAGAATTTAATGACGTATGTAATTCATAAGGAAATAAAGAAGATACAAACCCATGTAGAAATCATGAAAATTAGTATATTGGTTCAAATTTAATTTTCTTCTTCCAGAATTCAAAACATCATTTGTTCATTACTTTATTTTTTTGTAATTTGGGTGTTATGAAAAACAGAGGAAAATGTAATTTCATCCAAGTATGTATTTCATTTGCAATGTATTTTATTTGCAGTATTTGTGTTGCAGAAAAATATTGAGTTTTCCTTTTTGTCTCCTAATCTGATATTCTATTGAATCAAAATATTTCGTTGAGACTTTCTTTTTTTTCATCATTGCGCTATATCAATATACATTAAAAATGTAATTATACACTAATGAGCCCCAAAAATTCTTATGAAAAATACTAAAGTAAAATAAACTTTTAAGCAACCGAGCGACAAGGGTGCTACTAGTACCCTGAGTTCCTGAGTTCGAACCCTCAATTTTACGAAAATATATATCGATGATTTAATTTTTCCTTCGATAATTTTTGTGACGAGAAAAATACATACGGAAAATGGATCGTCGGTGACCACTAGGTTCGATTCCTATCCTAAGCAAGTGAGCGATGAGGGTGCTACTAGTATCCCGAGGTTCTGGGTCCTCAATTTTACAAAAAAAAATTACCGACGATTTGTGACGAGTAAATTACAGGACAAAAAAGGTTGTCGGAAATCCGTCGATGACCACTAGATTCGATTCCTAGCCTCACCAAGTGAGCAATGAGGGTGCTACTAGTACCCGAGGTCATGGGTTCAAACCCTCCATTTTACAAAAAAAAAAAAAAATACCTGACAATTTAATTGTTCAATTGATAATTTTTGTGACGAAAAATACTAACGGAAAATAGGTCATCGGTAATCTATCGATGACCACTTTTACAAGACGGACTTACGTCGCTAAATAACAGCTTTTTGTAGTGACCTTTTTTATTCTATAGAAAAAGAAGTAATTCTATGCTTTTAAGTGGTGAAATTTCATGTGGGGAATAACTACTTTCGTTTAGCAAAAGGAAAAGGGATAAAAAATTATGCGGCAAGAAGACCACATTAAGATAATATATTGTCATTTTAGGGTAAAATTGTTTTCTTTGTAAAAAAGCGGATTAAAAAAATAGTAAGATTATTTGCTTGGCCACTTTGGTTCTCCCATTATAACATGTGTAATAATTTTACCTTTATTAACAGCGAAAAAATGCCTAAAAGAGAGATGTACGAAAGCTTCATTACTATTATGGTTATTTAGAATATTCTTTCCCACACAAAGCTCCTCAAGTGAGGGACATTGAACCAACATAAAGTAATTAAATTCGTAACTATATATGCATTGAAATTAGGATTTCTTGTATAGGAAATAAAGTAAAAGTGAAAATATTAACAGTGAAAGCATTTCGTGAACGATCAATGTTCCGAAAATAATCATGCAATGGCATATTGGCAAATTAATGGATGTCAATCACATCTTTCAATTAATTCAAGACATGTGTTTCTACGACAGTTATCCGAGTCGATGTTGAGTACATGATATTCAAACTGAATTGAGTTTAAAATCGCTCAATTACTTTAATGCGTTGTAAATAGATCGAGTTCGATTAAACTCACAAACGGGTCTAAATATCAAAGTAGTAACATCACTCATTGATAGAAAAGTCCTCAAACATCGAGTTTAACGAATCGAACTAGGTCAATTCATTAATTAATAGAGTTTCACAGTTCGAGCTCGGCGCTTTATTAATATAAACAAGTTGAATATTTTACTTTTACGAGACGACTCAACTCGAGCTATCCAATTCGAATATATATATATATATATATATATATATATATATATATATAAACATTTTTTTGTGAGACGGTTCACACCTGTTTTACATTGTTGATATCTTTGTTTATATATTTGATGCTCTTGCTAACAATTTTTAAAATTTAGTTTTTCTCAATTCTCATTCTCATGCATTTGATACTCCACCCATCTTATGTATGTATGAGATGATTTCATACAATTTTTTTTTTTATAATATTGTTAGAAGACAGTTTCTTTCATTAAATTTTTAATGACAGAATGTTAGGAGACAATTAATTAACGTACATGAGCCAAATAATATATCTATTGCAATAAATTAGGATTAAACCTGAGAATTGGACATATATATATATGCATGCAGTCTTTTAATGATCTCAGAATTGTAATATATATGTGCAAAATAAAAATAATTAGTTTGATGAAAATGCTGTTTGTCATGAGTTGTTAATTTGTTAATTATTTGTGTGAAAAATGCATGACTTTTAATTGTGTGATTAATGTTTTGTATTGTTACTGATAAATTTGTATTTAAAAGTCATTATCGAGGGAAAATATTTATTTACGTTGGTTTAGCACGTACAGTCCAAAATTGGCATTATATTTCATCTCTCTTATGATTCTGCAGAATTAATTTTGCATAAATAATTCCTATCAATTAATTGATGGACATCGATCACTTGGTATCATATTCTTTCTTGTAAGCTGGTTCCCAAAGTCTGAGGAAAGAAAAACCACATAATTAAAGTTGTTGAGTATCATTATCACTTAATCAATTACGGTATGATGCTCAATCTTGATTTTTTAAGGAGTTCATAAATAGTGTTAATAAAAAGTGATACTCGACAACTTTTCCACAATCTACGTTTCCTGATCGAGGATCAAACAAACATTCTCACTCAACTCACATAGATGATGACCAATCATAATTCATATTCGAGAAAAAATCACAAACCGTCTCGTATCTTTACTCGAATTCAATTTTAGTCAATTTTCTTTTAATTTATCAATTTTGACCCTTTTGGTGTCAATTTTGGTCCTTTTCACCAGAAAATTTCAATTTTTGCCGGAAAATTATTCTATTTTTTTATTCTTGCCACATCGGGCAGCCGTGTCAAGTCTTAATTGAATCGAGACTCATCCACGAAGCAAAACCTCAATCAATTTCAAATTTCGATCACAAATTCCTCGTAAATTACAATTTTAGAATCGTGAATTTTTTAAATTCCCATCCATCACTACTTCCGAGTGTTTTAAGATGAATGGTTGATGCTTATAAGTTTCTTTTCCTCTTGCCGAGCCCGTCATTTTAGTACATTTTCGTGTCATTCTCAGAAGCCACAACAGATTTCCGGTCATTTTTCCGCCAAGATTTGAATTATCCTGCGAAAAGGACCTATTTTGATATTAAAATAATCACAATTGATAAAATACAAAGATGGAGGACCAACTCGATTCAAACAAAGTTACAGGACTATTTATAAAGTTATCTCTTCAAATTCCTCCTCTCATAATAAGATTGATGAATTATCATAGACACCATCCTCAATATCAACACACTAACAAAAATTAGTGATCCATCGTAATCACAATTTTTATCAAAACATCTATCCAAAATTGGTGGTTTTCGTATTCACCATAAAATATAGGACCAAATACAAAATTTATCTGTTGGTAAACCTATGTATTATCATTTTCATTTGTTGATTTTTCATCATAAATAGCAACATAAATCTGCTGAAGACTTGAAACATCTATGTTTTGATGTTACATAAATAAGAAAATTCACCATTATTTAATTAATTATTTATTACTTATGTCGCACTACCTAAATGATGATCATATAAATTGATGTTCACACGCGACGTATTATCATTTTCGTTTCATAATTTAGTCGGACGGCAAATTTTAGCTTGTAATTTAAACAATCTTCCTCATGGCATGGGAGAGCACTTGCAAATTACGTTGCAAACTGTTGGAAAAAACTCTCCGAACATGAAAATTTGGCAACCTTCCAACCAAACAAACCGGTATATATTCCGTCAACAAAGACTGGGCCCACAAGAACATAGTAGCAATTTTTTTTTGAAAGATTTTGAGTAGAGAGAGACATAATATATTAGTCCCCTCTTTTGTATTTTACTAACTAAATTGCATGATTACGGAACTCGAATTCGGAAGCGATACGATATAAAAACAAAAATATGATTTTTTTTTAAAATTAGGTTGTAATTCGTAAAAATACGTTTGTTCATTTATATTTTATTATATAACACCTAAAAATATTTTTATTTATATATATATATATTATATAAATTTGTAAAATCAAATATATGTAATTCACATTTCCAAAACTTAAATGTATTCGATAATTTAATCGAATTAACAAAATAACAATTCAAATTCTATCAAGCCAACACATATGTTATAAATCATAATATATACTAATAAAAAATTCAATATAAAACGAATGTCACATTGTCAATTTAAGTTACATTATATAGTAAAGTTCAATTGAAATTACACATTTAATGCTTAATGATATGACTATGTCTAATCAATAAGCTGAATTCGCATCTTGGATTTGTGAGTGTGTTAGTTTATTATTAACAATTCGCCACGAGGCAGGTTGGATTCGTGAATTTGCGAATCTCACACTTTTTAGTGGGTCGGTGATAATCTGATATTGCATTGTGGTATTTTTATTAGACTTTGTGCATCATAGTTCACTCACTATTTTATTATGTCAACTTCTCTTCAAAATTTACAAGAAATTTACATAAAAAAATGTAGAGTATTCATTCATTACTTTAAGAAATTACCGTAGTTCTTATTCAAGTAGAGTTCGAGCTCGCTCGACATTAACAAGCTAGCAAACGAACCTAATGTATCGAACCAAGTCTGACGAGTCTAATAGAAATATAAAAATAAATCATTAAATATCGAATCTAACAAATAAAATTCGAGCCAACTTGTTAATTAATTGAGTAACACTAGCTCAAACTCATTTATCGATATAAACAAGCGGAGTCGAGCTGATGCTCGTTTTTATTAACTGCTTACTTACCCAATATAAAACTTTTGGAATCCTTGATTTCCCTCATAATTTCATTTCGTGATATATGAAGAAGTTTTTAGTTAGTGTTTTTTTTTAAAAAAATCTTAAAACTTGACAATATTGGGCCTTTGGTCTGACATTGGGCTCATTTAAAAGCTAGAGCCCAATATAAAATAGACGTGTACTTTTTTCTAAATAGGCCCATCAATGGTTACAACCTGCAAATTATCAAGAAATTAGCCCATAAATGAAAAATGTTTTCTCGCAATGTAAATAGCCGCCATTTTTTCCGGCTTAATTTTTATCCATGTTCATATCGCCACCGCTCGTCCGCCGCTTCTCCGCCCAAGCCAACCACCTCACCGGCCAAGTCCTGGCGGCAATCATACAGAACAAGCCTTTCAACACTTTCCCACCGCCCCATCAACTCCTTTGGACCTCAGAAATCGTCATTCAAATCCTAAGATCAATCCCACTATACCTCTTTCAATCTCCGAGATCAATCGGGCGCCAAAATACCTTCCGCCACCGCTCTCCGCTCCGACAAAGAAACCTCAGGCAAGAAACAGTTAAATATCAAAAGGGTTTTCTGATTCTTGGCCCTGCTGCTCACAGAGACCCAAAATTATTGAATTTGGGTCTCGAAAAGCGCTTGAGTTCTACTATTGGGTTGAAACTCATTTCGGGTTTCAACACAATGAGCAAACTTGCAAAGAGATGGCGCTTATTTTAGTCAAGGGTAATAGAATGAATTTATTTTGGGATTTTTGAAAAATATGTCAGGGAGGAATAGAAATCGCAATCTTGTTACTACTGCTAGTATGACTTGCTTGATTAAAGCTTTAGGAGAAGAGGGTTTGGTGAATGAAGCATTATCTGCTTTCTATAGAATGAAGCAGTTTCATTGCAAACCTGATGTTTGTGCTTATAATGTTGTGATTTATGCTCTTTGTAGAGTTGGGTTTTTCAAGAAAGCTAGGTTTATGTTGAATCAGATGGAGATTCCAGGGTTTAGATGCCCACCAGATGTGTTTACTTACACAATTTTGATTAGTTCTTATTGTAGATATGCAATGGAAACCGGTTCTAGGAAGGCGATTAGTAGGCGTGTTTGGGAGGCGAATCATTTGTTTCGGTTAATGATTTTCAAGGGATTTGTTCCTGATGTAGTGACTTATAATTGTTTGATCAATGGATGTTGCAAGACTAATAGGATAGGGAGGTCATTGGAGTTGTTTGATGATATGTTGAAGAGGGGATGTGTGCCTAATCGAATTACTTATAATTCGTTTATTAGGTATTATAGTGCGGTGAATGAGGTTGATCGGGCCATTGGGATGTTGAGAATGATGCAAGAAAAGGGTCATGGTGTTCCCACTACGAGTTCTTATACACCGATTATACACACCCTTTGTGAAGTAGGGAGATTGGAAGAGGCAGTGGGTTTTGGTGGAGTTAACAGAGGGAGGATTAATTCCTAGAGAGTATACTTATAGATTAGTTTGTAATTCCTTAGAGTCGAAGGGGAAGATTGATTTGCTTCCTGAGAAATTGTGTAGGCACGTTGAGAGTGGCATTGAGAATCGGGTTAGACGAGCAATGAAGGTGAAACCAACAATGAGGCTAGAAGAGAATGTGGAGAATGAGCTCAAGATTTGATGTGAGGCATGTCTTTTGGGTGCTGTTTTAAATGATGAAAAGTTTGGACATGGAAGAGTAATGGACGAGCTTCTGAAGCTTAAGAAAATAGGTGGACTATGCTGTAGTTAGCTGGTTTTTTACATCAAGGTTGTTTGTTTAAACATGGTTATTAGCTTAAAGAGAGGAATGCTTCCTTAAATTCAGACTAAATGGAGATCATTGCATTTCTTCGGTTAGTTGTTGGATGATTGTTAGTAGAGTGAAACGAGCTGATATTATAAACATGATTGTTAGCTCTCAAAGAGAGAGGATGCTTTTTTACTCACTATCCAGTCCGATTAATTATAAAAGATAATCAAACGGAAACACCCTAAAAACACATAAAATGAAGATTATCAAACGATACTTTCATTTTTTTAACTTGAATTCTGCATCTGCAAAAATATCTATCAAAACATGAAGAAAACGATTATCAAATCGGTTGCAAAACGTTGAATTAAAAAAAAAAACGATGAACATCATCATATGTTAAGTGAAGGAAATGACAAAGATCAATATGTAATCTTCATTCTCCCATTAAAAAAAAAAAAGCAAAAAGGCAATGAGATTAGCAATTATAATACATGGAAAATATTGAATTAAAACCTAAAACAATAAAGACTATAAGATGGTCATATCAATCTTTAATGTGGATTAAAAAAATCAAAAAGAACGAATAAGATCAGGAGAGAAGAATAAATTTAGGGTTCCTAATGAGAAACAAGAGCTTTAGAAATTTATAATGAAATGAATGATTGAAATTATAAGTTAAAAAATAAATAGTTAAGAATAATACTTAAAATATAAATGAAAAAAAAGGAGAATGATTTTAAAATAAAATAAAGTGGATGCATTTTTTTTTAAGTTAAAAGAACTTTCTTTATTAAGTGCCACGCTGACAAAGCGGGGAGAAGTGAGCCGTTTGGTGGGTCAATCCAACAATGAGGGTTCTCAACTAGACGAAAAGTGCAATAGAGTAAGTTAAAAATCAAAGTCTCTTAAATTTCTCCAAGCCATCTTATAACTCCATTAATTTGTTCTGAATCGAACTTGAGCTTTCCAAAGGAGCCATTTGGTAGGTCAATCCAACAATGAGGGTTGTCAAAAGTATTTATTCACTTGAGGTTTTTTTTTCTTTTATAAAGATCTGGGTATGAATATTGATGGGCCTATTTTTCAACATTTTATTAATGGGCCAAAATAAAGTAAAGTAAATAAACCCTAGTAGTCGTACTCTGTCATTCTCCATCTCCGGCCGTCGTCGTAACCGCTGTGCTTCTTCCCCATCACCGGCGGCCGTAACCCTGTGCTCCTTTCCCATCACCGGCACCCTCTTCCCCACTTCAGGTACTCACATTCTTTGCGATCTTTGCGTTCATTGCGTGTTAACAAATTTTTAGATCATTTGTACCGGTTAAATTTTTTGTCGATGCTATTGTTGATTATTTTTGAGTAATTTTGCTGTAATTATAGGTTATTTTACAGATATGGATGAGGCTGATGACATATCTTACCAGCCACCAGCAGGTTTCCTGGAGGATAAAAAGGATCCTCTCGTCGATTTCGAATTAACAGACTCTACGGAGCTATGGCTCATTCAGTGGCCTATTTATCAAGTATGGTCTTGTATACATATGTTTGTCAATGCCTCTCAATGATATAATCTCAATGACATATTAATTATATTTCAGTCTTCTGATTTTGATGGCAAACGGGTATCCCTGAAACTTGATGGTGATGGACAAATTGGAACCTTTGAGGGTTCATCTGGTACTTTTGCTTGAGCCCTCACATGTTCGGCTTTTATCATTTTTCTGTTTTAATATCAGCTTTATTGCAGGAAAATCATATGATGTGGTTAGTTATAAACCCCAAGGTCCAGAGGCTACAGTAATCTTATCCTCAGCATTAGAGACGAAAATTGGTATTTTTTTAGCAATTATTTTTCAATTGATATTGTGATTTATGATACTTTGCTGAGTGAAATCTGCAACGATATCATGTTGTAGTGGAAATTAGATAGGTTTATTGGCCTCATATTAGTGTTGTCATGATAAAAGCAGGGAAGATCTCTAGGCGTGTTTCTTTGATTAATTATCCGGACCCAAGTGAACAACTAAAACGCAATACCCTTGACTTGGGTCAGTCCCAGCGGTCTTCCATGGCTATCTCATCTATGTCTGGTCGAACCTCAGCTACGCCTAGTCGTAGTGTTAGGCCTAAAAATACTCAAGGAATGAGTGGTTATTCAACACCAATTAGCAGAACCAAGAGCACCATTTCTGGAATGGGGGATCTTTCAAAGTCTACGAAGAGGAAACGTGTGGATGATCAGAGGAGATCGAGCAATCATTTGGCCCAAGATTCTGGGAAAGGAAACAGTGGTGTTACCTCTACTGGGTCCATGGAACGCTCCCAGGAAAAGTTGAAGAAGAAAAAAAAAAATTGAAAAGTAAAATTTATTTTGTCTTGTACCCTTTAATAGCTGAGATGTTCTCGTTATTTCGTTGGAATATTGTTGAAATATGTGGAAGATTAAAAAGTTAAAGAAATGAAATCATTTTGATCCCTAGATTTTTGTTCATGTGTTTAGCTGCCTTAAGTCCTGCCAATGTGGTAATACCATTGAAGGGATTTTTGGAATGATTTATTAATTTTTTATTTCCTTTTCTCCCTCATTAAA
The DNA here is from genome assembly GCA_030762865.1 of Paraleonurus japonicus. Lineage (NCBI taxonomy): Eukaryota > Viridiplantae > Streptophyta > Magnoliopsida > Lamiales > Lamiaceae > Paraleonurus > Paraleonurus japonicus. The sequence goes on along the minus strand of CM061054.1, from coordinate 6,232,495 downwards.
GAAAGGGATTTTTAGGATTTTTGGAATGATTTGTTAATATTTGGTTTCCTTTTCTCCCTCATTAAAAGAAAGGGATTTGTAGCAGTAAAGCAGTGTGCTAAGAAGACAGATATTATGCAACCACTTTTGCTTTTGATTGTATGAAAGCATGTTGGCTGCTTTTTGTTGTAGTGTTTGTCCAGATTATAAAAGATCAACTATTTTATGTAATAATGTGTTTTGAAGGAAACATATTTCATTATTTAGGCATCTGATGCAAGTCATTTCGGTCTAGTTCGAAATTTCGTTAGGCCATAAGCTATTGTTTATTTAATAATGATCAAATTGAGCTTGTTTAATATAATAAACGACTCATTTACGAGCCGAGCATAATAAATAATTTTACAAATATTGAACTAGACCTTTATAAAATAAACTCAATCAAAGACCCAATTAGCTTGGAAACAAGGCAAGCGACTAATACTAACACGTGTAATCTTGGAATGTGCTCAGCTTTGCCAACAGGTTAGCAAATGAAGTAACAACTCAAGATGAAAAAGAAAATGAAAATCATGAAATTAGAGATAACATGTATAAAAATCATGACAGCAATTTCATTCATTGAGATTCCGGGTATCCTCTCCTGTACAGCTGAATAGTACATTCCTTGTGTTTCTTTCCTCATCCGATTGATTAGTAATGGTCATAACGATGAAATTAGTTGTAGAAATTCAACATCCGATCCATTTCTCTCTAGAGGAAGTCAGGTCTGCACCTCCAAGCTGCCATCTCTAAATAAAATCAAAGATTCAAGGAAACATCATCACATCTTCTCCTTCCATACACTACACCAAAGCTCGATAAATCACACGTTGAATCCTGCTTTGATTAACCTAAACCAGATTTAGTCCCAGATACGGGTCTGAGCATCGGATGACTGAGAGAAGACTGAGAATTTGATGTCTGATTGAACATAGCATTAGAGGCTGATGTGGATGGGTGTATAGCTGAAAGGGGAAGCCTAGGCCCGAGTCCATACATCCCCTGCTGCTGCTGCTGCATTAATGACATGTGGGGATGGATCGGTTGGTTATTTCCATATCCAGAAACGAAAGGCTGTTGGGGGCCTGGCATTTGCTGCCTACTATTTCCTGAAGCATTATTTACAACAGCGTTGGCAACCCCGGTAGGCCCGTTGGTCGAGGGCCTCCAGCGGGCCCAAACTGGCCCGACATCATAAGGCCCCGCTCCGCAGCAAACCTCTGCCTTGTCCTTTCCATCTGCTCACATTCTCTCATAAGCAAGGTCTCGATTTCTGCAAACTGCTTCAGCTTCAGCTCTAATCGCTTCAACTGAAGAATGGTTAAAAGAAAATAGGTCAGAACACCACCATCACTTGTTAATGGCTACAGTGAATAAAATATCCTCTGGATTAAGTGTAAAAAGTGTTTTTCCACTCCGTCAAAAAAAAAAAAGTGTTTTTCCACAGTCGCATGATTATGATGTAAGCGCATATCTTGTGTGAGACGTCTCATCGTGCGACCAGTATCACTTTCCAATATAAATGTTATCACTTTTCAAGGTAAGGTGTATATTTTTTTAATAAAAAGTACGTATAATGTAAACTTTTAAATATTGTTACACCATATCTTAAAATGTGATAGTGGTCATACGACGGTACGGAAGTAAATGAAGATTGTATATCCTCTTGATGCATTTAGATGAGTGTAATCAACTCGTACAAGACTGAGCTTTAGGCTTATCTTCAAAGCTTATCACATTACTTAGTCAGGTAATGCATGAAGCAACTAAATGTAACATTGTTAGATAACAATGTGGAGTATCCATAGACTGTACACATGCTAGAAGTGCACATTTTGGATCATGTACTGATCGTTCTAATGAATCCAAGGATGAATACACACACACACACACATAAATATAAGATTGATGGAAGCAGTCGATCTGAGAAAGATCATAGAAAAGTCTTACGTGAGGATCAGCAACCTATTCATCTATACATTATTTTTAAATTCTTATGCAAATGGGAGCAAACAATGAAAAGAGTCGGGGTTTCGACATGGCATTGCAATCAAGTGACATGACTTCCATTGCACTGCACATTGAAGTTTGAATGCACAAAGTTTTATAAACCAGTGAACACTAGTATGTTTAAAGCAAGCAACAAACTGGTAGCTGCACCACCTTAATGTCCAATATGGCAAACACTACAACAAACTGCTCAATTACGTATCTCAGATTATAAGAGAAGAACAATAAATATAAGAAGATACAGCAGTCAACTACAGTACTTCACTTTTAGTTGCTGAACAGTGTGTCATCAACTCAGGACCAATTTAAATGACAGTACTGCATGCGAATGACAATGACAGTTTAAACCAAACTCATAAATAAAATAAACAAAAAGATAGGAAAACTGCTTCAGATTATAAAGGTTTACCATCAATATGAAACACAACATTAGCCAGAAGATTCCGTTCAAGCATTGACGACATGGATAGTACCTGATGATTTATGATATTAGCAGATAACCGTTGGATTTCACGTTCTTCATGATCAGCAAAAAGCTTTGACTTCATGGCTGCAGCTGCAAGACCATCTTTGGCAGCAGCAAGCACTTTTTCAGCAGATAGACCAGCACCTTCAGCATCGTGCTGGTTCCAAGGACCTTCAGAGATGCAACTCGGATAAGTTAACAAAAGAATTCAGAAGGTCATAAAAGCTACGCTATACATTTTTAATAGAATTTGTAATCCCACCAGGAGTCCCTTCCTTTTCACTCTCCTTAGATAATGAAGCCAAGGACTCGTGGGCACAGGCAGCAGCCACTCTTGGCCCCAATGCAGAAGCAAGAAATGCTACCTGTAAAATACAGCAGATGGACTGCATAAGAATATTTACAAATGAAGCACTATAAGGGAGAATTCGGAGCTTCAAATGAGAGATAGAGGCATTTAAATGATTACAAGGATGAGAGAAAAGGGAGCTTCAGTCTGGAGAGAATGTATACAGTAGACATATAACATTTCCACAACCACTTATAGGTAATTCACACATGTACCTTAAAAACTATCGCCTGAAAATCTTACGACATTCTTCCCAAAAAAAAAGACTTTTGCACAAGGCAATGTAATGGAATATATATATGATGAATAGATCTAGTGCTTTCCTTTTAGGGTTCTATAGAAAAATGCAAGTTTTTATGTATCATAGAGCTTATCAGGCCCAAGGATGAACAGAGAATGAGAATAAATGATAAAATTTATTCAGAAAAAAGGAAGAAGTAGAGGATGCAATTCATGCAATCTCTCTTATTTAAAAAGCCAAAGTGATGTCAGCAAAAACACTAAAAGGTTAGAGGTTCCTTTAATGAGAGAGACTTAGAAAAACCCAAACAGAAGAAATGAGGTGATTTGGGAGAGCAAAGTATAGCTTAATTCTAGTGTGACTTGGGGTAGAAAAATACCTGACACATCACCGGGTTTCCAGATTTTGAGAAAGGAAATTCACTTTCAGTATCATCCTCTTGCAAGCAGATACCTGTATCATAAATCAAATGCCAAAGTTAAACTTATAGATCTTCATCTCATGCACGTAAAACTAAACAAGCTTGAAATAACATCAACCATTTGAATTTGGCTCTGATCTTTCATGGTTATCGTGACTCAATAAATTCGATGAACCAGATGTGGATGGAACATCAATATTGTCCAATGCAACACCATCTAGAGGAAGACGAACAAAATGGAGAATGCACTGTGCTTTTGATTTCGAGCCAACATGCTCTGCAATTTTATTCCAGTTCTCATTATACAGCTGCATTCCCTCGAGCAGCAGCAATGTTTCCTGGTCAGTCCAACTATCTCCATCCAGGTCTCCATAATCTTTTATTATGGAGTTCTCTTTACAAAATCCAGGCTAGAATGACCGGCAACAAATCCCCCTCATGAAAGCAATCCAAACACAACTTCACATCAACCTGTCACGATTAAGGTTAGCACCACACAGGATTAATCAATCTTCCATTGTCTTAAAATATGCAACTTTTGGTGTCAATCACGCAAAATGTAATTTATTTCTGAGTAGATGATATATGCTAAGTCACTATTATACACAAACAGAACGATTCAGTATTTCGCCAAAAACAAACTGTGTCCAGGTAATGCAAACTATATATATATATATATATATATATATATATATATATTTTTTTTTTTTTTTTTGATTGGACAAATGTGACTCGAACCCATGACCTCACAGCATAGGTAGTGGGCTCTAACCACTTGAGATATTCCACTAGGTAATGCAAACTATTTATATTACATTGTGTCTTTAGTAGTGTCTTTGAATTTTGAAGACATTACACATAGGCTGGTAAATTACAGAACACAAATTTTTAAACATTCTACTAATTGTAATAGCCTGACAATTGTGTTACCAATAATTTCATCAGTTTGGAAGCTTTGGTCTCTGTAAACCTATGCAAATTTGTTGGGACATGTAAATAATTTTTCAAGCAGGTGTTCCAATTCAGAGTAAAAGCACACCATATGACCAGAGCAAGTAAGACACTTCCATATGTATCTTTAGGGTGTATGCTCATGAATGCAAAAAAATAAAATAAAAAATGGCATATGATTCATAGATGCATGGTCCAAACAAGCAACCAAAAGGAGCACCATCTGAGTGCATACAATCAATAAGGAACAGCAGGAAACTGATAAATTGGCAGGGCATAATATTTAAAACAAGACGACGATTACATAGTAAATGACAGGCAAACAGAAATGTAAACATACAACGTATAAAATAAAGGCCTAAAGCTCATTTACCTCCTTTTGTGACTGATAGTACACGGCAGAAATAGTTCGAGAGCAACAATTGCATTGATGCTGAGATAATTGCTCTCTAATAGTACTATCAATGTCAGCGACATCACTGCGCTGACATGCAAGTTCTGGATAAACATCAGCTGCCTTCAGTCTACATTTTGGCTTGTCAAACTTGATTAAGCTATCTATAGATTTCAGAGCAGCCAGAGGCACACGAAGTTCGTTATTTGAGTCTTCACACAAGTATGTTCCATCCTTTGGTGCCTCGGGCTTAAGAGGAGTTGCACAATAGTTAATAATCCCCCAATGATCCAGAAACCTCACTATTCGAGTCAAATCATCATTATCAATACCAGCTACTAGGCCCTGGCACTCAGCAACTGATAGGTGCTTTTCAGGGTTTTCCATATACTTAGCAACAATGAAATTCCGACACTCCATGTACTTTTCAGGAGTATGTTCTGCTGATTTCCCAGAGAAGAAATGTGGCACCACTTGCCTCTCCAATCTATGCACTGAGTTTGGTGAAAACCAGTCTGTTTATGAATAAAAACATTAAAACCAAGAGTAAGATTTGGTGCTAGTGCTCTTTTAGAAACCTAGATTAATGAGATAAATAGCAACTCGGCAACTGTATAGATTGTTTCAAAAAGCAGACAGAGAATGAAAAGAGACCCAGACACATAAGGTTCATAACTTATGTCTGCAATATTATTTCAATCTACACCTTTTTGCAACACATAATAAGATTTGTAGCAAACTTAAAACTAATTGGACAATTAACTCCCACAAAAGCATGATAAACCAATTATTCGTTATGTGACGTGTATAAACATAAAAGAACAGGCTGTATGCAAGACGAGTAACTGTAGGAAGTTTCAAACAAAAGAGTACTCAGTACACATATCAAATAACTTTAAGATTTAATACCAGATAAAACGTCATACAAAGATTATAGGAACCATGTCCAGCAATGAATTGTAATAGTGTATCAATTATAATTATTAAAGCATAAAGAGATCATCTGCAACTCTCTGTTTAACACATTCTGATTATATTCTTGACTGCTCCTTAGAGCTTAAAGTCAAATCAAACTATATAATACTAAAATCAAAATCAATTGTGAGAACCATGTTTGAGTTCACTTCATTAAGCTTAAAAATCAATCAAATAATAAGATTTAAAACTTGGTTTTATGAAGCTTGGACAATTAAAGGAAAAATTCAAGTAGGTTGTAGAAAGATCAAGCTAGCTGGCTCATATCCATTACAGCTCGTTCAAACGAAGATACCAAATAAATATGAAAGACTATAACAGAACTAAAAATGTGCAAGTTAACCAATGAAACGCATTGAAGTTGAACCAACCTGAATGTACTGGCACAACATGAACACGGCCTGCACTCCCAAGCCTTTTAGTAACACCACGTCCTGCAACAATCCTAGGTGGTGTGATCACATATGACCCACCCCCACTGCCACTTGCTGTATCCTCTGAGGGAACCCCTAAAAGGAAGGACTATCTCGGGGTACAGCAGAAAGTGCCTGAAGCTGCCCATAAGAAATATTCTCCAACAGAGCAACCCCACTCTGCCCTTGGAATCTGGTATCCCCAATTAGTGCAGCCCTCTCAGTTTCCACAATTCTAAACACAGACGAGTGGGGCCTACGTATCTCCCTCTTAAATGCTTTTGGAAAGTCACATATCTTCAATTCACCACTAACCAACTTTTCGTCCTCTTTCTCTCCCGTTATCTGGTTTGTCCTATCCATGCTGCGATTCTGGGGATCATCTTCAGCTTCCAGGTGGTTCTGTGGTGGGTCCAGATCGGGGTCGTCATCATCCCCATTGTCTTCGAACATCTCGTCATTTTCTTGTTCTTTCAGTTTGGACTTCCGTGCACCTGGGTGATCCCTTTTACGCTTCCTCCACCTTGTTCTAGTCTCTGTACAAACGGAGAAAATAAAGGACAAAAGACAATGAAATAAGAACACATTAACTGAGTCTTTCTAGGATATAGTCATAAATATATAGCTAAAAGTCAAAGAAAAAATACTTTTAACAAAACTAACACTTCGATTTTAGTCTCGGCAAGTAAAGGAAATTCCACATTTAACTTCCATAAGATAAATCGTACAGCAGTCTACGTTGGCAATACTTGAGCTATATATGTTTTTACACAAAACCTAATTTTGAAGCCAAAATAGCAATTGGGTTAACATATTCCCACCGATACACAAAGGAAATCAAATACCTTAAGCTTTAATTGTACAAACAGGCACCCGCGACATACTTGTACATATTAAAATCAACAAACTAAAATTCAATTTCAAAAAAGGGGGTTGCTCGCACAGAAAACGCTACAGGGTTTAGCATAATTTCACAAACCCGTTAGGAAATCAACCATAAAAAGACAAAGATTCATCAATCTCGAGTTGCCCATAACAAATCAACTGCGCGCATATGCACATCTGGGTAAAGAAAAGGGTGGAATTTTGGGGATTATAGAAAGTTACCTGAGGAGGAAGCTGGCATTGCTCAAAGTGAAAATTTGAGAGGGATTTATGGAGGGTTTGAGGTTTAAGGCAAGGGGGAGAGATTTGTGGGGTCTCTGTGATTGGTGAGGTGGAGAGTTGAGATTGTGGTGTGTGAAGTGTGTGTGTTGTGCGTGAGAGAGAGAGAGAAGGGGAGAGAGAATTGAAGGATTTGTTGTGATTTCTCTCTCTAGAGACTGTAGTGTGCTTTGGGGGTGGAGCAGCTTCTATTTTGGGGGAAAATGTTTTTGTTTTATTGGTATTTTTATTTCAATTTTTATTAGTGGTTAATGCTACAGCTGGTGTGGTGTAATAAGTTCGGCGGATTTACATGTCGGTCCCTACACTTTCCATTTATTTTATATACAACTCCTGAGTCCCTATGTTCTTGAATTTTCCCCCGATCTCTTATGGAATTTTCTATTTCCTACCCACTTTTTTTTTTTTTTTTGAAAAAATTTCCTACCAACTTTTAAGGAATAAACTAATTAATGATTTAAAATTTGGAAAAAATATATATATTCTGGGCTTGATTTGTTCCCACTCTTTATAATTCAAATTATTTAAAACGCGATGATATTCACACCTAAGCTTTTATAGTCCTATTATTTAAAAAATTAGAAATAAGTTATAATAAAACTTATCTATTTAAATTATTTATAACGTGATGGTACCAATAATGGTTTGAAGATGGTACCAATAATAGAAAATATTGGTTTGAAGAAAAAAAAATGTACCTAATATAGAAAACATAGGTTTGTAATTCTAAGTTCCATAAAATTTTATTTTATAAAATTATTATTAGATTTAATATGAGACTCGTGAAAAATAAGTATTAGTCTAAAATCTGCATTCGTTTTTATTTAAAAAATTGATGTATGAATATTATTTATAGTAAATTATTCTTGCCATACCTGAAGCCAATTTACGAATAAATAATTATTGATTGATTTTGATATTAAAGTATGATGGCAAGCTAGAAAATAATGTGATATTCAAAGAAAAGTGTTTGGGTTTGAGTTTCTTAATGGGCCATCAAATTTAAAATAGAAGTGTTTTTATTGGTTTTATGAATTTTGACGGCCCAACAAGAAGAGCCCGACCCGAATCATAACTGATGCAGCAATTACTTCCATGCTGGCCATGAAAACTGAAAAACACGTTTTCACTTTTCATACTCCTCCCACTCAAACCAATTTTCACTTTTTTCATTAGTTTTCACACTCAAATATGAAAATTTTATTTATAATTTATACTCTCAAAATATACATTTATTTATTCTCTATGTCATTATATTTTTTTAGGCAATTAAGTCACATTCACTATCAAAAATAGAAAGTTCCAAATGTCCTTACTTTATTACTTTAATAAAGCAAAAAACTATATATATATATTTTTAATTTGTGTGCCAAATCAGTGTAAAAATTAATGTGGAACAAAGGTAGTACTCTCTCCGTCTAATTTTAATTAGTCAATATACATTTTGGTCCATCCAATTTTAATATATCATCCCAAAATGTAAAATTATTGTTACTTATTTTTACTCTCACAATATACACTTATCACCCTTAATTTTTACTCCACTCATCTTTTTTATAAATAAACAACTAATATTTATTAAATCATATGCCCAATCTATTTGTCTAATTAAAATTGGATGGAGGGAGTATTATTTATACGAATTGGAAGGAAAACTTCTATTTTCTATAATCACTTCATCTGCATTCCGGTGCCGGTAAGTTTATGTACATATTTAAATATTTCATCAAATTTTGGAACCTAGAGGGGTAAGTTCATATACATACTTGAATATTTCATTAATTATTACATACTTATTAGTCAAGGTATTGAAGAATTGAATGGGAATTAAAACTAGTTTTTTTCATAAATTTAATTAGATTCCTCATGTGAATACTTTTTAACCAAATTCAGGAATAAGTTTTTCATTGATCTAATTGTGTTTATGTTAGGTCATAGCTCATAGGTGTAAATTTTTGGTGGTATTCGTATACTTTAGTAGAATTTAATTAAGTGAGGTTCAGAGTATAGGATATATCATGCCACTTGGGTATATATTCGCTGTCATTGAGTATGGATTATTATTACTCATTCAGTCTCACCATGCAAATTAAGAAGTGGGTATAATTTTCCTAGGTGTAAGTATTGATTTAATACTAGCTAATTGTATAAATATCACATCGGTATTATTTGATAGAGTACATAAATCATGGATTCAGTATTGGCGCAGTGATCCATTATTATCTGATAAAAAAATGGAGTCGAACTCATGGATCTAAATAGCATATGTATAATTTCATGCGTAGTCATTTTAAAACTTATTTAAATTCTAGTCTTATACAGTACTGCAGGTTACAAATAAAGACATTTGGTGTTCTACTGTATATTCCACATTTTAAAAATATAATATGTGGAATATTAAAAATATTTAGCAACCACCATAATTATGGTTCATATTTTAAAGATTCAAAAGTAAAATACATATGATTCAAAAGAATTGAACTGTTGTAAAATGACAATATACACACAACAAAATGATAAAAGTTTCAGCAATGACAATATACACACAACAAAATGATAAAAGTTTCAGCAGAGGAGGGTACGTATTATTAACATAGAAAAGACATTAATGAAAAGCTCACCAATTAATTAAGTTGACAAATATATATATATTTAATCATCATAGGCTTGGCCACAGAAAGATCCAAGAATGGCAGGTATATCTCCATGTAAAACAGCTTTGAGAAATCGGATTTTCCAGGGAGTATAGGGCGGATATCTTGCAGTGACATCAACGGCAAATCCGCGGCTTAACACCGGCTTTTTATGGCTGAAAGCATCAAATGAGTGTTTCCCATGGTATGCTCCCATCCCGCTTTCCCCACTCCTCCAAACGGCAAACCAGGCTCTAGAAACTGCAAATTTTAATCAACATTGTTACACTCTATGTTGCAAAAATCGACCTAGGCAGCAGTCGCTCGATACAAACGAGCATAGGTGGCAAAGTCAGATCCTAGGTTATAAATTTTTTTCAGTTTAAAGTTTAAACTATTTTTGGCACTGAAAAATATTAAAAAAAAATCGATGCGATGTCCGACTTATGAACAACCTTGGTAGATTCAACGTAATTTATTGGAAGACAAAGTAATTTTCCTTTTAGTAAGATAGATCTCTACAAAATGATTATACTTCACAATACATGCATGCTTGATTGATTAGTCTAGTGTAGCAGTTTGATGCACGTTTTTCATTATCAAGATTGTAAAACTTTAATTAATTTCAAAATTAAATAGAAAGTCGAGGGTACTTACGTGTAGTATAGTGTCGTTGATGATGATACCCCCGGCTGAGACGTTTCTTACAAACTCTTTCTTCAGCCTCGTATCATTTGTAAACAAATATGCAGCAAGTGGCTTCTCTTTTCCACAAATCAAACTAAAACATTCCTCAATTTTGTTAACCTTCATCAATAAAAGAGACGAAATATAAATTATAAGTTGAATTGTCATACGAAAATGTGGCAGAAGATAATTAAGTTTTACCGTTAAAATGGGAAGTAAAGGTCCAAAAATCTCATCCTCCATGATCACACAATCTCTCTGCACATCCAATATAATCGTGGGAGCAATCTTGCTACAACAGTAATATTCATCTCAATGGGTCAAATTAATAAGTTCCATCAATATAAATTACAGCTAAGTTTAGTCCATTAAATGATCTCGAGTCAGACCAAAAATTAGAGAGTAGGTCTCTTGTGAATCTCTGTTTATTTTTTCAAGTATTATTGTTGAGTATACAATCAAAATGTTATTATTTAACATATGAAGTGCTACTGTTTAAAAAAATATTTGATACTCTCTTCGTCCAATTTAAATTAGTTAATATACCATCTTGGTCCGTCCAATTTGAAAAATATGTCATCCTAAAATGGAAAGATTTTCACTAATCTTCACCTTCACAATATACACTTATTTACACTCTTTGTCATTTGACTCCTACACTATCTTCCCTTTTTTTCAATTAATTTTCTCTCTCCTATTAATGATTTGACAACAATACTCTTACTTTTTACCCCCACTCGTCTACTTTATACATAAACAATTAATATTTCTTAAAACATGTGCCAATTTTATTTGTCATATTTAAATTAGACGGAGAAAGTATTATATGTTGTTTATTTCAAATTCATTAAATAGTGACACTTGGTGTGCAAAATCAGATTCTTACAGATTGGTTTTATCTCGTTGGCCTCCATGAACGATCTTAGGAGAAACCTTTTCATCATCCAACAATTTTTCCAAGCGATTGAAATGATGAGGGTTCACAATACTTGATAAGTCGTTCGATTGGAGAGGATCCTTTCCGAAACATTTCTCAAGTTCAGTTGAAAGAACACGTACCTGAAATTTCATGTTAAAATTGGACATATATAATTAAATCAGATGAAATAAATATCTAATTAGATGAGACTTTGCTTACCAATTCTGAAGAAAACTCTTGTGTAGTTATCACATAGTCAGGAGAAATGCAGGCTTGTCCACTGTTGCATCCCCACTTGCCTTGAATTATTCGTTTCGCTGCAACCTTTCAAATAAACAAAAAAACGTTACATTATATATAATATGACATAAATAAATCAAGAACAAAACGACTATTTGTCATCATGATCAAAATGATTGACTCACATCAGTTGCACGGTGCAACTAGGCACATGAGTAAAATGTGGAAGTTAAATTTAAACGAAAATGTGAAAAGAAACATGCGTAATATAACTTGAAATGTGCAGACTACATATATGCATATGTATCAAAATATATACATTACTTGTAAGTTGATCTTGGAATCAACGACCACGGGACATTTTCCGCCTAGCTCCAAAAGCGACGGGGGTAAGATGCTTTGCAGCAGCAGCTAAGACGACACGTCCCACCACGCTACCCCCTGTACAATATCTCGCTCCATAAAAGCTATTAGGTTGATAATATAAATGGATTGATTTAAGTGCTATAAATTCGTACTTTTAGACGAGACGGAATCTTTTCAAATGTCAAGTAGTAGATGGCAATTGATTACACTATCATGAAAATGAGAAAGCGTACGTAGTATGATCAAAGCGTGAGGGTCCCTAATTATCTAATGGGTTAGGACATCTCTCTTTCAAGAGGGAGTGGGGGTGGGTTAGGACATCTCTCTTTCAAGGGGGAGTGGGGGTCAAACGTCCCAAGGCGTAGGGTACTATGAAAGAGAGTCATCATGATTACTAAATTTTGTTTCTTCTGGTGTCTCAAGGCCCACCATTATTTAATGGGGACGACTTGTAAATTCATTGACAATATTTGTGATAGAATAAGCACGTCAATTTGTTTCTCCCTTTCTACATATGAACTATAGTATATGTGTTATACTAAATAATTCGACTTAACGAACAAGTAATGCCCCACATAATATTACAGAACCGGTGATGCTAGTAGATTAATGACTTATAAACTAATTAAATTCAATTAATTATATATGTGTCATTAATCTACAATATTGTTATTGTGGTGAAAAATGTTATTCTGTAACGAGAAATCTAACTCTTTAATTCAGAGAATTATGATTGTCTAGGTCGACAACCGTAAAATATGGAGAATGGGAGAGGTAAATTTAATTGGTGGTCCAAGATATATCACTCATGCCGACGTCCCAACCTCATCCTATATATTCTAACTGTGTTAACCCTCATGTAATTCACTAGATTTCTCCAAATAAATAATTTTAAAAATATATAGATAATTGAGGGAAATTTTCAAATAAAAATTATGAATAAATTAGAAAATTTATTTACTCGTAATTTTGTATCAACCAAACCAAATTAAATTTTAATTTAATTAGAAAAAAATCAATTCTTAACGTAAATTTCACATAATCCTTGCCTAATCAATTTTTTTTTTTTTTTTTTTTTGAAAATGGCAAATGTATTAACAAACAGCAACAGACCACACACTACCAGTTCAAATTAACACGAGCTAGGTTCCCTTTCATTCACACAAAGTCAGAACCAGGAGATTATTTAATTCTACAAACGATGTCAATTTAAACTTCTCTTTTTTTTTTCTTTGAATCCACCGTAGGACATCAATTGTCCTGATAATTGGTGTTTTATTGGTACTAGAATAGAAGAATTATTTTTTTCCTATGGGCGCTATCCAATATATTGTGCAATAATTGGGAAAGAGTAAAAAGATAAATCGTATAGGCCTAGCTGGCTAGGTCGTGTTGGGTTATGAAGTTTGATCGAGTGCTTCTCATCCCCTAATCATGACGACTCAACTTGATGTTGTGGAGCATAAAAAAATTGGTATTTTAAGCAGTATTCGAGTTCAATTGGCTTTTAGTGTTACAGTTCAAATTTTATTTTAAATAACCCTTTGATTCAATGTATTTTGTATCACATAATAATAGTAAACAAATTTGATAGTGCCTAGACATGATGAATTGGGTAAACAAATTTGTGTTTTTTTATATTTTAATTCATTTCTATTACTTTTTATAGTTGCATATTAATTCCTAACAGGTACTTGGGTGATTGCCAACTTTAACAAAAGAAATACATATATATATATATATATATATATATATATATATGTATATATGTATGATTAATTTGTGTACATACCTGTGTATAATATCTTGTCCCATTTTTGGTCCAACAAGGCAGTGGTCTGAGGTACAGCTCCCTCGATCACTTTCACGGCAGAGGTATCCATGAACTCGCCCACAAGTTTTGAAAGCAGTGACGATGTAGCAGGGGCGGATTCCGATGGCTTCAAAACGACGGCGTTTCCAGCTGCAATTGCTCCGATCACTGGATCCAGTGATAAGGCTTGATTTGAACCAAAAGATATAAAAATGAGCGTCACAGATAATTAAATAAATTAAATTGAACCATGCAAATTAAGAATTTTTTTTTCGACTCTTATGCAAATTAAGAATTAGGATATATACAGAAGGGAAAGTTCCATGCTGATATGATTAATACTACACCGAAAGGTTCTGATACTATTTTAGCTGATGAAGGAAAAGTGATCAATGAGGTTTTCACCTGCAAAATAATACAAATTTTGTGCGCCATTTAAATCATTTGCTTAATTTTGAACCAACAAAATTAATAACCAGAAAAAGATGGTGAAGAAGTTACTTTTGAGGCTTCATCCATCGGTGTAATTCCTTCAATGCTGTTTTGCATGATGATGATACCACAGATATCTACATCACAAGGGTTAAAAATAAATAAATATATAAAAATAAATTAGAGAGAGAGAGAAGGAAATAATTCCAAAATCATCGGAAATACCTACTTAATTTGGAGTTTTGAGATATATAAGGAGATAATTCCAATAATTTCCTCATAGTATATAAGAATTCGAAAAACAAGTACTTATTCAAAAACTAGCTCAACTGAAGAGAGCGTGGAAACAACTTACATACATTGTAGCAATAATACTTAATAAGAACAGTTCCCAATATAATTTCCTCATAATTAATACGCTAACATTTAAAAAAATGGGTTTTTGAGAAATAATCCCTAAAGCAAGCTGCTAGTAAAAATTAAAGAGAGCGTTTGAGCAACATAAATGTATACCTGGATCGTACGTAGTAACAATATTTAATACTTTCTATGTAAGATGAAATAATTGGGTTTCAAATAAAGATAGCGTCTGAACAACACGTTCGTATACATATATACACTGTAGTAACAATTAATATATAAATTAAATAAGAAGATTCCGTAGAATAATTTCCTCATAATACACAAACTTTGGAAAATATTATTAATTCATCCCAAAAGCTAGCTCAGCACATTTTATTAATAAGAAAAATTTCAAGGATTTCCTCTCTTATCATACACTAATTATTAATTAAAGTTCACAAGCAGGTCTGGGAGAACTCATTCCAACAGCAAGATCATATCAGATCAAGAAAATTTGTGTTAATTTATGAACTGTGACTACAAAAAATAGTCATTTACCGACGGATTTCTGTCGGTAAAATTGGTTATCCGTCGGTATTTTCTCGTCACAAAATACCGATGAAAAATTAATTCGTCGGTAAATACCGATGGATATTCGTTGGTATTCCGTCGGTAATTACCGACAAATATTAGTCGGAAAACACTGTTTATAAAAATTCAAAATTTTGTAGGTAAATCTGAAATTTGAAATTCCGACGGTATTTTGTCTGCATTTTATCGATATTTGTGACGAAATTTGGTCCGTCGGTATTTCACAGTTTTTGTAGTGTGTTTAGTCCCACATTAATTTTTGCTTAAAAATTAGTATATAGTAATAATAAGAACGTACCCTATAAATAAACAAATCTAGTGTAGGAAGATTAATCTTGTAATTACACACACCTCATGAACAACTGCTTCAAAACATGGTTTTCTGAGATCAGAACGTAGAGCTTCCATGATTTGTTTCTCATGGCGAGTGATCATTTGGAGAATAGCTTTCAACTGAGAAATCCTCCACTCAAAAGTCTTGGTTTTTCCGGTGGCCACGGTGGCTCTCAGCCCCTTCACCGCCGCTTCAGCCGCTTCCAAAGCCATCTGCTTTTGAGAAGCTTCTAACTAAAAGTGGAGATAAATTCTCTCCAGAAATAGACAAATATTGTGGTTGATACGTTTGGTATGAGCTGATGGGTGTGATAGTGAAATGGTTTGTAAGAAAACAGAAGCGCACATGGTACACAGTGATTATACATACGTACTTTATCTTATATTTGGTGTTTGGGTTGTATTGATATATTTTCTTATAGTGGCATCTTCGATCTCCTATTTCAATTTGATGCTTTTACTCGAAGCGTCTTAAGGGTGACACGTATTGACGTACGTACATTATACTTCTTTCATTCCACATTAACTTCTTTTTCAAATATTCCAAAATAATTTACACACCAAAAAAATAAAAATCCATCATAAATTCACTCTCATTACACAATTACTTTCACACTTTCTTTTTCGTCCGTCTCACAATCATCACATTCTTATAATGAAATACCGAATACGTACTCTCCATAAACCGCATCCTCACAATATCATTTAAATTTTAAAAAAATATTGCTCTTATTTTATTCCACTTTATTCTCTTTCATACACTTTATCTCATTCAAATAGTAAACAAATATTTTTATTAATCATTATACTTGCTATCTTTTTATTAAAATAATACTTCTAGCAAATATAATTTTCCAGGTATAAACATTAAATACATTTTTAATCCGTCGCAAAAATAAAATGATCGATATGTTGTTTGTGGGATTGATCGAGTACATAATTAAAAATATTAGAAAATTTTAAAAAAATAGAAATCTGACTACATTAAATTGATATGGTACGTAGTGACTAGTGATACAGCTGAGATAAGAGGTGATCTTTTAGTAATAGTACTCTCATTTTTAATTCGAATAGACAGATGATTTATACTTTAAAAATATATAATTATATTTGAAATGAGGACTGCAATGTAAATATTTATATTAAAAAATATCAGATCGATATTTTACATCAAATATGCATGGGGTTGATATCAAAACTCAGATACCTTAAATTAGTTCAAAATAAGAATTGTGAATTTCAAGTCCATAACAATCCAAACAATCTACAATATTTTATTTGTTACTATGAATTTTAAACATATCCTCAAATCTTTCAATCCAAAAGAAATCTATTTGTGGGATTGAATTATTCATTTGATGTACTTATTTTTTTCAAGGAGATAGCATATTGTGAACCCATGACCTTTGGAGTCATAGGTAGTGGAGCTCTAACCACTTGAGTTATACTACTTCGTCATGTGTATTTTTAACTATATATATTATTTCACTAAAATGTAGTATTTCGTCCCACAAGTATTTGCACATAAAAATAGACACACTTTTTTAAGGAAAAAAATGTAATGAATTGAGTTTTGAAGGATAACTTGATAAATTTTTGTATATAAAGTAAATAATTAATTGGATTTGGTGTAGATTCGGGCTCAAAAAGTAATGACATTTTGTATAAATATATAAATATTATGAGGGTGAGGTCTATAAAAATATTCTCATTTTTGTGCAAATAATATGAGATATATTGATAAGACAAGTGTGCAAAAATTATGGAACAAAAGAACTATTTGTTTGATAGAAATATTTATAATGAATTAATACAGTTTTGAATTACACAATTAAATTAATTAATTTATAGGATACTTACACCCTTTTTTTTTTTTTTTTTTGCTATTAATGTTTGATATATCGATTTTTCTTTTACATGAAAATCTATATTAATTGCTATTGAAAATCATGTGAACTGAATAAATTTCACTTTCATGCAACAAATCAAAATTACACAAGAGAGGCGTACACAGTACACACACAAACAATATTTCCCAATATACTAACAGTAACAGAGAGTTGATTTTTCTAAAATTGTCGTCTTAAAATTAAATTTTGGATGACGTGTCGTCGTTTTAGGAAGTTAAGATATATGTGTAATTATTTGACATGTAAGTATTGAATTTGAAGTATAAACTAAATGATGATGTGCAATAATTAACTTTAATTTTATTTAAAAAGAAATGTTGACTCTAAAATTTATTTGGAGTAAATTTTTATGGAAATAAGATGTTTTGTTACTTTATTAAAAGAATTATGAACTTTTTTCCCTAAAAATTGTTGATTACTTTTTTTCTTAGATCTTTCCTGTCTCACTCTACCAATTTTTTTCTATAAAGGAATCTGTATTTTTTCTAAATGTTCTTATATATTTTGTAGATGTACAATAAACTATAAATTCTATTATATATATATATATATATATAATATTATTTAAATATTTTATTAATTAAATATATATTTAAAAAACAAAGCTTTAAATATACATATCAGAACAAATATTATTTTGATCCGTACAATATAAGTATGCATAGATTAAAATATAAAGTTTTCACATTATTTACACCTCCAATTTATATTTATTTACTTAAATATTATCACAATAAATTTATTTTATAAATAAAATATTATATCAATAACAACAATACATTGACTGTTTACACATGTCTACTATATAAATAATATGTAATATTTGAAATTTGATCGCCACCAATTTAACCGCAGATATAAATTGATACACTTGAATCTAGGGTTGTCTTTACGGCGGACATAATATTGATTGGAGGATCGGTGCAATTTTTTTTTTTAAGAGCGAAAATTATATTAGGAATATTTATAATTCATGCTATCATACTCTATTCCATCCCAATCAGTGTTTTCAATATTACCGAATCCATTTGGCCGGTTCAACTGAGAACCGGCTAAGAGACCGAACAAATTATTCTTAAAGAAATTGTTTTATTGAAGTTGGATCAGAAAAAATCAATCAAAATCGAAAAAATCAATAAAATCGCCGGAACCAGTTTTTTTTTTTTTATTATTTATTAAAGGTTAAAAAATAGCATTACCCTTATTCTCCTTTATTTAATATTTTAATTATTAAACAAGTTTTCCATTTTCAAAATGGTCAAATATGTAATGTCCATTCATTTCTTTCACATTTTAGTATTTTTAGTATTTATTAAGTTTTAGTATTCTAAAATGATGTTGTGTTTGATTATGGTTCTACTGTATTTATTTCAATATAAAACTTATAATTTTAAATTTTTACAAATACATACTTATTTTTTAATATAACATAGGGAACATAAAAAAATAGGCAGGGTTGGTCTATTTATGAAAACACCGGTTCCAATTACAAAAACCTATTTCTTTTTATAAATGTCACAATTATATATGTTTGATTCTATATACAGTCATTTTTCCTAATATTTATGTAGTATTAATCATGTTAGAAAGTATACCACTTATAAAATAGAATTAAAATAAGATTAATCAACATAAATTTTTGTACACTAGGTGTCTTGAGCAATTCAAATATATTTTTAATCATATTAATTATGTTCACTAATTAATAATATAAACTATTTAAATTAAACAATATATAGGTACAAAATTGATCTTGTCTAACATAAACAATATGTAGTAATCGGTTAGTGAAAATAACTATTCTTATAATTAGAAGCGAAGAAGTGTAAAACAGGAAAGTCGGTGGAGATACCGAGATCAATGGCGTTTTAGAATCCATTTTAAAATATAAATAAAACATGATTTTTTTCTAGTAATTATTGTGAAATTAATAAAACAAATCATATTTATAGATTTGATTGGATTTGAATTCTTAGGTAGTAAAGTGTGTATTTAATTTTATATATGTTTGACTAAAACTTTTGTATGATTTGATAGAATAAATCTTGAAATTAATAGAAAATTGTGTGAGTGGAATTGTTTTGTTGGATTTTTTTTTTTGGACAGGTGTTTAGTTGGATAGTTGATAATAATTAAAAAGTAGGAAACAATTAAATAATTGTTTGTGTATTTGTAGGTAGAATTTTATATGATTTGAAAGCTTAAACCAAAATTCAAATTCGACAAATGAGACTGTAGAATTAAAATAAATATGTAAACTGGGAACATAAGGAAAAACCGATTTAGTTAGAGATATTAAAAAGTAAACTCTAATTCATAAGGATCAACTCTGCGGGCTAAATAGGTTAAGATTTTACCGGTTCATTTTAAGGATCCACTAATATTAGTGGAAACTCATTTGCAGCTAGCAGGCATTGAGCTAAGGTAAAGTGTTGTGTGAATAATTTTTGTGTGAAATTAGTTTTGATAGTATTAATTATTTTATTAAAGACTAATTTTGTTATTTTTACTATAAGTATTATTTTGAATGATAATAGTTGTTTTATTATAAGATATTAATTATAAAATAAGTTTACATTGAAACTGATTCACGAGAAGACCAAAATCTTAGGCTAAATTGGTCATTAACGGACTACAAAATAAAATTAAAAAGACTAAAAATTAAATTAAAAGTAATTAAATATATATTATACAACATGGTGAAATTTAAAAGTCAAAGTAACTACTGTACAACTACTATAAAATACAAATATTGTGATAATAATCAATCAAATTCAAGAGTTGGGGATTTGCATTGATTTTCTAGACATGATGTAATGCAAATGTATATTACTGCCCATGAACAATGTCTATGATACTGGGGTGGGTGGTTGTGGGGGCACAGTCACAAGATATTGTACAGCATGAATCATGTTTATGATGCTGGGATGGGGTGGGGTGGTTGGGGGTATAGTCACGACTCACAAGGCGTTTGTCAGTTGTCACTACACACTGAATATATTTATTTCTACAATAAAAAAAAATACAGAATAGTTTGGTTCCCCATTAAAATCTAATTTCAACATCTATCATTTATCAAACAAATACAAAATTAATCAAGACATTCCAAATGATCAAATTAGCCAACAAAGGTTGTACAGTTAATTTTCATGAAAAATATATAATGATTTTTTGGAAATTGATCTTTCTGCGTAAATTTCATGTTAATTTAAAGAGAGAGAAAAAGTGGATCTCGCTTAATTTTTCTTATACATCTCTTTTTGTTACCTGTTCTAAATTTTATGGATTTGCATATTAATATAACTTACATATAGATTAAACAAATATATTATCGAATGATTAGAACGATAAATGTTTTAATGCATTCAATGCAAATGATGAACAATGAATGCCCTTAATAAATGCAAGAAAACAATAAATGAGAGAGAATTTGTGGAGAGTTTCTAGGCTTATCTCTTATCCCTTTATTGTGCCTTAAAAGTTATATTTATAGATCGGTGAAGTGTCGTCCTAATATCTTGAGAAAATTCATGCATTAAATGTATGCGTTTCACATTTTTGAGATGTGATTGAGGTCTATACGATGGATAAATTTTAGCTTTCTCAAAACTTGTTAGTTGACCTGGTTGGGGATATTTTGACATTGTGAAGATTTGTACTCATACTAGGTAGACACATTATTCCCTATAATTTAAAATGATCTTGTGATCGGGATGGCGAGGTCGATGGTCTTGCTTGCTCCTCGGCGAGTTAATGCCCGCTAATACCTTAGCGCTCCCGATGTCTCTTCTTTGCGCGATGGCGACTTATCTTGCTCGACCGCAATCGCTCGCCATGTTACTTGCTACTCGACGAGGACCAAGGTTTGCCTTCTCTCGATGTTCGCTATGTGGTTGCTACGACGCTTAGAAATATTTTGTGCCACAACATCTCTCTTTTAAAATTTACAAAATATTTTTAGAAAGTGAAGAAGATTTATATCGATGATATTTTTGGGTTTTTATTAGTTCAAGTCTGAAAGATATATTAATTATCAATTTTGGGACTGAAAGATAAAACTTATCAATCACGGGACTTGAAAGATGTTTATATTAAGAGATTTTATCAATCCAAGACCAAATTAAGGCTCCAAATTGATAATTGTCATATCTTTCGTGCCCCTGAATTGATAAAATCTCTTAATATAAACATCTTTCGTGTCCGGATTGATAAATTTTATCTCTTAGGCCCCGAATTGATAATTAACATATCTTTCGGACTTGTACCGATAAAAACCTATTTTTAGGCAAAATCTTATGTAAACTCATTTTACCATGTAAGCTGGTTTGCCTTTTCAAGAAGGCAAAGTATACTATGAAAAAGGGTTCACATTGAAACTTGATCCATTTCAAAGAGCATTAGTTTTAGTAATCAAGAGTATTACCTATATTAACTTAAGGTTATCAGTCGTGTTAATCAAGAGTATGTTATATATTATTAAATAGTACCGGCCGTGATAAATCAAGGGTATTACTTATATTACTAAAGGGTCTCGGTCATGATAATCAAGGACATTACCTATATTACTAAAGAGTATTAGTCGAATAATTGAAAGATAAGGTGATTTGTTCTTTCAATGTGGATCAAGTTTCACCGTGAAACTTGGTTCACAAAGAGACACACCCTTTCAAGAAACATATGATTTTTGGAAATTGATCTTTGTGCATAATATTCTTGTTAATTTAATGAGAGAAAGTGTATCTCACTCAATTTGTTTGTATTTTTAACAATATTTTTTTTTCATAAAAGGGTATTAATTTAATAGTTTTATATAGTTACTTCATTAAAATATATTATTATTTTACTATAAAATATTGTACAAATTAAGTGTACAAGAAATTAATTTACACAAGATCAGCTTTTTATTGTGTTAGAAAATTTAAGTGAATCCCCAAGAGCATAGACGCATGGTAAGTAAGAAAGGTGACCGGAGGTTCAATTCCGTGTGGTGATAATTTTTCTTTGAAATATTACAGGGTTGTTCTTTGGATTCGTGCCCTATTGGTCCTCTCCCTTGCATATTGCATGGACATGTGTACATCCTCGATTTACAACCCGCCCACTGCGCCTGTGGTATAGGTGGGGAGTTGCGCATTCGGATATTTTTTCCTTATAAAAAAAAAAAAAATTAAGGGAAATTAGTACTACCAATTTGATTAGTTATTCCAACAAGAAAAGTTGGTTAGGTTGGGAGACACGCCCCTACTTACCTTTGAACTTGACACATTAATTCTGTGTGTGCTCAATGCAATGCTGCGTATTGATATAGGCATAAATATTATGCAACTACTCCTATTAAGTAGCACAACTGTCCAAATAATATTATGACGTTAGTCTCTATTATATTTAAGAAAATTAATTACTGTAACTTTGAAAATTTGGAAACCCTCAACTTGTAATTCTTTAGTCATCATAACTCGAATACATGATATGTAGTAATGCATACTCTAACCACTTACCTTATTCAACCTTGTCAACTTACAGTTCTTTAATAACACATATGTACAATATACTTTTATGTGATTTTCGCATCACAACACGTACCACGAAAAAACATATAATTACATAAGGAGTAATGAACTTAAGTGAAAGAAATATAAACGCAAAAATCATGGAGTATAGTGTAAAATATTTTTAGGTCGGTTGATTAATTTGAATTTGGTTAATACCTCAAAATTATTCAAGAGTTAACCAAAACTTAATTGGTACATGCTGTGCATTCATTTTGTATCAATCACCCGCATAAATACGTGTATGTTATATATAAATTAAAATTCAGAGACTACATCAATTTATGGAGTGACACAATAAAAGGATTTTTAAAGATGGTTTTCCCCTTATTACGCTTAAAATAATATATAGCTGAAATTGATAAAAACTAGACAACATCCCTATTAGTATATTAGTTTACTATTAACGGATTTGATCTCATGCCTGCATGTGGGCATCAATTTATATATCCACCACCAATCATGTGATGCCACATAAGTAATTAATTAAATAATAGTGGACTCACCTGTATATGTGACATCACATGATAGGTGATTGACATGCCCACCTGTGGGCATAAAATCAAATCCGATACTAATAAAGAGTTTTAGTTTGCTTAGTTGTCATCTTCTCCATCATTTTGATGATGTGTCTTATTTTATTAAGTTTATTATATCTATGTGTTAAAATAGATTGTATTATGTGACATCATAATATTGAGTAATATGATGATGTGCAAATAAATAATAAATTTTTAAATTAAGAAAAACTTATTAAATGATTAATATGGAAAGATTTGACTAATTTAATAAATCCATTAAAGTAAGTATATTATCTCAAAGTATTTTTCTCTATAAAAATTTGATATTATCTAATTTTAATATTATATATAATTTTAAATTAATGTGATTAATTTTACTTTACATAATATAATTTTAAATAAATCATAATATTGAGTATAGTGATTAATTCTATTTTATATCATACAATTTTAAATAATATATAGAAAGTATGAATATTATATTACAATAAACTTGATGTATTGAAAAATAAAATTCTATTTAAATACTTTATAAATTTGATGTATTGAAAAGTAAAATTTTAAATTATACATAATAGAAAAATTATTACATACCTTTATACGTATATTAGTTAAATATATTATTTTATAATATAATTATATTATTTTACACAATAAATCAATTAATTTACACACACACACATATATATATATATATATATATATATATATATATATAGGGTCGTTTGGTTTCCTTTATTAGGGGTGTATTGATCCCTAATACACCTTTATCACTTGTTTGGTTTGTTGTATACATTATACTTCCAGCCCGTTATTAAAAATAGGCCCGTTCAAATAATACCTAATACATGGTATTATAGATTCCAAGTTTCATATGGTATTTGTAATACTTATATTTCTCCAACATCTATTAAATTTTAAAATACCAAAACCCCCTTCACTTTCATCAAAATGTGTTTATTATTATTTTTATTTATAAGGACAAATTAGTCTAAAATAAATTAATACTAGTTATAATACTTGCAACCAAACATAATATTGATAGCTAATAACTAATTATTTAACTCAAGTTTTTGAAACCAAACAAAATATTGATAATAAACTGGTATTACAAATATAGGTATTATAGTTGAGGTATTATCCAATAAAGGAAACCAAACGAGCCCTAATGTATTATGTTATTAATTTAATTTGAGAACAACCCCGGTAAACGCTGGTAGTAATCTAATGTTCATGTATTATGCACATTTATAACTATGGATTGGGTTGATTGAGTAAGTTTGTTCAAAAATATTTTATTATTTTTGTCATTTGATTAATTAATGTATTGATTGAGTTTGTTTTGAATTATTGTAAATTCGTAAATTTTATGTTATACATTCAAAATTTTATACAAGTATTGAATTTATTTATTTATTTATTTATTTATTTATTAACCTCTGTCATGTGGGGAAGAGGTCCATCAAGTGGACAATTTAATATGGGTGGAGTTGCTCTCGGCGGGAATCAAACTCGGGATGTCCGAGCATGAGCCTTTAGCTTTGATATCATGAAAAAATTTCATTTCATCTAAAACTCCGAACTTGTAAAGAGGTAAAATTTTAATTTATTTATATTGAATCCACGATATCTATAATTTTTTTAAAGAAGAATCTATAACTTTTTTTACAAGTAAAGTAATTTCATTCCACATTCAAAAATTCTAAATTAGGTATAAGAAATACCCATAGAGATGAAGTACAGAGAGGGCCTACATCCCTGTCAAAAAAAAAAAGAGGCCTACATCCAGCCATAAATAACTGATTTTTCACCGGGTACCAAGAAAAAAAAAAAAAGACTAACAATCTAAAAATTTCCATTTAATCTATAATATATATGAGACGTTTTATATATGAGATATAATATATATCATTATAAAGTTTTGCTTTTTAATTATTATAAAATTGTAAAAAATCAAGTCTAAAACACTCTTCTTAACCGAAAACGACGAGATCTACAAAACATATCATCTTTCGCGATGATGTGCAGGCTGCTTCTATCTTTTAGATTTGGATTTTTGGTGTTTTTGAGTTTTCCTAATACTTTTCAATTTCATTTCCTTTTCTATTTCGAATTGTAGGGTTTTGTGCTTATAATTTGAGAGGATTTTATGCGAGACAATTTAATTTATTCATAAAAACGAATTTCCACCTTATAATATATGGGTCATATGTACTTTCCCTTGAATAGATGTAATTCCTATCAATAAATAACTCACTTGCTTTCATAAGTTTTTTTTAGTCAGTAAAATAACTATTTTATAACCAGTTTGATAGAGCAACTAAATCGACCTTGGCTCTAAGAATAATACGTGGTTTTTCTTGCCAATTACTGAACATAAATTCGCAGCATCTTAGATTTTTAGATTCTGCTCCATATTCTTTTTTTTTTTTATTCTTTTCCATCATTTTTTTCAACACTTCTCCAATTCCATATAAGCCAAAAAAGAAAAAAAAAGTAATGAATCGATTAAACTTACAATACATAAAATGCATACTTTGCATATAAAAAAAAACTAGACCTACTTAAATTTCTCTAAAATAAATAAAATTTTCATACGCATAATTAATATAGCTAGTACACTCTTTATAATCTTCACTTGGAATTTGAGCAAAGAGTAGATGTCTTTATTTACTCCCTCCGTCCCACAAGTGTGTTTGTAGACACTTACCTTATTCGTCTGCCTCACACTTGTTTGCACACCTCTAAATGGAAACACCTTTAAACTTTAAGACCCTCACAATACACATTTATTGACACCAATACCATTACTATAACTCCTTACTTTATATACACACGATTTCTCAATTATACCCTTCACTTACACACATAACCTCCTAAAAGTGCATTTTCTTAACCTTCGTGCTCACCAATCGCAAATAAATGACGAAGTGAATATTTTTTTATGACAGAAGATGTCTTTATTTTGGAGTTTTTTTTATAATAATTGATCTCTATACCTACTTGAGTTTGATGAAATTTAGAATCTTTTCACGTCCGATTTTGAAGGGGGCGATTTTCTAGTACCCGTCCCCAAAAATTAGATGCGAAAAGTATAATAATGATATATAGTATGGGGACCATTAATTTGGTGGCCTTGGAATTTATTATTTATCAAACCAAGTGATGGAGCATTAATAACGTGTGCCGATATAATTAGGACCACGGCAAACTGTAAATATTTATGACTTTAAAAAAACTGCAATATTTATGACTATTATTAGATAGAGACAAATATCGTGCATGGGTGGTTTAAATGTACTACATCATTCATACTCCAGTACTAGGGTTTTCATACGTTGCATGTTATGCTACACAAGTTTTAAATTGTTGGAATCACGAAATATTCCAATGAAATGTAGGAATTTTAAATCTGATAATCATGCAAGTATTGTTCAAAATATTACATGTCTTGCAATTTTTAAAAATATATAGTAGTAACGAAAATCCGCTATCACGTACTATTGATACATAAATTACAAACACAAGAAAGATAAATCATAATGAACAAATTTATGTAACGAATTCAACCAAAAATATGGATGCATAATTCGGGCTAAACAGTTACTGGTCAATTCGAATTTATGATGATCATTTTTATTTTATTTTTATCACAATTTTATGATGATCATTAACATTAAATGTGTTGGGCATTAGTCTTCGCCTAATTGGCCGAGTCGGGCCTGTTGATTTCTTTTTTCTGTTTAAAACAATGTTGTCTCATTGTGAATTAAGAAAAGAAAAATAAAATTAGAACACACATCAGATGAAGAATAGAGGCATAAGTAAAATCAAACTTTCTCAAATTGAGAGAAAAGATTAATTGTTATGTCTTCGTTTTGGAAGTGTCTAGTTGGATTGTTGGAGACTTAACCGATACTTTATTCGGATTTAAGTTGAAATTATTGTTAACTTACCGTGTATATTATAATTTTATTTTTATTAAAATTTACACTAAAGAAATATAGAGGATCTATTTACGTATGTTGATTGTTGTCCAAGTAAATCATTGATTCATGCAGTTATTTATATTTAAAAGATTAAATCGTATTTAATTAAATTCTTATCAAATGACTTTCTGACCATACACATTGGTGAGACATAAAATGCATAAAGAATTTGGCTAGACTAATCAGCACCTAGATAACCTAGGCGTTAAGCGGTACAAATCCACTCTACTAGCGATTTAAATCTAAATATCACTCTCTCCATCCAAGTAAAAGTTTCTCACTTTCCTTTTTATTTTGTTCCAATTAAAGCTTCCCATTTTTTCTTTTTGGTATTCCCAACAATATGTTTAATACACTTTTACTCATTTTTATCTCTTTATCACATCACTTATACTATATTATTATTCTATTACACTCCTTAATTTGTGTGCTAAAAGCAAATGAAAATTTTTTATTGGGATGGAGGGAGTAGTATATAAATTAAAATTTTCAGAAAAATAAACATACTAATAATATTATTTTATATGTAGTCATGTAGATAGATAGAAACACAAAAGGTTAGATAAACCAAACAAATAATCCCCTTAAATGGCGATTTGAATTGCTGTCGCGACGGAAAATGACAAAACGAGTGAGAACTGTTGAGAGAAAGGTGGTCATCTCGTTCAAGCAATCACTAATTTTTCTTTAATTTTCCTTCTTATTGTTAATAAAATCTGGTCCCCTCCATTTTCTATTCTATGATTGTAACTTTTTTTTTTGGTATACGTTTATTTTGTTTATAACTTTGTTTACTTATTTTAATATATAACTATACTTTGTATGTATAAAGAGACGGATTCGGTGATTTCGTCTCAATGAGTGTGAATTACTTCATAAAGTAAAGTAGAGAAAAATTTTATAATTCAAGAAGGCGAAATGACAAAATATTACGAATTTAAAGTATAAACAAAAAAATTCATATATATATATATATATAGAGTAAAAAAATATTAAATCTAAGGGGGACGACCGCGCCGCACGCCCCAAATCCATTCCGGTATGTATATCTATTTCAATTTAGCCTCTCACTCGCACCGAAAAAAAAAAATCTAGGTATTAAAATTTACTAACTTTTTTTTTTTTACTGCCAAAAGTTATACTTCCTTTAATTTGTTTGTAATAACGTCCTTTTTTTTTTTTTTTTTTTTTTTTTTACTAAAAACACCTTCCCTTACTACGTCAGATTATTGTTGAGACCACAAACTCTCGGACATTTGTGTGATTTGGTCACGGTCCTCATGGAGAAATAGAGCTATTTTCGAGGGCAGAATTTGTGTAGTAGAAAAGATTGTTGATGAATAAATGTTAAATTTTGGAGTTGGTATGTAAAGTATTACTCAATTCTTCACTCGAAGACGTTCAGACCTTGTTCTTTTTCAATCTGTGAAGTCGGGATTTAGGATTTGCATTTTCCCATTCCGTTCATTTTGAATTTGCAAATCCAATTTCTCCACCCAAATATTCTATTATACACATATATTTCTAACACTATTACATTACCTTACTTTTTTTTTTTTATTTGCCCCATTTACTTTATTTCCTCATACAAATTTACCAAATTTCACTCAGCGTTAAGGATTGAGATAGCGATCCTAGGAGTATTATAGAATGTTAGATGTAAAGGTGTTTGTTTTGGTTCTGAAAGTTTTTAGCATATATCTAGTTGGGTACGTTATTCTAGATCTTGGACAACATTTTGTAAGGGTATATCTTATGCCATATTTCTTATTTAGTTTATAATAAATTTTCCTCATAAAAAAAAATCTCGATCATTATTTTAACAAATAAGTTAATGAATAATACTGTAGTAAAATATATGCAAATCATTGTTTATTGAGTTGGTTTTGGATGAATTAATTTTATGGTAAAATTAATTTATAAATAATATTTTATAGTAAAAGAATTAATATCATTTAAAATTATTAATATTTTATTGTAAAAAAATTATCAAAATAAGTTTGACGGTGAAATTTGTTTATACAAGACTTTGTCTTATTTATTCTGTCTTAAAAAAATTCTATTCTTTAAATTTATTATATGACTTGATATTCAACCAAAAAAATAACTATTTTAGGGGACCAATTCCACCATGCAACAGAGGCTCAATTGAAATCGGATAAAACTCGTATGGACTCGACTCAATACCGAAATTGATAGCACTTGAAAGTTTCGAACTTGAGACAAATTTCATTCTTTAATTGATGAGTAACATTGAGTACCGTGCAATTGGTGCACAACTAATATTATTCAATATAAAAAACTAATATTATTCAAGTAAAAAAATTACTACCGATCAACTAATATTTTTCCAATTATAATGACTAATAATATTCAATAAAAATAACCAACAAGCAACAACTAATATTGTTGAAAATACAAACTAATTACAGAATTTATTGATGTATACATGAATTTTCTTTAATTAACAGTATATGGTAAAGATAATTTCATAGTACATAGAGTTTCCTAATAGGTTTACTAGTTTACACGGATATCATAAACCTTTCGAACCAGGCCACCATACAAATGGACATATATATAACCCTTTCCGGCCCAATCTTCACCCAATAAGGTCAGATCAAGCCCACTATGGGTTATCGAAAAATTATTTAAGGTGATTATTTTTTTATCGGTAAATGTTAATTGTTGGTGGTTAGAAATTAGTTCACCCGTATACTTCCTAAGGAAATGAGACCAGGTCTCCCACTAAAGTGAGGAATCACGGTGGCAGGTGGGCTAAGGCCCACTGGTTATTCCGGAATTTAAATATTGGGTAAAAATATTATTTACTCAAGTTATTATCACCCACCAAATCACTGAATATAAACACTTGTGTCAAAATTTTATTCGAACAAATGTCTTTCATGCGAAATTTTTAGTTGCACATTCTAAGTACACACACTCGTGTTAAAAATTCAACCGCACACTATACATTTGTGCCAAAATTTAACCGCACACCAGTGTGCTTAGAAATATTTAGAAGTACGTGTACTTAATAATTTGAAGTGTTGAAATAACGTGGCCAATTTACTATTAACTCAAAGTATTATCACTCGGTAGGGGTGTGCATTCGGTATTCGGTTAAAAATGAATAGTGAAAATTGAACAAATACCGAATTAACACTATAAGAAACTGAAATTGAATCAAAATGTGTAAAAACCGATCAATACCGAAATAAAAATTTTTGGTTCGGTTTCGGTATAATCTTGAATACCAATTTTTTTAAATAAATTAAGAACTTTTTAAAAATAATTTCTCAACCAAAACAAGCAAATATAAATTATTTATACTCTAAGTTCTAAGTTCTCAACTTCCAACATAAATTCCAAATTCAAAATATCAAAACATCAACATAAAATACTAAATACAAAAATTTAATACAAATTATTATAATTATATTATTTGTAATTTTTCCAATATTATATTATTTTTATATTTTAATATATAAATTATATATATATATTAAATTTCGGTTCGAATTTCGGTTATACCAAAATTTTATTCATAAAAAAATTTTAACTTTTAAAATCAAAACCAAATCGAATACCAAAATAATCGCATGAAATTAAAATTTCAGTTCGATTTGATTTGATTTTCGATTAAAAACCGATGCTCACCACTGTCAGTCGGTGCTAACATTATTTCCGAAGGCTCAAAGACACGGAGGTCTGAGTAGCATCTTGATTTTGAAGAGCTGCTTCATCTTCAACTGGTAATGTTGGTTGAGTTTCTTGTGAAATGAAAAGAATCAAATTTTGTGTAATAGTAGAGCATATATCTAGTGTTGTTTCCTTTATATAGGGTAATGGGGCCCCTTACATCCCCCATCAAGTGCATTCCACCGGGTGTAGGAGTAGGACTATATATGGCAGTAGGGATTTGATAAGAGATAAAGTTATTAATGAGATAATTATATTCAATTTTTCAATCAATTTATATACGCAAAAATATTCATTTTTTTTTCCTTTTGCCTTGACCAGCTCAACAAACAGGAAGATATAGTGCACGTTCAAATTTTATTCATCTTTTGTTTACTGCGCTGAAATCCCAGTGAAATATAAGAAAATGGAAGAATTAACCTATGATTCTGAGTGTGATTCTGAGGGTTTTTCTGAGGAGGATTCAGTTGACGATGAGCTTTGCTATGTCTCTGGTGAAATTCCCAAGTTCCAATTTAGGTATGCACTTGAAGACTTGAACATTAATCATAAAAATCTTGGGTTTCTGGTAGAATAATCCCTTTCAGAAACTCATTGGCAAAATTAATTTGTTCTCTTAAGGAAAGAGAAGTCAAAGGCGCGGTGGATTGAAGAGTTGAAAATGGCTGAGGTGCTGGAGAAAAAGGGTAAAATGTGGACCACAACTGGGATAGTTCGTGATGGAAAGACTTATTGCTCAATTGAAGAAACTTTGTATGTGGCAAATTATATGACTATTTTCAGCAATATGTTCTTTAGTCTGTTATTCTGTAGGTAATTCATATATACCTTCTACCCTGACAATTTGGAAAAGCTGGGCTTCTATTTATTATGATCTAGTATAGCTCTAGTGAACTTAAATCTTTTTGGCAAGTGTTGCGGTTTGCCTTTATATGAATTGGATACTGATATGACTCTAATTGGAGCTTTTAGGAGTGTACATATGCAGGCAGAAAGCATAAAAATTTGAAGTTAGTTAGTGTCTATGCTATTCTAACATTAACATATTAACATATAAAGGATATGGTATTGATTTAAACTGAGCATTAGATAGCAACATTTGTTTAGAGATAGTATATCACATATGTATTTACTTAGAAACAGGTGATTCTTCTTCATGCATGTTTCCTGTATTTGTGAAGTGATATTGCAGATGTGTATGCATAGGTATTTGGCAGAGATTGGTGCACAGGAGACGTTGGATGTTGACAACACACCCCTTACCTTAGAGGATTTGTACGTAAAGCTAGCAGAAGACAAAAATGAATATGGGTGCTCTTGGGAGTCTTTTGAAGTCTATCGTCACCTGAAGTTTCTTGGTTATGTCGTGGGCCGCCACGATGTTCCCTGGACTATGAAGAGTGCTAAAATTAAAGACAGTGGATCTTTAGACAAGAGTTGCATCACAGAAATGTTTTGTGGCTTGAATCTTGGTGAAACAAGACCAATATTTGATGTTTATCCTCCTAATAGCAAGTTTAGGAAGTCTTCTCCTGGCAATCCATCTTTTGCGCTTTGCCTTGCCAGGTAACTTACTTACTTTAGTAGCATGTTTTTCAAGAATTAATTTTGGAATAATCTTATTTTTGGTTCCTAATGATTACTTTTTTCCAGTTTTAGTCCTCCCCAAATTTGATCCTGGAAGTACACTTCTACTCTCATATTTGGTCCCCGTTAGTTGACCGTTTGTTGATTAATGGAATCAACTATTTGGGGGTAATTGATGTAATTATTTAAAAGTTTTTTTACTTGAATGTAATTATAAAAAAGTTAAAAATTTTAAATATTACATTTCCTACCCCAAATAGTTGATTTCACCATCTACTAACGAAAGGACCAAATGTGGGAGTAAAGTCTCCTGGACTAAGTTTGATAGGTAGTGAAACAAAGGGACCAAAATTGAAAAAAGGTGAGCCGTAGGGACAACAGATAATATTAACCCATTAATATACCTTCAAGTTCATGAATGTTGGAATGTATCCCTTTTGAAACTATCATTATGGTGAGTCTGCAGAATCTTTGTTTGATATCATCAACTTGTTATCTTGAAATAATCTATAGTTTTAAAATCCTTACTAGCATACTCCAACTTTATGAGCTGCTATATTTATTGATAAAGACATTGTACATACTACATATGATATAACATACGGACACGATATCTTATGTAGTGGCCACCCGCCATCCAAACAAGAGATCGAGGACCTTGAGGCACGTCTGGGTGGAACTCCTCTAAAGTTTTGTGTTGTTGAGCATGGACGAGTTAGTTTCTTGTCATTCACCAACCTCGACCTGCCTGTCCTTCCATGACCGTTTATAGCATCTACATTTCTACGCCTTGATGGCATCCCCACAATTATTCCCAATTTACTGATACATATCAATAGATGTGAAAACCCTGTTGCTATTTGTTTAACGTTATTGTGTTGTTCGAAACTAGGTTCCAAGGGAATAAATGTGATACAGTAGTAACACTGTGTATGATAATATTTTTCCAAATTTCAGCAGTTTACCACTTGTGTGATATATTATGGATTGGTTTGTTTGACGAATTTCTTATGAACTTTGTTTCTTGGTTGGCTTTAGAGATTCAATTGAAAGCTGTAAGATATCAATATTGATGACAGTGGTTCTCATAATTTTTTTCTTATCTTTGCTGTGCGAACCTTTCTTATTTATTTATTTATTTTTAGAAAGGGATGTTTTCATAGATAGATTAATTCCAACATATAATTGAAGTTCTCCCCAGTTGTACTAACACAAACATTATGTCTAAAGACCCGAACAACACGCAAACTTTATAAGAATAACTCATTTTCCCATGAATAAAATATTTCCCATTTATGAATTGTAAACATAACAGTCAAATTTGGTTGTTAAGATGTCACAATTGCATGATTTCACCCAGCAAAAATAAGAGATTTCTTGCAGACCTTTATTATACATATGAATTAGTCAATTCTCTCTACAATTTTTATTCCATTTGATCATTTCTCTTCCAAATTCACAAATGGCCTATGCTGCTCTTGTTTCACTTGCACAAACCATAGATCTCAGCCTGAATTATCATCAAGATTTGATTTCCTCAACTAGAAAATGAAGTTATTACTATCTATAATTGTGTTAGTGATATCTTGCAAGCTGCGTTTGTTGAAGACTTTCCAGAAAAAACCAACAGTTTGGAAGGAAGAATGAAGGAGGCAGCATATGCAGCAGAAGATGTTATTGAGTTTTTATTGTCAAAAAAGATTCATGAGTCATTTCCTGCACTATCAAAATTCAAGTTGACGGACGAAAATGAAGGCGAGCAGTGTACCTGTGCTGGAAATCCTGAGTCGACCGAACACCAGACCTGGAACGAATATAGACAGGTTGGTTATGATATATACTACCTGTATAAAGTAACAGATGAAATTGAGTCAATTGCTGAAAATATGATGAAAATCAAGAATAGCATCACAGACAAAGATGTGGGACCCAGTGATCCTACTGCTGCTGATCCACCATCAACTGTTGCACCAGCTCACAGGGACATGATGGTTGGCCGTGACAACGACTTGATGGAAATAAAGTTTCGTCTTTGTGGAGAATCGTCCAAGTTACAAGTCATCCCGCTTGTGGGTATGGGAGGGATTGGTAAGACTACTTTCGCTAGAAATGTTTATGATGATCCATTAACTATGGAGTATTTTCAGATTCGTGTTTGGGTTACAGTATCAAAAGATTATAATGTCGAAGGAATTATTTCAGACCTCCTAGTGTCAATGAAACTGTTCGATAAGAAAGATGAATCAATAGAGGCACATCATGTGTACCAAAATTTAAAGAGCAGGAAGTATCTCATTGTACTGGATGATCTATGGAGTACAAAGGCTTGGGATGATTTAAAGATGATGTTTCCAGATGACGGTAATGGAAGTCGGATCATGATAACCACAAGGCTATTCGATGTGGCTACCTACCCCGACCCATTCAGCCATGTCCATGAGATGCATTTAATGGATGAGGATCAAAGTTGGAATCTGCTTCGACAGAAAGTGTTTAAAGAGGATCCTTGTCCTGTTGAGTTGGAAGATGTCGGAAAGATCATTGCAAGAAGCTGCAGAGGGCTTCCACTAGCCATTTCTGTGATTTCAGGAATTCTCATAGTTGATCAGACTAAAGCTGCTTGGGACAATATTGCGGAAGATGTGAAGTCTACCATTTCTATGTATGATGAGGAGTTTGACAAGATTCTATCACTTAGTTACACACGCTTGCCTCATCATTTACGGCCGTGCTTCTTATACATGGGAGGTTTTCCAGAAGATTACAAGATGAGAGCCTCAAAACTCATTAGACTGTGGGTAGCTGAAGGTTTTCTAATACCAAATGGATATAACAAGAGCTTTGAAGAGACAGCAGAGGAGTATTTAGAGGATCTTGTCAACAGAAGACTTGTTTCGGTAACCAAGAGAAAGTCAAATGGAAGAATTAAAATTGTGCGCATGCATGATCTGATGCGAGATATGTGCACAAGAAAAGCCAAAGAAGAGAATTTTATCCTATATCTTAGCGGGCTTCTTGGTGAAGGCATAGAAATTCCACGCCGCCTAAATTTTTCGCATGAGCCAGATTTCCTTGATAACTTTAGTGGCTCAACCATCCGTACTATAATACGTGAAATTAAACCTACATATTTTCATGGAATATCAGGCTGTTTAGGACAGTTTAGATTACTCAGAATACTGGATCTGTCACACTTCTTGCCTACATGGGAAACTCGCCCTTTACCTGCCGAGGTATTTGAGCTTATTCATCTACGGTACCTTGCTTTAGACTATCTGTCCATGATTGGAGCAGCCATATCAAACCTTCAGAATCTTCAAACCTTAATCATGATAAGTCCATTGCCCCGTTATACAGAATTTATTGAGTTGCCAGTGGAAATTTGGAGTCTGGCCCAGTTAAGACATTTGATTGTCTCTTATGGTGATCTCTCGCTCCCTCAATCCGTCGAAGCAGGAGCCATGCTTGCTCTGGAAAATCTGCACACACTTTCTATAGCCAGAGATTTTGTTTGTACCTCAGAGATATTGCA
Organism: Paraleonurus japonicus; assembly: GCA_030762865.1. Taxonomy (NCBI): domain Eukaryota; kingdom Viridiplantae; phylum Streptophyta; class Magnoliopsida; order Lamiales; family Lamiaceae; genus Paraleonurus; species Paraleonurus japonicus. The sequence goes on along the minus strand of CM061054.1, from coordinate 6,195,944 downwards.
AATGATTCCAAATATAAAAAAACTTGGAATCTCTTATATCAGATCAGAAGACGTGTACGTAGATTATCATCTCCACAATCTTATACACCTGCAACAACTTGAGACATTGAAACTAGAGATGCACGAATTTCCTTTCGGGCTGAAGCATAATCCTGCTTTTCCCAGGACACTGAAAAAGTTGACTTTGAGAGGTTTGAGACTTGTTTGGGAGGATATGTCTATTGTTGGTTCATTGCCTTACCTTGAAGTTCTTAAACTAAGGGACAATGCTTGCGTTGGTGACACATGGGAAACAACTGAAGGAGAGTTTTTACAGCTGAAGTTTTTGCTGATTTACGTTTCGCAGTTGCAGCATTGGATAACTGAAAGTAGTCACTTTCCACGACTCAAGTGTCTAGTGCTTCGTCATTGTGATTGTCTAAGTGAGATCCCTGATGGTATTGGGGAAATTGAAACACTTGAACTGATTAAGGTGCTTGGCCTGGAATCTCTGGAGGATTCGGCTAAACAAATACGCGATGATCAACTGTCCAATAGCGGATATAGTGCTCTACAAGTTCATGTCGAACATCATATGGTACTTTTTCCAGATATTATATGGGATCTTACTATTACAAATAAAGCTTCCTGTTTTCATCCATGGACATTTTTTTCTTTATAAGATTAATCTTTTGTGGCCTATATATAATATGTTTTTGAAGCTGCATCAGTCTATTTTGTTGGGCTGACTCTTGTTTTCTGTTTGAATACACAGGTTATCTTTGAAGATTCAGATTGAAGAGGAAGAGGGTGCATTCCAACTTCCAATTCCAAGTAATGTTTGTTTTTTCTTGTAATATTTCGTGTTCATATATGAAAAACTTTGTTTCTTTATGTCCTTCAGCTTTCACAAACCATGAAGTAGATTATTTATGTGGTTTCTTGAATGTGTTAAAAGGGGTGATTTGCCTATAAATTGCCTTTCTATTCCTTATCCGCCAAACAGGGCACACAAAGCAGTTCAAAAATACAAAAATATTGTCTCAATTCTCAAACTGTCCATACATCTAATTTTGTAGGTGTATGATAGCCTGCACCAGCCAAAGTATACTTTAAGTGAGGGTTATAAATGCTTATTTTGATTATATCAATGATGTATTAAACTGAATCGCCTTACTAAATATGCTCAGTGTCGCGGCGAAAAACGTATACTTTTCAACAAAAAAAGGGTGATATTTTTAAGGCACCTTAAAAGAATAAAATATAGTAATTTTTATGAGGAAAATATAAATGATGTATTTTCGTCAGAGATTTTTTTTTTTTTTTTTGGAAAAGTGATGAGATTATCATTGTTATACTGAATGAATTATGTGTAACAGTTACACACAAATTTTGATGAATTAAAAATTACATTTAAGATTGAAGAAGATTAAAAATATATTATGGAAAACTGATGTAATCTAAACAAATTCATACGAATTCTAATTTCAAATCCATTATATTAAACTATAATAATATTTTCCAAATTGATTTATACTCCCTCTGTCCCAAAAGAATTTGAGCAGTTGACTTTTCAACGGTTTTGTGTGAGAATTATTTCATAGTAATATGTCTTTCAAAAATTATTTTATATGAATGATATGCTAGCTAATAAGATCAACTAAAGCAAACCATTCATATAAAATAATTTTTGTACACATATTACTATGAAATAATTCTCACACAAAACCGCTGAAAAGTCAATCAGCAAATTCTTGTGGGACGGAGGGAGTATATTTTATAAATTTGTCATTTTTATAATATATAATTAATTTTTACGAATGAAGTTTCAAGCTAAAGGTCAATATAATAAAAAAGTTTAGATACTGTACTATAAATACTCCAATTTAATATATATTAAATTAAAAATAAACACGTGTCAAAATCAATAAAAAAGGAACATTACAAAATTAACTCTCTAATTAAATTATGTGCAAGGAGGGAGGGTAAATTAAAAAAAAAAAAAAATCCCCGACTATTGTTTTTAAAATGGAAGATTTTTATATTAGGGCTCAATTTTTAGGTTGAGTCCTAATTTAGATCTTGAATTTTAAAATGTTTCAAATTAGGGTCTAATTTTTATTTTTTTCTCAATTTAAGGTCTAAATTTTCTCTTCTATTTTAATTCAAGACTCGATCAATTTATTTTTATTTCAATCTTTTTCTAAAATATTCAAAGTATAATAACTTTTTTCTAATCAAATTTTTAAATATAATATATTAAATTAAAAAATATATAATTTTTATTTGAAACTTGCATTAGATTTATTTAAAAATAAAATTTAAATCTAGGTGATGAACATTTATAATAAATACGGTGGAAACAATATATAAAAATATATAAATTATATTCCGTAATGTAGATAAGAAAAATTATATATAATAAAAATAATTACTTATAAAAAATTAGTGGTGTATAATTATAAATAAAAAATTAAAAAGAATTTTGGGCTTTAATTGGAACATAATGTATAAAATTGAATTTTAAATTACCAAAAAAACAATGAGACACTTTAAAATTTCAAAACTTAAATTAAAATTTAACTTAAAAATTGGCCTAATATAAAATTCTTTCTTTTTAACATTCAATTGTTCCCACGTGTATAACATTTTAGTTATGAGAAATCAGACCTACTTCTCTCTCTAGATCTGCTCTCAGGCGTGTCTGGAAACCAAAGGCAAGCTTTTCTTCTTCCCTTCCTTGTTCACTAAAGAGGGATTTCATATATTTACCTTCTCATTTCTTTTTTATGTCGAAAAAGTGCATTTGAAAAGAGGGATACTAATTTTTATTTTTTGTTTTTAAACTGATGTTTTCTTGTCCGTTTTGTGGAATAGATTCAGTGAGAGAGACTTGCCTTTCTGATTTTATATGTTTTTATTTTGATCTAGTCAACTCTTTAACTTCACATATATCTAAGGTTTGCATTGATCATATTATAGAGGGTTTACGGACATAATAGATGATTGCACTGGCCATGGAAGGATGTTTAACCTCAACTTCAAATTTGGTCACTAAATTTTAATTGTCATAAAAAATAATTTTGAAAGATAACCTTTTTATTGGGGAAAAATGATATTAATGCCAAATACATATTATTTTAAATAATTACATTTTGCATCCAAAAAAATTGATTACATCAATTGATGGTCAACTAACGTTCCGACAAAAAAAAATGTAATTTCATGACTAGTTTTAAAGACGAATGGAATTTGATGATCAAAACTGAATTTGAGGTTAACTTTGGCGATTAAATATGAGATTAACCCTTCCTATAGATTACTGAATATTTAGACATTTGTGGTGAAAAAATTGCTGAGTTTTAATTACCTTGTAGGTTGGAGAAGGGATAGTTACAAATTGGTTAAAAAAATTCAAAATTGCGAATAAGTTTAAAAATATTTGCACAATGAATCTATTTGTAATTTTGGGATACTTTTTTAACCGATTTGTTTTCGGATTTGAAAACTACGAGCATAGCCTTCTATAGTGGTGCTCTTCATCTCTCAATTTTACCATAAAACATCAGCAAAAAGTAGTAATTGTGTTTAGTAAAATCTAACTCTGGACTAGTGCGTGTTTTTTCTCCTCATAAGTCATCATTTCTGTGTGTAGATTCAGAAATGGCGAATGCAGCTCTAGTTTCACTTTTACAAACAACAGACCTCTTCCTCAGTTATCATAAGGATGCCATTTCTGGTCAAGTAAAAGATCAAATCACATCCATCAATGAATACGTTATCTTTTGCAATGGTTCCTCGAACATTTTCCAGACAACACCAACAGTTTAGAAGAAATAATCAGGGATGTAACACATGTTGCAGAAGATATCATTGAACTTTTTATGTTGGAAAATGTTTATGAGTCTCGTTACACAGTGTTTGAAAAATCCGATCGACAGCCTTACAAAGTAGAAGATATTTTAGAACATTCTGTGTGGAAGTCATTCTTTGCTTTGCAAGAGTCATTTACCGGACCCTCAAAGTTGAGAGACCAACCAAAGGCGCACCTCCATTACGATTTTCATGATCTCAGGGAAGCAACAGAGGAGATTCAGTCAATAGCAGAAATGGTAATGAAAATAAAGAGCAGAATCTTGGAGAAAGATGAGAGAAAATATGATTCTACCTCTGGTAATACTTCATCATCACAAGCTGCACCAGTCCACAAAGATGCCATGGTTGGTTTTGAAAACGATTCGATGGAAATAAAGTCTCGACTTTGTGGAGAATCATCCAAGTTAGAAGTCATCCCAATTGTTGGCATGGGAGGCATAGGCAAAACTACTCTTGCTCAAAGTGTATATGATGATCCCTTAATTGTGGAGCATTTTCAAATCCGTGCGTGGGTCACCATGTCGCAAGATTATAGCGTCAAAGAAATTGTTTCATGCCTCTTAGTTTCCATGAAAGTGTTTGAGGCCAAAAGTGGATCAATGAGAACAGAGGACGTGTACAAAACCTTAAAGTTTAGGAAGTACCTTGTTGTACTGGATGATCTATGGAGTACAAAGGCTTGGGATGATTTGAAGATGATGTTTCCAGACGATGGAAATGGAAGTCGAATCATGCTAACCACAAGGCTATTTGATGTGGCTACCTACCCTGACTCTTGTGGCCTTGTCCATGAGATGCATTTAATGGATGAGGATCAAAGCTGGAATCTGCTTCGACAGACAGTGTTTAAGAAGGAAGAATGTCCCCTTGAATTAAGGTACGCGGGACGGGTGAGTGCTAGAAGCTGCAAAGGGCTGCCACTTGCTATTGTGGTGATTTCAGGAATTCTGTCCTCCATTGATCACACTGCAACTGCCTGGGAGAGTATTGCAGAAAACGTAGCGACCGTTGTTTCTGCTGATAAGATACTATCTCTGAGTTACACACACTTGCCTTGTCATTTGAGATCATGTTTCTTATACATGGGAAGTTTTAGAGAAGACTATGAGGTGCGTGCCTCAAAACTCATTAAACTATGGGCAGCTGAAGGTTTTCTGAAACCAAATGAATTCAGTAAAAGCTTTGAAGAGACAACAACAGAGTATTTGGAGGATCTTGTCAAGAGAAATCTTCTTATGGTAAAAAGAGGAAGCCCGATGGCAGAATCAAAAGCTTGAGCATGCATGATCTCATAAGGGAGATGTGCATAAGAATAGCCCAGGAGGAGAAGTTTCTCCGACATGGTGTGTCTCTTCGACAAGAAATAGAAATAGTGCACCATGTAAGCACTATTCCTTCTCATCTAGATTTTAATGGAAACTTTTATGGCTTAAACTTCCGTAGTATGCTGCTTTCCGGGCATGTACAGGAATCTGTATTTTTGGTTTACGATATTTTAGATTACTCAGGATACTGGATCTTTTGAATGCTTTTGCTACCCTTTCACCTCACCAAGTAGTAGAATTGTTTCATCTAAGGTACCTTGCTTTCAACGGATCACTCAGCTATCGGGAAGGCATATCAAATCTTCAGAATCTTCAAAGCTTAATCATTTATGAACGTCCTTTTGATAAGTGTCTTCCAAATTATCGGCATGAGAGTTTTCCATTTCTACTGGAAATATGGAGTATGCCTCAATTGATGCATCTCGTTATCCGCTCTGGTTTCTGTTTCAGTCTCCCACCTCATCAAGAAGGACCAAGGTTTCCTCTGGAAAATCTGCAAACACTCTCTGTTGCAATAAATTTCATCTGCACACCGGATATTCTGGAGATGATCCCTAACCTGAAAAATTGGCAATCTGGTACAACGCCTGCAGAGATGATGAAGATGACTATCACCTCCACAATCTTGTATATCTGCTGCACCTTGAGAATCTGAAACTAAAGTTAGACAGGGGATTTCCTTCTCAGGAGAAGGTTAAGCCTGCCTTTCCTAGCACACTGAAAAAATTGACTTTGACTAGTGTGAGACTTCCTTGGAAGGATATGGAAATTGTTGGTTCATTGCCTAATCTTGAAGTGCTTAAACTAAGAGATTATGCTTGCGATGGCGACACTTGGGAAACGAATGAAGGAGAGTTTTGTCAGCTTAAATATTTGTTGATTGATGAATCAGAGTTGCAGCATTGGATAACTGACAAAAGTCACTTTCCTAAACTCGTGCGCCTTGTGCTGCTTCGTTGTCCGAAGCTAAGAGAGATTCCAGATGACATTGGAGATGTGCCTACACTTGAAATGATTGAGGTGAATGATGAGGATCTATTCGAATCGGCCAAACAGATACAAGAGGATCAACAAAGTAACGGAAATGAGGATCTTCAAGTTCGTTTACTAAGGTAATTTACATATAACAAGTTCGTTTTTCTGGGCTTTTACTTGTGAAGATGAGCATCAATTCCAAGAATAGTCTTTATGCATTCATTCATTTATTTTAAAACTAAGCATGCTTCTTTTTAGTTGTAGATTCTGAAGTTTTTTATTTTTGGTGTTACTGTAGAAGAATCTCATGCATTTAAAAATTGGGATGTGACACGAAATTACCAAATTGCATTGTGACCATTGATACGATTTTATTGATAAGTGATGCACTTATCTAGAAGCAACTAATTAGTGTAGAGATTTTTTTGAGTTTAAATACTATTTCTGTTTCTTGCAGCTAAGATTAGAAACATACACATGATCTTCTGCTCAAGGTTAATTTGTTTAGACTTTTTTGGCTCTGTAAACTTGTATCAACATCAAATAGCATTGCAATAATGAAACGATGATTAAGTTTTAAAGTACAGTTCATTGTTCATGCATTTCAGGTAGCCCGCTGAAACATGAGAAGACATTAGTGGAAGGCGATTCCGTGGTGGAAATTGAGGCAGGAAATAAAGGGTGTTGTTCCTGATATTTGTTTGGTTATTTTTACCTATGTTTAGCAAATGGTTGCCCATCCTCATCCACTTCATGCTTTTGCATGCTTTGATCATATGTTTCAATGATAAGTATTACAAGCAAATAAAAACATGCAAAAGTATCGTCCAACTGTCACGTATGAAGCTGTCTCATAATTATAGTGCTTATCATTGTTATGTCAACGATGTTATTAAATTGGATAAATTTGTGGGAAACCTTTCATTGAATATTTGATGGCTAAAAACTATCACTTTTCCAATAAAAAATATTATTTTTCATGTACTTTAAAATAATTCTTCCTCTTTTCCACATTAGTTTTCATATTAGTATGGGCACACAAATTTAAAAAAGTGTGATGAATGGAGGGTATAATTTTGTAAATTTTTATTATTAAAATAAAAAAATGGTTGAATTGAGTGTAAAAATAATGACATTTTGGGTAAATATGTGAATATTGTGAGGGTGGAGTTTAAGAAGAAATTTTCTTTTAAGGAATGTGAAAACAAATGTGGGATAAATAAAAAAATGTAAAAATTAATATGAAGAGGAAATATTTTATGAGGAAAATATAAATAATATTTCTTCACCTTAAAAGAAATATTTTTGGAAAAGTGATAGAATTATTGTCGTTGTACAAGAATATATTATTTGAATTGATTTCACACAAAATTTAATGTGTCAAAAGCAGGGACGGATCCAAATTTTGTCCCAAGAGGGCAAATTACTTCATACAAGAGAGGGAGGAAAATTTTAAAATTCAAAGGAGGCGAAATGATAAAATATTACTAATGTAATGTATAAATAAAAAAATTCTATACATATATTGAAAAAAATTAAATTCAAGGGGAGCGACCGCGCGCGCCCTAAATCCGTCCCTGGTTAAAAGTATATTCAAGACAAGAAACATATGGTGGCATGACAAGATTGAAATAGAAGTTGAAAAAAGGGTAATATTTTCTCTAAAACCTAAATAAAACAATGATTTTATTAAATTATATTCGAGATTGAAGAACAGCAACTAGAGTAATAAATGAATCATAAGGGTGGACAGCTCAAGTCAACCACAATAAGCAAACCTCCCACCAACCCATCCATCCACCCACACTTATATAAAGATCTCTAATACATAGGAAGTGCTCGATACATTTCTAAACTCCATTTAAATCTCACAAAATTTCACACGATTAGATTTTTATTAAATGGTCAACTAACTCTCTCTCTCTCTCTCTCTCTCTCTCTCTCTCTCTGCCTCTGCAGACTGGTTTTTGCTCATCAGATCATCTGTCTCAAGATCCAAATATGGCTTATGCAGCTCTCGTCTCACTTTCACAAACCATACACCTCATTCTCGACTATCATCAAGATTCCATTGCCCCTCAAGTAAAACATCAAATCATATCCATCAATGAATACGTTATCTTCTTGCAAGATTTTCTCGACCATTTTCCAGACAAAGCCAACAGTTTAGAAGCAATAATCAGGGCGATAACACATGTGGCTGAAGATATCATTGAAATTTTCATGTCCGAACATATTCATGAGCCTCGTTACGATGTGCTCGATTCATCTATCGGACCACCCGAACGCCTTCGTCCTGATTTGCGCACCGAAGACTACAGTTCGGTGTTTAGGTTGCAAACAGAAATAGCACAAGATGTTATTGAACTTTATTATAGGGAGATGCTCTGTGCTGCGGTTAAGTCGTCCGGCGGACCCTCGAATTCAAAGTTCAAACACCAATCAACGGCTCAGTATGAACACCTCTGTTACGATTTTCATGATCTCAGGAAGCAACAGAGGAGATTCAATCAATAGCAGAAATGGTGATGAAAATGAAAAGCAGGATCTTAGCCAAAGATGACATAAACAGTGGTCCCACTGCAGTTAAGAGTTCAGCATCGAGCGTTGCACCAGTCTACAAAGATGCCATGGTTGGTTTTGAAAACGACACGATGGAAATAAAGTCTCGGCTTTGTAGAGAATCATCTAAACTAGAAGTGGTTCCAATCGTAGGTATGGGAGGTATTGGCAAGACTACTCTTGCTCGAAATGTCTACGATGATCCATTAATTACGGAGCATTTCCAGATCCGCGTGTGGATCACCATATCACAAGATTATAGCATCAAAGAAATTGTTTCGTGCCTCCTAATTTCCATGAAATTGTACGAGGCAAGAAGTGAATCAATGAGAGAAGAGCACGTGTATCAACACTTAAAGGGTCGGAGATACCTCATTGTAATGGACGATATATGGAGCGTAGAGGCTTGGGATGATTTGAAGCTCATGTTTCCTGATGATGGTAATGGAAGTCGAATTATGATAACCACAAGGCTAACAGATGTGGCTACTTATGCCGACTCTGTTAGCCCTCTCCATGAGATGCATCTCATGGATATGGATCTAAGTTGGGAGCTGCTTCGGCAGAGAGTCTTTAAGAAGGAACAATGCCCCGCTATATTGGAATACGCTGGAAAGGTGATTGCTAGAAGCTGCAGAGGGCTCCCACTTGCTATTGTGGTGATTTCAGGAGTACTGTCCTCCATTGATCAAACTGCAGCTGCCTGGGATGATATTGCCAAGAACGTAACGACCCTTTTTCTGTCAACAATGAGCAATTTGATAAGATACTATCTCTGAGTTACACACACTTGCCTCATTACTTGAGGCCGTGTTTCTTATATATGGGACGCTTCCCAGAAGATTACAAGGTTCGTGCCTCAAAACTCATCAAACTATGGGTAGCAGAAGGATTTCTGAAACCAAATGCATGTAATAAAAGCTCTGAAGAGATGGCAGAAGAGTACTTGGAAGATCTTGTCAAGAGAAGTCTTGTTTTGGTCACACAGAGGAAGTCCGATGGCAGAATAAAAAATCTGAGCATGCATGATCTCATGAGGGAGATGTGCATAAGAATATCCAAGGAAGAGAAGTTTCTCCGACTTGGTCCTGTGTCTTCCGGACAAGGCATAAGCATACCTTACCATGTAAGAATGTTCCCTACTCATATAGAGTTCCATGAAAGCGTCTACGGATTAAACACCCGTACTATACTACTTTCCGGGCATGAAGAAGAATCTGCACTTGTTTCTTTACAAAATTTTAAATTGGTCAGAATACTTGATCTGTTAGAAGCTTATACTCCCCCTTTACCCACCCAAGTATTAGAGTTGTTTCATCTAAGGTACCTTGCATTCTACGGATACTTCAACATTCCTGCAGGTATATTAAACCTTCAGAATCTTCAAACTCTCATCATTGATACATATCCTTCTTTTCATTATTGGCCATATTGTCTGAAAAATCATGTTCCGTTTCTACTGGAAATATGGAGTATGCCGCAATTAAGGCATGTTGTCATCCGATCTGGTTTCTGTTTCTGTCTCCCACCTCTGACTCATCAACTAGGGGAAAATTTTTGTCTAGAAAACCTGCAAACACTCTCTCTTGTAATGAATTTCATCTCTACACCGGAGATTCTGAAGACGATCCCCAACCTGAAAAAGATGGAAATCTTGTATGGTGACAGTAGAGATGATGAACAAGATTATCAGCTACACAACCTTATACATCTGCAACACCTTGAGAATCTGAAACTGAGGTTCCATTCGAATTTTCATCTCCGCATAAGATTTATCCTGCCCTTCCTACGACACTGAAAAAGTTGAGTTCGAGTGGCATGAGACTTTCTTGGGAGGATATGGAGATCGTTGGTTCGTTGCCTTGTCTCCAAGTGCTGAAACTACGAGATTACACTTGCTATGGCGACACGTGGGAGACGAATGAGGGAGAGTTTTCCGAGCTGCAGTTTCTGCTGATTGATGAATCAGAGTTGCAGAATTGGATAACTGAAAGTAGTCACTTCCCCAAACTTGTGTGCCTTGTGCTCCATCATTGCTGGGACCTGATCGAAATTCCAAATGAAATCGGAGAAGTGCCAACACTCGAACTTATTGAGGTGGATGATGAATATTTACTCGACTCGGCTAAACAGATACAAGAGGAACAACAAGGTTGGGGAAACGACGCCATTCGTGTTCGTTTCGCACAAGGCTCTAAAAAAGCTGAAAGACAATTTTAAAGAGGAAGAATTGCATACCATTCTTGTTGATGAACCGATTGATAAATGCTTGATGATGATGAAATAGGGATGATATGTTATCATCACACGCGCATTGTATTCAAGTTTTTTAAAATCATCATTTTATGCGTGGATTTTAACTTCTTTCTTCAAAATGTGTTCAAATTACCATACAAATTCCTTGAGATTGGTCCAAATTACCGGCAAACCTCACGATTTGCATGAATCGGAACTATCCCATAAAATTTGTTCATATTACTAAAAGACATGATAGTCTGGGTAAATATTCAATTGAACCCCATAGCTGCTGCATTTCTACATTTCAGTGCGCATGGGTTTTTAAATTACCAAATTGTGAGCACTTGTAAAATAGCGTGGACAAGTGTGTTCTCAAGGAAGAGAATTGAATAAGAAACAGAATAAGGAGGTGCAATAGAGAAATTGAAGCCCTTAAAAAGGGTCAGTAAATTTTTTTCACATTTTTATATGACAAGAAAAAGAGTCCAATAACGATTTTAATGCAACAACATGAATTTCTACTGTAAATCAAATCATACTAGATTGCTATACGAAAACAGCCACAGTAGCATGTAAGAGCCCACCATCTCGATTATCAACAAATTGATAATACATTAATATACCAAAACTACTTCTTGAAGGCATAGTGTTCAGAAAAGCCAATTAAGAGTGATGTTACCGAGCCAAATGAGAAGTGGGAACTGCGCGAAAGCGATGAAGAGCAGCAAATAATGATGCCTACTCGAATCATAACTCCTTACTTCGGCAAAAAGGACACGTTTCATTGTCTTCACCAAGAAAATCCCCATGCACAAGCATGTCCATGGCAATAGAAAGTAGTATGTGTAGCCCCAAAATAATTTGCCAAGGACAGCTAGGGACAATCCCGTAAAAGTATAGCCAGCATATGCTACAACATCGAGCAAAGGTGCTTCTCCACTACCCAAGGAGAAAAGGGTCATTTTGAGCAGGGCAACTTGAAAAAACCAACCTACCAGTCCCTTGGCAAAGAGCCAGTTAACAGCTTCGGGGCTAAACCTGGCAAGCAATGTGAAATTATTACACAATAACACCAAGGCTATTCTCATGTTATGTCGAACACAGGGGTCGAGAAAGAGATCATAATATCCAAGAAGAAACATGAAAACACATTGCAAATTATATCTCATCATTTAGCCTCAAACATAATTTTCATGTAATTAGACAAGTACAAATTGTTTAAACCAATTTTTTTGGGAAGGAATATTTGGAACTGACATTTGATAGTAATGGGACACAAATCATCTATTGAAAACAACAAGGGTTAAGGAGAATTTCCCAAGTATTCTAACATAACTTGCAAAGCACACGAGGAATATTTTACAGCTATGAAAATAAACCAATTCAGTTTTCTCATGCATCTCCCAATACTCTGATAAACAAGAAAGCTCACTTCCAATACACTGACTTGAGGATAATAAATAAAAAGTAAACAAAGAATACTTCCAGGTACTACTTATCAACTCGATTTCCAAATACACTATCCCAAGTGCCAAGAAATAAGACACTTACTACAGATGACCTACACTGATCACATAACGAGAAAACATTAGAAAATACAGAAAAGACTTACTTCCCATGAAGACCCAATGATAAGCCTGCAAGAACCAAATAGGTACCAAATGCCATAAATGGAATGTACAAGTCTGGAGCATTTATATCGAAGATGGGAGGCTTGTAGGAAAGCCTGCCACCAACTGGCTCAGAGATTCTTGTCCAATGGCCCTTATTGAGATTGAAAAGGAAAAAAACAACACACTATTGGTAAGGAGAAAATAAACAAAAAGAAGGGTATAAAAAAACATTACAGAGGATCAAAATATTACCCTGTGCAGAAATGGGAAAAGGACAACCTTCAATTTGTTCTTCACATAATGATCATTGACTTGGAAATAGTATTGGGGATCAGAAAAGTACCTGCTGATCTGTTAGCAAAACAATTAAATGAAAAAGAAAGATAAGAGAAAAGGATAATTAAAATTTTCACCCAAAATCAGCAACCGAGGCATCAAAAACTTGTCTAAAGCTCTCAAAGCTTGAATACATAAAATTCTATCAGGCTCAGGCCCCATGCTACTTACATTACTTTGCACATATTCAGAGCTTGATCCTAAAATCTTCTCTCCATAAGCACCCAGTCCACCTTTAATAAATCCTGAACTTGCACCGTAGAATGAATTCCCAAAAGGATTTGGCTGTGTGTTAGGTGGCCGAGGCACCCCTGGTTGTGCTCCAAGATTATCATACATCTCTCCCAGAATCAAGATAAATCTGCAAGACCAACACACCAGGTGTTGTGGGAAAAGGGGTCCGAAAAGAAAGAAGGGAGAGAAATTTTATGATGAAATGTGAAACATAATGAAGGAACCAGAAACCCCTACATTTCCAATGAGGGTGAGTCTCAGTTCCTTCTTGAACAAGAAAACACAGATGGAAACTTTCACTGTTTCACATTTGATGGTTTAGCTAGGAAGTTTCCTTTCCTTTTCATGTATCAATTACTATATTCATTCAATTATAGTAGAGATTTGGATGCAGGGATGGATTTTTTTTTCTTTTTTTTGGTGGGGTGGGGGTGGTCACCCCCTTGGTTAGTGATTTTTTTTTCCCATTTTATATGCAGATTTTCTTAGACTTTTTTTTTGTGTGTGCAACGGCCTCCCACCCCCTGTATTGAACTATGCCCTATATTGTATTATGAAGATTATGGCACCCCTTGACATAAAATCCTAGACATGTCCCTGTTTAGGCGTGATTGCTTTACTTATCAAATTAAAGCATCACACAAGCCTAACAATGAGGACTTAACCTGATTCAAACAACTAAGCTCAATCCACTTGTAGTGGTCAAGAACCAATCGAGTCAGCAAAATCAAGCGTTAAACATACTATCTTGATTTCCTAACCAAAACAACTTAAACACCTACAAGTAAAATTTCTACGTTCAAAAGCCAAATCAAACTCAACATAATCTTTTATAAAGCAATCAGAAAATCTCACATAATAAGGATCACGAGACCGCAACTATTCCTGAACAAGAACGGCAATTCTCGTAGTTGATTGTAGAGCTAAGGAAATTTCTAGCTCAATACCCTAGCAGCAGGTTAAAACTCCAATAATGCCGGAACAATTCAAGAACTACATTTTATTAGTCTCCAAGTAAACTTAAAAGCAAGGATTCGTTCCTAAAAGCAAAATCAAATTTCAATCTATTCAAGAAAAGATTTCCCATTACCATCTGAAAAAAAAAAATCCCCTTTTCCTATCATAAAAGTACATCTTGAAACGAAGAAACACATATACATGAACTTGAACCTCCATACACACTTTATAAACCAGAACGAATCGAAATAATCACAGGCCCTTTTGCAGTATCACACGAAAAAAATTGTAAACGGATCAACTCCCACATCTAACCGAAGCTCCCATTACGGGACCCGAAATCAATACGGATCCGGGTTCGAATCCCCATTTATGCCCTCATTTTCAAGAGATTGGTAGCTAGAATAGAAATCGACAGATGGGGGAGGGAGAGAGGCATACCGGTGAAACGGTGGAAGACTTTGTCGCCGGTGAAGATCAGAAATGGAAAGGACCGTGTTTTGAAATGGAGTGGATTAAGTGGGCTGGCCGGATTCAATTCTTCAAGAAACAACGGTGGGCTTGATCTGATCTCATTGGGCTAATATGATTCTACATACAATGGGCCTTACACGTTCTAAATTGTTAGATAATCACCTCTGAAATATTTAAAAATTAAAATGCCCTTAATAATTTAAATATAAATGAATAGATTTTCTATAAATTCGATTCACGTAATTTTTTAAGTGTAGCTTTATATATACAAAATGTCACTGTTTAATTTTTTATTTTAAAATTGAAAATGCTTGATTAATGGCTAAATATTATTGTGGATGAATATAAGTATATATTTTTTTATCAATAAATATTAGTTAGTTCACAAAATGTACTCATAGAATTCTTCAAACCACTAACTTCATTAATTCGATCCCAAAAGGAATTGAATTTGGGTCTCTCGGTGGACAGGTGGGCTAAACCTCTAGTTCACGATTCTCCACTCAATCTAAAGATGGATTATAATACTTAGAGCCCGTTTGGTTGTGGTATTAGAAGTAGGTAATGAGAATGACTCATTAATCATTCCCATTAATAATGCTTGATAATATTTATAACTAGATGAACTCCCGCATATTACGCGGTATTATCGTTAAATAAACTTTACAATATAATATATTATATATAATATTTTCAAATAATAATATATATTAAAATAATATAAGGAGATAATTAATAGAATTTTTATATAAATGATGCATAAATATTACTCCGAATAATATATATATATATATATATATATATATATATATATATATATCGTATATTTACAATAAATATCATACATGATTATATTAAGTTTTTTTTTTTATAAAAATTGATACAACCACAATTTTTCTTACATACATTTATAGGCTTAAGTTAAATATAATTTTATATTTTAAAATTGTCATATGATAACACTTTTTAGATATAAGATATATATTTAAAATATTTAAAGATTTATATATTAACATATTTATTAAAAAAATATACATATGTTAAAATATATACATATTGTCACAAGAAGTCTAAGGTTCAAAACCTCCTTAGAAATATATTTTTAATTATATTAAAATGCCACATAGATGTCATATATTAATTATAAATCAATAGAAAAATGACACCTAGATTATTAACATATATATGCATTTAATAAAAATATGACACCTCATCCAAATTAATCTCATGACGACACCTAAACAAAAACAAACTCCCTATTAGTAATATAGGGATTTGGAATTGATTTAAAAATAAAATAATTACTAATTTATTTTGATTACATAATCTCCTCTTATAGACAATTATTTATTTTTATCCCGCTCAACTTTTTTCTCACTCAACATTTTTTCCAAAATTATCATTTTAAATGAATCAATAGTAATTCAAATTACCGAACTCTAATACCCAATCAACCACCCCTTAATTCAAGTATGTAATCTGCATTGTCCTAACCCCTTATTTAGTTCCTTGGCCTATGTAAACCTGTCATCACCAAAAGTGGCTACTTCACTTTCCTAAAGCCGTATGGCTATGATCAAAAGTTGTCATCTTCCTTTCTCCATCCAACAGACACAGTTCACAATTCAAAAATTCCTGCAAATGTTTGCGTACACCTCCCAAGGCCAAGAAAATCCATGGCTACCCAAGATTGTTCTTCCCACCTTGTTTCTGTTCACTATTTTCTTGATCAAAAAATGGCGCACCTCTTCAAAACCCTTGAAGAATCTCCCACCATCACCCCCAAAACTTCCAATAATTGGAAATCTGCACCAATTGGGCTTGAGCCCGCACAGGATTCTTCACTCTTTGGCCCGAAATCACGGGCCCCTGATGATGCTTCACCTAGGTAATGTGCCATTTCTCGTTGTTTCATCTGCTGATGCAGCTAGAGAAATTCTGAAAACCCATGATGCAATTTTCTCAAATAGGCCTAAATCAAGTGTAGCAAATGGGATATATGAGTGTAAGGATGTGGCCTTTTCTCCTTATGGTGAGTATTGGAAGCAGGTGAAGGGTATTTGTGTTAATCAGCTTTTGAGCCACAGAAGAGTTCAGTCTTTTAGAAATGTTAGAGAGGAAGAGGTGTCCCTTATGATTGAAAAGATTAGAGAATCATATAATTGTGAAAAATCTATAATCAATTTGAGTGAGATGTTTGCTTCTCTTGCGAATGATATTATTTGCCGGGTAGCTTTAGGGAGGAAGTATAGTGATGGGGAAGGTGGGAGGAAATTTAAGAAGGTTTTGGAGGAATTAGGGGTTCTATTGGGTGCTTTTAATGTCGAAGAGTTTATACCCTGGCTTTTGGATCAGATATATCAATGGGATGAATGCTAAAGTTAGGGGAATTGCTAAAGATCTTGATGAGTTTTTAGATTTTGTGGTGAAAGAGCACATGGATGGGAGGAGAAGGGAGGGGGAGAATGGTGGTGGGAGTAGAGACGACGAAAAACGAAAGGATTTTGTGGATGTTTTGCTTGAAATTCAGGGGAATGAGGAGGGTGACTTTGTTCTTGATGCAATCTCCATTAAAGCTCTTATATTGGTGAGCATTTCTACTATGTCTTACTTGTATTGATTCTTGCTAAAGAATCATATTGCAATTTCAACTCTTATAAGTTTTCTGTTTTTTTCTAAAATTTATTTGAAAGCACATTTAAAGGTGTTTGATGATGATGATGAAGAAAGATATGTAGATTAGTATAAATTGGCATGCTTCACAGTGAGAGTGTAAATTTATTTGGAAAGCCTTTGAATAGTCCACTGGCTAGATTTAAATTGAGATTAATAATATCTATATGAGATATCTCCAAGCTTGATTTATTTTGCATATATAATTGTGCTTAAACACGCTTTGAAACAATCAAAAGTCTGTTCTTTCTCTGCTCATGGACTCCTCATTATTGTTTGATTTTGATTATATTCATTCATCTGTTGCAGGACATGTTTGCTGCTGGAACCGACACAACATTTACTCTTATAGAGTGGACATTGTCTGAACTCATAAGAAACACCAACATTATGTCGAAATTAAAGATTGAACTGAAAAGAATTGCTGGAAGCAATTCAGCTATAACCGAAGAGGATTTAGATAAATGTGGATATTTGAAAGCCGTGGTGAAAGAGACCTTACGTCTACATCCTCCGCCTCCCACTACTTGTTCCTCGAGAATCAACTCAAGATGTGAAACTACTAAGTTATGACATTGAACAAGGAACGCGGTTGGTTATCAATGTGTGGGCTATTGGAAGAGATCCTTTACTATGGGAAGATCCGGAGAAGTTTTGGCCCGATAGATTCTTGAATAGTTCAATAGATTTCAAAGGGCAGTTTCGGTTGATCCCGTTTGGTGGGGGACGAAGGGGGTGTCCCGGTGCTGCATTTGCCTTGGGAATTGTCGAACTTGTGCTTGCGAATCTTGTACTCAACTTCGAGTTTGCCTTGCCAGATGGAGCAAGAGGAGAAGATTTGGATATGGTTGAAGGTAATGGACTCACTATTCATAGAAAGCTCCCACTCTTAGTTATTGTTAGTTGTGAATCTTGAGATGATTCTTGCTTCATCTGTGGAACAAATTACAGCATGTATAGACGTCTTTTTATGATACAACCAGGGAAGTAAATTCTTGAAATTTCACCAATATTTCGCTGATATATCTAATTTTGGAACGCCCAAAATGAATATTTATTGTAACGACAAATTTTCCAAAATATAGGGATATATCGATATCGATGAGTTTTAGTTCAAAACTTTCTAAGTATTGGAATATTTCAGCGGAAATATCGGTTTTTCAAATTTTGATTTTTTTAAATAATTTTAAAAATGTATCAATACTATTTAGACCAATGTGGAATTTTTTCTTTTACATCTGAGTTTTATAGGATATCATTTTAGTATTAATTGTCTAATATTAAATAATTATGAATAATTATTGTATTGTTTTACACTGCTTATGTGATTTTTTATTTATATGTTTATTATAAAAAAATTATTTTGTTGAAATTTAAGTTAAATTTGTGTATTAAAGTTAATACTATTTAAAATTTCATGTTAAATTTCCTTTATTTTAATAAACTTTTAATCAATTTTCTATTTTTATTTTTTTTTACTAATATCGATATTTCCATTGATACATTTATAAATTTGAGAAGTTATAAAACGTTCTAGAAAAAAGATTAACAACATCACGCGCGTGATTGCAAATTTTCTAGACAAAACGTTGCTCCTTGTTGATGAGGTGGGAGAATAAAACAAAGACAAGATTGCCATAATTGTGGCATACTCCAAATTTCAAGTACAAATGAGAAATGATCATGACTTCCATCATATGGAAGAATTTTATCAGAAAGGCTTCAATATATCATTAAAGTCTGAAGATTCTGAATACACCGTTGAAAGCAAGGTACCTTAGATGAAACAGCTCTGATACTTGGGAAGGTAATGGTCACAGCACCTAATGTGACATGTTATTTGACTTTTTTCGACAATTCTTTAAAATCAATAAAAAATTGAAAAAAAGATTATTCAGAAAAATTTAACTTATTTTTTAATGCACTCCATAATTAACGAGTCCATCGGCATGCAATAGCCCGCTAATCAGATATAAGTCAAGAATAATATAATTATGTGCATGGTTTGTGGATTTTAAAGAAAACATGTTAAAAAGCCATTACACACTGATTTATATTACATTGGAAGCTTGATTCAGCTATATATTTTACAAAGGAGAAAGCAACATACATAATATAAAGCAAGCAGAGGATAGCATTGATAGTCAATTAAGTCCATATAGCCAGAAAGGACATGGACGCAGTACCAAGAAGAAGTGAAATATTTGCTCCGAATTGAAGTCTGATATTGTTTTCCATCCTTGGGCTCATAAACTCTGGTGCTAATAGATCAACAAGCGCCATGTAAATCAATATCCCTGCTGATGCTGAATTGAACACACCCTCCACTATCAGACCACTTGGACTATTCTCCTTGTAAACACTTGCAATTCCTATCCCAACCCCAATTCCTATTGGAGTTGTCAGCGAGAAAACAGGCTCATAATCTTTGTCGTCAAACACTTGAAGTTTGCCTAGTTTTCATGCATACAAACATCGTATTACATCTCCTATTTAGATATATGCATGACACGTGTACAATTAAAAACTACTATCAATAATTATATACAAAGTGGAACTGATGAATCCAATCATAGGGTACGTGGTGGATTGCAATCTTAGTCCTGCAACTAAAGTGGTCCCAATTTTGGCACGTTCCAAATCATGCAAATTTTACAATGTGATGATCATGTGTCTTTTAAATGGTCGTGAATTTATTCGCAATTTTTGACATGATATTATTTGTAAATTCGACTAATTAAAAGATACAATATTAAAGGGCAAAGCCAAATTTGAGATCGTAAGTCGTTTCAGAACAAAAATATTAGATTTACCCTGTAACATAACCAAATTAACTTCAAATATGACATATTCTTGCAATTAATCAAACATATAACTTAGTAACAGCAATGCATAATGTACGGTATAAATAATCAAAAAAATTCAATGGTGGAAAGAAAAAGAGATTGTTCTAGGAATTCTATGACAAATAAAAGGTGGGGGATAGAATAACTTTCTATCATGATTGGAATATATGATCAAAATGACTACATATATACTTCTTAAGGCCACCACCAGATGAACTGATGAAAACATTATGACAACATGATCTTAAAGCTTTTTGATTCCAAAAATTCTACAACACTTTTGTGCAAGCATGCATACATATATATACACATACATACCTGAGAGATGCATCCACCAAGCCCCATCCCTTCAAAGAATTGGTGAAAAGTCAAAGCAAACAGAAGAGGCTTTACTGTCTCGGTGCTCCGAGAAGCCCCGAGTGAGATCCCGATGATCACCGAGTGTACCACGATCCCGAGTTCCAAAACCTACATGACAGATCATTTGGTAAAAATTGGAAGAAAAGAAACAAGGGTAATTTGTATCCAGTAAAAGCTGGAAGCAAGAACCTCAAGGTTAAATATTTATTTAATAATCGTACTTGTGATATTATGCGCTGTCGGACTAGATCCGACAGACTCTCCCGTGTGATAACACGGGGCCCCATGAACGTGGCCATGTGCATGTACATGCATGTGGCTCGCACGCTCATCCTCGCCCGTCTCTTCATCCACGTTGGCCACCTGCTTAGCTTCGTCGAAATGCATTTTCTTGTAGAAGCTCGTAGCGAGTGTGTCCACCATCATCGTCCCAATGGAAGCCACCATGGCGATGAAACCCGAGAAGGGGAACTCCCGCCATGGTTTCTTGCTGAGGCAAGGTGACCCTAGCGATCGGAATGCATCCGGAAGGATGTGCACAAATCCGGTCGCTAGTATCACTCCAGCGGCAAAAGCCTTGATCATGAAGAACACGTCGTTTTCGGGTCGGAGGACGGAGAACTTTTTCCGACGAGCGGGAGGCTGACTCCGATGCCGCCGGCCACGAGGACGGAGGCAATGGCGGCGAGTTTGAACTTGAGAGGGTCGTCGGCACTCGTCTTCGGGTGGTGGTGATCTTCATTGCAGAGCTGGGAAGCAGTTAGCGGAAGTAGAAGCGTGAGAAAAGATGCGAAGATGATGGGTTTATGAGGATGGTAGAGAAGGGCTGGCATGGCGGAATAGTTAAATTGGCTTTGTTATGGTGGCCCATGCATTAACAAGAAGGGCTGTAGAATAATGTGGGAAATAAGTATGCATTTATACTGTTTAGGAGCATATATATATATAGGGGATTTTCTATGTTGGTTGCACTTAGTCCATTGGATGAGGGTGTAGCGTAATTAGTGGTGGGAGACCCATCTTATGGTCTTGGTGCATCTCACATACAACTTTCCACGTAGATTGCAACTGAAACAGATCGATCATACTTTAAATGTGACATTGTTTTATTAGACTTTGATTTTTGATGTGATATAGTTATATATATTATACACACTTATTCATCTGTACGGATCCCAATTCCATTGTGATGTTGTATTCCATATTTCATTTTAATAGATGAAACGTGTAATAAATGAACATATTTTCTTGGATATGTACCTTTCGATCAGAATTTCTTTTAAGAACAGTAATTTAATTAGGGGAGTAAAAGAGGACTCTCTAAGTAGATTCAAAAATTTGCACATTGAGTGTATATTTGACTGATGCTTTGGTTCAATTCTGGGTTGATTAGAGCCAATTTTATCTCAATTTATGAATTTTTAAATCTGTATTTCTTAAATTGTCAACTTGAGGACTTACAGTCTTCTTTTTATTACTTCCTAAGTTACTGATCCTAAATTTTTTTATTATGTACTCAAGTTTTGTCAACTATTGACGTATAATAATATTGATTTAATTGATAAGTGAAGTATTATGTACATTTTTGTACTATGTATACCACCAAACAATAATAAATTTTACAAGAATTAATATTAATTAATTCTTAAATGTAATAATATTAGTAGTGCATAGTGGTCTGTCAATCGAAAGATAAAAATGTCAAAGCAATTATATGTCATAATTGCAACTTTTGATATACAGGGCGGTATCTAAACTTATGGGTATCCAAATGGATATATAACATATCAGTTATTCGCAGAATTTACCTGAAGGCTATTATTACGAGATTTTTAAGATATGATTACTGTTTCTACAAGTCAATTATAATGGGCATTTTTTTTTTTACGATTTTATGGCATCATTAAATAAAATATAAACAGAGTCATAAACCGTCAACAAAAAAACCCAAACAATGAATTTTAGGCATATTAATTGATTCTTAAAGTAAGTGAGCAGAGAGCATGAAATGACAAGTCATATACCAAAATTTGTGAAAAGGACACCAATCAACCCAACACCAATGAAAAGCGAGAAATAAAGGTAATGATTTTTTTTTTTTTAGAGAAAAGAAATAAAGGTAATGACAGTTCATATTTCTTCTGTTCCTTTATGTAGTTGCATGAAGTGGAAATGGAGACAAAATGTTGTCATCTTAGTCCATGGACCATAGCAGTAATATACAGTTTCAATGCTTTCTCTTTCCTTTTTTTTTTTTCCTTTCCTTCTGGGTTTTATAATCAATTATTTCGGGTAGCTAGCAAGAATGAAATGTTTATAACGTATAGGTTATTGAGAAGATTGGGTGAGAAGATATTTTATTCACTGATGAGATTGTAAATAAATACAAGTACAATACAACTATACATATTTACAATAAAAGATTTGAGATACAAAAGAATTATATACAATCTCCAATACGCCCTCAAAATGAGCACTATTAGTGAAACCAATTTTGGACATGAGAAGCTCCCGTCAAAAAAAAAAATTGGACATGAGAAGCTGAAGACGAGCTCGAGAGAGAGGTTTGGTGAGAGCATCTGCAAATTGATCAGCGGAGAAGACATGAGACATCCAAATTTTTGCACGAGATCTCGTGCGAAGTGATAATCAATGACAATGTGCTTCATTCGAGAATGAAAGACATGATTCGAACATAAATAAGTAACCCAATGTTGTTCTTTGTAGATCACGATTGTAGAAGGTAGCGAGACATGAAGTTCGTAGAGACCTGGATTTCATCCATTAATTGAACTTAGTAGTAGCAATAGCCCGATACTCGGCCTCGGTAGAAGAAGGAGCAAACGATTCGTTGTTTACGAGAAGACCACAAAATTGGATTGACACCTAGGTATACAATATAAGCTTACGTAGAAGTACGATCATCACAATCACCACCAATCAACATCATTGAAGCAATTAAGAGAGATGGGAGAGTTTCGCCGAAGAGTGATGCCCAAAGTGTGCGTCCCATTGAGATAACGAAAAGGCACTTGACAAAGACCCCAATGAAGCTTAGTAGGGGCTTGCATGAATTGTGATAGCTTATTAACAACAAAGGTAATGTCCGGACGAGTAAATTGAAGGTATTGAAAGACAAGTTAAAACTTATATTTACAATAAGCGATGTGGGATAAAAAAATTATATACAATCTCCTAATCTAGGTTACATAATTTTTTTCACGATATTATATTTTTCAATTTTGATTTAGGAAATTCTTCATTTGTGATTTTAGAAATTGGTTCCGTATCTTTCAAAAAGTAATGTCATAAAATCAACTTAATTTATTGTCATGTTATCAATTCCTCACTCTTTGCTGTAATTAAGTAACAAAACAAAAACATTAAATTTTGTAAAATTAGATGATAAATTTCATATTCATGTCCGCTCAAAATCGACAACACCATATATAAGCAACTGGTAACATGACAAAAAAATTGAATTTTATAAAGCAACTGGACAAAATCAAAATTTTAAATGCTCTAAAATAAAATATGAGCTAAGATAATGCCCTAAAAACCTATTTACCCTAACATATATGCTAATTAGAAATCAAAATTTAATACCCAATTTAACTTTTTAAATCAAAATATATATATCATAATGCTATAAATTAATTGAATCGGGCCGATCAAATCAACACACTATCGTTAAATATAATTATTCAAAATCCTTTCGAGCTTCAAAATGTTATATTTGAATCGTACATAAGCCACGTTAATTGGCTACACAATGTCGTAATGATGTCTCTCTTTCTTACCTTTAAAAAAATCATACAGCTTTAATTCTTATCATTGTGGCAATTCCCTATTTACATAATTTTTATATCAATTAGACTACATTGTGGCTTTACTTTAGTGTCCAACCACATAAAGATAATTAATTTATTGACGACGAAAAGTATCAATTATTTATAACAAAGTTATTAGGCTTGTGGCCACTGGCCAATTTCAACCGGTAGTACTGCAGAAAGATTTTTGTCTTGCTGGCCCGGTTTTAATATCTTTCATCCATCATATAGGAATTTATTGCTTGAAAAAAGGTCCTATAATAATTGGGCTAAAAGTTACCAACTCACTTCACAAATTTTTTTTTTTAAACATCACTATAATTAGCACATTATCTAATAGCCATTAAATTAATTAAGTGTATTTCTATTCACTTACTGATTATCTCATCTAGCTCACTACCTCTAAACTATTTTTCTCTTAATATTCTCATGTGATATGGTATGCCTTAATAAACTCTATATGCATGGAATATATTTATTTTTATGGGTATGATGTTTCCCGATATGATCCTCTATTACAGTTCAATATTAGTACATTATATGTTACATGTGTTGGATGCATAATTCTTTATCTCGTACTCATCTTCATCACTCATCAGGGAGGTAAGGGAGCCCCAAATTTTCATGTTCGAAATCATATTCAGAGTCAAACGATAATACACCAAACATAGGTGGTGTTTTCAACCACTAATCCAATACAAGAATCTTTTTTTTTTTTTTTTAAGTTGACCTACTAAAAAAACCCTCTTCTACACTATTGAATAGAATTTGAAAATAGTCCTTTAGTACTCCTAAAAGTGTTTGCAGGTTCTCTAAAGAGCACCCTGGTGCTTCATATATGAAAGGACAGGTTCTCCTAAAACTTGGATTTTTATTTCGAATTTTTTTCCGAAATATGTGTGTTGTTCGAAAAAATTACCGATTAACATTTTTTTTTTTTTGAATTTATGGGGTTTGTTCGAAAAAATTCTGAAATATTATTTTTTTCGATTTTTCGAATTTGATTTTGAACATATGTGGTTTGTATTTTTTTTTATTTTTATTTTTTGATTTTTTCAGAATATTTGTATATTTTTCAAAAATATTTGAAATGAAACTTATTGTTTTCACTCAGTTGTAACTCATTATTGACTCGGCGGTGGTTTAGTGGTGACTCGGTGACGATTTGGTGGTGTGGTCAATTTAAGACGACGTATATATTTAATTTGTTTAAATTAATAAAAGGACAATATAGTTTTTTATTTATTTTATTCGAATTTTTAGATGGTGTCTTTCCCAAAAATTATGGTGCAAATGCCTGAGCCTTTTTATAATTACCACTAGGTACTTAGGTAGTACCCACGTTAATGTTGCTTCTTATGATGAGTTGCCGCAAATGCAGCTGATTTAAATAATGGATGGGCTGGAAATGGGCCGCTTTTTTCCCATCTCAATTAGCTGAACTTAGGCCCAAAATTGGGCTGAATAGGTTTTGTTTTCTTTTTCTTGGGCCCATCTTCATTTCTTATTCTTATGTGCTCATTTTGCTGAATGAATCACATTTGTTCTTAGTCCTTATGATATACTTTTTCAATTGACTTGAACGTCTCAATACGTAGATTAGATAGTTGATATTGAACTTGTTTCCAAAAATTTAAACTTCTCTATAAAATCACAAAACACGGCATTTTTAATTAGTCAATAAATTCATGAAAAATGCAACTAATCAAATAAATAATGCTATAGAATGGCAACATTATAAACAAATATTCACATCAATTATCAAGGTTCCAGATCGATCTTATGTTTAAAATTTTGTTCAAGTGGCTCTTGATTCTCTGTTCATACGTTTTGTATATATCTTATTTGATCAATAATTAAACTGTTTGTTTAAATCATAAAACAAGAGGATAATGTTTAATTAATAAGGTAAAATAGGTAAGAGTTACCACGTAAATGAATAAGATCATGAAGCTAGTATGAAAATAAATTCGTCCCACGACCCGCGTCACTCAAAAATTTGTCTAATATTTAAGTTTTACCCTCTTATATTTTTATTTATGTTCGTTTGACCATTTGTACTTATATTTATTTAAGTTTTAACCTTTTGTTTCATTTATTTATGTTCGATTGACCATTTTTGTAAGTAACGGAGATTAGAAGTTATCAAAATCAAAGGGAGAAAAATATGTGTAAATCAAGAGATTTTAACATCGTTTTTTCTACCCTCCATTGGGGGTGGAGGCTCAGAGATTAATAAAGGCAACAACATGACCAAAATCAATCTCAAATGAAACAATTAATAATTTCTCAAAGTATGATCTCACTCATTTGCAATGTACGTGGAGATTAAAGTTCTACCTCGGATGCACCAAGACCAGTAGTTGGCACTAATCTAATGGACTAAGTGCAACCAACATAGAAAATTAAACCCCTACACACACATATATATGTGCTTCTAAACAATATAATTAAATACCTACTTATTTCCTACAATATTCTAGAGGTCATGATCTTAATGAGCCACCGTAACAGAGGCTAGGCACTTTAACTCTTCTCTACAATGCTCATAAACAAATAATCTACGGTGGTGCGCCGGAGAAAATTCGCCATCCTCCCCGATCAAGGCTTTTGGCACCGGCGTAATATTAGCGACCGATTCGTCGCCTTGCCTCAGCATTGCAAGAATCCGTGGCGGACGTTGGGAGAACGATGGTGGACACACTTGCCACTAGCTTCAACAACAAAATACATTTCCACGAAGCTAAGCAGGTGGCCAACGTGGATGAGGATGAGCATGTCCACATACATGCACATGACCATGCTCATAGCGGACCCGTGTTGTTTCACGGGGAGAGTCTGTCGAATTTAGTCCGACAGCGCATAATATCACAAGTATGATTATTAAACACACATTTAACCTTGAGGTTCTTGGTTCCCATTTTTTCTGGACAGAAACCCTTGTTTCTTTTCTTCCAATTTTTGACTAAATAATTTGTTGTGTAGGTTTTGGAGCTCGAGATCATGATACACTCGGTGATCATCAGGTTGATCTCTTTGCTGGCTTGGTGGATGCATCATGTATGTATAAATATATATATATATATATATGTGTGTGTGCATGTAAAAAAAAAAAAAAATTGTAGAATTTTGGGAATCAAAAGCTTTAAGATCATGTTGTCATAATGCTTTCATCTGGTGGTAACTTATCATGTAGTCATTCTGAGTTCATATATTCCAATCAAGATACGAAGTTATTCTATCCTCCATGCCTAGCTAGAACAAAATCTTTGGGTAAAAATTATTCAACGATTGAAAACAAAGATATCAATCCATTATCTATCTCCCCAAATAATATAATAATTAATATTCAATTTTGATTAACATTTTCATTTTCCCTTAATATATTCTTCAACCAACAACAATTGTTGTCTAGCTATTTTATTTCAAAAATAGTACAACACACTAACAATTAATCTAATTAGCATTAATTAGGACAATCTTTCTCCAACATATCTTTTTATTATGGGTGTGTGAAGGAAAAAAAAATTCAATACTATTTTCATTGAAAATTTGAACATCTGAATTTTTTCTACTTAACATATATATAGCATTAATAGCATTGCTGTAATTTAAGTTGATGTGTTTGATTGCCTGAATATGTCATATATGAAGTTAATTTGGTTATATATTACAGGGTAAATCGCAATATTGCAGTTCTCCAACTGAGTTCTCAATTTTCTTTTCAAAAAAAAAAAAAAAAACTGAGTTCTCAATTTTGGTCTTGGCACTTTAATTTTGCATCTTTCAATTAATCGCGGATTTAATTAGTCTTGTACGTGATCGTGTCAAAAATTGAGAATAAATTCATTACCAATTCAGAGACAACATGACCACATATTAAAATTTGATTTGGACAATGCCAACAAATTGGGATCGAAAATTTTGCAATCTTTTCACAAGTAGTCCCCCACGAATTTTTCGTTTGCATACCTGGTCTCAAATTTTTCAAAATTTGTAGAATTAACCCCAAGAGTATGGATCCACATAAGAAAATTTCACTTCCACGTCACCAAAGCGGTCAAAATGAAAGAGAAAGCAAAAATGGAGAGGAGGTAGCACTCCTGTTTGTAGAGCTGTGCCATTGCCTAAGTAGTTCATTTTTGTCATTGAGCAAGACTGATAGGCAGATCAACGCCTTATCAAATAATGAGGAATATTTAGAACCATTAATTAACATCTGGACCATAATTTTAAGGAGAAATCGTGGATTGAACGCAGGGGAAACTCTGTATCAAATTAAAGAGCTACATCTTTAGAAATGGTTCTTCCAAATTTAGTGTGAACATGGAACTTGAGATTTGAAAAAGTTCGAAATTTTAGATGGGGCGGAATTCTTTCATCTTACTTCATTCAATTTTTGTTGAAAAGTTGGTGTTGTTCTGTTGCTTGTAGAGTAACATTACCGCTACTGCATTGTTTCTTGCTTTATAATCAAAACTACCATTGATTACAAGACTTTGAAATAACTTATTAGGCAAGGAGCTTTTCTGGCTTACATATTCACAAAACAGGTGAAATTAAAAAGAAAAAGGACAATCTTCAAAATATAAGATGATTTGGCTTTCTTCAAGTTTCCTCCTCTGCCTGCTATGGCTTAACTATTAGTCTTCTATAAAATAGCTCTTTTGCCACCTTCTGTCTCTTCCTTCTTCTTCCCCCAATCATGCATCTTCCTCAGCAGCTCCCCAGCAGCAATCAAGAAATGCACAGCCTGAATACCCGTCAAAATACCAACAATGCCCCTGAGGACTTTCAGCCTCAAATCATCAGCTCTCTGCAATAAGATGACAAGACCTTCCTCCTTCGACTTGAGAGCCGAGTCAAGTCTACTGCTCTCCGCTTCCGCCTTATGACTCAGATCCACCATCTCCATATCCGCCACTCCACCCTGCTGCTTGGCCAGCTTCTCAGTAATATCCCTCTCTTCCTTCACTGTGCTAATCTGTAACTTGTCTACCTGCCTCATTTGCTCATTAGACAGGTTGCTTAAATCTTCCATCTCTACACCCTTCAGCAGATCGGCGAAGCTGGCCTCGAACTGGAGGCTGGATTTGGACAAGAGGAGGTGGAATGCGGTGGTGGGGCGCCACCCACCAATCCAAAGGTAAGCATCCTCCAACTGAGTGTTCCATGGTGGTGACAGTAGCTGCAGGACATCGGTTTTTGCCCACTCTGATTTCCTGGAATAGTACTTTTCGTAGTGGGCAATCACACGATCGACTAGACCGGGCACTGATGATGATAATTGACTTGTTTGATGTTGCTGTGAATCATTGGATGCAGTGATGAGATCATCAAGATGGTACTTTTGCTCATCTTTCCACTTCTCGAAGAATTCTTCAAAGGTTCCTAGATTTTTCCCAGTTCTGTTTCCAGATACCACTGCCATATCTTTTTTTTTTTTTTACCTTTATGTTGATGGAAAGGGAAGATTTACGGACGGTGTTTTACAAGATGTTAGCATGGAGGGTAGCAAGACAAGCACAGCCACTGCTGCATATAAATTGAGAAATGTGGAGTTGTCCAGAATATTCATCACAATGTAGATGCTGTTTCCAAAAAATAATCTGAATTTATTTGTCAGGAAGCAGGATTTGGCACAAAAATGAAGGAGTTGTCCAGAATATTCATCACAATGTAGATGCTGTTTCCAAAAATAATCTGAAATTATTTGTCAGGAAGCAGGATTTGGCACAAAAATGAAGGGATAAGGGCGCAAAAATGAATAAGTCGGTCGGAATAATGGGGTAAAGGGATGAGTTGATAAACCCGTGATAGGATTCATTTTCGTCCAAGACCTGCCCACCCTGTTTAATCTTAAAATATAAAATATTTTAATTTTAATTTTAAATAATTTTAATTAAAATATATAATTATTTAATAGTATTTATTTAGTAAATAACATATTAAATCTATACAAGCATAAGAAATATAAATTTACTTTTTAAAAAATTAGTGTTACCATTCTGAAATTACTTCACACTTTTATTTTATAAAAACCGAAGATTACTTTTACACATAAAAAAATAGAAAATTTTTATAAACCTTTTTCTCATAATATCTATAATTTTACGAAAAATATAATTATTTTTGTGCTTACAAATAATCACAATTCAATTTTTTTAAAAAAAAAAATTACCACCTTAAAACTCTACTTGTTAATTGTTATTCAATTTTTTTATATTCATATACATCTTCATATGTGGGAGTAATCATGAGATGAAAAAATTAATATATATATATATATATATATATATATATATATATATATGATGAATCCGTTAATGAATTTATGAAATGAATTCTATAAAAACACGATCCATGAAATATCTACTTGACCGATTTAAATTCGCCCGAATTAGAATTTTTTTATCGGTACAAATGATGACTCAAACTTATAACTTTTAGACCGTAGATAGTGGAGCTCTAATCATTTGAGATATACCACTTCGTGATCCCGAGTTGGAATTTAAAGTTGTCATCCTGGGACATGCTTTCGAACAATATATAGAGGCCAAGATTTCTAAAAACAATCATGAGAAAGAGTCGATCATGGCCTAGACATTCACTAGCAAAGATAGACCCTTGATTGAAAAAAGAATAATATATTGTAATATTAGTATAACTTTTTGTGTGGATAAATATGAGTCAAACCTGTCACTTACATGCAAAGTCTTTGGAATTTAAAGTTGTTATCCGGGACATACTTTCGAACAATATAGAGGCCAAGACTTCTAAAAACAATCATGAGAAAGAGTTGATCATGGCCTAGACATTCACTAGCAAAGATAGACCCTTGATTGAAAAAAGAATAATATATTGTAATATTAGTATAACTTTTTGTGTGGATAAATATGAGCCAAATCTGCCGCTTACATGCAAGCTTTGGAATTTAAAGTTGTCATCCGGGACATGCTTTCGAACAATATATAGAGGCCAAGATTTCTAAAAATAATCATGAGAAAGAGTCGATCATGGCCTAGACATTCACTAGCAAAGATAGACCCTTGATTGAAAAAGAATAATATATTATAATATTAGTATAACTTTTTGTGTGGATAAATATGAGCCAAACTGCCGCTTACATGCAGTGGAAGGTGGTTTCAAACCTCAAAAAGTGTACGTTTATATATTTTGTATTAATGTATGCGGAAGATAGAGTTGAATTTCAAGTTCCAACGGTATCGGCCAAGCCAGATCATTATTTTAAGACATAACTCAGTAGCATAACATGTAATGTAAGCTATGTTGCATAGACGCAAGGGTCCGATGAGATATGGACGTGAAGATATTATTAACTTTTTAAAAATTTAGAGTACAACTTCGGTACGGTAGGAATACGCATGTTTATTTACTATATTTTAATTTTTTTGTTTTAAATTATATTTTTTATTTTGAGACGTTCTATACTAATTTATATTTCTTTTCGTCCCAATTTTGATTGCTCAAAAGAAAATGACACAAATATTAAAAAAGAGTTGTTTATTAGTATTAAAAGATATTAAGTGAAGGGTAAATGAGTATTTTTAATTTTATTAAAAGGAGTTATTTTAAAGTCACCAAGAGTTAATTGAATGATATTGAGGTGTAAACAAAAAATATTTATAAGGGTGTAATTAATTTAAAAGGGTAGGTGTTACTTTTTTGCTATTTTGGACATAAGAAAACAAAAATAAGACGTCCATTTTTTAATTTTGAACAATAAAAAGTGAAAAGGAGGGATTACATATTAAAAATAAAAATTACTAATAAATTTTACTCTTATAATATTTCTATTTTTATAAAAAGAGTTTTAAAAAGTAAAATTTTAAAAACGCACACTTTCACACATTTGATTTTTCTGTTTCACATATCCAATTCACGTATCTGAATTTTTTTTTTTTTAATTTTCTTTTCATGATATCGTCAAATAGGCTATATCACGTGTGAGTTAAGTGATTTCGATGTGAATTGAATTTACACATTTATTTTGCAAATATCTAATCTATTAATAATCTATTCAGCGGTCGTTTGGTCAGTTCACTCCGGTGGCCAATCAGCTCATCCCTCAGCCAGTTTGCTATCTATTAATAATCTAAAAGAGGATTCAACGGTCGCTTGGTCAGTTTCACTCCGGTGGCCAGTCAGCTCATCCTCAAACAGTTTGCTCCAGTTGCCGGTAAATAAAGTCAGCTCATCCTCAGCCAGGTTGCTCCAGTTGCCGGTAAGTAAAATACCTGTACAATAAATTTGATACGCGTCATTTTAACCTTTATCTTTATCTTTTACTCTTTCCTTTTCAAATTTCTTTCCTACGCGAACTGAACTGGATGCTTGTTTATTGTTCTCTGTGCTCCGTTTCAAAGTACAGGTATTTAATTTGTTGTAATTTGTTTTATTTGGATAATAAGCAGATTCTTGTTTTAATATTGAATTTAGACCTGATTCTTGTTTTAATTGAAAGCTTATTGTTCTGTGATTGAATTTAGATTCCTGCAAATTCTGTTCTTTTACAATTTTCAGACAAATTCAAGTAATTTTAGATGAACTTTTGCCTTATTCATATCCGAAATATAATCTAATCTTATATTGATTGGTAAATCTTATACTATTTTATGTTGTCTATGCCTTCACATGGGTTAATTGTGTGTTATGATTTTTAGAAAATAATATTTATTTACAATTTATGAAATTTTTCAATTTGGATTTCTAAGAAATATTACTTCTCCTATTTATACTAACTCACTCTCTCATTGGACGGTGGAGCTATTTTGATCCAACGCTAATAGAAACTCAATAGAGCCTTCAATAATTATCTACAAAATTTTAATTTATTTATATAGAATTTATATTTTTCAATAGAGCTTTTTTTTTTTTTTTTTACCAAGGGCCTCTTGTACAGGTGGGGGTTTACGCCTTCGGTATTTCCTCCTTAACAAAAAAATTCTATTAATAACTTAAATACTAAAAAAACTCATCAGGATTGAAGAATAATAAAATTTGAAAAATAGTGATTTTTATATTGGATTTTTATTCTAATTACTCTATCCGTTACGATTTACATTGTTTAAAATCAAATAACACAAATTTTAATAAAAATATTACTTCCTCCGTCCAATAAAAACTTTTACGTTTTCTTTTTCGTCCGTCTCATTATAAGTTTTACACCCTTAACATGAAAAACTCATTATAGATTCCACCCTCACAATTTTCACTAATTTACACAAATGTTATTACTATTTACTCTCACATACATATAACCCAATAATTTTTTTACTTTGTACATAAAAGTTTACAAAATTATTCCTCAAAACCTCAATCATTACTCTTTTTCTTAAAGTGTGTGTCCTCTCTACATATTAAAGTTTTTTTAGAACGGAGTGAGTATTTATTAGTATTAAAAAGTGTAAAGTGAAAAATAAAAAAATTAAATTTATTGGAGTGAGTATAAAAGGATTTTTAAATTTATTGGAGCAAAAGATAATTAAAATGGGGTTTCGAGTTAATTTATTTGAATATTAACTAAAATCCATAGTTTACGTAGTTTTGAAGAAAACTAGCTACCTAACAAGTGCAGTAAACGAGAGAGAATCAAAAGGTCAGGAAGTTTTGAAAAAACCAAGAATGGATCAATTCGTGTTGGAAAAAGTGTGAAAGGATAGAGACGTTCAAAAATATTTTTCATACACAAGTCACTTTTAGATAGAGTATAGATTATCTGTCCATATCCTTTTCTTTTTACCACACCACACTTCTTAAAATTGTTAAGGTTAAACACCTTTTACATACAATCATACAGTGCAATTGATATTTATATGCATCAACCCTAAAAGGAGATATTCCATTAACTGTTGGTAATTTTAATTGTATCTTCTTCCTTCGTGATAATTGCTAAGATATGAGTGGAATATCATAATCTTTTGCGAAGGATAACAAAAATAAAGCCACTAATAGGATTTTTGCAAATTCTATTTCAAACTTATGATATGTTTTCAACCACTATTTTCTTTTTAAATTATTTCGTACAACCTTTTTTTTTTTTTTTTGAGAAGATTTCGTACAACTTTTAAAAAATAATTTTAAATGCTATTTTGTAAATTTTGAAATCATGCCCTTAAAAATACTTTAAAAAATTAAGACTGTAAAGAAACAGTTTTAAAAACAAATATATACGTCCTCCTGCTTGAGTTTGCAATCTTTCTCCGGAGATTGCACTGGTCCTTATCTCTGATGCAGATTTTATGAGGATGATTG
Source organism: Paraleonurus japonicus (assembly GCA_030762865.1). Lineage (NCBI taxonomy): Eukaryota > Viridiplantae > Streptophyta > Magnoliopsida > Lamiales > Lamiaceae > Paraleonurus > Paraleonurus japonicus. The sequence continues at coordinate 6,161,391 of CM061054.1, read as the reverse complement.
AAAAACTAATATTTTTCAGTTAAAAAAGTAGTACTCGTTTTTTTCCTCACATGGGTGCTTAAATTTGTGGACTCATATCTTAAACCTAAATAAAATAAGAGTATTATGAACATCATTTATATATAAATGATAATTTGTGAATAATACGAACAACAATTTAAATAATTAAATGGTAGTTAAATATGAAACAAATTGAGCATAATTTTGATTCCAAACTCTAGTTTTTCCATAATACCATTTTGGTATCGGGTTCTAAGACCAAATTAAATTCCAAGTTTTGACCAATTTTATCTTTTTGCAAAAGTTCTAATGTTTTATTTAGATAACTTTTCAAAGGTTAATGCACCTAGAGTTGGATTTCTACTCTATGAAGGACTTTTGTTTAATTTTTATTCAAGATTATCCTACATTTCACCATTTAAGATCGTTTGTCTTTTACGAATTTATCTCCCATGTCATGGTTGAAGGATGAAAATAAAATAAATATAAAGTGCTACAAATTTTTAAAGTACATGCATAATTTTGGTGGAGGTCCAATTAAGGAAAGTAGACACAATATTGGTAGAGACGTAGGGATTAAAATTTTATGACAAAATTTTATGTGTTTTTATACACCATAAGCTTACGCTGTTTCAGCTTTTAATTTTATCCAATTTTTGACACCCTTAATCAAATATTTGATATTTTAAATGTTATATTTTAGATATTTTAAATTTAAATATTATAATATTATGTTCTTTATATTAAATATGAATAATTTAAATAGTAAAAAAATTAATTTGTTGTTGACTCCTTAAACATAATACTATATCACTAATTCTAATTTGTAATGCTCGATTCTTAATATTTTTAATCAAATATTTAATAATTTATAATTTTTTACAAATAATAACACTGTAAATATTGTGTATAAAAACACAACATCCTACTCAAACTTTATGGTTATGTTTGGTTAGAGATGATGGTGGATGGGATGGAGGATGGAGATGGAAAATGGGAAAGCGGGTAATCACTATGAATAATAAATTTGTGTTTGGTTATATGTTATTTCCAAAAAATAATCTGAATTTATTTGTCAGGAAGCAGGATTTGGCACAAAAATGAAGGGATGGATAAGGGCGCAAAAATGAATAGGTCGGTCGGAATAATGGGGTAAAGGGATGAGTTGATAAACCCGTGATAGGATTCATTTTCGTCCAAGACCTGCCCACCCTGTTTAATCTTAAATATAAAATATTTTAATTTTAATTTTAAATAATTTTAATTAAAATATATAATTATTTAATAGTATTTATTTAGTAAATAACATATTAAATCTATACAAGCATAAGAAATATAAATTTACTTTTTAAAAAATTAGTGTTACCATTAGAGATTACTTCACACTTTTATTTTATAAAAACCGAAGATTACTTTTACACATAAAAAATAGAAAATTTTTATAAACCTTTTTCTCATAATATCTATAATTTTACGAAAAATATAATTATTTTTGTGCTTACAAATAATCACAATTCAATTTTTTTAAAAAAAAAAAATTACCACCTTAAAACTCTACTTGTTAATTGTTATTCAATTTTTTAGGGTCATTTACAATAAGGTAGAAAGAGGTAAGTCTTATTACAACTAGGTATAAAAAATTTGCACAGAAGCACAAAATTTTGCACTTTTACACTGTTTGTAATTTTGCTAATTTTTACACCTATTTGTAATTTTCCCTTTTAGGGCTATTTATATTCATATACATCTTCATATGTGGGAGTAATCATGAGATGAAAAATTAATATATATATATATATGAATCCGTTAATGAATTTATGAAATGAATTCTATAAAAACACGATCCATGAAATATCTACTTGACCGATTTAAATTCACCCCGAATTAGAATTTTTTTATCGGACAAATGATGACTCAAACTCATAACTTTTAGATCGTAGATAGTGGAGCTCTAATCATTTGAGATATACCACTTCGTGATCCCGAGTTGGAATTTAAAGTTGTCACATGCTTTCGAACAATATATAGAGGCCAAGATTTCTAAAAACAATCATGAGAAAGAGTCGATCATGGCCTAGACATTCACTAGCAAAGATAGACCCTTGATTGAAAAAAGAATAATATATTGTAATATTAGTATAACTTTTTGTGTGGATAAACATGAGCCAAACTGTCACTTACATGCAGTCCGGAATTTAAAGTTGTTATCCGGGGACATGCTTTCGAACAATATATAGAGGCTAGTACTTCTAAAAATAATCATGAGAAAGAGTCGATCATGGCCTAGACATTCACTAGCAAAGATAGACCCTTGATTGAAAAAAAGAATAATATATTGTAATATTAGTATAACTTTTTGTGTGGATAAATATGAGCCAAACTGTCACTTACATGCAGGTCTTTGTAATTTAAAGTTGTCATCCTAGGGGACATGCTTTCGAACAATATATAGAGGCAGATACTTCTAAAAATAATCATGAGTAAGAGTCGATCATGGCCTAGACATTCACTAGCAAAGATAGACCCTTGATTGAAAAAAGAATAATATATTGTAATATTAGTATAACTTTTTGTGTGGATAAATATGAGCCAAACTGTCACTTACATGCAGTCTTTGGAATTTAAAGTTGTCATCCGGGGACATGCTATTTTTTGCTATTTTAGGCATAAGAAAATAAAATAAGACGTCCATTTTTAATTTTGAACAATAAAAAGTGAAATGGAGGGATTACATTTTAAAAATAAAAATTACTAATAAATTTCTCTTATAATATTTCCATATATATAAAAAAGAGTTTTAAAAAAGTGAAATTTTAAAAACACACACTTTCACATACTTGATATTTCTGTTTTACATATTCAATTCACGTATCCTGTATTTTTTTAATTTTCTTTTTATGATATCGTCACATAGGCTATATCACGTGTGGGTTCGATGTGCACATTAATCCTGCAAATTACTAATCTATTACTAATCTAAAAGAGGATTCAGCGGTCGTTGACTAGTTTCACTCCGGTGGCCAGTCAGCTCATCCCTCATCCAGGTTGCTCTAGTTGCCGGTACGTAAAATACGTGTACAACAAATTTGATACGCGTCATTTTAACCTTCGTCCTTATCTTTTACTCTTTCTTTTATAAATTTCTTCCCTGCCTTAATACTTGTTTGTTGTTCTCTGTGCTCCGTTTCAAACGCGAACTGGATGCTTGTCTCTCGTGCTCCGTTTCAAACGCAAACTGGATGCTTGTTGGTTGTTCTTTATGTTCTGTTTCAAACGCAAACTGGATGCTTGTTTGTTGTTCTTTGTGCTCCGTTTCAAAATGACAGGTATTTAATTTATTGTAATTCTTGGTTCGGTAGTTTTTTTAATTCGTTTATTTGGATAATAAGAAAATTCTCGATTTTAATTCGTTTATTTGGATAATAAGCAAATTCTCGATTTTATAATCTAATACTATTTGCTTATCCATATAATCTAATACTATTTGATCTGTGAATTTTATATTAATTTGTAAATCTTATATTATCTAAACTGAAAATTTCTAATCATTTTTTTATATTGTTAGAAATATGAAATGCCCCAATTAAATTTTTTTAGACTTTATATAGGTTAATGATTTTTTTGTTATATTTGTGAACCGATTGTCTGGTCCCGAAAATTGGAGAAATGGGAGCACAAATTAAAGTTGAGAACTTCAACTTAAAGTGAATGCATATTAATTTACTCCTGAAATAAATGTCCTGTAATTTATTTTAAGTTGTTATTGTGCACATCTTTGATCAAATATGAGTGTCTATTCTACCAATTAGGAATTCATTTTGTCTAATCAAAATTTATTAAATGACTACATTTATCGGTGTTCCGGACTCTAAAAGCACATACACTTTTTGAATTTATAATAATATTTATTTATAATTTATGAAATTTTACAATTTTTGGATTTCTAAAAATATTACTTCTCCTATTTATACTAACTTACCCTCTCATTGGGCGGTGGAGCTATTTTGATTCAACGCTTAACGTAAACTCAATAGAGCCTTCAATAATTATCTACAAAATTTTAATTTATTTATATAGAATATATATTTTTCAATAGAGCTTTTTTTTTTTTTTTTTTAGGAATGTTCGTGCATCATGGCATGTAAGTGACGCTTAACAAATTCTATTAATAACTTAAATACTAAAAAAACTCATCAGGATTGAAGAATAATAAAATTTGAAAAAGAGTGATTTTTGTATTGGATTTTTATTCTAATTACTCTATCCGTTACGATTTACATTGCTTAAAATCAAATAACACAAATTTTAATAAAATATTACTTCCTCTGTCCAATAAAAACTTTTACGTTTTTTTTTTCGTCCGTCTCATTATAAGTTTCACACCCTTAACACGAAAAACTTCATTATAGATTCCACCCTCACAATTTTCACTAATTTACACAAATGTCATTACTTTTTACTCTCACATACATATAATCCAATATTTTTTTACTTTGTACATAAAAGTTCACAAAATTATTCCTCAAAACCTCAATCATTACTCTTTTTTCTTAAAGTGTGTGTCCCTCTACATATTAAAGTTTTTTTGGAGCGGATTGAGTATTTATTAGTATTAAAAAGTGTAAAGTGAAAAATAAAAAAATTAAATTTATTGGAGTGAGTATAAAACGATTTTTTTAAATTTATTGGAGCAAAAGATAATTAAAATGGGGTTTCGAGTTAATTTATTTGAATATTAACTAAAATCCATAGTTTACCAAGTTTTGAAGAAAACTAGCTACCTGACAAGTGCAGTAAACGAGAGAGAATCAAAAGGTCAGGAAGTTTTGAAACAAACAAAGACTGGATCAATTCGTGTTGGGAAAAAGTGTGAAAGGATAGAGACGTTCAAAATTATTTTTATACTCAAGTCACTTTTGGATAGAGTATAGATTATCTGTCCATATCCTTTTCTTTTTACCACACCACACTTCTTAAAATTGTTAAGGTTAAACACCTTTTACATACAATCATACAATGCAATTGATATTTATATGCATCAACCCTAAAAGGAGATATTCCATTAACTGTTGGTAATTTTAATTGTATCTTCTTCCTTCGTGATAATTGCTAAGATATGAGTGGAATATCATAATCTTTTGCGAAGGATAACAAAAATAAAGCCACTAATAGGATTTTTGCAAATTCTATTTCCAACTTATATATGATCTGTTTTCAACCACTATTTTCTTTTTAAATTATTTCGTACAACTTTTTTTTTTTAGAAGATTTCGTACAACTTTTAAAAAATAATTTTAAATGCTATTTTGTAAAATTTGAAATCATGCCCTTAAAAATACTTTAAAAAATTAAGACGGTAAAGAAACAGTTTTAAAAACAAATATATATTTCCTCCTGCTTGAGTTTGCAAACTTTCTCCGGAGATTGCACTGGTCCTTATCTCTGATGCAGATTTTATGAGGATGATTGAAAAACTAATATTTTTCAGTTAAAAAAGTAGTACTCGTTTTTTTCCTCACATGGGTGCTTAAATTTGTGGACTCATATTATAAACATAAATAAAATAAGAGTATTATGGACATCATTTATAAATAAAATGATAATTTATGAATAATACGAATAATAATTTAAATAATTAAGTGGTAGTTAAATATGAAATAAATTGAGCATAATTTTGATTCCAAACTCTAATTTTTCCATAATACCATTTTGGTATCGGGTTCTAAGACCAAATTAAATTATAAGTTTTGACCAATTTTATCTTTTTGCAAAAGTTTTAATGTTTTATTTAGATAACTTTTCAAAGGTTAATGCACCTAGAGTTGGATTTCTACTCTACGAAGGACTTTTGTTTAATTTTTATTCAAGATTATCCTATATTTCACCATTTAAGATCGTTTTGTCTTTTACGAATTTATCTCCCATATTATGGTTGAAGGATGAAAATAAAATAAATATAAAGTGCTACAAATTTTTAAAGTACATGCATAATTTTGGTGGAGGTCCAATTAAGGAAAGTAGACACAATATTAGTAGAGAGGTAGGGATTAAAATTTTATGACAAAATTTTATGTGTTTTTTATACATCATAACTTACGCTGTTTCAGTTTTTAATTTTATCCAATTTTTGACACCCTTAATCAAATATTTGATACTTTAAATGTTATATTTTAGATATTTTAAATTTAAATATTATAATATTGTGTTCTTTATATTAAATATGAATAATTTAAATAGTAAAAAAATTAATTTGTTGTTGACTCCTTAAACATAATACGATATTACTAATTCTAATTTTTAATGCTCGATTCTTAATATTTTTAATCAAATATTTAATAATTTAATTTTTTTACAAATAATAACACTTTGTAAATACGTGTATAAAAACACAACATCCTACTCAAACTTTATGGTTATGTTTGGTTAGAGATGGTGGTGGATGGGATGGAGGATGGAGATGGAAAATGGGGATGAGGGTAATCCCTGTGAATAGTAAATACGTGTTTGGTTAGGGATGAAGAAGTAGGGGTGGATGAAGCTTTATGTCAAATTAAAGTTGATGTTGTATTATTTTAATATTGTTAGTAGGTTGAAGTAATGATTGAATGATTGTGATATAAGATAATATAATATTATATTTTATTATTAGTTAGTGAGATAATAATTGATGATGAGGGAGAGATAAATAAATACAGTTTTCACGATTGACTTTTTCAAAGGTTTTGTGTGAGAATTATATCATAATAATATGTGTAAAAATTATTTTATATGAATGGTATGCTAGTTAATCTTATTATCTAGCATACAAACAACTTTGTATACATATTACTATAAAATAATTCTCACACGTAAAACCGTTGAAAAAGTCAACCTGTGAAAATTGATTTGGGACGGAGGTAGTATAATGTAATATATTTAATGTGAAAGATAGAATTGGTATGATTGTCTTGAGATATGTGAGAATAGGCTGGTAGATGTATTATAAGGTTGAATAAGTATTTGGATGAAGATTTGGATGGAGTCGTCCAAAATAGAATGGAATGAGGATGGCGTCGTAACCAAACACACCCAGAGGGAGTGTGGAGTGTGGACCGATCTGTGGACTATTGTTTGTACCTTGTGCATCATCAGTAGTACACTGGTGTGAATCTTCGCCGGTTACCCCACTGTAAGCCAAGATAAAATTCCCATTTCCCAGACGTCGGCGTTGATGAGGAATTGGCTTCTTGTTCCTCTCTTTAGTCTCCGTCTTTGATTTTTCCGGATAGCAGTAATGCTGGTAAGTTACTGCATTTTCATAACGATGAGGAATCACATTTAAATACATCGAATTTATCTTCTGATGATTGGGATTGAGAAAGTGATTATAAGCACCATCATAATAAACGTTAATCGCATGAATTAGATGATGGTAGACATCGCATACATGTACAACGAGGAAGGGTTGAATCCCTATTACAAGAACACTTTGAATGCTTGCTACATGAAGAAGTTAACTCTGTATATGAAAATGATACTAGGATTCGTATGGGGATTCAGCAGCTGATTTTGGGTATTTTCCGATGGGGTATAGTTAGGGTCTCAAAGTGTGTCCACAAAAGGAAATTCCCACCTCCACCGTCGGCCTTTTCCTTAGATATTTATTGACACTGAATGTTGGAGATTATTACTCTGACAGAGCGTTTAACTTCTTCATACATTTCAGTGTTTTCTTTTACGCATTCAACTTTTAATTCATTACATTTTCCTGTAATTCTATCATTTGTTCCGACGTCGTAATCTATGTTTTCTTTTCCAGTTATTAGATTTGTGCTTGTAGAGTAGCGTAACTACTACATTGTTTTTGCTTTATAATGTCAAGAACTTGGGGTGTAATGGGGTTGAGCCACTTCCGAACTACTCAGCGCTAGAAAAATCTAACTTTATTTATTCAAACATCTCCAGGTTGAGCTCAAAAATCTAAGCTTGTTTGCATAGTGAATTACAATGAAAAAATGATGGTTGCATTGTTACTGTATATATAGGAACAAATTGGGATAAAATGATTGTTGCAGGAGGAATAGTGAAATGATTATAAGAGAGAATTTAGTTAATCCAAAATGGGGTAATGATTAATTTATTTTGAATCTCATTAACCTATCATCCTTTATTTTGATTAACTATCACAATTGCCTATACTCAACTATTCAAAAATTTTGAACAAGCACTGTATTAGTGCGTTAGTTCTTGAACCAAGTTCGAATGTGCTTGAATCATATTATTCTATGGAGAGTGTAGCAGTATATCAACTTGATCACAAGACTTGGAAATAACTTATTAGTCAAGGAACTTTTCTGGCTTACATACACAAAACAGGTGAAAAGAAAACGAACATTTTCCAACAGCTTGGTTTATGAAAAAGAACATTTTCCACCTTGTCTGTCTTCACTTGACAGCTCGGGTACTAGCTTCCCTCTCGTCCTTCTCCTTCCCCCAGTCATGCAACCTCATCAGCAGCTCCGCAGCAGCGATCAAGAAATGAACAGCCTGGATTGCTGACAATATACCAACAATGCCCTTGAGTGTTTTCAGCCTCAGATCATCAGCTTTCTTCAATACCATCACAAAACCTTCCTCCTTCGTCTTCAGAACCGAGTTCACTCGACCCTCATTGCTCTCCCCTTCCACCTTATGACTCAGCTCCACCATCTCCATATCCGCCACTTTCTCCTGCTGCTTCGCCAGCTTCTCTGTAATCTCTCTCTCTTCCTTCACTGTGCTCATCTGTAACTTGTCTACCTGCCTCATTTGCTCCTGTGATAGATCCCCTAAATCACCAATTTCCTTACCATTTAGAAAATCGGATAAGTTCGCCTCACCAATTTCCTTACCATTTAGAAAATCGGATAAGCTCGCCTCAAACTGGAGGCTGGATTTGGAGTAGAGGAGGTGGAATGCGGTGGTGGGCCGCCACCCGCCAATCCAAAGGAAAGCATCCTCCAACTGACTGTTCCATGGTGGTGATAGTAGTAGGAGAACATCGGTTTTCGCCCATTCTGTTTTGATTGAATAGTACTTTCCATAGTGGGCGACCACACGATCAACCAAATCAGGCAACGGCGATGATAATGGATCTGTTTGAGGTTGTTGTGAATCTATGGATGCAGTGATGAGATCATCAAGAAGATACTTTTGCTCATCTTTCCACTTCTCGTAGAATTCTTGAAAGTTTTCTGGATTGTTCTCTGTTCCATCTCCAGATTCCGGTTCCATGTTTCTATATTTTTTTATGTTGCAGGAAAAGAGAGATTTATAGATAGTGTTTTAGAAGATGTTTGCTTGGAGGCTAAGCATATACATCGTAGTGTATGTGAAAAAGGACAACACACGCCCACTTGCTGCAGGTAAATTTACAAACTTGAGTTATACTGTGTACTCGCCACAAATTTTAAGGTAGATGCTGTTCCCAAAAATATTAGTGGATTTACTGAATCTTTTTATTATAAGCTCATTTCAACTCAAAATTCTACAACATACTCTATTATAAAAAAAAATTCACACCCTTATACCATTCTCCCTCTATCTCTTCAAGTTTATCGTTTTAAAACGAGAGACGTTTTTTTCCCAAATGAAACAGCTTTTAATCAATATAATATTTTATTATAAAATTATTGATGCAAATTATAAAAAAGTTAAAAGGTAGAGTGTATTTTATTGTACATATGAGACCAAACTTTTCAAAAAAGGAAATGATAAGCTTTAAAAGAGACACTCTATTTATTATTTTTAATATATTTTAATTATTAGATACTTACATTTAAAATTATTCATCAATTTAATTTAACTGAATATCGAAAGTAAATTAAATATAAAAATAGTTTTTTTAAATCAAAATTATTTGATGTAAATAATTTTTTTACTATAATTTTTATTTAAGACAAATATGACCGGTCGTCTTAGGTGAGATGTAGTCATATATTCGTGCTTAATGTATATGTATGTTTTGTTGTATTTTACGTGATTTTTCGTTGATACAATAAATATGTAATATTATTAATAAAAATATTAAAATTAAGTACAATAAAAAATTGTGATTATTAATTAATGTTTTCAAATTAATTATGTAATTGTATTTATATATATTAATAAAATAATAGATATAAATTATAAAATATTGAACAGGACTTTAGAGTGTTGTATTACTTTTTCTAAGGTGCGCATTCTCTCCATTTTTTTAATTTTTTATAAATTTTAAAGAAGAAATAAAAACATAATAAAATAAAAAGTGAAATTAAAAAAAAATAGGACTCATCCATTATTTTTATGTATAATCTATATCTCTCCAAAATTTTCTCAAAATTTATACACAAAGAAATATAAAGAATCCATTCTCTTGTTTGATATGTTACGGAGCACAACACATTCATATAATACAATATCTTAAAATTTTGATGGGCATTGTCTATCGGATACAGAGTCAATCATGGCCTTGTATTCACTAGCAAACATAGACCCTTGATTGAAAGAATTATTTTTAATTATTTTTGTGTAAAGGATAACATTTCGTGCGGATAAAAATCAATCAAATTGTCACTTACAAAGAAATGAGTTTAGATTAGAGTTAGAATTTCAAGTTCCAAAGATGGGGGCCAATTCATCTGTGTATTTGTAAACTCGCGCTATCAGAATCACTTGATTTTTAAAATGGCTAATTTTTTAAAGTTATTCTGTCATATTTTGTATCATTAGGAATTAAATATGTCCACATGAACCGAAACCGCTGGTTTTAAAACCGCTCCTAAATTAGAACCGAACCGTGTCGGTTTCATTATTTTGAATATCGGAACCACCGGTTTCACGGTTCGAGCCATTTCATATATACTTTGTAATTTTTTTAAATTGTAATATAGGTTGTAAGTTGTTTGATACGATGTAAGTATTTCACCGGTTGGTGAAGACTTGATTATTGGTATCTTGATCGGTCCAACACAGTTGAAATAGCACTACAAAAATTCAAAATTAACGAGGGCCGAGACGAGGGTTCGATTTAACGAGGGCTTTTGCGAGGGTGTTGGGCCCCTCGTTAATTAACGAGGGTATTAGCGAGGGAATTGGGCCGAGGGTAATCTAACGAGGGTGGGCCCCTTGGCAATTTTTAGCGAGGGCTTGGGCCCCTCGGCAATGTTTAGCGTGGTGGGCCCCTCGGTATGGCCCTCGTAAATACTGTGTATTTAAACCAGCCCAACCTCTTTTCTCCCCACGCACGCAGCCTTTCACCATTTTCCCGCCTCGCCGCTGAAATTGGACCGCACAATAGTCGGGCTTTGTTATACTTGTTCAGGGAACATTTCTACGGTGAGTTTTATGATTTAATCGGTTAATTTTGTTGTTATTTTACAAATTTTTTATTTTTTCATATGCATTTATTTGTGTAATTTTGTTGTTATTATATATAATATGCATGTATTGGTGTAATTTTGTTGTTATAGTTGGTGATTTATTAATTATTTAGTGTTAATTTGTATAATTGTTATGTGTATTTTAATTATTTAGGAAAATGTTAATTAATTAGTAACTATGCAAGTATATAATTTTGTTATTATAGTTGGTGATTTATTAATTATTTAGTGTTAATTTGTATAATTGTTATGTATATTTTAATTATTTAGGAAAATTATTAGTATATGAATTATATATAATTATTTAGGAAAATGTTAATTAATTAGTAATTATGCAATTTAATAATTTTGTTGTTATAGTTGGTGATTTATTAATTATTTAGTGTTAATTTTTGTAATTGTTATGTGTATTTTGATTATTAGTAATTATTTAGAAAAATTAGTAGTATAAGATTATTATATAATTATTTAGTGTTAATTAATTAGTAATTATGCAATTATATAATTTTGATTATTAATATTATTATAATTTTAATTTAATTGTTATAATTTATATATTTGTAGGTGTGTACGTTTATTGAAAAAGATTCGATCCGGGAGTATAATTTCATAGCCACCACTATCACCGTAAGTATTCTTTTTGTAATTAATTATTATTTAAAAACGGTTTTAATTTAATTATAATAATTATTTGATTTAAAAATAATTTGCATGCATGATATAATAATAATAATTTATATATATGATGATCGATGTTCGATCAAATTTTGCATGCTAGTTCAATTATAATATTAATTTTGAAAATTGAATCGATGTTCGATTCAACAAGTTGATGTTGGAGTTGAGGGTTGATGAATTGTTTGGTATTATTTCTTTGTAGAATGTGCATTCCGACTTGATAAATTTTAATTGAGTGGAAATGGATGCACTAGGAATTAACTTGATATATTAACTGGGGAATACGATAAAAAAAGACAAAACTACGCCAAAATTTTTAGAAAATATATATATTAATATTAGGTATTAAATGGAAGAATTAATTATGATTTAATTAAATTTTGAATCTTCATTAATCGAACAGTGTCTATTCCTATGAATTATTCAAGTCGTAGTTGGATGTATGGTCCAAGAACGATTAATGGCATGATATCTCTCGAATTTCTTAGTAGACTTGAATTGTTTATAGAATTCGCTACTAGTAACCGGAATGGATGAGTGGGGTAAAGATTAGGTGTCCTTGCTCGAAATTCAAATGTAGGAACCGAGTTTTAGAGAACTCATTGACGTGAAATCACATTTGTTTAGACATGGATTTATGTCTAATTATCACAATTGGATTTTGCACGGTGAGCAAAATTGGAGTTCTATACCACACTATGATCGGTGGCGTCGACTTCATATAGAGTTGGCGACACCGCAAAGATCTAGCTCGTACCACAATATGATGATGGACTTAACTTCGGTCCTAACATTAATTTCCAAAATGTGGAAGAAGAGCCCTTAGGGAGGAACCTCCTAATCAGCATGCAGCACATTTTTGACATGCTTCGTGCGGCGGATCGGGATCTCGTATCCCGGTTGTGAGTCTCATTCTCGGTTGTCATTCAATGCCCGTCTTTTAAACATTAAAGCTGTGAATAGGTATGCGAAAGGGGTTACAATCAAATGGTTGAGTTGATTAGTGAGATTCGCCCTCCGTAAAATCACGGTGCCCAAGAAATTTTCTCGATACTAAGCAGATTGATGGGTGGGATGAGTCTTCCGTAGAGATGATTGATTGTTGTGCAAATAATTGTATGATATATTGGGGGTGCGAGCAGGGAACTTGAATCGTGTAAGGTTTGTGGTGGTCACGATTCAAACCTCGCTAGACGTGGTGTGAATGGTCGATGGAAAAAGAACAGTCCTTTCAAAGAGATGTTCTATTTTCCTATCATTCCTCGATTGCAAAGACTGTATCACCAAGACTACGCTAAGGATATGATACGACATGCTAGTTGCTATAATGATGAGGTGGTGTTATGCGTCACCACTCCGCAAATTTATTGGCTTGGAAACACGACTATTCATATCCCGATTTTGCAACCGAAATACGGAATGTGAGTGGGTTTGAGCACCGATGGTTTTCACCGTTTGGGCGATCGGAAAAACAGTATTCGTCATGGTCGATGATAGTGACACCGCATAATCTGCCCCCATGGTTGTGTATGAAAGAACAATTCATGTTTTTGACGGTTTTGGTGCTGGTCCTAAAATCCAAAGGATAATTTAGATGTATTTTTACAGACCACTAATTCATGATTTGAACATCTTTGTGGGAAATGGGGTGGAAACGTATGATGTTGCTAGAAATCGAAATTTTATGATGCGAGCCGCATGTAATCTGGATCATTAGTGACTTTTCGCCTTACTCAATGTCGTCTGGATGGAGCACCATTGGAAGGATTTGCTTGTCTATATTGTCTTGAGTACTCCGATGCCTTCACTTTAAAACTCGATTAAATGTGATCGTGGTTTGATAACCATCGTATGTTCTTACCAGGGGACATCCGTATCGCAGAACAAGACTGCATTCATGAAGAATACGGTAATTCTGAGATGACCCACCACCCATCCGAACAGGCAAATGCTTCTACAAGAAATTGATTGGTTGGGGTACAGAGAAAGTGATCAAGAGGGTCTTGAGGCCCACAACAAAAGATTAGATGGTGGGTGGAGGAAGAAAAATATTTTTGGGATTTGTTATATTGGAGTACCCTCTTGATCCGACATAATTTGGATGTGATGCACATTGAAAAAAATGTGTTTGATAATTTGTTCTATACGGTGACGAATGTGGAAGGGAAAACAAAGACACAAATAAGTCTAGGGATGAACTTAATGAATATTGTCGTCGTCCTCTCTAGAGAAATGTCAACGCACAGAAAGTATCCCAAAGCTTGTTATTCACTTGATAAGAGTCGAAAAGGATGATGCTGTGCGGATGGGTAACCGAGTTGAAGTTTCCCGATGACTATGTGTCTAACTTTGTCTCGATGTGTAGACCGGAGCAAATTGAAGATGTTTGGGATGAAGAGTCATGATTGTCATGTGTTTATGCGAGACTACTCCCGATTGCATTTCGTGAAACTCGACGCCGTATGTGTGGAAAGCAATCACCGAACTTAGTTTGTTCTTTAGGGAGTTAACTTCGCATCCATTACGATTGAGAACATGGCTCGATTGGAAGCAGATATTTCGGTTATATTGTGTAAGTTGGAACGTATTTTTCCGCCCGGCTTCTTCAATTCGATGGAGCATCTGTCTGTGCACCTTGCATACGAAGCAAGGATAGCTGGTCTGTGCGGTATAGATGGATGTATCTATTTGAGAGGTAATTTATAACTCTAAATTATTTGATTACCTAAAATGGTTATACTATACATATATAATAATTGATTCATTTAATTAGGTATCTTTACAATTTAAAGCTCGAGTGTTGGGAACAAGGCGCATGTTGAAGCATCGATTGCAAATGCGTATTTAACGAAAGTGGCCTCAATATTTTGTTCCCTCTATTTTGGCGATCACGTTCGAGACAAGGCGTCACAATGTACCTCGTAATTACGATGGTCGTGGCGAGGTACCCCAAGTAGCGAAAGGTACTTTGTCCATATTTATACCTCCCGGTCGACATCTTGGAAAGATAAACAAAAGATGGATTGTAGATGAGGAGAAAAACACGGCTCATACGTACGTGTTCTTGAATTGTCCCGAGTTGCAACCGTATATCGAGTAAGTTTATAACGTTCAATTTTTGTTAATTACAACGTCAATCCGTATATTAAATAATCAAATCCCCTTTTGTAGTATGTTTTTCGAGCAACCGCAACAATTCCAACCGGACTCTCGAGGGTGAACAAGATGAAAGACTACAAGAGGAGTTTGCATCGTGGTTTGAACAACTTGTAAGGATAAATAATATTCAAAATTGGTGGATACGTGATCTTTCTAGCGGACTTTCGAGTTGTGTCACCACGTACCACTGGATATTACGTGAATGGTTACAAATTTCACACACGAACTTATGGCTCATCAAAATCTACTTCAAATTGTGGAGTTTGTATCAAGGGTAAAAATTATGATGCAAATGAGAGTGATTTCTCACGGGATCCTTGAGGAAGTAGTGCAATTAGAGTACCGGACATATTGAGAAAAATGTTGTTACATTCAAGTGTGAGTGGTTTGATCCATCTCATGCCAAATGGAACAAGAGTACATCCTCGTTATAAACTTGTGGACGTTAATCAAAGGGGAAGATACGAACGCTACGATCCTTTTGTGTTAGCAAGTCAAGCCACTCAAGTTTACTATTGCAAGTACCCGGAAAAGCGTAGAAATGAATGGTTGGCCGTTTACAAAATCAAACCGAGATCCTTGGTCGAAACCGTACCAACGAATGAACAAGAGCTTTCCCCTTTTCAAGGCGACCTTGAGTCCCAAATTAATGGTGTGCAAAGCGGATGATGATCCAATCATATTGATGAGATGTCAACGGTGCATTAATTGATATTGAAAATAATGAAGAAGAGGAAGAAGAAGAAGAAGAAGAAGAAGAAGAAGAAGAAGAAGAAGAAGAAGAAGAAGAAGAAGAAGAAGAAGAAGAAGAAGAAGATAATGATGATGATGATGATGATGAGGAGGAGGACGAGGAGGAGGATGGAGACTCGAGATGAATATTGAATATATAGTGTAATAATTATTTAATATTGAATAATGTAATAATTATGTGTGTTTCATTTGTATGTTATATATATGATGAATTATTTATTATTGAATAGTGTAATAATGTGGTTTTATTTAATTATTATTCTGAGATGAGCGAACCGTCTGGTTTAAGGGGACGATACGGAGTGCAGAGGAGATGGGTCGAGCGGACCGTGCAGGTCCAGGAGTCGAGATGCCAGGTACCGATGCACGGTACCCTTTATTCGAGAGGATGAGGACGAGGCCGTCGGCCCCGAGGCCTATGAGGACCATCATCCAGCTCTAGCTCCAGCGAGGGTCCTGGATATATGGATCTACCTGGGGCACGTAAGTTTAATACTGTGAATAATAAACTATGTCATATTTATATGTCTATTAAATTTGCGTGTTTATTCCCTTTTGCGGAGTTGATGCCATCGAATACGGTATCCGGGACTATTCGGGAGATTATGTCTCAACATATGGAGCCCGGTGCATTCACTTTCCGGATGATATCTCTGAGAGTCTGCGGTTATCTTGGGAGACATTTCGGGTACATTATATTTTGTTATTCGCTATTTAATTTTGATTAATTTATAAACTTTAACGCTTATTAAGTACAATAATATTTTGTTTGGCGGAGCTACTAGGTGGGATCCTACCGTTACGAACTCAACGGAGGTGTATGGTGTTCGTTCGTAGAGGCGGCAAATAGATACAGCGATATCTTTGAACAACGTGAGAACGTTGTGGGTCACCAAGCACCGAGGCCTGGATGGGATGACGCCGTCTTCAATGGACTACTCGCTTCTTTGGGATAGAGAAGACGTGAGAGCAAAAAGCGAGCAAGGTCGTGAATCATTGTCGGAGCACGGAGGCCGAGAGTGCGGCATCTCCGTCATAGGGGCGGATCCCGTGGATCAGCCGAGTATGCATATGACTTTGTAAGTATTTTTTAATGCTAGTTCAATATTTTAATTAAACACGTGGTTTTAATTAAATAAATATAGGAGAGGAAGCATGGACGACCCCCACGAAGGACATAGTGCGGCATTACCACGGGTATGATGACGGGAAGTACACCTACGAAGGCTATTAGTGACACACTTGTAAGTATTTTTATTTTATATTATGTAATAATTTATAATAAAATATTATATATATGTCTATTTTTGTAATCTAAAATTTTAATTGTCGAAATATTCATACGGCATGAAGTACAAGAGGTGGCCTCCCGGATGCCCTCCGAGGGGTCGAGCTCCGAACCCCAACCCGACTTATCCCGGATCTATGTCAATACCGTTGAAAAACAACACGGGAGGGTTCGGGGTCTTGGTCACCAGGTAAGTCCAGACGCATCCCCTCGGCTCTTGCTCATCGAGTGCTCCTCCTCCTAGTGGCTACACCCAAGCCGTATCGACCGGCTGCTCCAAGAGGAGCGTGAGAGGATGCGGGAGGAGATGGAGCGTAGAGACGGAGATGCGAGCGGAGTTGCGTACGGAGATGCGTGCGGAGTTTCGAGGCGGACATGCAACGGCAAATCCAGGAGATGATGCGGGGTTGCGGGGTTCCTTGCACAGTGGTGACCCAGTGAGTCCGGGTGGTTCCGATCGGTCATCCGTGGGTCCCGGATTCTAGGCGGCGGTGAATGAATTATTCGTGTTTTAAAACTATCACAATTTTTCGAATGTTAATTAAGAATTTATGAATTTTAAATGTTTACGAGTGTGAATTTTAATTGATTAAGATGATGAATTTTAATTATTTAAAGTATTAATTTTAATTGTTTAAGAGTACATATTTACACATG
Source organism: Paraleonurus japonicus (assembly GCA_030762865.1). Lineage (NCBI taxonomy): Eukaryota > Viridiplantae > Streptophyta > Magnoliopsida > Lamiales > Lamiaceae > Paraleonurus > Paraleonurus japonicus. Next base: position 6,143,478 of record CM061054.1, on the reverse strand, counting down.
ATAATATATATGTATGTAATAATAATAATAATAACAATAATAAATAATATAATATGTATATAGTGAATTATATATAGGATGCAATTTAATTGAATATATACAATATTAATAATTATAAAATAATAATATACATACTAAAATACGGTATACAATTTAATTGAATATATATGTGATAATAATAATTATAAATATGATAATATATATATATATATATATGTAATAATAATAATAATAACAATAATAAATGATAATATGTATATAGTGAATTATATATATGATGCAATTTAATTGAATATATACAATATTAATAATTATAAAATAATAATATACATACTAAAATATAGTATACAATTTAATTGAATATATATATGTGATAATAATAATAATTATAAACATGATAATATATATATATGTAATAATAATAATAATAATAATAACAATAATAAATGATAATATGTATATAGTGAATTATATATATGTGATAATAATAATAATTATAAACATGATAATATATATATTTAATAATAATAATAATAATAATAATAATAATAATAAATGATAATATGTATATAGTGAATTATATATAGGATGCAATTTAATTGAATATATATGTGATAATAATAATAATTATAAACATGATAATATATATATATATATATAATAATAATAATAATAATAACAATAATAAATGATAATATGTATATAGTGAATTATATATATGTGATAATGCCCAATATTAAAAAATAATAATATATATAGTAAATATATAAATAATTGAATATATATGTTATAATAATAATAATTTAAAAATGATATAATTTAATTAAATATATATAGTAGATAATTTAATTAAATATATAGTATACAATTTAATTAAATATATAGTATACAATTTAATTATAAATTAAATATATATAAAATATTGAACATAATATGATATTAATATATTTAAAAGCAAAATCATATCGAATGATTAGCTTTGCCCAAACGGTAAAGCGTCCAAGTTCTCTCCTCCATATAGATTTTAATTTTTGGATTATCACGGTATGTCGTCAAATCCCTTGAAGTAAATGTAATTAAAATGGGGGTTTTGAGTTAATCTATCCCTATTATACTAATAGAGAATTTGATTTTGATGATGTGTCAAACTAACATTCATTTGGCTTATGTGTCAAACTCACATTAATTTGCCTTATATGTCACCCTAAAAATAACTTACTTGAGTATATGTGTATAAAACTTATATGTCATCTATGTGGCTCTATAAAATCTATTTAAAAAAATGCATCCATATAGATTTGAAACTTACACCTCATAAATGACACTACTAATATTTTTACCAACTAAGCCAATTTATAAATATTAAATATCTATTATATTTATCTTAAGTTTAAAGTATATTAGAATTTTTGTTAGTAATAAAACAAGTAAATTAAGTATATTTATTTTATTATTACTGATTTTATTAATTAAATTATAAAATATTCTAATTATGTAAAAAAATTTATATTTATTTTAACGTCTCACTAATGATTTTTTTATTTATAAAATCATGAAAATTTCAAATATGTAATTAAATATATTAAATGATTAATGAAATTTTAAAAATAATATTGAGTCTAATTAAAAGAAATATAATCACATGAATTTGAAACTATTATAGAATTGACATAAATTATAATTAAATTGAAATTGAAATTAAAAGGTCGTGCATTAATAAAAGAATAACTTATAATTTTATACATACATTTTATTTAAATATATTTATTATATAATATAATTATATTATTTTACAATGGACAAATTAATTTATGCATACATAATATATTATAATATTAATTGATTTTTATGAAAATCTGCGTAATAAGCGAGGAACTCATGTAGTACTTATATATAAAAGTGGGCAGGATTGAGAAATATTTTTGGATCACTTTAACCCTTGTCATCTTTTACTCTACAATTTCATCCTATTTTTAATTTGCAGCGTATATCCCCTCCTACCATTTAATCTCCCATGGCGTTTCCTCTTCCCAGTAAAAACCTTCATCTCCTATGGCGTTTCTTCTTCCCAGTAAAAACTTTTATCCTCATCCTTCAATTCAATTAATGGCTTCAATTCGATCACAATCTCACGTCTGACAGTAGCATCACGACTTCGTGATTTCGCACCGCCGCTGCGACCGTCCACCTCTACATACCGCCGCCACAACCGTCCGCCCACTCCATCATCAACTACATCACACCATCTACCTCCCTCTGCTGGCGTATAGAAGGTCTATCTAAGCCCTAATTAGACTATAGTGCTTTTGAAAATGTCTCTTTTTTATTGTGTAATTGAGCAATCAGATGAGATTGTGAATCATTTTTCTGGGTTTCAGATTCTTTCATTGCTTCATGTTCAAACCGTGAATCCAATTCAAACAGGTGTGCTACGTCTGATTTTTCCTCAATAGATCACAATCATTTACCCGTGTTAATTAACTTTATTATTATATATGGACTATTTTGCAGCAATTTGATTCCATTGAATTTTTTGTTCCGACTAGAACTAAGGTCTAATTTTTGAATGTTTAAGAGTATTGTAGGTCGTTTCATTGATTGGTTTCTTCAATGGATGATCTAGCCTATTCCGAGATGAATTGTTGAGGAATTGGGATTTGGGAGTGGAGTGAAAAAACAGGGGACAACATAGCAAGTAGTAGTGCTAAGAGTAGATTGAGTTTGATGAGGTTTGATGTTTTGTTATTAGGTTTGGGAGTTACATTTTTATTAGCAACAAGTCCTTTTTGCTCTACCCAAATAAGACACATACCCAGGAAGTGGCCAGTAGGAATTAAATCCAATCTTCATCCATACAATGTTACATAGCAATTTTAAAATCTACTCAAAACAACTGATTGTATACATTTGTGTTTGTATTTCACAAGATTGCGATTGAGTCTAAACTGAAGAAGGTTAATTTATGCTATGATTTATTTGTTACTTATATTCTATCTTGGTAAGTTGATTAATATATATAAACCATAAGATTTTATTATGCTTTATTATGTTGCCTATACACTAATTTAACCTTCAATCAAAGCACACAATTAGTTGCTTTAGTTGTCATAGAGTCACATTGCTAGACTAATAAAAATAATTTTTATGCAGATTTAGAAGAAGTTTTTAATTGATTTTTATATTGAGTGAGTTGGTCTTTTAATCCAAGAAAATCGAAATTAGACGATGACACTTAAATGGTAATAATTCTTGGAAGCATATTAAGGAACTCATCCGTGATCTTTTATACTGGGATAGGAAAAGAGTGTGAAAAAGAAATGATTGGAAAAGAAAACTTTTATCTACTCATGTTTTGTTTCGCTACCTCATGTCTTTGTAGAGAACATCAACTCTGTAGATGAGTGAAGAGTAGTTGAAGCTATATATTCCAATTAAAGGAGGAAAAAGTTCGCATTAAGTGCCTCCTCATATGTTTGCAATTTGATGTAACAATACTTGGGGCTGTAATTTCTTTCGTGATATTAAAAAGATACAAATTTTGTGTGAGAGCATTTATGAATTCGAAAGTGTATGGGCAAACATCTGTTGAAGGCATTGAAGAAACAATAATGGGAGATATAAATTTGTCGTTGATTACTTTCGGAGGTTTCACACCATAAAAGGTGGCGAAGGGTTCACTTTCTCTATTGATTACCAGTGATGTTTATTTATTATCTGTTACTGTTACATACTTATTATGGCTTATATTTGTGAATTTAAGTAGAAAATTGGAGTTTTAGTTGTGGAAATGAGGAGTTGTATTTTTCTATGCTGGGGGACTATATGTATTGCTCAAGTAAAATTATTCACACATTCAAAATTTGGAAGACCGTTATAAGTTATAAGTGAGCTGGTGCAAGCTACTTTAGCGTGACTTTTGTGATTATGTTGAGATTTTAAAATATTAAAAAGATTTACAATGATGCCGATGTAGACGGTTAGATGCATAAATTGAGCTTTAGAATATGCAATGTTCATATGTGCTTCCTTAAAACCAAAATATTCTTCTTTTGCCTAGAGTAAACTTTAATAGATGCAATGTCTTACCTTTTGAATCTGATCAATAATTATAGGACTTCCCTTAGCTGGCTCGATAAAATTTTAAAAGTATTGAAAATTGAAATGTAAATTAGTAGTAGTTGTAAAACTCTCCCCTATTTTAAACACTTTCTTTACAACTCATGCTTCTGCAAGGCTTTTGGAAGATGTAGATTCATCCTCTCCAGCAAGGCTGACATTTTTAGATGCATGGCAAGGGAAGCTCGTGTTGTTTTAAGAATTACAACAAGAAATCTCTGTTTGCAAAGCGAGTAAGAGTAATGAATAACTTTATCCGACCCCTTACTTTTATTGAGTTGAAATTAAATTAAAAAAATTAAAACAAATTCTAATCAAAATCAGTGATTTCACAACCGGAATGAACCAGCCATGGAATTGGTCCAATTACTCCTAAAGAAACTATATGTTTGAGATTAAACAGAAAAAGATTAGACAGAACGGCAAAAAGGTTAGAACCGAAAAATGATTTCCTATTGAGAATCCAAATTATGAGAGAACTCGAGCAAATTAATTAAAACGATTTCTAATGAACAACATGAGTGCATGGGGAAGCAAACAATCTTCCATCCTAAACAAGAACGTTGGAAGAAATCACTCAACGTGTCAAACAGGCATTGGAGGTGAATCCGAGCTCAAAACATAATGGAGATGAGTGAAATTACCTGGACATTAAACATCAAGGGCAAATGAGCAAGAAAAAAGCAGAAAAATAGGTGTGTGACGCAAACTCGTAAAATCGAGGAGCTATATTTGATGAAATCGACGATGGAAATAGGCCAACAAAGACGGTCAGAACGGTATATGGGGTGATAGCGACATTCATGTAGAAGCAACAAAGATTTAATTTTATATTTAATTAATTTTTTTACATTTAAATTAACTTTGATGTTTCATTAATATTAAATATATTTTCAGAATTCCTTTAATAATTAATGATAACGTGACAAAATAGGCCCAGTTTTGGAGTTTGGACGCTTCCGGTCAAAATTGGCCCAACACGTCAGAAATTGGATAATTGGAGTTAAAATATAATTGAGATTTTAACTGACTGAACAATGCTCACTTTAAAAATAAAATTACAAATTTCACTCACAATTCTCTCTCATATTCATTAAAAACAATTCAATGAAATACAAAATATATTTTTGTAACAAAATTGCCCTCATAAACCAATCTAATCAAGAAAAAATATATATCTTTCTTATTTTTGTCTCCCAAAAGTTGGCGCAAGTTAATACGGGATCGGAAGAATTAGCAGTATCTAATAACCTTACACAATATAAGTAGTGCAACTCTGATCGCTTGAAATATTAATTCCACTTTGTCGTCTTAAGGTAGTGTTTTTAAAAAATTATTATATCCACGTACATGCATGGTATCAGTGTCATTATCTTCATTTGGATTACAGTAAATACTAAAATCATAGGATCTTCTAGAAGTAGTATTCACATATCCACGCAGGTGTGTTCCAAATTAACAAATGACATGATGATATGTTACATACAAATTAAGTATGCATGTGTACGTAAATCTAGCTAGCTAGGAAACTGGCAGTTCTTGGACACGAGGCCTTCTGTCCGAGAGATCCGATGATGTTGCCTTCCTCTTGTTACTGTTGCTGCAGTTCTTATCAATTTCACTCTCTTCTTTGTTAGTGTTATTAGCGCTTTCAAAGTTTTCATCACAAGGATCGTTAGTTGTGTTCAGCAGATGCGAGTGAAGTTTCCTTAAATCTGATAGTTTCACAGGTTTCAGTAAGAACTCTTCTGCTCCTCCTTCCAAGCACCTGTCCCAATATCCAATTTATAATTTAAATAATTAATATCATCTAATAATTTAAAGACATATAACTTGACGGAAAAAAAAATAGATACTCCCTTCATCCCGTGTTTATCTTCACACTTGTGTTTGCACACATTTTAAGAAAAATTAATTTTATTGACTTTTATAAGTAAGAGGAGTATACAATATAAGAGTATTTTGGGTGGTTTAAGGAGATAAAGTAGGGGAGATAATAAAGTAGAGTAGAATAAAAGTGACAATTTTGAAAATAAATTAATGGTATGGTGTGGATGTTTATATTGGGGATTATTTCCTTTTAAAAAGTGTGAAGATAGATTTAGAACGGATCAAAAGGAAAGTGTGAAAATGAATACGTAACGGAGGAAGTACTACATAATATTCAAATAAAACCTATAACAAAAAAATAGAGTTAAAATTGTTTAGCAGTGTATATTAATGAAAAAACCACAATTTGGGGTACAACTATGCCATTACGAAGCCGATATCTTATAATTAAGATGTTTTATGAAGTATATAATTGAAGGTTTGGGTAAGAATTGAGACGGACTGAAAAAATTTATAGTATTTGTGTGCATATTATGCACAATAAAAAATTGTGTGCACAAAGTTTGGTTCTGATGTAGTATTAATATTAGTTTGGTTACAGGTGTAGTATTATTTGGTACTTTATAGTACTAGTTTGGTTATAGAGTAGTATTATTTCAGGCATTGTATAGTATTAATTTAATTAGCAACATTGTATAGTATTAATTTAGATGTAGTATTAGGTAAAATATTGTGCACACTATTTTTAGTGTGCACAATATGCACACAAATATTTGCCAAAAATTTAACCTCATCTAAATTTAAAACTCAAACTTATAAAAATTGTGGAATTTATATATTTATATTAATTTTAATTTCTAATACGGACATTTTACATAATTACTTATAAGACAGTGCATTTTTCACATGTTTGTGTGTAAACGTAAGATGAGACAAAATGAATATATAGAAAAAGAAAATGTGAATATCACCAAGAAAATAAATTAGAATGGGACAAAAGCAAGAGAGAGTTTCATTTCACATACATGTTGATTCTTGATGGTACATTCTCAGATGACATAACTACAACTGGGACATCTTTCCAAGTAGAGTCCTGCAGAAATTTGAGAAAATTATTTATAATTTCTAAAATATTGTATTTTAAAATAACATATTTATAGAAAAGAAGTTTAAATGTACTTAGATCAATAAGGCCATGTTTGGAGAGCCAACCTTGATTCGTTTTAGCAAATCATAGCCACTGATACCAGGCATGCTATAATCTGTCATGATCAGGTTAACCTTTGATACCTGTCATAAGAATGATCAGAGCATGAATTTTGGACATAGTAACAAAAACAAAACTTATAACCACTAACAACTAACATTATTCGATAAAAAAAAGAAACAAAACTTATTTATGATAATTATTTACAACTTACAAGATGTAATATTGTTGCATATTTCTGTGAATTTAAAAAAACAGACAATAATATCACATCTACTAACCGATGGGCTAGATTTAAATATTTTTAAAATAAATTGATAATATAATAAGTAACATTGTTTTCAACGCAATTTGAAGTCATAAGAGGGGCGTGAGTCAAATACTATGGTACTATGAAAATACTAAATTTGATTCACAAAAACTCAAACTTGTAAAAGAATGAAGAATCAATTTATTTAATTCCTAACATTTTTTAAATAGTATTGTGAGTGATTTGTACGTTAATGTCAGACAGAAAAAAATACTCCAACAGTAATAAATTTGAAAAAGAATAAAATTAGCAGCTTTAGATTTTAAAAGCTGAAATATTTTACCAATTGAACTTTAACTTTTACTAGTTTTGGCATGTTAACTGTTTGAAAATTTCCATCATTCAATCATGGACGCTACTCCCTCTTTTAGGACTACAGGAAAAACCTAGAAAAGTTTACTGTCAAATTGAATAGTACCACTGTACTAACCTATATGTATTCTCTTTCTTTTCTTGCAATTAATTTTATTATTTTATTTGAAACTGATACGGAATATTCAGTTTAATGACTGCACTTGTATCGTGCAATAGACATGCGTATACTAATAAATAAAATAAAATTTTGAAAATGAAATGATCACATGAAGAATATAAATTGTGATCCATGATGGGTCATGCAGTAGTTCAAAAAATGACAAATTTATATCTTAATATTTTTTTATGTAAAAAAATGCACTCCTTACATTAGATTTTGAAATAAATATCTAAATAATTAGGATTAATTAGAATTAGACCGGACAAAATTGATCCATACATATGTAAATATGTATCCAAATTGATATATTAGAATTTGTTTGATCCTTAGGACCGTTTTTTTAGTCCTTTTCGTTTAAATCTTGTAATATGTATGCAAGAAAAATGACCATTCAAGATATTGTCTGAATTCTTGTTTATATATAGTACTGAACATCAATATTCGCTTTTAATTTTTAATAAATAATTTATTTATTACCTGATCTTGGTGAGATGACTTTGATGAAGAAGAAGAAATTGGTGATGATGATGATGAGTCATATTCATTCTCTTCAATATCCACCAACCCCAAATACTCCAAAGCCTTATCTCCAGAATCCACACAAGTAACTGCATCATATATATATATATCTAGTTTTTATAAGCCAAAATTCAAAAAACACACACACACAAGAGAGAGAGAGAGAGAGGACCTTGGTATGAAGAAACAGTAAGGAGCTTCTCCAAGACCTTTCTATCAATATGACTATCATCCACAGCCAATACATGAAAAAGCTGTTTTCATCAACATGTTCTTCTTCATTTATTATACTACTACTAGGACTCGTGCAAATACCAGCTGCTGAATTAGAATCCATTTCACCTTCTCAAAAAATGTATGAATGTGCCTTCACATAATAATAATATATATTTTTAGAAGCTTCTTGGTCTTCTTTTTGTGATAAAAGCTATAGCTAAAATTAATAGTGTGTGAAAGAGGATAGTGCAGGTTTTATTGAGTAGTTGAGAAGCAAAATCTGCGTGTGCAGAAAATGTTTATGCAAGTATATATTGTGTTTTATTATTACTACAACACACAAACAACAATAGATGTGAGTGATCTTTCTCACTAGATTCTCTTTTTGGACACCCCTGTTGGTACAACTACTCATGCTGCCATACCCACATTTGCGGGGCCCCCACCCCATTCTTTTTTATATTTTTTTCCTTTTAGCTCATTTATTTCAAAACGAAAAAATAATAATTCCACACCACAAATTTCATGTGATGCCATTACACTACTCTATCTCAACTTCATACACTCTCATTTTTCATTCATTCCAAAGTAAAGTAATTTACACTTTAAAATAAAAAATTCTTCATAAATTTCAATATGTCACCCTTAAATTTTTCTCAATTTTACACAAATATCATTATTTTTGGGTCCGCACATACAAAATACAACTTATTTTCTATATTTTATATAAAGGCCTCTCAAATTTCTACTCATTCTTCCATTTTTTTAGTTAGTGTATCCTCCATCCTATGAAGACTGTTTCGGGACGGGGAGTAATACTATTCAAACTATGTGCAAATACATTATTTTTAAATTATTTAGATCTAGGCAAATTCTTGTGTATATGTGCATTTTTAAATGATATTAATTATTTTCGTTGAACAATATTAATTGTTTTCATGGGTAAATATTAGTTTGTTTTCACCGAACAACATATTAGTTATTTTTATTAAATAATCTTAATTGTAAAACGGTGCAACTAAACAACTGGTGCACACAAATGTTATATTTATATCTATCAGTATTTCTTTTGTACCTAATGGAGAATTTGAGTTTTATTTTTGAAGTTATAATTAATTAAGAGGGTGGAGGATTAATTTGAGTTTAGATTTCACTTAAATCGAGACATGCATGCGTCTGTCATAAGCTTTGTATGCGTGCGGTTGAAGAATTTGAGTTAACTATGTAGTCTAGCAGACGATAATATGTTTTAAGAAATTTTAAAATTGTAAAATCGATTGAAATGCTTTTTTTTTTTTTCGAAAATCCGATTGAAATGGTTTTGATCTTAATATTTTTAATTCAATTCTCTTTGGACCTGCGACATGTTTTAATAAATATAATTATTACACATATCATATTAAATATTTTCTAATATTTTGCAAAGTCGAGTGCTGAATTATTTAAAGTGATATGTCTAATATTTTTTAAATCGTAACGGGCTCAATAGGTCAAACCATGAATTCAATTTAAATGAATTTGAATTTGGATTTTTATTTTTATTTTTTATGTTTTTATTTAAAAAAAAAAAAAAAAAAACTAGTATTCAGACATTGGAGGTTTGACAAAATTCACCATCCAAAGTTTGCCACGTTATCTTTGTAAAAAGTATAATCAAAAGAAATGAGACAAATTGAAAAGCCTAAAAATATCTTAGGATTGATTTTAAAGTAATATCCTGTGAGATGTGTGTGCTCATTTTGTCTTAAAAAAATTGAATCAAGATTTGATTTAGGAAGATCTCAAATCCCATGACTTTGAAAAGTGATTTGTTATCAAATTTTAAGGTGATTGCTTGGACGTCACACACACAAGTTGAACTTTCTCTCTTTGGGTACTTTTAATTAATTAAGGCTACATTTTGATATTTGATTTTTTTTTAATATAATTGTTTTGGAGTAACATAAATTTATGACTTGACCCTTCGAATCATATCACAATTTTTTAATTAATTAATTCATTGACTTTTGTGATTAATTTAACTCATGCATGTGTCGACGGTTTATGATAACATGTAACATACATGTAATTATTATATTTAGTTTTTGAAAATTTTTTATGCTTGAGATGTCAATTTTTATTTGTTTGTGTTTAACATGTGACATTATGCGTGGATTAATATTGAGTCAAATTAAAACAATCACATTATTTTAGTTTAGCATTTCATATGTACCAACTAGTCAAATGTAATATTTTGAATATCTATTTATATATATAGTTTTAGTGTTTTTTTAATATACATATATATTATTTTTATATATTTATTATGGAGTAATATAATTATATTATTTTATACTATTAACAAATTAATTTATATATATGTAATGCAGTATATTGTATGATTGATTTTCTATTAATAAATTATGCATTTTGACAGTATTAATATGAGAAGAAATCTATAACTATATACTCTCTTTGTCCTAAAATAAACTTCACATTTTCATTTGTCCCACAACAAATTTGCACATTTTTAAAATTAAAAAACTCTTCATAAACTTTACATCACAATATCTTTAATTTTACACAAAATATTATTACTCTTAGACACACACACACACAATATATATATATATATATATATATATATATATATAATTCCATTTTTTATTACTCCAAACATAAATATTTATAAAATTATCCCTTAAATTTCTATTCATTCCTCTTCTCCATTTTCTAATTTGTGTATCTTTCCTCACGTGTAGATAATTTCAAAATCGAGGGAGTATTATTTTTAGTTTGACTCCTCTGAAAATTGTGATTGGCTGTCATAGGGATCAACATGTTTTATTAATTAATTAATTAATAACTGCACCATCTTTGAATACCAAGTGAGATTGCATATGTCACAACTAACCAATTATGTTTGTCAACAACCAATCATAGCTTCCACACTATTATACTCAATTTTGTCACCTAATTATTTAAGTGATAATAAATAAATTACCCTCGAGTAATTTTCATGTCTTGCTATGTGTCAATTTCTTGTGGGAAGTAAAAAGGACCATCTAAGTAGAAATGCAGACCTCTTTGACTGCTAGGTCTTACATTTGTGTTGTGTTGTTTGAATACATTACAGGACTCTAGTTTCTAGGTTTTTATTGACTATAGTGAACCAATTGGTCATGGGCTAGTCATTGGAACATATCTAACTTTACATTATCAAGTTAATTAATTGTAAATCGAGATAAATATAAAAATAAATAAAGATGAAATTTTTGTCAAGCGTAATGTACGGTGAACCCAAATAATTTGAGAAAAGGTATGAGTTATATATGTCGACCTGAAAAGACAACACACACCTATTTGATACGGCTACAGAGGTTGATGACATGGAAATGTCCGAAATTTCACACCAAAAAAAAAAAAAAAGTCCGACTCCACTGTAACAGTTACACCAGACTTTGTTATGAAACATAGATTTAGATAGAGTCACAAACATATAATATACATCCATGCAAATGGTAAGTATTGCAATAATAATTTTTAGGCAAAGTCTATGATCAACAAAGTTTCAAGGTGAAACTGGATCCATTTTACTAAAGTCGTATCGGTTGTAATAACCGATGTGTATGACATATATTATTAAAGGATATCACCGTGATAACTAAATGATATGTCATATATTATTAAAGAGGTATCGATCGTGATAATCAAGGATATGATCTATATTATTAAAGGACATCGAGTCCTTATAACTAAAGGGTATGACATATATATTACAATAAGGCAACATTACAAATAATACTCCTATTAATCATGATAATCAAGGGTATAACTTGTATTATTAAAGGATATTAGTCGGAATTGGTGAAGTGTAATCTAGATCCATTTTTTCAATGTGAATCAATTTTCACTATGAAATTTAATTCAAGGAAACACTCTAATTTTTATTGTGGTACGCAATGTTAACTTTCTTTCTTATATTGATATATGTCTTCTAGATTAGATTGATCATCAATTCAAGTTACACGAAGAGGTGACATAGAACCAGCAAACATCTCCCTTTAAGAAAATGTATCTATCATTCATAAAATATTATTTACATTTATTATATGTATATTGTCATGATGGTGCTCATAAAATAAAACATAATTATGAAATCTACCCTATTCTATATATATGAAATGGTTATAGAATGGTAATTAGAAAAGGGTCCATGAATTCAATATCTTTCCTGAAATAGGGGGACATGCTTTAGATAGCTTGAGGTGTGAAAATTTATTAGAACATGGCAAACTTATTAACAATACACCAAATTACTTAACCAATTTACAGGCAATCTCGAGCATTAATTTCACATCTAGCTTCCAAAATTAATTTGTGTATACCATGGGCAACTGCAACGTCATAATCAACTTCTCTAGTGTATTTCTGGCTATTGCACAATTAGGAAAAGAAATTCTGTGTAGGGCAGGATTTATCCATAAAATGAAAAAGAAGAGAAATTTGTGTTACGTGTATGTCTGTTTTTTTAAATCAAACTTGGATTCCTTTTTCTTTTCTGTAAGTAATTTATACATATGAAACTTGACCACGTATATACTCTAACTAAATCAATATGGGTGATATTGTTATTAAAATATATATGAGGATACGTATATATTTATATATATTAACAATTCGACGCACCAATTGCTCCGTGCAATTAGTATAATATTGACAAAATTTTAATTCACAAATTTTCAATCAGCCAAAATTTTTACTTTTTTCTGGGAGTAGTTTTGATTGTTGTCCAATTTCAATACACGTGAGCAAAATATAAAATTAAATAAATTCTTCTATGATATGATTTTATGTCAGACATGTGAAAGAAATTTAAAATAAATGTGTTTTTCGTACTCTCTCTCTCATATATATATATATATATATATAAAAAGAAAAATCAGAGTGTCGCAAAATAAATAAAATAAAGAAATGGAAGAGTTGTGGGCACAGTTAGACAGAGCGTGGATAGAGGATTGAAATTGGATATGGAATTTTAGAATCACTCTCAGAAATCTTATGCAATTATATTGATGGGGACAAGAAATAAGAAAGGTACATGTGCAGGGACCCACCAGCAAATATTTCGTGAATCTGTGTGGGGTCAATTCTAAAATATACAAATCTTTTGTGGTCCCTAAGTTTGTGATGTAAAATCTGGGATTAATGGAATCTGTCGTGAGAGGGGTGGGGTTGTAATTTTTGTATAGTTTGCCCCCTCTCATGCAAAAAAAGACTGTCCAAAGTTTCTCCATTTCAAAGTTTGTAGAAATACCATTTGGGACCCCTACTTTTGTTGTCTGCCACGTGTCGCGCCCTAAGTGTTTAGGCTCTATCATGAGGGCGACATCATGGTTACTCAAGCGAATCCGCCTGTGTGAGCCGCTAGATCATATCATGAATTATTCATGATCACACTTTACTATTATTTTTAATTGATCAACGCGCATGCATGTGTTTGATATGAGCGTTTTAAATGATTTTCAATGTTTCTACTTTCTGTTTCATCTATTACACTTGTGCCACCTTCATCTACACTATTTTGGTTCTGCTTATAATGTAATTAAGTAGTAATCGTTAATCAAGAACCTTAATTTAGATTATTTAGAAGAAGAGTTTTCATATACAATACTCATGTATGTTATCGTGCATGTTTTTAATCAGTAAGTCTCTTGTACGTTATGTATACAAATGCAATTTGAGATATTTTTAAAGCCGTATCAATTATTTTCACCGAACAATGGCGGTTGAACAGATGCAATCGTTTTAATAAAAACAACCGATATTACCTAAAATCAATTTGAATCTAGCTCCGATTCTGGTTCCAAACCGTCGATTACGCTCGTTTCACTTTAAATTTCGAAACTTAATCTCAACCCTCAATTTTTGTATATTTGACAAAAAGAAAAAAAAATTGAATCGCCAATTTCGATTTTCAAAATCCCTAACTAGATGAACAAGGTTTCCCATTATGATTTCTAACCGAAACTGATCAACAGTTCCTGACAATATTATTTATTTGCACATATAATACTACATTAATTAGTAATACCTTATAAAAAGTGAAAAATTAATTTTTGTTACCCAAAATTTACCTTTTTTCATATTTGGTACCCACCTTTTAAGACTCTCAAAATTGGTCACCAAAGTTCATTTTTTTATCTCAAAATTGGTCACTGTCGATGGGTTGACCGTCATTGATTAATGGAAGCACCTATTTTAGGCGCAAATTCATCTAAGATTATAAGTATTGTCCCCAAATTCGACAATCAACTTCCCTCTTCTATCGTAACCTTAATTTTTCAATTTTTTGGCACTTGTGTAGCTTAATATTTTTTCATTATCGATCAAAAAAATATATATACTTTTTCATTAAATGTAATGTATTTTATTACATGAAATGCATGTGGAATTAATCTGCAATGTCTTTTTTTAATGAATTTTGTTCACTTTGTTTCGTGAAATATCTAAATTCATTAAAAAGACATTGTAGATTAATTTCACATGCATTTCACATAATAAAATACATTAAAAGACAAAACTTGTATATTGATATTAAATCCTCAAATTGATGTGTATATTTTTAAAGTAGTAGTTGCTAATTTAATTAACTAACAAATTATTAATTTGTTTTTAATATAAAAATTACTTGCTTCATTAAAAAAATTATTATTATTTTAATAAGAATTATTAGTGAGTGTACACCTCTTGTTTTAAATCCTCCAAATTTAGATGAATTCAAATCAATTTGTCCACGACCTTAAGAATTAGTTCATAATTAGAGCATTGGATCTCAATTCCATGCCCCTAGTCCAAACCACTCAATGAATTTGCTATTATAAATTATAAATCTATTCTCAAATTCATCAATCCAGACATAATGATACATTATAAATAGGTAAAGTATAGTATGAATCAATTTCTTGTGAAATTTATTTACATTTTGTGTGTATTTTTTAATTGTATCAATTATTTTATTAAAATATATAGTAGTATTAGTTTAACAATAATATTGTATAATAAACCACATAATAATATTTTGAATTGCACATTGAAAAATCTTAATTTTATAACAATATATATATTGATGCAAAATTTTTACAAATCAATAAAAGTCGATGCATGCAATTTAATAAATGAAAATAAATTTATTTGTCCAATAAATCTTTGTATGTGATCTTTAAACTAAAGCAAAGCTTGTTCCTTGCCCCAACTTTATGTATAATCTTGGATTGACTATGATGCACTTATTTTTAATTTATGTGGATATTGTTTAGTTAAAATCTTGACTTAAAGACACAAATATGCATGGGACCACATGACCAAATATAAGGATCTTCTCATTGACCAAACAAAATTTTCTTTTGCTCTTTTCATTTTATCATGTCATCAAAGAATCACATGTGATTTTTAAAGATAAAATTATGTCTAGTGGGTTTCAATCATGTCAATACTTAGAGAATGCCCAAGTTTTCTTCTCATCTATAAATGTTTTAATTAATTAAAACCTTGTAGGCCAAATTCTTCAATTGACCCCACTGACCTTTTCTTGAGAAGGACATAGTAATTTGCATATTCTTTTTCTTTTAAAAGTGTAAGGATCCACAAAAAGTAATAATTTACAAAAATGAAATACAACAAATTAACCGCATTAACCGCAAAATGAATTTAATGGAGTTTAATGGAATGATATAACTTAAATGGTTAGAGTCTCAATACCGTAAAATTATGGTTACGAGTCATTATTTATCCTAAAAAAATAAAAAGTACCCTCCAATTCATTAGCTCATTTAATCTCCTTACACAATACGATAAATTTTATTACAATGTTAGATAATTAAAGGTAACAACAAAGAAAAAATGGAAAAGGCACTCTTTTATGAAAATTTCATTAAAAAAATAATCAAAATTTGTAAGAAGTCATCGCACAAAATATATTACATGCAACAATGAAAAATATATTTTCTCCATCCAAAAAAATTTATTTTCATTTTTGTCCTGTCTAGAAAATTTACTCTCATTTTATTATTATTATTTTTTTTTGACAGATACTCTCATTCTATTTTTAGTAACAACTTTATCTCACAACTTTATCATCACCGTCTAAACACCACATCTACACATTTTAATTTTATACATAAACTACCACATATTTATTAAAACACGTGCCCAAATAAATAGAAATAAATTTATTGGACGAAATGAGTATAACTTTTCAACTAAAATGTATCACTTTTAAAGTTAAAAGTATCACTTATATAGAAAAAATATTTTTATACTAATTTAAAAAATAATGCAATTTACTTGAAAATTAATATATACATTTTTATTAAAATAACACTAATAGTTTTTCGCCGTCCCACACACTGTAAACCGATCTCACAAGACTCGATCTTAAAATAATAATAAAAATTAATAGATAAATGTATAAATGAACAAGATTATATTTTAGTACAGATCTATCTCACTTATATTATCCCATCATGTAAGAATTTGACAAAAATCAGAAAATTTACACAAAGAGAGATAA
Source organism: Paraleonurus japonicus (assembly GCA_030762865.1). Classification (NCBI taxonomy): domain Eukaryota; kingdom Viridiplantae; phylum Streptophyta; class Magnoliopsida; order Lamiales; family Lamiaceae; genus Paraleonurus; species Paraleonurus japonicus. The sequence goes on along the minus strand of CM061054.1, from coordinate 6,126,254 downwards.
AACTCGTACGAATTGGGTGCAGTTGAACAGCGGCACGACTTCGGCAGTTGTCTGAGTGTAAATTTTTTATTTTTTTTTGCATTAGAGAAGGATATAATCACATAAGAATTTTTTTATCAATAAATGTTAGTTCTTTAGTTGTTAGTTCATCAATCGTCTAAATTTGATATATAAATTATTTTATTTTATCATTTCATTTGTTGAAGGATCGGCTAAAACAAAGATTTTGATACTAATTGCTAATTAATTTTTTCTTGATTTAATAATAGAATTTTATTTAAAAGCCCAATCAATACAAAATTTCCTTTCAAAGGCCTTTCATTATATTTCTGTACAGTCACGAGACCAGTATTTTTTTTTCAGAAAAAAAAAAACCCGTATTTTCACTATTAATTGCATATTAGGCTCTATCTCCTGATATGACTTTGATGTCAAGTGTTTGATTTATAACTAAACTACTATGATTTTGTTTTCGAGTCTGACTAATCTCTTATCAAGGCGATTAATGCGATATCATAGAAGAGCCTTATGTTATGGCTCTCATTTCAAAAATCAAACGACTTGCATGACAAGTTAATGGAACCGAGTTGGTCTCTTGTGAGGTGAGAGCGTGTATGCACTCGAATTCTATTATGATACTTTTCGGTTAATTTATTGTTACTTTTTATTTTAGTTTTGAGAATACTATTATTTTAAAAGAAAATGCATACATACACTCACCTCATATGAGATCAAACCAATGGAACCACCTTTTGTTTTGCTAGACGAGAGTCTAACTCCTTGCACGCTTTTTGTAAATCTTCAAACGAGATATTTGGATACCAACCGATGCGGGGAAGCACAAAATATATGAATACCGTTCATTTTATATAAAATACCGACGAACGTAGGAGATAAAAAGACTAATACGTTTCAAAGAGAAAAATCTCAATATTTCATTAATTCATCAAAGCTCCTTTTACAAAGTTCTTCTAACTCCTATTTATACTAGATAACTAGGATTTCAGATCTGTATGTCCTAAAGCCCAACCCAACTAATAATTAAATAAACAAAATTAAAACATAAACTATACAAAAATATAAATAATAAAGAATAATTAACTGCAATCTTATCTCCATCGGAAGAGGTACCAGATTCGTGTACCATTTTGATTCATGAGGATAGGAAACATGTAAGGCGTGAGCCAACTGTTTCTTGAAATGTATTTCCGTAAAAAAATACTATGTAAATATGAATAGTGGTTTAATTATTTATGTAGGTAAATTCATGCATTGGTTATTTTTACTGAATATTATTAGTTGTTATTATTGATCAATATATTTGATACTTATTTGAGAGGTGACACCCATCTTATGTATGAGGCGGTCTCGTACTAATTTTGATATTTTATTTATAGTAAATGATATATTTCACTTATAACACCTAATACTTTTATAATGGTTGGATACGAGTACATCCATTGAGTGACTGCATATTAGAACAATGCATTTTTGCTTATGTTGTTAGCTTCTTACTACTGGTTCTTTAATACTTACAATTAAAAAGATGCATGGAAATTAAAATTAAATTTTTGTTGACAATATCAAATTATATAATTTGTATTGGTAAAATAAAAGCATTAAAATCAACGTAATAGCAATGGAGGATTCGAATTTCGAACTCATCATTCAGTCATTCACAACCTTTATTGCACATTAATGCACTACTTTTGGGCTTAAAGCCCATTTTTGTCCTCCTACCTTTAAACACTGGAAACACAATTTTGGGCCCTCAATTGATTTTAGGACCATATAATTCCATTCTCATTAGGCCCAAAGGAAATTTCAGGAATATTTTACTCAATTTTTACTATTGCGGAGTAATATTTTAAGATAAATTTCCTTGTATAGGAAATAGTAAAAACAATGATTCTAAAAATGATTTTGTTTTACAGGATATTTAAATTGCATTAAACCAAAGCTGAAATATCAGCAACTACAAAGGTAGCAATCGCATTCGAAATATGATACGAAAAATAACGAATTACAAGTAAAAATCAAATTGGGCTAAATTTGGAGCAACAATATTCCCAAAGCAACTTGCCGTGTGTATCACATGAGAGAATACTTCTTTCTTATTTTTATTTTTGGCCAAGCTTTCATAATATATGCTATAATAAAACTATGTTTTTGGTTGTTACGTGGAAAAGCTTCACAGTTATTATTTGAAAGAAATTAACAAATTCGGCTTTTACCTAAAGTTTCCGTTTGTAATGCATGGTTCTTAAAAAAAAACCGTTTATAATGTATTTCAATTTAAATTTCATACTATCTTTTAAATATATAAGAATTCTTTTGAAATAAAGATATACCTTTAATTAAAAAAGCTCAGATCATAAATTAAAAATTCAAATAATATAGACGTCTCTTTGAAAAAGATAATCATCCTTATAACTAATTTATCTTATATTTATTTAAAAAAATAAAAATATGATTTTATTCTCATATCTCCCCCATATCTCGTGTGTATTTCTCTTTTCTTTGTTTTAAAAGACACATGTCACAAATCTAACTAAGTATAAAGAGCTTCTCCAATGCTAGGAAGGGGTGCACATGTGGAAGCCTTCCCCTTCCTAAAATCAAAAAATGGTGCATTGGGAGGTGGCGAGAAAGGGATGGGGAGGAAGGAGTATTCCATCCGAAGAAGGAGTGCAAAATGTTTGCAAAATGAAGGTGGGTTCCAGCTAAATTCAGCTTTTGACCGCCCACTTTTGGAATGAAAAATATTATTTTAATGCACCATTTTATTTGATTTTCTATATTTTGATTTTTAGCTTTTGGTATACTATTTTTTGGTTTTCAGCGTTTGCAAATTTAATTTGCAACGATTACCTTCAAATTTGTATTATCTTCTATTGTATTCCTTATTTTATTTTCAATGAAATTTTAATACTTGTTTAAAAGTAATATATTTCAACCTACATATATTTTCAATGAAATTATAATATATTTTATAATTTAAATATCATAATAAATATTTGATTGTAAAAATAAAATTGTAAATAAACATGACTAAAATTAATAAAGATGAAGAAATAGATATATAATTTGATACTAGGACTCATGTATAGTTATTTTTGGGAATGATGCATTGGAAGAGGAAGGGGTATGAAACTTTTGAGGTGGCACACATGTAGCACATATGTGTTAAATTAATTCCTCCAAATTCAAACCTCACATTGGAGGTGCTCTAATAAGACATGTTAATAAGATACTAATTAAGCATCATAAACAATAAATCCTGAAATATTCTGTATCAATCACAATGTAACTTGAAAACCAAAATAAACCATGCACATAGAAAGGGAGCACGAAATATAAACCGAGTATCTCCTCATCACTAACAAGTAACAAAACACTACTACACTACATACATGAAAATAGATTGAATGAAAATTGTTATTTAGTTATTTACACACTTAATTAATTAATCTTCTTCCTCATCGGTGACAAACTTGCCAGTGCCAGGATTAATGGCAGCGACGAAGAAAAAGACTATGTTGAACAACAAAAGGGGTTCAATTTCATTAATGGGGACACCTGTCTCAAAGTTCAACTGCGCCAAAGCTCCCTTTCCAGTTATGATTTCTCCAATAATTGAAAAGGCAATCCCCAGTTGAGCCAATCGTCCAACGAACAACTCGTTCGATTTTGTGAATCCGAATAGAGGACCTGCAACGGTTCTTGCATGAGACGATCTCATATATTTTAATTAAAACACAACACAAGTGAATGGTGGATAAATGGTATTACCGGATCCAAGGCCCAAAGCTTCTCTTACACTTTTTCCGGGTTTAATAATAGGTCCGGGCGGGTACGTCGTCGACGAAACGACCCCGGTCACCTAAGGCACCAATGGCACCAAGAAGGTTGAAAAGGATGAAGAATAGAAGAAGCGGCTCTGCTTCATAGATTGGAATTCCTGTTTCTAAATTTAGTTGTGCAAGAATTCCTTTCCCAGTTACTGCTTCTCCTAGTAGTGATGCCTGCGCCCGCCCATACAAATCAAATTATTCAAAATTGAAGTATTTCATTTCATGATAAAACAACTTCTCCTCCCTCGTATAAATGTTTTTCTACTAGTTCATTTTTTAATTTGTTTTAATTCATTGCTATAACTGGAGCCAAACTTTTTATTATATACTGTAGATCAATCAATTTGAAAGTATGTTTGTCAAATCAAAAACTAAAACGCAGGTTATTATATTATATTAAAATAATTAATATCTTTTAAATGATTTTTTTTTTTACAAAAGAACTAATACCATTTAAAACTAATACTAATAAAATCAGTATCATTGGTTCACACAATATTTTGGATTATATTTTTGCTTTAATTAAATATCAGCGTTTGACTCCATTCAAGTTCTATCCAGTTAATAATAAACAAATTCAACTATGAATCTTGAAGCTTAATATTACTATTTCAAACATCATTTTTATTAGAAAAAGAAGGGCAATCAAGATTCGAGTATCAAAGATTTTTCTGTCGCGCTCTATGAACCAACCCAAAATATTGATGAAGATGAATATTAGATGCTTTAACATTATAATTAGATTCAAACAAAAAACATTATAATTAGATTTTAATATTTAATTTTCAATTAAATGCCAATCATTTCTAGCTACACTACATTAACTCTAGCAAATAGTACATTAATTAGGAAAACCAAAATAAGTAAAACTCACAGCAAAGCCAATCATGGCAACACGACCAACAAAGAGTTCATTCTGCTTAGTAAAACCAATTCCACCCGACGTCCCAAATATGCCATCTTCAACCTTTACCTTCTCCTTCACCACCTGCCCATGTCAAATAAAATCCAAATCCAATTCAATTTCATTTCATAATTCCCAATAAAAATGTAATTAAAAATTACCTTCTTGGGAGGTGCAGCCTTGGTTTTAGATTTGAAAAGGGCGACAGTTGTGGTTGAAGAAGAGAGAGGAGAAGCATTCCTTGGGGAAGTAAAATTTGAGAAAAGGGGGTTGGTTTTAGCCTCTGGATAAGCAACTGCTGCTCACCATTGACTACATTATTTGCAGTAAGCAGCATTGTTTGAGCCATTACTGCGTGTAGTGTGTGAAATTGTGTGCAGAAATGAGGTGTAGATTTGTTTATAGGAGGTATGGTTGTGGTTTTAGTGATGAAATATCGAAATGGCACGAGAGTCACACAATTAATGGAAGTGATGTGGATAGGGTATGAGAATTGTGATGGTGGAGGAGGTGTCCACGAGACCCCTGCCCACACTGTTGGGAGAGAAGAGTTTCTACCATGCATTTCATTCCAAATATTCTAGAACAAACTCCACCTGTCATTTCTTGGAATTTCTTTGATATTTGTTTCATTTTTTTTTACCAACTGGGATTTTTTTGGTTATGATTGAATAATTTTATGTAAAATCCAAAAACTTTCATTTGAAAGAATTGTTTCTCAGTTCATAATGGTGTCCGGACATTAACAAATTCACCGAATCAGTATGGACATTAGGTTTGTGCACTCACAATATTTTTATTATTATACTAATTTTTACGTTTCCAATTATGTTATTATATATATTTCATTTTACATATTCAATCAAATCTAATATTCATGTTTCAATTTTATAAATTTGCATTTCATTATTATGTCCAAACACACAGTGCAACTGATGTACAATAAACTTACTCTAACAAATTATGCTCTTTAATTTGTGTGGTTTAGAATTCAATAATTTTTAAAAAAATTGTTTTCGATAAGCCTGTTAATAGTTAAAATAAAATTTAGATGTTTTATTAGATCACCATGAAAAATTCGAACTTAATGTATACGTACATTATAAGTTCATTGATCCGTTATAAAAATTCCAAAATTGAATTAATTGATTTGGGTCGTAGTAAGTACAAACTTATTTCCTTTTGTCCATAGGTATCCAACCAAGCGTTTCAATATATACGCCTTTTTGCGTATGGGGCCCACAGCTCATTTGGAATATGTTGCATGCATTTTTCCTAACCCGTCTCGATTGAAATGGTTGAAGACTATAGCCCAAGGCTGCACGTATTTTTGATGTCTTCTCTTCTCGATTTATTTTTGATGGACCTCTATAAATAATATACATGTATTTTGTTTTTAAATATCTTCATTTTACCTTAAAAAAATAACATAACACCGTATTTCTCATTTCAAGGGGAGTTAGTCGTCAATTTAGCGTGAAATATGAATAAAATCCTATTAAAATTAAACAAAATAATTACATAAATTTCAATCAATTTTCACACTAATTAATTACACCCACACAGACTCAATTAGCGGAAGCACTCATTAATCAACTCAATCTGATGGTGGTTGATGTAACGAGCATGTGTCACAACCCAGAAGTTATTTGCCAAATGCTGGCAATTCAAAGGGGTAGAACAAATCCAACCTTCACCTGTTCCGGCTATTTCATCAAGAGCCCTTAGACTCTATTTATTGGTAGTCGTTGACAATCAATTATCACATCAAAAAAAAAAAAAAAAAAGAAAAATTGATTTTAAGGGAATGATCTGGTCACTCCACAACTCCACAATCAATCGATTGTGAAGATTGTACCTTTTAAATTATGGCATGTGTTCATACGTGATTGAAGATTTTGATATTGTTTAAATAAAATTATTTCATCACCAAATGACAGGTAAAGGCAGGAGCGAAACCACCCAAATGATGAGTGTCCCCTCCCCTCCCCCAATTTTTACTAATAGGATGTATATTACATGTATACAAATTAGATATGGAGTATTATTTTTTAATTTGGGTATTCTAGATTCTTTCTTAAGTCAAAGCCCAATAATTTTTATAAGTTCAATTCCTTTTTTTTTTTTGTTAATCTAGCAGCTTTTTTAACTTGAAACTTATTAAGTATTAATTCAATTTTTTAATTCGACATAATATAAAAAAACTTAAATAGTAAACTGACAATTCATTAGGATTAATATATTTTTATGGCAAAATCTTGTGTGAAGCGGTTTCGTAGTATGAAATTAATACCATTAGAGTAATTTATCGATACCATAACATTCATTTAGTGATACCATTACACTTATAAACCGATATCACAAGATAAAATGGTTATGGTATCGGTGAATATTCTAATGGTATCGATAAATGATTCTAATAGTATCTTTCATAGTATTTAAACCGCTTTCACAGAGAGTGACTCATTTTTATTAGGCAAGGAATCAATACTAATATTCAGAAAGATATCTTCCCAAATCGCACAACTAAGTAAGGACATGTCGTCTGATACTCTGATTTGTGTTTTTTTAAAAGAAAAAATTTCAACTCACCAAATTTAATGTGATTTTTCTTTGATTAATTTCATCTCAAAATTCTAAATTTACTGTATTTTGTTTCATTCAATATCATTGTTAGGATTTCAATTTGTATTTCATTATTTGGATTTTTACCAAATCTCACTTAATGTTCATCATAAATTAATTTTATGATATTTATATATAATAAATTGAGTTTCGTACTATATTTTTAAGATGAATAGAAAAAATTAACTTTAATATGTGAAAGACATATATATTAAATTTTATGATCTTTTGGGGATCATATTGAGAAATGTAAAGAGATTCTCCGAGATTCTCCTAATTTTTCCTGTCGTTTTTGTTCGACGTAGTGCGAATTGTGTGGCACACGCCTTTGCTAGGAATGCTCGTTCTTTTCGAGTCATTGTTGTTAGGTTGATCCACTGACTTTGTGGTGAGACTTCCCCCACTCTTTCTTGCTTCTTGCAATTAATTGAGTTTTTATTTTTTCAAAAAAATATTAAATGATGAATATTTTATGTATTTTATTATCGAAAATATTTGACGTCTACCAGCGTCCCTACTACGCGGGAACGAGACCCCCTAATTAAAATACTAAATGAGAATATAAATGGTTCAATTTCAAAGTTTAAATAAATAAATAAAATAATTACACACATAGAAAAGCTGAAAAGTGGTCTCGTTCTTCGCTCTGAAAACACATGCAGTCACCATCACATGCTCTGCTCCTCGATGATTTCAAAAGCTTATGAAAATTAACTTTTAAAGTTCATAATTTTATTTTTATTGGGTCGTTTCGGGTCTTCCTAATATTTATTTCTTATTGGGAAATTCGATAGCCCAGAAGAGAAGCAATCTCTGCACTTGTTGACAAACTTTGAAGTGTTTCTTTCTCATAATTCTTCATTGCTGGCTCAAAGATTGGGTTTTTGAATTCGGATTTCTTCATTTTATTATTTTGCACTATTTAAAAGGTGATATTCATCTTACCTTTTTTTTTTTTTTCCCCGAAGGGTTTCATCTTTAATCTGGCTTTGAAATGTTAATATTTGAACGGTGAAATGTTGGGGTTGAAGGTTCAATCTTTTGGCAATGATTGCTGGAATGTTGGGGTTAAAGGTTCATTATTAGTGGTTTTTATTCTTTATTTTTAAGTGCTGCTTCTTGTAAGTGGGTGTTGTCATGGTGACGCAATATAAACTTGCCATTAAATCAGTTGTTGAAGTGTTCTGTGGGCTTCTTCTTATGGAAATTGGATTGAAATAATTTATTGAAGCAATTACAATTTGAGTTATTTCTTGAAAGTTGAAGCGATTGCTTCTATTTCTGGTTCTAAGCAGACTAATATGAAAAAAATATTATTGTTTGGTTATCATTTGTCTTGACTTTTGCTGCAACTTTAAATGCGTTTCAGTGATTCACAGCAACTGTGAGACAGTCTGTGTAGGTAGATATTTGACTATTACTTATATGTCTTGCAGCATTTAATTTGTAAAAGAGGATGGAGAAGAGGAAATGGCCATGGAAGAGGAAGATTTCCGAAAGTGAAAGCTCTGAATCATTTTCATCACATTCTGAGAAATGCTCTGATGAACAGGTAAAAGAAAAGCTCTTCTTGATATTATAATATGAAGATTTTCCTTTCAATTAATTAAAATTCTAGATTTGCCCCTGCTTGAATTAGTATTACGTCACAAATATCGAGTTAATTCAGATGATTTTATTCTGTGAAAATAGTGCAGTTAGAGATTTGATGTTTTTGTTTGAGCAGGAAAGTTTGAAAGAATCTACAAATGATAATTCTCAGTCACTTGAAGTAACCTCAGAAGCTAGAATAAGTGATGGTGAAACGAAGGAAAGTGTGAAGAGTCTGACAGAAAAGCTATCAGCTGCTCTTGCAAATGTCAGTGCCAAAGAAGACCTTGTTAAGCAGCATGCTAAAGTTGCTGAAGAAGCTGTTGCTGGTAATCCTTTTATACCTTCTTGAAATTACCGAAAGAACCCTGCAATTCGTGGATATTAATGTTGTTTAACTATGTTTCCTTACCAGGATGGGAAAAAGCAGAATCTGAAGTGGCCGCATTAAAGCAACAGCTTGAGGTTGCTGTGCAGCAGAACTTGAGCCTGGAAGTGAAGACGAGCCATCTCGATAGCGCCCTCAAGGAATGCGTCAGACAGCTGAGACAAGCAAGAGATGAGCAGGAGAAACGAATTTATGATGCTAAAATGGAGAAAAATGAGAGGGAATCTATGAGGGCTGAATTTGAAAAGCGTATTCTTGACCTTCAGGATGAAAAATCTGCTTTTTCTGATCCTGATACTGTCCATATTCTTGAAGCTTTGGAGAAGGAGAACTCTTTCTTGAAACAAGAGCTCGTTTTGTGTTGTAGAGAGTTGGAAGTTGTGACGATTGAGAGGGATTTAAGCTCACAAGCTGTAGAAACTGCAAGCAAGTTGCAGCTGGAGAGCATAAAGAAGGTTACTAAGCTTGAAGGAGAGTGTAGAAGGCTTCAATCTATGGCCCGGAAGTCATCTCCACTATCAGAATGTAGCAACGAAGCAAACAAGTCTGAGCCGGGCTGCTTGGATTCACGGGCTTTGGGATTGATCTCAGGGCCCGATCAGTTTAAGAAACCGTCAACTAAGAATCTTGCTGTTGAAATTGACATGATGGACGATTTTCTGGAGATGGAACGCCTGGCTGCATTGCCTGCCTCATCTGGAGAATTGATATCTGTGGATAATCAGTTGAGAGCTGAGCTTGATACAATGATTCAACGAGTAGCTGATTTGGATAATATACTGGAAACGATGGAAGCAGAGAAAAAAGAACTTCAGAGTGCTTTAGATGTAACACTGGATTCCTTGAAGAAAGCAGAAAGTAGGATAGCAGACGGTGAAAGCATGTTGGAAGAGGTGCAAAAGGAGCTAAAAGCAATCACTGAGACGAAGGAGTCGCTTGAATTTCAGCTTGTGGGGAAGGAAGCAGAATCAAGAACCATAGCTGCAAATGTTGATTCATTAAAGGCCGAAATTGAGAGGGAAAGAAAGACATCAGAAGAGCTAACGATAAAGTGTCGAGACTTAGAGAATGAACTAACCAGAAAAATCCAGGAAACAGAGCTTGAGCAGAGTATGAACTCAAATGGTGAACTGAAAATAAAGCAGGTAGGCAGGTTTCCATGTTTATTACATCATGGGATGATCTAAAATAGCTAATGACTTCCTCTATCTCTCATTTGCAGGAGGATCTAGCTGTAGCTGCTGATAAGCTTGCAGAGTGCCAGAAAACAATTGCATCCCTCGGAAGGCAGCTTCAGTCTCTTGCAACATTGGAAGATTTCTTGATAGATACTTCAAACATACCAGAATTTTCAAGAGAATCATCGAATTCAGGCACTGGAGAGTTATGGAGGGTACCTTATAACGATACATCACGATCCTTGTCTTCGTCTCCATCATCAACGAACCATGGCACAACTGCCAAGAGCCGGAACAGTTTTGGGAAATTTTTCTGTTAAGTAGAAAAATGGATCATCTCCATTTCTTTTCTGTAAATGTTTTGTAATTTAGTGAGAGAAAGACACATAAATTAATGATCGAAAATGCAAAAAGTGGAACTCACACAACATGTCTCTCTCTCTCTCTCTAAATTTACAAAATATTTACAGAATAGAAACAGAGTCAGAGAAGATCCGTATCCTAAAAGTGGAAGTAGAGGATAGTCAAGAATAGGGCAAGGCTTTGTAATTTTCTAGTTAGAAATTCTACTATTTGTAATTCACTCATTGATTGGGACTCCTATTTAAATCTTGCCGGAGTTTTACTTTGCCATCCGAAGCATGCCGTGTTTAGACAGACATCACAAACTTGCAAAATTGATGACAAAGACAAACAAATTTGCTGGATAAATTCTAAAGCCAAGATAAAATTACTACAGTGGGAAGACTACATTCCAATTACGCTAAACATGTAGTTCTCCAACATTTTTTTCACTTTTTTCTTGCTCTCAACAACGTCAAACATCTGTGATGCGATTTACAATAGAATACAATCGTGTTGCAGAGCTAAACATATACTTCAAGAACATATTTCAACAAAAGATTTGAAAAAGAATTGACAAACTTGTGTGTATATTTTCATTCTTGATGCAGGTCATGATGGTTCTCCTGTCGTTTGGTCTCTCTCCTGTAAGCTTTGCAAAGATCAATTCCAAGGAAAATATTTAGCAAATTCATTCCAGCCATTCCAAAGAGCGCAAGTGGGAGCTCCACACCCTTCTCAAACTTGGAGGCATCTCTCACTAACTTGACTGTGATAAGAATGTGAGATATGGATCTTGCAAATACAAATGTTAACCAGTTAAGAACCCATTCAGCCTTCACAATCTTGCTCCCAGCATCACGTATACCAGCCATTCGACGAATTTTTCGAACATGCAGAAAGATCGAATGTAGCTGCATTCAGGAAACAATGTTACAATCATGAATAATATCAAGATCCACATAGCAAGTTATCAAGCATCACATGTTGATTTTTTTACTTTAGAATTTGATTTTTAATTTATAAATGATAATGCTGATGCATCCACTTGCTTGTTTTAGATGAGAAATGACACAGAAGACCATAAAGCTGAATAAGGGAAAAGGAATTGCTAAACATGTTCTAATCTTACACACACACAACTTCCTCCATTTGCAAACAACAGCAAAGTAAGTCGTATCTCGTTATCCTGTTCAGTTGAGACACATGTTCTTGTTAATAAGTAGATATAACGCATCTTTTTTTATGGTTTCTGTCCAAGTCTTTTAGGTCTTTCTTAAGATTTGAAGCTAGTGGTTCCTCTGTTGGCATAAGATCTTAAAAAAGAAAGATACCAGTACAAGTGACTAATGTATATATGGTGCAGCTTCTGATACAAACTGAAGTGGTGAGCTTGCTAATCTAAAAGCTGGGCCTTTCAACACTATGTTCAACAGCTCCACAAGCAAGATACGAAAGATAATAGAATCTATAATACGCTACTTAAAATAGTGATGAGCTTGCTAATCTAAAAGCTGGGCCCTTCAATACACTATGTTCAACAGCTCCACAACAAGATGTAAAAGAGAATAGAATCTATACTATGATACTTATAATAGTGGTGATAAGACAAATGACAACGGATAATAATGCACTCATTCATTGCTGCGACTAGTTTCTTGCACAATTTTCACATCAAAATCACTTTATGCATGAATACAACTTAGTTTCATGAAGACATCAATTAGGAATTGGGCATAGATGGAATCTCTTTATTCTGTGTGATATTGACCACATTTCAGGTCCCTATTTGCATTTTAATGGGTTGGACTCGATGAATCTTCCCAATTTTTCACTAATTTTAGTTAAACAAATCACAAAAAGAGGAAAATGAAGATTGAGCTTAAAACATACGTACGTCTTAGAGATGAAAAGAAATGTGTGGAAACTTGAAGTTTTTACCTCGCAGATGAGCGTGAGGATAAGATAGTTTATAGTTACATCCCGATACAATGCCAGCGTAAAGCAAACCAGGAGTACTAAGTGATGCACTAGGATTGAAGGGATCCAACCACTGTACAATCGATGAAGCAACATGTCCCACTGATCATATGCAAAGTAACCAGATGAAAAGCAAAGAGCTTGATAAGCCCAAGGCCAAGTTACCTCGACCAATTGTGAGTGTTCAAACATCTTATCAGCACCAATTTGTATCCACTGATTCAGCAAGATTACTACCACTGCAATGCATAAACTTGTTTCAGAATAGACCAATGGTTTTGCTCACTACAACTAGTGAAAGCATTATGCATAATAGAAAAGAACTTCAATTCTTGCATAACGGAAATCTGGAAAACAAGATTGCTGAACACCAACACACTTCATAGTTAACAACAATGAGCACTTAGCAAACATATATTTGTATGAAAGTAAAATTCAGCTTCCATGAGGTGCAGTTCGATTGCAGCGGGAAGTAAACAACTCAAGAATTTGAAATTTCTTAGAAATTTATCCCAACACCTAGGTCTCTTGTGATAAATAACATTTAAAACTCCTATTTCATAGCTCGAATCCGAAGCTAACCAGAGGCAGAGGTGATGAAGGAATGGAGGAGTGAAACGCACGTGTTGACGAAGAGGGGTCGCGCCAGACGAAATTCCGAACGACGACATTTGCCGATTGGAAGAAAGCGAATCCGATGAGGACCGGAACTAACTCAGAGCGCTTGTTGAAGAAAATTTCGAAGAATACTGATATACCCCACATCACTAAAGTCGCCATGAAAAACGCCCCCGCTTTGCTCTCCTTATTGCTTCTGATGGAAGCGCCGCCGCTTGCCCTCGGCATGGCTAATTTAATGTTTCTTTTCGATAAATTTCCTTATGCGGGAGGTCGGCAGGTGGGCGCAAATTTTTTGTACGCTTTTTTATCTACAGCGAAGGTACAACTCTCCCTTGAGGATGAAGAAATAGAAGTACAACTCGCGCCTACAAGTTTAATGAGAAATAAAGGTAACACGCGTCTATAGTATGGACAACAAAAGAAGGCGTGCTTCACTTTTATTTTAATGCCTCAACACGTTTTGCACTCGCAAATTGAAACAAGCTTTGTTTTCCATTCTAGTGGGAAAATATTTTGTATCTTCTAAAAATTCATTCCCCTTTCAAAAAAATACATAATAATAATAATTTTATAAACTCATTCTTATTCTCTCGTGAAATATTTTTGAAATTGTAAGAGGTAATAAATTATATTGTGATCATACTAAAATATATTGTTGAGAATTTATAAAGTTTTACTCAAATATCTTATAAAATATATAATTATTCAACCCTTCATTACCAAAATAAAATTATATTGTTTTTATCGGATAAAGGGTGGAAAAAAATTATATATTTATTGGATTTTATAAAGTTATTTAAAAAAAAGTTTATATAATTTTTAATATTTATCAATATTAAACATGTAAACTATAAATCAAAATCAAATTATTACAAAATTTATACGAGTTACCCCATAAATACAGTGTTTATCAAGCCTTATTAATACGTTCAAACAAATATATTTTGAATAACATAAAATTATTTGATTTGATTATATATTTAATTTTGTAAGAGACAGTTTCACAAATCATATATACTGTGATATGAGCTCCAATTAAATCTTTGATCTATGTTCACTTAGAATCATTCGATCAATTTAATTTAATTTGGAAATAATATATGTCTCATAAATTACATATTTCACAAAATGAAATTCATGGTTTAATTTGCCATCTATAAGCCCTGGTAGCAGCTTTAGGGAAAGTCTAGAGTGTCCTAATCCGCCTAAAGAGAATAGTCTAATTTTATTCATATTTTATTTAAAAAGGCTTGATCACATGTGGAATGATTGCATACATACACTCATTTTCAAAATAATAGTATCTTGAAAATTAAAATTAAAAAGTAACAATAAATTAACCGAAAAGTATCATAATAAAATTCGAGTGCATTTACGCACTCACCCCACAAGAGACCAACTCATTTAAAAATATTAACCAATTTAATTTTTTTGAGAAATTTTCATCTTAAAAAATAGTTTGTATCAAACGCAGCGATTCTGCGAGACAAGATTTTGGCAGTTTTTTTAAAGTAAAAAACAATTTAATCTATTCGCAACGTAAATAATAGTCATAGAGAAGATCATTCACAAGAGTAGCAGGCTCGACCCATGTGTTGGGGCTCGAAAAGAATCTCGACTCCAGCAATAAAATGTGCCGAAGAATTGACATTATGAGAAACTTGATGAATAATGCATCTATGAAACTGATAACATAATGAACTACAAGCACGCACATACATAGTCGCCAAAGCTGTAGCATTAATATCTCTGCCGTTGATTTCATCAACTACCACTTTAGAGTCACTTTCCACTTCAAAATGTGTTCCCTTGCATAAACTACTAGTTTAGAGTCAGTCTCCACTTCAATAGAACTCCAATTAATCAAGAGCAAATCTAGGGTGAATCAGGTTCATCGGATTTTTATATTTATTAATTAATTTTATTAAATTAATATTTTTTAATTAAGTAAATAATATTATAATTTAATTTTAGGGATTTTTGTATACGATCAAAATTGAGAATATGGCTAATCAATGGGAGAAGTGAAAAAGAAAAAGAAGCTTAGGAACAAAATCTATTATCAGATAGACAAGTAATCTTCATCCACCAACATGTCCACAAACAAAAGTATGAAAACAGTGAAATTTTAGTAATCAAAGCGGCAAATCAGAGAGAGCGCGTGGAAAATGAAGGCGCCACGAGTGAACGGAAGAACACCCACATCTCTCCACGTGGCCTTCCATGGAGGGAAACTCGAGATCGCGCGCTACTCTCACCTCTTATCAACAAAATGTTGATTTCTCTCTCTCTCAATCCTCTTCTTGGTCGGGTTCGGATTCATATGTCAATTTTCGACCCGTCCCCGATCATTGCCATGTCCGCCATTGCTGCTGCACTTGCCCTTCCAATCTCTCTCTGTTGTTCTTCTAAGCTTAACAACAAAAGGGTACTTCACTTTCTTGGTTTTGTTGTTTTCTTGTTGAGTATATTGGGAATTGAGATTTTGAAGTCGGAGTCGGAGGGTTTAGTTTCGTTGTTACTATAGTAGATCAAATTGTTGCCCTGATCTTAATAGTGAAATTTGGCAGGAACGACTGCTTTAATGTTGTAAATGCCATTAAATTTCATATGATGATGATCAACTGTAGTATGAGTTGATGATATATAGTTGCTTGTATCTTACATTTGATCTAGCAGTTATTCTAGTTTCATGTTCTATGCTTGTAACCATTGTTCTCATTGTAATTTACTATTCAATGGTTCTTATTACCATTCCTATTGAATATTTTGAACAAAGTGCCCCCAGATAATGTATGATATGTTATACCCGGTGTGTTTCATTAGATGCAGTATCTTTTGGGAAACCTATATGAGTATGTTTGCAGCTATTACTTATTACTTCTGATATTTGAACTGTTATCCATCTATCTATATTCTTTGTAACTTGGAAGACTACTATGCTCAATGTTTCCCTTACCTGAAATGTGGTCCAATACTGTCGTGAAAGCCCTTTGATTTATATTCATGACTTTTTGTTGATTAGTATATGACTATGTTTCCTTTTGAGTATACATCTTTCGTGTTCTAATAATCCATGTGATCTTTGTGCTCAACCCTGATTTCATCTGTGAAGTCTCAGAGAATCGGAGGTGGCTTTAGAGTACTTGCTATAATTGGCGAGGAGGGTGGACTGGTGGAGAGAAAAGATCCATGGACGACACTTTTTGATGTAGAGGACCCGAGGACTAAAGTCCCTCAGTATAACGGAAAGTTCTTGGATGCCTATCAAGCTTTAGAGGTTGCTCGATGTGATATACAGTACTGTGATTGGAAAGCTAGACAAGATGTCCTCACTATCATGCTTCTTCATGAAAAGGTTGATCAATAATTTGACATTAATGTTCGTCGCCTAGAAGATGTTTCAATATACAATCATTTTTCTACATTTCTTTTTCATTCTTTTAGATGTTCTCATGATTCGAAATAAACTTGTAGGTTGTGGATGTGTTAAACCCTCTTGCTCGTGATTTCAAATCGGTAGGAAGTCTTAAGAAGGAGCTTGCAGAATTGCAGGACGAATTGTCACAATCTCACAATCAGGTACAACAGTCAATATGTACATAAGCAAGAAGTTATTTCCTTGATATTATGGAATATATGGGAAAAATTATGAAATATTTTTTACGTATCCTCTGATTAAGAACGGAGTTATAGATAGTGAAAGTGTTTAATTCTTGAATATATAAACAGGTACATATATCAGAAGCAAGGGTGTCTGCTGCTTTAGACAAGCTAGCTCAAATGGAAACATTGGTTAATGAGAATATATTGCAAGAAAGTAACACAAAAGAAGCCGACGTTTCACCCCCTACTTCTAGTCCTTCCAAGGAATCAGCCAATAATGTGAAGAGCAGACAGCCGAGAAGAAGCCTTAACGTGTCTGGCCCCATTCAACCTTATAATGACCGTTTGAAGAATTTTTGGTATCCCGTCGCTTTCTCTACGGACCTGAAGGACGACACCATGGTACGCGTATTTCTCAATAAAATTTCACTAACTTTATCTGAATTAGTATTAATTATTTTGTTTCAGGTCCCAATAGACTGCTTTGAGGAACCGTGGGTTCTGTTTCGAGGAAAAGATGGAAAACCGGGTTGCGTGCAGAATACCTGTGCTCATAGGGCTTGCCCACTTCACCTGGGATCGGTCAATGAGGGTCGAATCCAATGTCCCTATCATGGTGAGGTTGATCGAATACGTTCTTGATTATTGGTATGATATATTTCTGATTGCTGCTGCTATTATAGTCTCTGAAATCCAAACAAATGTGGCAGGGTGGGAATATTCAACTGACGGGAAATGCGAGAAAATGCCTTCAACTAAATTTGTGAATGTGAAGATCAAGGCATTATCGTGCTTTGAACAAGATGGAATAGTATGGATTTGGCCTGGTGACGATCAACCAACGGCAGAGGTTCCTTCTTTGCTGCCCCCATCAGGATTTCAAATTCATGCTGAGGTACTTTCTACCTACAATACAATTTGATATATCTCTTGAAAATGTTCATGTTACTTTATGAAGATGTTGTACTGATATTGATCATGTTAGATTGTGATAGAACTTCCAGTAGAACACGGGCTACTGCTAGACAACCTTTTGGATCTTGCACATGCTCCGTTTACCCACACTTCCACATTTGCCAAAGGATGGAGTGTTCCCAGGTTCGTCTATCAACTTTTTTGATATAAACTTCTCGGAAAGGCCCTCTCCCTCTCACACGCGCGCACACACATACATAGACAAAAACTTATATGCATCAGGTGCACCATGCAACTCAAGTGTATTTTTAAATGATATTAGTTGTTTTACTAAAAGGTATTAGTTTGTTAGTATTAGTTGTCTTCATTGAAAAAATTGTGCACATTTGCACTATACATCTGATGTACAAGGTTACTCACTCACACACTTATATTGGATTTATTATTGAGATGATAATAAAGTACTTGCATGTTCCTTTTTTAATGTCTGTATCAGCATGGTGAAATTTTTGACACCTGGAACGGGGTTACAAGGGTACTGGGATCCTTACCCGATTGATATGGAATTTCGGCCACCTTGTATGGTACTATCCACAATCGGGATCTCAAAGCCTGGTAAGCTTGAAGGGCAGAGTACAAGAGAGTGTTCGACACATCTTCATCAGCTTCATGTTTGTTTGCCTACATCAAGGCAAAAGACGAGATTACTGTACAGAATGTCACTCGACTTTGCTCCAATATTAAAGCATGTTCCCTTTATGAAATACCTATGGAGACATTTTGCTGAAAAGGTACAGCTCTTTTTGCTTCTCCAATTTAGCTAAAACGCGCATTATTGCCTAATGCACGTCTTAATGTTGCATCGTATAGGTTTTGAACGAGGATCTAAGGCTTGTAGTAGGGCAACAAGAACACATGCTGAATGGAGCAAATGTGTGGAATTTACCAGTGTCGTATGATAAGTTGGGAGTGAGATACAGGTTATGGAGAGATTCGATTGAGCAAGGATCTGAACAATCGTTCGGCAAATCATAGTTTTGATATACTTCAATTGCCACTTCTTAGACCATCATTGATCAACTTCTTAGTCTTGTCTGCATTCATTATTTGATCAAGAAGCTTGGTAATCGGAGAAGGAAAAAGAAAAAGTTTTCTTGAAATTAAGAACAAATGATCTCAGCTCACACTCATGTTAATTTTCTTGTACAGAAGCCTATTTCTTAGTTTGCTTTCGGTCCTCTAATTTTTCCCAAATCGGTGTTTTTAATCATCCAAGGTTCCATTTTTAAGTTTAGTCCTCAACCTATTAGTTAAAATCCATCTGGGTCCGTACCTATGTTTGAGGTTCATTTCTCTACTAAACAAGATTAAAGAACACTGATTAATAATTTTTTTAACAGAACAATGATTACTAGTTAGTCCTCAGATATATGTAGTAATGGCGTATCTAAAACAATAATTTCATGATAATAATCTTGAAACATACAATGTAGTCAGTTCCAAAGTACAACATGTCAATTGATCTAAATATCAATCTACGTGCTTTATATGGACATTTTTCATGATCCACCTGCTAGTCAATTAGCTTAGCTGATGTTCGGAATATAAGAAATGTGAGAAGTTACGTTTCCCCGTTCTGTCTTGGACATCACCTATTCTTACACAATTGATTTAACATAAAGATATATTTCATCATACTCAAAATCTCAAAACAAACCCATATTATTGTTTTTCATCAGTATTTTAAAATCCTAAGTTTCATAATTTATATTTCCACCATAATTCCAAAATTAACATATCCTTAGAGTTTTTGATAAAATAGTTATTTTTGTTTTTATAGTTTCTTAAACCCGATCCGAAATTAGAAGTTAGAACGGCAAACCAACCATGCTTATTTTTTATTTTTTAATTCAAACACAAAACAAATATTAAAATTTATGCATGTGGTCTAAAAAAAAGGAATTGGTTTATCCACGTGGTATAGTATCTGGTTATGCCGCAACAGGTACAGGACTAATTTTTTTAAAAAAATACAGGACCAAAATTAAAATATTTAACTGTTGGGATCAAATTCAAATTCGTGTGAATTTACATGAGTACAAAATCCTAATGTCACAATTCGAATTTCCACAATAGTCCCTAAGCAAACGTATTCCTGAAGACTGCATATTTTATCTTGCATGCATATGCCTTATTTACGCAAATTTGATATGTCATGATCTCTTTTAAAATACCTTATAATATAAATAAATAATACCATTTAATATTAACAAATATAATACCATTAAATAAAATAATTAATACTTTTAAAATTAATTTTACGTAAAATTTATATTATTTTAAATCTATTTATACAACTGTCGTTTTATTTAAAATAACTATCAAACTTGCGTGCCTACCCAAGCCTGATCCAATCTGTATAAAAGCGCATGCAAAAAAAACAACGTATAAACCGCCTATACAATACAATATAATACAGCTGTGCGCATCAAGAACAAGAAATCACAATACCAAAAAGTCAAATCGTATATCAAAACGTGGGTTTCTAAAGGTGAGGATTAATGCATTGCCGCAGTCCTTCCAAGTTAACTCGGGCCGCCCTAAGAAAAATGGAAGGGGGCGAGGCTCCTCTGGCACCGGCCCTTAAAAATCCGATACCCAAAAAGGGTCGGAAGATGTGCAGAACAATAGTCATAGATCACACCGGCGGCTGGCGAAATTAAGAGACTGGTGGAGGCGAGGGTGGCACTAGTCGAAGTCGTAATCAATGGCGACGACCCTAGGGCTGGTGCTTCGTGGTTCGAGAGGAAGGCGAGCGAGAGTGTTCCTTGAACTCTTGGATATGGTGAGTCCCTTTGCTCGATTGCAGCATATTCATGTCAATTCTGTCATTGAAGGAATTATACAAGCATTTTTTGAATGAGCAACACAAGGAACATCCATCCCATTTTTCTTCAGCATTTACTTAGTTTTCATCTTCTTTCTCTCTCTTGAATTCTTCAATGACTTAAGTAAATGTTTGGTACTCTCTGCAATTAGTTGTTGAAATGGGCCTGGTTTTTAAGTGGTTTGAGTCCACTATTTTTCTAGTTTTATATAGCTCAACACTTCATGTTGAGTTTTATACTATCGATTTTCTGACGAAGTGGTATTAGCTCAAGTGGTTAGAGGCATTCACGTATACTATGGCCCAAAGATCGTGGGTTCGAGTCACCCTTCACTTTTACTCTAAAACATGTTTATAATAATAGGCGTAATGCATGGGATATCTCCTAAATTTTCTCAACGTCTTCTCTCAAATTACGCCTCTTTTTTTTTCTCGAATTACGCCTCTTTTTATTTTTTAATCGGTAAATATTCGTTCTCAAAGGAATTGAACCCGGGTCTCCCAAGTAAAGTGAGGAACTCGGTGGCAGCCACCTGGTTAAATTATGCCTCCTTTAATTTTATTTATATAGATGGGAATCAAAGGAAAAAAAAATTATGTACATAGATGAACATAGAAACAGTCATACGAACCCTTGAATTTTCTTGAGAACGTTGGAGGGGCATTAGCTGACGATGACGTTGAAGATTTGATGACAGCTAATGCTTCGTGAACAGGCTCTAACCTTTGATCTTTAATGTTAACATAATTTAAATTTTATCAATTTTTGTTTTCTTTATCCTCTCTCTTTTTCTTAATTTATTTGGCAATTTTTGTTTTCTTTATCCTCTCTCTTTTTCTTAATTTATTTGGCGGATGTGTAGAGCCCTTTTTTAAGTTAACGTATCACATAAAGTTTTCTTGATGTTAAGGTTAATGGTTTTTTGATTGTTGTATTTATGCCATTTTCTTGTAAAAGCGCTTTAAATATTCTATTCCATAGTTTAAATTGAGAAATATTAAGAATTTATTCTGTAATATAATGTGATGCATATAGTTAATCTAATTGGATCTCATATGCCCTATTTGTATTACCTAATGTTTAATTAGAGCATCTTAATTGTTGTGGATAATTGATGGAGATGAAGCCTTGACAAGAATGATCGCTTTCTCAATGATACACCGATGCGAACCGCGATTTACGATCAATAATTTCAACGCCCGACTCGGGTCGGCAAGCAAAATCAAAAGTTGCAAGGAATCTTGCTAAGGAAAAGTTGTTGGATATATTTCATAATCCCTCAAAAGTGATGATACAAGGAGTTATATAGGCAACTTACTCCCCTAACCAAGTAACTACCTAACAACTTTAAAGAAAACTACCTAACAACTTTACAATTAAAAGAAATGATAGCTAATTCTCTTCCATGAAAATCTAATTAGTTATTGGACCAATTCTGAATTGTTGTATTCGCATCACACGCTTAAAACTCGTGAGTTTTAATTTATGTGTAGGACTTTTATTTATAAACTTGTTAAATTGCTGAGAATTTATTTGCTATGTTAAGGGTGTTTTAGACAATTCACGGGGATGTTCTTAGGAGTATTAACATAGTCTCTTCATGTACTGTTTGGTGGTGGATGTTTATTAAAGAATTCTTGGCACGTGCTTTGCAACTTATTTTTATTTTAAATTTATTAAATACGTATGTTATGGATTTAAGAAAAATGTATATTTTTCACAGCTTCGTTTAATTGAACGATCTGAATAAATATTATCTTTTGGTATACAATAATTGCATTGTGCACTCTTTTTGAATTATATTATTTATTTCAATGAATGATATTCTCCCATCCCATAAATATAGGCCTATATATTCTCAAACAGATTGTTGAAATTATTATGAATGGTTAATACATTACATTTTTGTTTAATTTTCTTAGTACCTAAATATTGATTTGAGGATAAAAAAACAAGCCCCATTAAATATGGTATTACTCGAAAATGAGTTGTGTGATGCAATTGATTCATACAAGAATTACTTTATCTCAATATGTAATTTATTTATTGATCTATGAATTATTTAACTTAATAGGGGTGGCAAAATAAGAACCTTAACTTTTAATTTGGCAAATTGAGGCCCAAATTTCAGCCAGTTTAGGTCAAATTTGATCAAATTTCAACCCAAATCAGGTCAATTAGCCCATTTTGTGAAGATTTGACCTCAATTCACTATTTTTTAAACTTATTCATTATTTTGCCAACCTCAAAAGTTACGGTCCATAAAAAAATTATTTTTCCCTCAACTTCGCTGGTTATTTTTCCTTATTTATAAGGGTTTTCTGCGTCATCATATTGTGTGTACTTACTTAATTGCTACTCAACCTTATTAAGTATTTCATATTATAATCACACAAAATAATTATTGTTGATACTCATTGACCTTCTCATAAATACATTTTTATTTTACAACTAATACTTTATAATAGCAGATAGTATCTTTTTATAAAATAACTAAATTAAAGAATATCTTTCAAAATAAATATTTTATTATGTAAATAAATAATAATTGTCGTTTTAATTTAAATAACTAATAAACTTTTTTTATCGGAAAAATAACTAATAAACTTGCGTGCCTAAGCGCATGCATTCTCAAAAAAGAGAAAAAACTTCACAAAAACATAAAAATTCGGCCCCAATATCCTCTGAAATTTATTTTTTCAGGTTAATATTCTCGTTGAAGGAATTACACATTCTCTACTTACTGGCATTCCTCTTAATTATAAATCTTTCATTAATAATGAACAGCAGTAAATACATACCAAGAATTATTATATCAATACGAATAAAATTAACATATGTTAATACGAATAAAATTAACATACCAAAAATTATCAATTAGCAAAAGAAATAATAAAATCTTATGTAAATTAACGTGATGTGAGTTATTTTGTTCATTATTAATATTTTTACTAATATGTAAATTTATGAGATAAAATATATAAGTATCTCACAATTATTATATTAATTATATATTTTTTTAATTATACACTAAACTTATTATAAATATTATTTTTTGAATAATAATAGTTTTATTGGATACTTGATTACTTTTTAGATGATTTACTAATGAAATATTTACTTCTATTTATACAAATTTAAATCATGAATGAATGGTGTAGACTATTTTAATTTAATAGATGGGAATGATTTCTAACATTTTACAATATTCTACATAAATAAAATATTTAATAATCATTCTAAAATATTGCAAAATGTTATTATGTTATCTAATATAATATATAATATATATTATATACCATATGTTACATATATATTATTATATATATAATATATTATATTATTATATATATAGTTAAATAGGTCGATGTCTGTTAGGCTTAAAAGACTTACAAAGAAGCTTAAGCCTGATCTATTTAATTAAATATGTTTTTAAAGGCACGAGCCTGGCCTATTTATTAAACGGGGCGAGTTGAGCCGGACCTTAGTAGGCTAGGTCGTAGGCCCTGTCGGGTAGTCTGCCTATTCCCAACCCTACTTTCAATAAAGTTACTTTAAAATAACCTCTTTCAATAAAGTTTAAAATATCTATTTATCCTTCACTTTATATCTTTTAATACTAATAACCACATATTTTTTAATCTTTGTACTGTTGTGACATGGAATATGAGCAACGAGGCTATGCTCGCAGACCGCCGAGAGCGGGCGAGCACTCTCAAAGGCTTGGCAAGCGGCGTGGCTGGCCTTTCGAGCAGACTCCTAGACCTCGCAGGCGAGGCCCCGTCTCGAGCCGGGTCCAAGGAGTCCTCTAGCGAAGACCGAGGACCGACTGTCAGGAGACCAAATCTTCCCCAAAGAAGGAAAAGATCTCACAAAGATAGCTTGGTCAAACGTCATGCCCCAAAGAGGAAAAGATCTACGCCGCGGGAGATCTCAACAACTTTGCCACGTGGAGCATCTTTGAGAGAGCCAACAACCTGTTCGTCCGTACATCACCGTTCCCAGAGTATTAAATATTGTACCTTTAGCATTAAATGCTCCCGATTTCTTAGGATATAGTAGCCGTCAAATAACTTGTATAAATAGACCCTATTGAGCACAATAACAAGGATCAAAGAATCCACACTTAAGACTCGAGACTAACCCTCCCAAAGAAACCTCTTTGCATTTACTATTTTCTCGCATTTATTTCTCCATTGTTGTGTTCATTTAAAACTTATCATTGGCATTCAATATCCATTAACCCATATAACTAAACAAACCGATTACCATCTCTAAACCCTTATTAACTAGGCGTGTAATCGGTGTAACAATAGTACCAATTCTCCTTGAGCAAACAAAATTGGGACGGAGGGATTATAAAATTTCTTTACGAGATTCTTGAGTTTTTTTAAAAATATAATTCCTGGCCTTTTTTTTCGATTAATTGTTGAATTAGTATATGGTTCAGATGTATATATAACATCATGACTCTATTCCATGGTTTAAATTTGTAATTGTATAAATATTATAAAAAAATTCTATAATGTAATGGATCTGTCAAATGCCCTATTTGCATTACCTAATCATAATGAGTTAATTGCACATTTGATCCTGTAGGAATTTTTTAATTTAACGGTTGGTCCCTATGTTTGGAAATAGTCCTTTTATATACATATTTGGTCCTAACCGTTAACTAATTTAACGGATTCCGTTAAGTGCTGAAATTGTGGGACTAAAGTGCAAACTTGCGGGACTAAAAGTGCAAATTTATGGGACTAAAAGTGCAAATTTTAATGGCCCGTTTTATTTACGCGCTCAAAATCCGTTAAATACTTGTGAGAATATTAGTATAGGACCAAATATGTATGAAAAAGGACCATTTTGAAATCGAGAAAATTCTTACGGGACTAAATGTGCAATTATCCCAATCATAATTGATGTCAATAAAATCGTTTTTAGAATTGTGGGATCTCATTTCTTGATGTTGAAGATATGCGTGATTTCTAGAATTTTGCTAGATTATTGAATCAATTTTGTAGCAAGCAGTGATATTAATGTTCTAGAAAATTACTACTTTCTTGATTTTTGAGGAGTTTTTCTCTTTTCTTTTTCATTCATGGAATAACCTGAATAATATTATTCATTGAACACATGTCATGTCATAGATTAAAAAAAAAGTTGTAGTCTTTTTCACAGCCTCGTTTAATTGAATAACCTGAATAATATTATCTCAATAACTAATCTTTCTGTGTGTACACCTCAGGATGGATCCAGAAATTTTTTATAGAGGGGCACAATTAAACATTCATTATATTTTATTATTTATATTAACACTACAAAAAAGCATGAAATACCGATGGACCAAATTCCGTCACAAATACCGATAAAATACTATCGGAATTTCAAATTTCAGATTTACCTACAAAATTTTGAATTTTTTTATAAACAGCGTTTTCCACGAATATTCGTCGGTTAGTCGGTAATTACCGACGGAATACCGGCGAATATCCATCGGTATTTACCGATGAATTAATTTTTCATCGATATTTTGTGACGAGAAAAATACCGACGGATGATCAGTTTTACCGACGGAAATCCGTCGGTAAATGACTATTTTTGTAGTGTAATATAAAATATATATATATATATATATAATATATATATATATATATAAGTAGTATATTTTTAAAAAATCCTGGGGCAGGTGCCCCACGGGATGCATGCATCCGTCTCTGCACCACTTGTAACTTGCGCTCCATTTGAAAGATGTTATTAGTTGAGTACGCAAGATGTTATTAATTAACTAAGTCTTGCGCAAACCGTCTCATGAAGAGACAAAATATAATTTTAGGATGCCGCTTTAATATTTTAAAAGAAATGATTGTTAACTTCAACGGATAAAGGGGATGATGTGTCTATAATTAATACTAGTTGAAGTTAGAGGAGAAGATCAGCAATATCAACTTCGCATGTTATTTTTTCTCTTCGATGTTGATTGTAATTTGTACTCGAAGATATCTCATTTAGAAGATTTACGGTGGCCACGAGATAGCCCGCAGTTTATAAGGGTTTTTGTGTCATTATATTGCGTGTACGTACTTGCTACTTAACCTTATTTAGTATTCCCTTAAAAAGTAATTGATGATATATACATTTGCTGTTTGAGTTGTTAAGTGAAGGGTATAATACCCTATTCAACTTTTCTAACAAGGGTGTAAATTTTGGTTAATATGGATAAAATAATGACATTGTGTGTAATTTTTAGGTGTTTGAGCGATATATATGAAGATTGTTATATTATTTTATTTCCTTTTAAAGAAATATATTATTGAAGTTGGAGCGAACCATTTTGACAAATGTTTCATCAATTATGGAGCAGAGAGTACTTATTTCATATTATAATTGCATTGCATTCATTATTGAGTCATTCACATTCATCGTCATTGCGGCTTCCATCCATACATTCACCTAGTATTAATTTTTTTTTTTTTTTTTACAATAGAAGAAATAGTTTATACAATATGATAAATATAAATGCAGTCAAGTTATATGTTAGACTCGAACAATCGCTCCAAATCAATCGTGAGGAATGGAGACTAGTGCAATCTCCGCCTTGAACCGGTCTCCATTCTTAGAAAGAGAAAAATCAAGAAGGCTTGGAAAGAAAAGTTTAGTGAGAGAAAGAAGAGGAAGGCGAGTGAAAAGTCAAATTAACAATTTTTCTTATAAATAGTATTAAAGTTATTATCATATGACATCCATAATTGACTTTCATTTCTTTCAATCTTATACCTAACAATGTGCATATCTTAGTGTCATCAAAGGTTGGTCGCCATCACATTTGTCCTTGTGTTCGTCGCCACTGTTGCCGTTTCAAGCCAAACCTCCTAATACCAAATGATTTTAACATAAACAGCAGTCACAATCTTAAATAATAAGTTGGTCACGGTGGGTGGAAAACGGGTCAAGGGGAGGGAGACTGGTTTTGGCAACATCTTGAGAAGAGGGTCGGGAAGAATGGCGGGGATGTGTGGGTTGGGAATAAACCGTTAAAAATCAGTTTTCCTAGACTATATATTTATGTTAAGTGGTAATCAAGTGGGCTTGGTGAGGGAAATGGGAAGTGGGTGGAGAACCTTTTTTGAAGCCAGATATTCATGATAAATGGGTGTGGAAACCTTCCAATGACGATCAATTTAGCACGAAGAATGTTTACACATTGCTATCGCAGGTGGAGGAGCTGAGATTTTTAAAAGATAAGATTGGAGAGCTTTGTGGGACCGTCTCCCTACTAAAATCAATCTCCGTCGTAGAAGGATTTTACCGGATAATGAAGATATATAGAAACTGCCCTGTTTGCAAGGATACTCTGGAGCCATCGGTGCACATCCTGCAGCTTCATTGTAAAGGTACGACTATTTCTGGTATAAATGTCTTGAGTGGCTGGATATTCAGGCTATGAATCAGTTCGACCTTCACAAACAATTTTATGGTTTCTTCAAGAATAAACATGGTAAAAGGTTTGCTACTGCTATATTATATGGAGTATTTGGAAAGGAAGGAACAATCTCGTGTTTAACGCAAAAGTTTTTGATGGGGGAGGTTGTTTGAGGAAATAAAGTCGCGGCTTTGGAGCTGACACTAATACATTTTCGCTGATAGATAACGGATATTATCCGTTATCTATGTAAGATATCAATAGTTATCTAGTTGGGGGTTATCTATGTTGGGCTCTCATAGATAACGGATAAAAAAATCAATAAATATCCGTTATTTATGTGCGCCTGCAGTCGAGAAAGATGCTCATAGATAACGGATATCCATTATCTATACTTATTTATGTCAGTTATTTATTCCTTACAAAGATAACGTAATATGTCTATCATTTATTATTATGTATACTCAAGTTATCTATTCTTTCAAATGAGAACAAATTATTTTTGTTATCTGTTCATATCTAAATCCGTAATCTATTCTAGAAAAGATTACTATGTATATTATTTTATACATTTTTTATTTTATTTTATTTTATACATTTTTTTAAATTATTCGATAATCATCTTAATTCCTAATATTAAAATATTTTCTAAAAATATTTAACGACATAATTAATGCTCTTCACTTAATACGTACATTTAATGAAACAACTAATACAATTAAAAAAATAATATCTTATTATATAAATAACTAATACTCCCTCCGTCCCATAAAAGCTTTCACACTTTCCTTTTCGTCCGTCCCAATATAAATTTCACACCCTTAAAATGGAAAACTTTTTATAAACTCCACCCCCATAATTTTCACTAATTTACACAAATGCCATTACTTTTACTCTCACATACACATATCCCAATAAAGTTTTTACTTTATACATAAAAGTTTACAAATTTATCCCCAAAACCTCAATCATTACTCTTTTTCTTAAAGTGTGTGCCTATCTACATATGAAGTCTTTTCCGGACGGAGGGAGTATGAAACAAATAAACTCATTCAAATCACTTTTACTCTAAAACTTGTTTACAAGAGCATTTGTCAATTTAATCTCTTTTATGCGATTATATACCTACTTTGATTTCGATCGATTTATTTTCCTTTAATTATGTGCATAGATGAACATAGAAACAGTCAACCCTTTAATTTTGTTGAGAACTTTGGAGGGTGTGACAGAGGTTGATGATGAAGCATTAGTCGGCATTGACGTTGAAGATTTGATGACAGCTAATGCTTTGTCATCAGGTTCTACCAGATCCTCTTCTACTCCCACCATCGGATCCATGCTGTCAAATTTCAAAATAAATATAACCTTTTATCTTTAATGTTAAACATAATTTAAATTTTATAGTTAATGATTTTATGAACGAATCACAAGAACAATAAATCGTTTCTACCATACTGCCCCTCAATTTTTGTAATTAATTTATCTTGATAGTGGACATAAAATTTTCTTGATTGTACGGTGAATGGAATTTTTATTTTATTTAAGCAATTTGTTTGTGAAACGTCAAAATGTCACTTATGGGAGTATTATTAAGATTTTTGTTTTCTATAATATAACCTGATTGAACTTTTAGAATATAGTTGAGCTTGGATCTTTTGAATGGCTTATTTGCATATCCTAATGTTTATCTTAATTGATATCGATGAGATCGTTTTTAGAATTGTTTGACCTCATTTCTTGAAGGAATGCATGAGTAATGGAAATCAATTTCGTCGGAAGCAGTTGTAAAATATACTTTCTTGATTCTTGAGGGGTTTTTTTCTTTTTTTTTTTTCATTCTTGGCACGTGCTTTGCAAAATATATATATGTGTACAGATTTAAACTTGTATGAATTATGTACATATAACAAACACTTTGTAAGATAGTATTAATTTGTGCTAGTATTAGAGCTCTTGTGTCACCATTTGCCCGATAAAAATTTTTTTTTTTATCTTATTTGTTTTACGTAAGGAGATTTTGGAAACTAATTGCAAATAGTTCCACAAATGTTGCTTCATCTCAAATAATTTATTTATTGATCTATGAATTATTGAAATTAAAAGGTTACATTATTATGGCAACTCGGCACCGTATTGATAATGTACTAACGGGTGTATTGGATTAGAATTTTAAATGATTTTTTATTGGAAAAAGTCCTGCAAATTTTAAAGGATTTTGTAGAATTTTTATGACTTTTAAGATTTTGTAGGATTCTCTAAGACTTTTTAATACTAGATTTTATTAGATTTTATAGGATTTTGTAGACTTTGTAGAATTTTATAGATTTGTGACATAAAATAAAAGTTCTAGATTTTTTTCAAAGAAATGAATTTAAAAAGAGTCAAAGACCAAAAAAAGAAAAAGAAAAAAACAAATAAATAAATAATAATAATAATTTTCTGTAATATCATGTCCTCCTAAATAACATTCATCCACATATTCATAGTTATACTAAACCTCTAAACATTATATATATATTTTTAATTACATTTAATTTATAAATTATGAATAGTTTATTGTACATCAACTATCATTAAACATATTTTATCTAAAATTATAAGGATAAGATACAATTTGAACTCTCAACTAGTGTTTTATGTACAAATTGGAGCCTAAATTTGATTGAATTTGTACAAATTAGAACTTGAATTAATGTCTTATGTACAAATTGGATTCAAAACTATTTTTTTAACAAATAAATACTTTTACTTTTAAAATTGAACAAATAAGTCCTTTAATTAATAAAATAATATATGGAGACCCTTTCATTAAATAAACTAGATGAGCTCCGCGTATTACGCGGTATTTTCGTTAAATAAACTTTACAATATAATATATTATATATATAATATTTTTAAATAATAATATATATACTAAAATAATGTATATGTATAAAAAAATTGTAATTATAATATTAAATTTAAATAATGGTAATATTAATTGTAAGACAATTCATGCTAGGGATTAGAATTATTATAATTATGTGAAAAAATTTACTATAAGATTTGTTTCAAATTTATTTTACAATTAATAAAAAAAGGAGACGATTAATAGAATTTTTATATAATTGATGCATAAATATTACTCCGAATAATATATATAATTATATATATATATATATATAT
This sequence comes from Paraleonurus japonicus, assembly GCA_030762865.1. Classification (NCBI taxonomy): domain Eukaryota; kingdom Viridiplantae; phylum Streptophyta; class Magnoliopsida; order Lamiales; family Lamiaceae; genus Paraleonurus; species Paraleonurus japonicus. Next base: position 6,094,778 of record CM061054.1, on the reverse strand, counting down.
ATATATATATATATATATATATCGTATATTTACAATAAATATCATATATGATTATATTAAGTTTATTTTTTTATAAAAGTTGACACAACCACAATTTTTCTTACATACATTTATAGGCTTAAGTTAAATATATTTTATGTTTAAAAATTATCATATGATAACACTTTTAGATATAAAATAGATATTTAAAATATTTAAAGATTTATATATTAACTTATTTATTAAAAATATATATATTGTGCAAGAGGTCTAAGGTTCAAACCTCCTTAGAAATATATTTTTAATTAATTCCTATATTAAAATGTCACATAGGTATCATATATTAATTATAAATCAATAGGAAAATGACACATAGATTATTAACATATATATGCATTTAATAAGAATGTGACACATCATTCAAATTAACCCCATGACGACACCTAAGTAAAAACAAACTCCCTATTAGTAATATAGGGATTGATGAATGAAACATCAACAACACTTTTTATTTATATTTATATAATGAATTGAAAATAAAATTAAAATAAAAAGATCATAATATTAAAATTCGTAAAAATAAAAAAAAATTCTAAAAATATGGGACTATTATGTTTGTAATCTTTATATATATATATATATATATATATATATATATATATATATTATTGTTTTAAAACTATAATTAAAGGGACATTCATGTTTCATTTTATTAGTTGAAAAACATATGTATTTAATTTTAAAAGTTAAAATATTTATTTGTTAAAAAAAAAAGTTCAAATTTCAATTTGTACTCAAAATACTAGTTCAATGTCTAATTTGTACAAAAAAATTATTCAGGGTCCAATTTGTAAATCGAGACACTAGTTGAGGTTTCAATTTGTACTCAATATACTAGTTCAGGGTCCAATTTGTACAAAAAAAAATAGTTAAGGGTCTTATTTGTACTGATATTCTAGTTGAGGTCAAAATTACACCATATCTCAATATTATATAAATTTTTATTAGCATTTCAAGATTACAAAAATAAAAATAAAAGTATAAATTATTAGATTTATTATTAATAAAAATTATTGTCTTTGGTTTTAGGGTTTTTCTTTTACGGGAATTTTAGGGTATTTATTAATTTATTAAAATAGTTTCATTTTCTTTTTAAACAAAATCCTTCAAAATCCCATGAGTTTGAATGAGATTGTTGGTATTTATAAATACACTAAAAAGTCCTTCGAAATCCATTTAACACAACAATCCATTAAAATCCTTATATTTTTAATACCAAAGTGACATAAAATCACGATTGAATACCACCGATTATTTTTAAAAAAGTCTTTTAAAATCTACCGAAATCCTAAACCTCCCCCTAAGATTTCTGAAATTTATAAAACACTTGAATTAAGTTCTTTATGGACTTATTTTGTGAATTATTATTAGGCTTGACGATTGACACTAAGTCCGGCGAAGACTGACGATCGATGCCAACTATTTGAAAGTCGACGTCACCTGCGATGTCCACCAACATTTTAGGGTTACAACAGATCGAATAATTGCAACATTTGTGGGATATCGAAAAACTCATTAACTTCAAATTATAACAGCCTTGGCGTTGATTGTAAATTGTACTCGAAAATCTCTCATTTAGTGGATTTTACGTTGGTCACGAGTTTTTCCCTTGTTTATAAGGGTTTTCTGTGTCATCATATTGCGCTCACTTGCTACTTATAATCACATTTCATTCATATTGATGAGTCGTTCACCTTCATTGTAATTGTGGTGTTCATCCATACGTTCACCAAGTATTAAAATTGTTATAGCATATATATATAATATAATTGGCTTTCATTTCAAAGTTACCATTTTCATCCCTTAATCTTTTTATGTTTATTGAAATGGTTGACTAATTATATGTTTAAATTAAATTTCAACTCATTATAGCATTTAAAAATAGAATTTTAAACAAATAAACTTGTTGACACATAAAACACAAAAGACCAGTTGTATGTCGAAAGAAAGTATCTTACGCTAGGTTGCAATTTTTAGTTGGAAAAGTTTTGTGTGATAATATTTATTTTTGAAGGTATTCGTTGTTTTGTTAATGAGTATTAGTTGTTTATATAATAAATTATTAGTTTTGAATAATATTAGTTGCTTTTATATTATAAAGTACTATAAAATATTAATTGTAATTCAGTTTCACATAAAATTGATTGACACAAGACCATTTTTGTTTTTAACCAGCCAAATATTATTAAAAGAGAGTAGAATTAATGGTCAATCCATACATCGAACATTGATGTAGGTTGCAATGCTAAATAGAAAAAAATAGTGTTACATTCAGAGGAGAGATAGTAAGGTCATTGATGAGCCGACCTTGGGGAACAGTCTATGCAGGATGTATACATCTTAACTCACAAGCTACCAATAAAGTAATCACATTTTTTTTTCCAAAAAAAAATCACAAGCTACCAACCGTGAACTTCTCAGCTAAACCAAAAACTTTTAATTGGATTAATTGTTTCATCTTATGACGCACCTTAAATCCATCAATTCCAAATCTGAGTAATTCTTTTTAATGATTTTGATGTATTTGAACCCAAAATCATTTAAAACCGGTCCCGTAAATTCAATTATTTCCATCCAAATGCAAACTTAACTAAACTAAATTATTCAATAATGTACTTGAGCACTATCAAGTATCAACTTCAGAGATTCAACATCTAATCTATTATATGCATATCGGGTGATTTTTAAAGGGTCGTAATTTGGAAGGTGTCAAAATTAGGATCGTAATTTTTATGCTAGTAAAATTAGAAGATGAATGCAGGCCAAGTGGAAGGATTGGAGGCAAACATGACAAAATGTAATGACAAATACAGGATTGTGAATTTAAAGATATAATTAATGTATGACTTGAAAATATGTATACATAAACATTGTCTCAAATTTGAGGAAAGGTAGAAGATTAGGATGAATGAGACTCACTAGTATCGGAAGGTTGACAAAAAGTTCCTTAAATTCAATTTTCTTAAAGCATAAATATCGAATATTGGTTACGCTTTAATTTCCTTTGATTTTTTCGATTTTGATGTTACATTCCTATTTTTCTAATTAAATTAATATTACACAATAAAAATACAATCATATATATATATATATATATACATATAAACTATAATTATATAAAAAAATAACAATTGCAATAACAAGTTAAAATTAACATCGATTCAAATGGAACTAATTTATATGTAGCATAATTAATTTTGAAAATCACAGATGCTCTCGTAGCTGAGTTGGTTAGAGCACCCGTTTAGTAAGCGGGAGGTCTTGAGTTCAACTCTCAACGAGAGCACAGTTTGTCATTATTTTATTTTATTTTAATTTGTATTAACTAATTAAGTTGAATTTATTTGCAACCTTAAAATGGATGATCAATTATTTGAACAAGAAATGTCCTCCCATAAATTGTTGCGCTATGGAGCCTAATCCACTTCATCACATCCCACAATCACGATGATCTAATTGATTCATTGTATTTTTTGGTAATTTAACAAGTAATCAACTTAGGGTTACGTCCCAATTTGGTATAAATATTTTTTGATTCATTGTATTCCCTTTTCTCACGATTGAAATTTTCAATCCTAAACTTATATATAATCCTAAATAAAATTGAAAATACTCATACACTCTTCACTTTATACCTTTTAATATTAATAAACAACTATTTTTAATACTTGTGACATTTCCTTTCGAGCAATCAAAATTGGGACTGAGGAAGTAGTATTTTTTTTTTGTTTATTAGTATTTGTTTTTATTCAATTAGAATTGAGAAGATTCGAAATTATTTTGATTGATATCGTTGTTAGTAGTTAGATTGTTCCACATAAACTATCAAACAGAGTTTGATGTTTGGTTAATGTTGTTTTGTTTGATACGCAGGGAGGTAGAGAATGATGCAGATATATCTACTACCATCAGAAATTATCATCAAAATCCTGTCAAAACTCCCCCTCGAACCATTATACGTTGCAAGTGGTGGCACAATTTAGTCGTGATGGAGTTACGAATGTGTTCGATATCCAACACCACAACATTCTCGATCTTCACTTCAGTACAATCACCAACCACTATTTCACCCACCCTGCAACTGAATCCATAGAGGGTTCAGCTGATGGCTTGCTTCTTTTGCGCATGATCAAATGTTACTGTGATAGTAACTATGAACTTATGTTCCGCTGCTTCTGTACAAGATGATGAACTTCACTTGTGCACATGTAAGGATAGTGATTATGAACTTCACTAATGCAATCCACCACCAGTGAGTATATCGACCTTCATCATTCTCATTCTCACCGGTTTGACCCTTCCAAACCAGGAGATATCGTTTATGGACTTGGGGTGAGCAATATAAACCATTGGAACCGAAACATGGAGAGGCGATGCACCTCATGCTCTCGTCCGATGCTTCAATAGAAATAGTGGAGCATTTGTGAATGGGAATCTTCATTGGTTGACACATGATTTAAATGGAAAATTATGGATTTCTTACTTTGATCTTGAAACTGAACTTTTCACCACTTTTCGTCCTCCTCCAAATGAAATCATCTGGTTGATGAAAAAATATGGGGTTGAAAAATCTTGGACGAAGGAATTTGTCATCGGGAATAGCCCTGATCTTAGGTTTAACATACATGCAATTTACCCTATCAGAGTTTCCAAAGATGGGGCCATCTTGATGGCATATGATCAAAATTTCATCTTTTACTACTCTAGCTAGAATAAAATTACTCACAAAATTTGCAACTCCGGAGGGTGTGTCTATGTGAATTCACACTCTCATACCCCAAGCTCTCTTTCACTTACATGTTTCACAATGGAGAACGTGATCTCACTTTGATTTTTTTTTTTTTTTTGGTATTTAAGAATACAGTTAATTATCTATATGCATTTTATGTGGATTGTTAGCATTTCGTCTTGATATTTTGCAGCAGAGTATGTAAGTGGACTGGTGGTGTTAATGTTTGAAACTATACTTTATTTACGTCTTTCGACATACAATTAGTCTAAAATTGTGTTTTATGTGAATTGTTAGCATTTCGCCAAATGGACAAAACTGGAACATAGAGAGGGAGACTGGAGAGGGGAAGGGGCAGGGTATGTGTCATTCTGGGCATGTGGATACATTTTGGCACATGGATAAATGAGATTCTTGTTTATTAATGCTCCAGTGTACAAAGTTAAGATGTAATAATGCATATATAAAGCAATTGAAGGTTCCATTCCCTTGTCATATATAAGTTTCAACCAATAGAGCCTGGATACTGGGGAAGAAACCAGAGGTTGATCCCTTGGCCTTAGTGTAGTGTTTCTTTGATGTTCTCTCTTGTTACCAGGATAAATCCCTAGCCTGTCTTGTTAATTTCATCTTTAACCACTAATCAAGTAAGCTATTTGGACATACAGAAGACAAGGTAACAAGGTAACCTAACAAAGAATCAGACCCAAGGTATATGAAAACCAACGGGCCATAGAAAGTGCGATGAGTGCTTGGTGAGGTATGGAGATGGGCAATGATTGGCAGAGCTAAAGGGCTTGGAAGAAGGTTCGTTTTCTTGAAAAATGAGGTAATTATAATGGTGGAAATAAACCAAATGAGGGAGAGAATGTAGGATTCTTATGTGCTGATTATTCTACTGCTATGTGTGAAAAATGCTAAACAAGATTTCTGGCCAGTTACATTTTGTAATTATACCAACTTGGTGAAGATCGAGAATGATCTTGATGGAAGCATTCCGAAATGGACGGAGGACTAGCCTATTCGATTTGAGATATAACAAGTTAAGTGATGAGATCCTCTAGAAATATGCCTCCTTAATTCTCTAACAATCTTGATCTCGCTGACAACCTATTTTCAGGAAGAATACCCCAACTGTGTTTACAATTTCTTTGCAATGGCTACAAAGAGAAGATTCTTTCTACTCTAAAAGTAATGAAGATTTAATGGAGTGCGCAAAAGTAACCACAAAAGAAACTCTAATTGTGATCTCTGTTGCAATAGTTTGACAGTTTGTGTGTTTATCTTCCCATGACGGTTTTAGAGAGAAAGAAACAAAATATGTGTGTATATATTGATATTATGGAATATGTTTTGGTTTTATTTTACAACGCGATCCTTTGTGCTGTAAATTTTGTATTGCATAATATCAATATATAGGCAAAAGAGGAACATACTGGTATAGCTCTGTTTGCTTCTCCAGCTTCTATCAATTAACCCCTGCTATCCCATTTCATCTGCGTTCTAACCACATTTCATCATATCTAATTCTATGGCTCGACAGAAAACCAGCTGTTCTGATTCCAGTTTTGAAACCATGGGCACTATCCCCTGCACACAATCCCCCACTATCCTGCAAAGGATCATTTTGATGACCAAAAGTGGTGATCATTATATTTGGTAACCTAGTGGCATAAAATGGCAAATGTATATTATACATATATATTATTATGATTCTGTTCTACAGTCTGAGGCTATCAAATTCATCTTCTATTCAATCTAAAAGCCATAGATGATTCCAATTTAAGATGAAGAAAGTCAATATGGCATTCCCTATCAACTCCATCTAATAAGAGAAATCTCAATGCACCAAAATACAAAATATAAATAAAATTAGAATATAGAACACAACTTACAATCCCCAATATTTATTTCTCTTTTGTTACTTCATTACAAATAAAATAAAATAAACAACTATTCTATCTCCGCTTTCGAATCAAACAAGTAATTCCATAATTCACAGAGCGGAACCACAAGAGGGACAGAACCTGAATGACGGATCTACCTGACGAGCGCAGAACTGGCACCGTAAAGCCGCCTCCTTCTCCGGTGGCGGAGAGAGCGACTGAGGGAAGAAGAGCTTACAATTGTTACAGTGCATGAGCGGCTCCTTTCCTGGCCACCGCCATACCGGAACGAAAAGAGCTTCAGCACTTTCTCGTACTCCACGAGATCGGCGCTTGATCCGCACGCTATGCATCTTCCAACGCCATTCTTCAAAATTTGCCTTGCCTGCTGCTCTAATCCTCCGGCGAAAAAGAAGAACATCTTCTTGGCCAAACTATTTTTCTTCTTCTTATGCTGTTCTTGATAGCTTTTGCGAATTAACCGGAATGACCAATTCGGAGAAAAGTGTTTTAGGATTTTAAATTGAGATGAGAATTTTTAATTTTTATTTTTAAATATGAGATTATAGTACCGGAAATTTCTAGATTCATCTGACAAACTATATATTTTTATTTTAATTGGTCATTTATGAGACAATAGAAACAATAATAATAATAATAATAATAATAATAATAATTGAATAATTTTATATTATTTTTGTATTTTGAAAAACAGTTAAGGAATGGAAATAATATGATAGTTTCTCCGTAATTTTAAATTGTGTCTGATTTCAGTGTTTTTGGCGTTAATTTTAATTATTATTTTTTTGTCAATTTTTTGTTTAGTATGTTTTTTTATAACACATATGAGGACTGGTTGCATATTATAAATTTTATTTTTACCTATTATTAAATGCATATTTACTATCATCATATGTTGTTATAGTATATATGAATAGCGATGATAGTGAGATAGTAATTATGGATGATGGTGAAAATAAAAATAGAGTTCATGTTATGTATTAGAATATGAGTCACTCTACGGTGAAGCGGTTTCATAGTATGAAATTGGTACCATTAAAATCACTCTCTGATACCATATGAAATTGGTACCATTAAAATCACTCTCTCGATACCATTAGAATCATTCACGATACCATAATCATTTTATATTGTGATATCGGTTTATAAGTGTAATTGTACCACTAAATAGATATTATGGTATCGTAAATAGTTCTAATAGTATTACTTTCATACTATGAAACCGCATCACACAAGATTTTGCCTTAGAATAAAGGATGAAATAGTCGATTTTAAATGCTAAAGCACCAAGGAATAACTCGCACTCCACCCCTGAAAAATTTAAATATAATCATTCCTCACAAGCTCTACTATCAAAAGTATTAAAAACAAAAATGAAAAACATTGTCTCACACCAAAAATTGTATTTCTGCTTGGCAAAAGATTGAGCATTACCTCGACTAAATGATTAGAATTAGCTGAAATTGGGAGTATGAAAGATATATATTGGGATATTGGAGTGAGTTTAGATGGAGTAGTAGAAGAGGTGACAAGGAATAATTAATTGAAGAAAGAATTAATAGGTATTTGAATGATGAATTTAAAATTTTCAACTTGTGCATGAATGTTCCATTTTAGAGGTAGGAGTATGAAGCTTGTCCCAAATCTGAAATGTCACCACCACAACAATTAAGTTTGATTAATTTGTACATGTTGTATCCAGTTGAGTGTATTTCGATATAATTAAACCTGTTGTTGATCACAAAACACGACAGCAAATCAGCAGGCTAATCTATGGCAATTAAAATTATAACAATTCACATGGAACACAAATTGTATTCTAAAATGCAAAAAGATGATGATCAAAATGAGAAGAGTGAAAGAAAGCTTGGGGTACTGTGAGAGTGTGAAGTTATATATATATATAGATACCTGCGAGTTTTAGTTTTATCGGTGGTGGAGTAGTAGAAGAAGCCCATCTTTGGATATTAACTCTAAATTAAAAAAGTTAAAGGTAATAGGATGAGGGCTAATTAATATTTTGCTTTGCTTTGTCCATGACTTGTGAACCCCATATTAATTCCTTGATCATCCAGATGGTAAAGTAAACGAGTCTGGCCTCATTAATTAATATAATCACATAAACATATCAGAAATTGAGTTTCTATTGCAAAGAGGGGGAGGAAGAGCTAGAAAGAGTGGTGAAAAGTTGTGATTGTTTTGAAATGAGAATCTGCAGAAGAAGCAAGGCATGAGCTGAAATTAATTAAGTTTGGTGATTGTATTCCTGCACATTTGTAGTATGGGCTGATTAAAATTAATTAAGAACTCGAAACACACTTCAACCTTACAATGCTGTTTTCAGCTGCAGGGCCATTCCTCCAATAATCAAACAAAACTATTCATTCTCTAATGGAATATTCCCGCACTCTATCCATATTAAACAAATTAATTAATTTAAATATTTTGAGTTTTGTAACTAAGAAATATTGAGCAAGCACGGAAAAAATAAAAAAACACAATCAGCACAAAAATGCAAATTCTGAGCGTGGATATTATGGCTATATATGGGGACAAGCCTAGTTAGTTTTGTTTCCAAGTCGAATCGAACCGAGTACTTTAAGTTCAAATATAACGAGTTGAAAATAAAATTAAACGCGAGAGTCTCGTAAATTATATCTGGCGCCCCCAGCATTGCCAACCAGAAATCGTACTGGTTTATGGTTCCGTAAAAGGTAACAGTGATAATTTTGTTGTGCTAAAAATTGTACTCCATTTACTAATCAAATGCCTTATTTAATGTTGTTTTTGTGTTCTGTTAATTATTTATTTATTATAAATAAAAAATACTTCTAATTAGAGTTGGAATACCTTGTTTTGTGTGTGTAGTGAATTGAGCATGCTATAAAATTGATATAATAATTGAATTATTTATTATTATCCTTACAAATTAAACATCTCAGGTGCAAATTAATTTTGTAATTAACCCCTTCATTTTTATTGTTATATTATTGAAAAAGAGAAGTTTATTACTCAGGATAAAGGCACATGAAGTGCCAAAGTAGATTACATGAATTCGAATTACAGTAGATCAACATAAAGAAGAATCACCTCAATCACAATTGAAGTTTACGAAACCATTCATTAATCGAGAACAAAGCATCAATTCTATTTTTCGAACTAAATCAATACCAAAATGAAATGATAATTAACCCCATCATTTGTTACTCTTTTTACGAACTGATCAATTTTAACTAAACACAAGGCAATTCAGGACCTAACCCTAATACTCAAAAAGATTAGATAAATGTTGCAGAATCATTAAATCATGTGGGACTATGTGATCTATTTGACTATATAAGTGAAGAAAAAGTAAAGGGAAAGAAATGGTCCATATGATGCTATATCTGATGTTCGTGCAATGAATGTAGCATCATTCTTAATTTAAATAAAAATATAGATTTCGCTCCATGCATGATTTTATTTTTGTTAATCGTTTGTCCAGTGTATTTTATAGTGAGTAAATTTGTGTGAGACCATCTGCTGTAAAATAAGAATCATATATTAATTAAAAAAATCACTTTTTAATATAAAGTGTATTAATTGATCGAAAAAATACATTAAAACATTAAATACAATAAATTGATATAATTTTGAAGACATCCGGCCAAAATATAATTATCAAAATTAATTCTCAACCTTTTTTAATAGGTATGGAGTTCTCTTCTCCCGTGCAGTGTGACAAAACAACGTGCTTTAGAAAAGTTTTTGACTTGAGCCTTCGAAAAGAGTACTTTAATAAGTAATGGAATTGAAAGCAAAATAAAAGTGCTCCCTTTTATTATGCTTCTTTGATTCTTAGGTGGATGAGGAAAGATGAGATGAGAGCGGTCCCGCATAACTATTTCTTTCTTTTTTCTCATTATTGTTATCTTTTCCCTGTATTTTCTTTTTGCCATAATTGTATTCTTATCTACCATAATAGTTTGAGCAGGTCTCTGCCTAAATTTACATCGTATAATATTTTGGAAAATTGTATTTTTGGTGACATGAGAATTTTTCAACGACGTTTTTAATCTTATGTTTTGGAACCTGTCATATCATAAACTCTATTTTTACTATCACTGTCATGCACATTTACTACTACCGTTATTTTTACGATAACAATGCATATGCATAACAATGATAATACATGTGCATAATAGTAATAGTTTATGTGCATGACAGAAAAATTAAAAATAAAATTTATGGCATGCACCCTTTTCGTATAAGTATTTGCTGAACTCGAAAATACTTCTTTTTAAATTTTCCAATTTCTTTTCCAAAATCCTTTAAAATGAGTTTAAAAAAAAGAAGGTTTTTTCGGGGTGAACAAAAGGGGGTTCAGTCTTTGGTTGACCAGCTGAAAATCAACTTGATTTTAGCTTTAGTATATCAGTAGAGTGCATTTTTAGTTCCATTAAAACGATTTCATTGTAATTTTAGTTTCATATTTAAAGTGGTTATGAATCAAAGTAAAAATGAACCTCCCTGTTTAAAAATGGATGATTTAGTAATTTAGGGACCAAAATTGCTGCGAAAAGATTTTTATATAAATAAAAGCGCAATACTTATTAAAATTTAGTTTTATATTTGCAGAAATTTGACTAATAAATCATACTGATGCGAAGCTAAAAATAAACAACATAGGATTGATCAAACCTTTATTGTGAACGAGTTTCACTTACCGTGAATTTTTTTTTGCATTTTGTGAGTATTTTTTTAACAATATTAGTTGTTTCATTAAAAATATTAATTGGTAAATAATATTATATAATAAAAAAATTAATACCCTTTTAAATTGTACGATAAAACTGATTTACAATAGACCATACTCAATTTAATTGGACTCGACTCGTTTAACTTTACACCCGTGCACATCACATGAAGCAAGATAAAAACAAATGATCGTGTAAGAAACACTAGACATGTTTATAATGGTTGTAGAAAAACCAATTTTGCATTATGAACGTGGAGGGCATAGATCCAGGAAATGGAACATTGAAGAACTAGCTTAAACCTCATATTCTCAGAAATAATTTGCAGACATGATAAGACATTAAATATATTTGTGACCTTGTTATTCAAGTGTTGTCGTATTCATATCCATCTGTGCGTTGAATATATATATCTTCTCATTTAAGTTCATGTAAAGAGGAAAAGACATAGGAGGAAATGATTAAATTAAGATACGTACCTTGTAATAAACTGATAATACATGCCTAGGTTGGATGTTGGGACGATCGCTTCTTTTGAATTTTAATTTTTTCAATATGTATGTATAAATTTTTTTATTTAGATTTATTTTACTTAAATTCACCTCCTTAAATTCAAAATATAAATGATATTATAGAATTTAAAAAAAAAAAAAATCTCCCATCTTGAAGTGATCCTATATTCGTCCCTAAATTTGGATGAGTATAATTTATAATAGTACTCCTTTTAAACGTCTTATATTAATATAATAGAATATTCTAAGATAATACTTATCGAAATTTGGAAATATCCTCATAAGCTCTTAATATACTATCTACGTTATAATAAAATTACTAGAATTTAAGAAAAGTCAGATAATACGAAATATTTGTGATTTATTGTTAAAAGAAAATTATGTTTTTTTGTTTTTAAAAGATTTCTGTGAAGACCTAATTAGTGTGGCCTATTTAAATAAATAGACTTTAAAATAATATAGGACTAACTTGTTTATTAAAAAAGCCAAGTCTAGTCGAATTTTTATAGATCAGATTATAGGCATTTGTTGAGTAGTTTGGCAGGTTCTCACCCGTCAATGTAGGGGAAAGGCAAGAACATTAGTTTATTCTTTCTTGCAAATTTATCATACTCCCTACGTTCTGAAATTGGTTTCGCATGTAAAGAAACATACATTTTAAGAAAATTTAAAAATTATTGTAGGAGAGAGAATAAAATGTAAAGATGTTTTAGGCAGTTGAATGAAATAAAATGTAGGAGAGAAAATAATTAAAGTAGAATAAAACAAGAGTGACATGTTTTAAATATAAATGGTATTATGAGGTATAGTTTATGGTGGATATTTCATTTTAGTGGTGTAAAGCTAATTGTGGAACATCCCAAAAGGAAAGCGAAGTTAATTGCGGGATGAAGGAAATATAATTTTCAATTTTGACAAAAATGATTATGATGTTTATATTATTTTGTAATTCGAAAGAAGAAAAAAAAGGAGAAGATGCGACAATTGTTAATACATGTATTCATTGTGCTATCGACATACCTTTAACTAAAAGGGTTAATTGTATTAAATTTCAGTCTCATAGAATTTTTGATTCATGAAAATTTTATGTCCAAAACTAACAGACGTTGATGCGTGAGACAGTAAAAATTGTGAATTTATTTTTATTTTCATCATTTTAGGTATATAGGAATTTCAAAATTCTTAATTAACGGATTCTTGAACCAAATTTGCACAAAATAAAATGATGATTTTGGAAAATAGATGTATAAAGATTTTTTTCTTAATATCCAAGAATGGTAGTGGTCCTGCCCCGGCCCATACTCCTATGGCTAGCTAGATGGGGACACAGTGCCCTACAAACTCTGTGCTAACTGTTCAAAAACATATGTATGTTACCAAACAAGCCACCTATACTAGTCCTTTTGCACATGCATCCCATTTTGCTCTTGTGGGGATAAAAGGGCAAATTTTGTGATTATTAAAACCCATACAACAGCTGAAAAATCATCCGCATTTTATTATTTTATGTAGTCAAGAACATGTAATATCGTCATGTTTCAACTAAGAGAAGCTAATTATTTTATTCAAAAACAACAAGAGGACAAGATCTAGCACAAAATGTGTGGCCCTTGTGCTTCTCATGTTTCCTTGATGGAAGTATTTATACGTACATCAAGTATTCAAAAAGTCGCAAAATTTTATTTCATCTCTGTTTCATTACATAAACAGAATTATTATGTTATTAATATATATTTTATAATTTGTGTATCATTTAAAAACGCATAATTATATTTAATAACCTAAATATTTTACAAGTTAACAGTGCTTGTGATCATAATTAAATAAATTGTAATATATTCATACTTTAAAATTATATACTTTATCCAATATAAATAGGAATAAAACTTACATCACGGGTTTTAAAAATATTGGTAGTTTATTCATAAAGTAGATATGTTTGTAAAAGTTGAGACTTAGAGTATTATTGTCATTTGAGATAATATTTTATTTATAAGTAAATTTAATGTGATGATGATATTTGAGTAAATAGATATAAGTTGAGGTGTATATAATCACACAGATCTCTGTTACATAATGGTGTTACATCTCCTATTACATTAATTAGATTTGTGTCACGTGTACATACGATTATATTAGGATGTTATTCTCTTATTTGTAAATTTTGATGTATGTACACGTGGCGCAAATCTAATTAATATAACATGAGATGTAACATCATTATGTAACGAGATCCGGACTGTATATAATGTGAAAACTTTCTATATTAATTTGTGCATATTTATATTGAACTTGTTGGAAAGGAAATTATGAACATATATTTGATGGAGGAGTATATCTTTTTTTTATATATACTCTTTCTAATAAAATATGAGAAATTTTGTTTTTTTAGCAAAAGAATCTCTACATATTCATGTTACATGCAACATTTCCAATTCACCTTAACTATATATATCAAATGAAATGTAAATAACTCCTCCACCAAACAAATTGCGATAGAATTCAAAATCCACTATACTTTCTGATCAATCATATTTTTCTCAGTATACAATCAAATTAAACCCTTTATTCTGTGCAAGATTCCTTAATCACCGGCCCATATTACAAGCCTTTGGTCCTTTTAGGCTTTGTGCCCACGTGGCACACATTGCCTTTATTGGATCTCTTCCATCTGATGAGCTGGAAGAGATGGCCAATCCGCTTCCGCCACCTCAGCGTAGAGCGCGTTTTTGCATGCTCCACCACACTCTTGATCTTCTTCTCCTTGTCCCAGTTACTGTCATTCCATGACATCCCACATTGTTGATCATAGCTTATTTTTGAGGTTATTCCTTTTTCCCACGAGGAAACTCCATTTTCTTCAAACTTTATTGATATAAAGGAATCTGAAATATTGCAACATTAATATGATCAGTTTCGTTAGAAAATGAATTGCAAAACTGGTGAACTAATTATTATAGTGAGGGCCCCATGTTAATTTTCATTAATTAATAGTATTTCAGACAAAAAAAAATAAAAAAGGAGGCAATGAAGAAAGTGCTTATTTTACAAGTCCAGCATTCATTTCAATGTATACAAACTATGATTACATAAAAGTTCACAGGTCGATTGATTAAATATGTCCTAAGTTGTTTTGAACTGAATAAAGTTGGGACCTAATTAGAAAAAGTTGTGGATACTAAGCCCAGAGGGTCCCTTTTAGTTGCTAATTACAATGTAATCTTGTAAAGTTAGTTATTTCTAATATTAAATTAACACAAAACTTGTATAAGGCGGTCTCATAAGAGAGACGGGTTCTCATTACTAATATATTAAATGATCCTTGAACTTATGAACCTACTCAAATTGCATTTTAAAATAAAGTGGGGTCTAAATATTAAATTGAACCTCCATCTAATACACATGAGATCGTCTCACACAAGTTTCTCTGTTAAATTAATAACTCGATCATAAGATTGTACTAAAGCTTATGAGATTTTTGTATCTACGTATCATTTAAAATATTATCTCTATAATTTACTATTGACAGCTTCACAAGGGACCAAAAGAATCTATCACTATTTTCACACTCTGATCTGGATCAAACAGAAAAATTATAATGTTTTCTTTATATATATTAAAATTTGTTTGTTTACGTCATTTATGATGAAATAAATTAAATACGAAGTGAAATATATATCGTCGGATCTAATATTAATTCCTCATAATGAACCATGCATCATATATTTAATTTCTCTATACTATTAATTAATGCTGATGCAAACCTATAACCATAATATCTACATCTGATTGATCTTTTCATTTCTGATATTATTTCTCATCATTATGACTACTTTATCTTATCTCACTCATTTTCTTTATACCTTTTCTTGCAAGAAAAAAAAAAACACAAACCTTCAGGGCTAGTTGATGAGCTTTGGCAATACAAATCATCGTCAGCAGTTTTCTTGTGTTTAATCTCGAGACGATTGAGCAAACTTGTAAGAGCAAAGATCTTTGTAAGAACGATGGGTGTTTTCTTTGTTTTTACACTCAAAGATTTCCGCGTTTGGTGAAGAAGGCCCTGTTTGGAAGCTAGAACTAAGAGCTTCTCATTTAAGCACAAAGCACAAATTCCTACAACCATTTCTTTGGGATGAAAATAGCACTTTTTCTGGTCATCTGATCTGCACTCAATCATGGTGCTTTTTTTTTCTGGGAAGAAATTAATTAAGGTGATGGCTGGAACTTGAAAGAGAAAAATGAAATTTGAAACACCAAACGGAACTTATATTCAGGTGGGGTGGGTACGTATGGTGTATCTTGCTCCAATAAGGCGAAGACTTTTAAGGGGCTTGACAAGGGCCCTAGGGGTGTGTATGTGGTGGGGTGGGGGAGGGGAGGGGAGGGGGTTAATTTAATTAATATTTTAATTTTGTGTTACATTATAATTAGACGTTCTGCATTGGGATTTTTTCGACCCTTGGCAGAAGTAATGAACAAAACTAATTAAGAGGATATTTAATGAAATGAAAATAGGTAAGGTTGATATTTATAATTTTTGGTTGAATTCCCGTCAAAAAAAAAAAAATTGTTGGTTGAATGGGTCTTATGAGCTTCACACTGTTTTACCAGAACTTCTAAAAAAATTCTATTTTTATCATTGGTCGCAATCGTGAATTGCTTCATAATACAATTTCTCGTTGATTTTTTAATATAATATAATATATTATATATTATATTTCTCGTTTATTAATATAATATATTTTTTGCTTTTAAAAAAATAGCTTGATACCTTAATTAAATATCTGCATAAGTGGTGAATAATATATATGGTGTATCGAGGCTTTTAAGTAAATTAGGCTCGTTAAATTTGTGGAATTCTTAAGTTTAAATAATAGTAATAATGAGTAACTCATGTATCGTACATGAATCTATTTATGTATAATATGGGGTCAAATAGAGTTAGTACTATGTCTTTCTTTCCAATTTTCATTTGTAATAATCAAATTTAAAAATAACAATTACTATTATATGTATAATATGAGAAGCAAAATTTTGATTGGTACATAATACACAAATTGTAGTCTTTGGATGCACCAATTATACCAAATAATTCATGCACAATAACATTATTTAATAAAATAATTAATATTATTCAGGAATAACTTGAAGTCTTGAAAAAAATATTATTCATGAATAACAAGAATATTATTCAACTAATATGTTTTTATCAAAATAATTAACATTACTCAAAAACATTTTTAAGTTTCCTCTATACGTTTTACGAAATAACTAATATTATTTAAGTTTCATTTAATTTCGCATAACAACTGATGTGTTTATGTATTACACTCAAGTTTCACATAACAATTGATGTATTTATATATTTACAAATTAAATTCTTGTATATAACAAGAAAAATGGTCCTACCAATTTATGGTGATGTTTACTATTTAGTTGATTCATAAATATCCATCTATTTCCATGATGCGAGAGGAAATTTGAATAAGTCAGAGTCACTACCATTACTATTACTATGTGTTTAATTAGATCTGATATATTAATATTATGCTTTGAATTATAAAATATGAATAATTTAATTAATTTATCATATTCTTAAGTTTAATACATCATGGGGATGATATAAGATACAAGTACAATTATTTATATTAATATACACTCTATTCGTTATATTTTTTATAATTCAAAATTTTAAAATGAACGTTATATTTTTATTTCTTATATTCAAAATAGCAAATAAAACAATTATGTCCACCTAAAGTAAACTAATATTTCTTATTTGCATTTCATATCATGCAATTCTCCATTATAATTAAATTTCTCCACTTAATTATTATTCTTTTCAATAAATAATACTTTTATTAAAATTGATATTATTATATTTTGGGCAATTTAAATCATAATGAACAGAGTAATAGGGCGGAAGTAGGATATTTGTACAGTTAGGACACAAATTTGAAGAATAATATATATATATATATATATATATAAGTAAAATATAATTAATTAAATTTGAATTACAATTAACTACAATATTAGCCATACTTTAAAATTTATGATTAATGATAATTTAAATTCGAAACAATCAGCTGCCATGTAGACGCCACGTAAGCATCGGGTAGATTTGAACTCCGCCGCAAGCTATAATTGTAAAATTTATTAAATTGGAGCTTTGTTTGCCAAAATTCAAAAGTGTATATTTAATTTATTTGATGATATATATAGATAATATCTAGAAAACGTATATTTAATTTATTTGATTATATATATAGATTATACAGATAGTCTGTAAAACGTTTATTTAATTTATTTGATGATATATATAGATTATATAGATAGTATCTAGAAATCCTATATTTAATTTTTTAGTGATATATATAAAGCATATTCCCTCTCTATATTATTAATAATCTCAATGAAAGATGAACTACATCTTCAATACTTGCTTTAACATAATTCATTGTTTGATTAGATTCTCGCTTGCGAATTGCGTGACTGTGTCGACGGCTGCGCAGTGAATCAGAACGATATTTGTTTCTCTTTTATTACTATTGTTATGTTATCATTTATTTTAAATTTTCGCTTGGATAAATTTACAATTATATGCATAAATCAATTTGTTATCCAAGATACTTCAGTAATTTAAGGTTAAGAAAATATAAATTGATCTTATGCATATACTAAGAGTTCATAATTTAGAGTTCATTAGTTTTTTCGCTACCATATTAAAATATATTATTAGTAGAGATCATAAGTAAGGCGTACTTATATAAATATTTCTGAAAGTCAGAACTACTTCGACAGGTATTTATTCACATATTAGTTAATTTTAAATTTTTAATGATCAGAATAATATTATATATCTACATATTTTTACAATAATTTTTGTAGCTACTTTGGATGTTGAATCTGCCAAGTATATACACAAGGGTAATTATTATAATAATTGCACTTTAATTTTGTGTTCAACTATATATTCATCATTTCCGAAAAAATAGTTTTTTAAAAAAATATAATCTTAACAATTTTAAAATATAAATAATCATTCTAATAGCAATCTAGACAGTTGTGACAATTTAATACTCATATTATATGTTTTTTTACATATTTAGTGAATTGTGCAAAGTATGCAAGAATGACGAGAAGATCGGTTCTTCTAGAAAGACGTGGTGGACTGCCTCAAATTGGCCATGATGAGGCTTGTGTATTTAGTGCAAAAATAAGCAAGCACTGCAGGATTTAAAATATATTGCTATGCAACTACTAAATGCTAAAAAAGGCATACCAAAAGAATATAGCACATAAAATTATAGAAAGGACCCCAAATCAACATACTTCATGTGCCACCTCTTTTACAACAGTTAACCAGAGCTCATAAGATACCTGTAATGCCATAGGACGAAGAGGATGCGACAGGGAAGTCCAAGATGGTCGATTCCGATGGAACCAACCATAGCACCTGTGAGTTGCTGTTGATGAAAAAATATATATCTATCTGAATCCACAAACGGTATGTATGTCATTTTACCAATCAAAATACTATAGACAAACAATCACAGGAAGAAAACTAAAATTTGTCTCAAGGCACAGTCATAACAGAAAAGCAGTATAAAGAATTTCACCAAATTTATAAGTAGAGAGCAAGCAAAATTGACAAGGAATATCCCCATAACAGAAGAGCATACAACTTTGCCTTAAACCGATTGGAAAGACTTGGTAAAACAACTCCACATAGTTTAATTAAAAAAGTAGAAGATAATCATAACAATTCTAAAGCAGCAAAACCATGGGCTTGAACTATTTAATTCATCACTCAAATCTATCCTTACCATGTCAGCTCAACACATTTCTCTTATACTTTCTGTTTCTTCTTCTTGTGGAAATTGTTTTTATCAAAGGATTTGAAATCATTTGTGGTCTCAGCCGTATTCTGTTTCTTCAACCCTTTCTTCCCTCCGAATCCAAATTTGGAATCTCTACGTTCCCTATCCTTCCTCTTCTTATCAAATCCTCCTTTCTTCCCATATTTTGCCATACCTCCAGTACGATCTCCTGGAGACACTCCTGGCCGTTTCTTGCCTGATCTCTGAAACGGTTTTCCATCTTCAAAAGCAAAACTCAGGTCATTATCCTTATCACCACTAGCAAACCCACTCTGCTTCCTCTGTTTCCTCCAGTTCTTTACAGATTCTATTTCTTCTTTCTTCTGTTTAGCCCTCTCTCTCTGCTTCTGTGCCTGTACCTCCTTGGATAACTTTTTACTCTCCCTTGCCTTCCTCCTCTCCTCAGACTCCTCGGTCCTTCTTTTCTCTGACAAGAGTCTGCCTTTCACTTTCACCATATGCGCATCAGATTTCACCATTTCTGCATAATAGTCAGAAGGGCGAAGAAAAGGAAGGCCCATTGACTGAAACTTCCCAAATGCCTCTCTGGCACCCTCGAGTGCCTGTGTGTAGAAAGCAAGCTCCCGAGTAAGGTCATCATTCACATCCACCTTTTGCTCCTGGTCAATATCAAGTGTGAGCTTGTGTAACCAGTCTACATTTTCAGGCCAAGTGATATCTGCAAGTTTATCAAGCAAGCCATCTTTGTTATATACAGCGGTCTTTGAAGGCTCACTTAACTCCACATCATCATCTTCTTCTGAATCAGACTCAGAAACCATAGGATCATCATCTTCCATCTCAGTATTGTTCAATGGCACATTTTTCTTCATGACTATTTCTTCTTGAGAAGCAGAATGATGAATGTTCTGATAAGAAGAGAAAACAAATTTGTGGGGTGGAGATCAGCTACCTGACACTTGAACTCAAACGCAAAAATATAGTAATGTTGTGGAGACCAAAACAAACACGTATATATTGTGGCAGAAAGTAGAACTGGAAAAAAAATACTTTGCCTCACTTCATCTTGTAAGCCAGCTTATCATTAACAAAATTTTCACTGTTGTACTTGAGCAAGATTTCCAACTTCCGGAAATTACAGGAAAATTCAACTAGAGTAATTTCTAGAAACAAGGTAGTCAATGCACACTCTGAGGCACAACCCGCAAACAAATAAAAGCAAGCAGGAACTTGACCTGAGTGAAGCACATCATTCTTAAAGAATCATTATCTATTACATACATAATAACAAAATCTTCTATTAAAAGGTAAATATACTAGAAGTAAATACAATATATATTATTTGTTCATATAATATTATATGCAGCGAATCAGTTGCAGATTCAGCCAAATTTCCCGGAGAAAAGAGTTGGTTCAACTAATTGTAGTATGCACAAATAAGAACATTTAGACTTAAAGCCAGCCAATTAAGAAACTTATAGTTAAAGTCAATGAAGAAGATTCATAACAAAATTGCAACAAACACACGAATCAGTATCATAACTAAAATCATCAAAATTATTATGAATTTAATATTAAAAATTCACCTTCAACCTCAAAATCAAAGCCTCAACAATGACTCAGAACTACAAGAGAAAAACACAACGAAAAAATAAAATATAGTTTACATAATATGAATTCGAAAAAACCCAAAGCATTTATTCCCGAGCCCACACCGCACATACATAATTCATATAGCAGGTTCCAAAACAAAAAAATATACAAACCCAGAAATATCAGAGCTGAGGGAGATGGCAATCAGATAATGTACTGAACTATTTTTAACGAAATATACCTGAATAAATATTCAAAAATCTTTTTCGGTTCGAAATAGTCTCTTTCTGAACTGATTAATCGAAAGATGAAAGAAACAAATGGCAGAACGTAAGACGACGGCGGTGGCGCTACAAAGTGGCGGTGAAAAACGTTGTCGTTCGAGGTGGGTATTGGGCAGAAGGAGGCGCTGGAGAAAAATGAGTTCAAGGGTTTATTTTTGGGCAGGGGTATTTTTAGGTAGATAAACATGGGCTTTTTTGTTAATTCTGGGCCCAGGTTATTTGCACCCGGCCCAGGTTTTTGAGACCACCATAAATGGTAAACGACAAAAAAATTAAACATACAGTCCTTTCATTAATTTAAATAAATTAAACATATTTGTCACAGTAAATTAACCACACTACTTAGTTTCATCGAGTCACCGCCAAATCACCGAGTCAATGACAAATCACAGCCGAGTCAAAATAATAAGTTTCATTTCAAATATTTTGAAAAATATACAAATATTCTAAGAAAAATTCGAAAATAAATAAAAATAAACAATCCACATCTGCTCAAAATCAAATTTGAAAACCGATCAATATTTCAAAAAAATAAAATAAAAAAAAACAGTTATATTTCGAATTTTTTCCGAACAAACCATATAAATCCGAACAAGAACACATATTTCGTAAAAATTTCAAAAAACAGCTTGTATTTCTCAATTTTTTCCGAAAAAACCACATGAATTCGAAAAATGTTTATCGAATTTTTTTCGAACAAGAACATATATTTCGGAAAAAAATCGAAAAAATCCAATATTGGACCGATTCGCATTTTTCGAATAAGAACACAAATTTAAAATTAGATTCCTTTGAATAAAAACACGATTCAAATTCGAAAGAAAGCAAAAGGAAAAAGTAAAAAAATGTTTATCAAATTTTTTCAATAAATGCGAAAAAAAAAAAAAGAACCTGCGTAAGAACAACTCAGTGGCGACGAAGGACGGAGAAGACGACGCGGCGGAGAAGAAGAGAGGGGCGGCGATCGGGAGGAGGATGGCGCGGAGGAGCGACTAGGAGGAGAAGGAGATCGCGGCGCCGAAGGAAGAGGAGAAGAAGAGGAGGCGCCGCGGAGGAGGCGGAACGGGCGGTGGCGCGGAGAGTGAGAGAGGCGCAGACTACGTGTTATGTTATGGAAGAAACCTTGCACCCATTTTTAGTAATTACATCTACTAAAAATTTAAATAAAAATAAATTTATTAAAAGATAATATTACTCTAAGGGGGTGTTTGCTTCACGAGATAGGCTTGATTGATTGCTTAATCCTAAGTAATATTGTGTTTGTTTGGAGGGACTCGCCCAAGATTAAAATTGAGTTCGGGATCAAAAGTAGCTTAATCCCATGCTCTTGGGACAAATTAATCCGGCCGGGAGTTTGGATTACCTTGTCCCAAGCCGAAAATTACTACATTATCCTTATATTTTCTATTCTTGTTTTAATTGTTGAGGGCGGTTATGTCGGTTAAATATCAATCCCACCTAATCCATCAATCCAAATACAAAATTACCTTTATCATTAGAAAATAAAAAAATAACAATCCTACAATCCAAACATATATTTATTTCAAATATATTAATCCCAACAATACAATCCAACTTAATCTATCTCATCTAATCAATCCCGTCTCGTGAAACAAACGACCCCTAAAAATAAAATTTCAATTTATCGCTAAACCTTCCGAAGGCTTTTTAATATAAGACCGAATGAAGAATCAAATCGTTAATAACCAAAACAAGTAGACTATACCGAATCTTCTTTGACAACTAAATAATCAAGACAAATGATTATACCCAAAATAAATGCAATCATCAAATCCAATTTTTATTTTGAAAATTACCAATCTTTATTAAAAGTTTCGAATTCAAATTTCTTTTCAAAAAAATTATCAGAATAAATTAAGAAAATCACACTCCATCAAATAAATAAAATGATAAATTAGATCCCCAAAATGATAAAATGATAAATTATGTTTTTAAATGAATAAAATGATAAATTATATTTTTAAATACATAAAATGATAAATTCATTTGTCCTACATTTATATTATTTAGTAACAAATAAATATTTAGAATTTTTTTATTTTTTTAATTTAAATTTATATTTATATATTCGAGTGCACAACCCTTCAAAGAAACGAGAATCGTGAGACACTTCGAAAATCGTGAAACTTTTAATTTGTTTTAAGTTTAAAGATTATGTTTAGATTTTTAAAAATAAAATAAAAGTATATATAATACTTTAAAAGAAAAATCAGAAGTATGTTCGCCCTGAATTACCCCATCTCGTATAATAATTTCCCTCAATTATTTTTCTATCATTAGCTAACATTTTTTCCCCCACTCCCCACTTACTCCAATATTAGAGCAAAAAAGTAAGAATGTTATCCTCATTCTCATTGTAATTCTTTCTCATTATCATTGTTATTGAAAGTTTTTGAACAAAGCATTCCTCAATTAACTTCGCTGAGATCTTGAATATCAAAGAGAGATTCATATGATCTTGAATACGCTATACTCGTACAAAGAAAAGAAAGGTTTTATGATTAATCGATCAATTTTGCACACTCAGAAATCATAGAAGGCCAATTTTATTCTCCCGCTCAAATGAAAATTACAAGTATCAGTTTATCGTTTTTGTCTCTACACGTACCTGAAGAATATAAACTCACACATGTGTCCAATATGTACAAGGGTGCATCATAATACAAGTACCACGAACTACCCTTTTTAACTAAACTAAACAGATGGGCTGACAAAACAACGAATACCTCAATAATCAGGAATAGAGGCAAAGCGATATCCTTGCGCACCTCTCCATGAGTAGTAGGCAATTCGAGTCTCGTAGAAGCCTGTATCCATTCAATAAGACTCAATATATGCATTCAGAGCAGAAAACGAAGGACACGTGACGTGAAGCATATTGCAAGACTTGTGTGAGGGATTAAACTTTTAACTAAAAACATAGATTTTTTTTTGAAAGGACTAAAAACATAGATTTTCAACTCAACACACACACACAAAAAAGTTAACAAATTAATATAACGAGAGGCTAATGAAGCACCTGGAATGAAGGTAAGCAATCCCAGTCCTGAAAGGCCATAGGCTTGGGAGAGCTCTCCTCCCATATGACCAGTGAATATGAAAAAGGCAAGCAAGAGAAGAAGACACCCAAGAAGGAGCAAAAAGTTTGCTAGAAGTATTGACTTCCAAGGAATTTTGTCATATGTTTTTGGAGTATAATCAAATCTTGGATCATTTCGACCGTAGTAGTCATCGTCATCTGCAGCAAGACGACTATACCGGACATTTCGTCTAGTTGTCATCTTGAATTAACACATACACGTCAGTGAAAAAACCTTGTGCTGCAATAGAAGAACTCATATTATTTACGAAACAGAAGAAATATAAAGAAAATTAACAAAAACTAACATAGAAATTGAATAACCAAACGAAATATCCAATGCTAAGGTAGAAATGTGTGTACTTATAACTAATTTATTAGCTAGGACCAACATGTGTTTCATGAGAGATAGCAACACAAGGTGATAGATAAGGCATTTGATTTTTATTCTTTCTGCAAGAAGATCATGTTTTTCCCAAAATCAAAAAGGCTTAAGAAATTGTAATAAACTAAAACTAGTGAATTACATGAAAAGGTTGCTTAAGAAAAATGCATAGCATTTAAAATACTATGCACACTCCTTAAGAAAGAAAGATGGAGGAAACTATAGCCCCTTTGGCCACCAGTGTCCAGAAACTATGCACAGAGAATAGGCCAGTGCAAGACAAGATGACAACAGGCAACAAATTAAAACTTTATATAGTTTCAAGTACTAATTTTGAAAGTTTGATGATGCACCAAATCCATTTGCACCAACACCACTGTCTCATATTTAGATTGTGCTCAAAAGTAAATAGTTATCTCTATATTGAAAATAGTTCCTACATTATCACCCGACATATTATGCAGAGTGGTCTCTGAGAGGGCTTAGTTGATCCAAGATTATGTTTCATCTAGTAGACGTTAAAGAAAACCTAGAGTTATCGTTTCAGCAGCTAAACTTTATTCAACTCACATTTGTTCTCTTGCTCAAAGGACACAAACATATAAAGGAATTTATCAGCATTTGAGAAATAGATAGCTAATTAAATAAATCTAATGCCAATAGAGAAAGTACACTAATAACATAAAAATCCATACCATTCAACACCCATCACACAGAATTATATTGGAAGAATAAGTGAATGATCAGAAAGCTGGCATTTTATTACTTCAATCGAACTCATCATGTCATGAGTTGGTTGAGCAACAAATTTTATTCACGTCTGTCTACTGATGGAAAGTTCACTACACTAATCCTCTGTGAATGCAACTATAAAGAGAAGAACATATACTACAGGACTTCACCACCTGCCATTACTGGTGAAGATTCAATGAACTTAAAACAAATCACGTCGGAAATTTGAAATCAAAATTATGAATTCAAAGCCAATTTGATTAATGCTTCTAAACTGCCAGCATTTCTCTTCTCCCACACAAGAGAAGAACTCAGAAATAGAATCACGTTGAAAATTTGAAATCAAAATTATGAATTCAAAGTCAATTTGATGCCTACAAATGCGCGTTGCACAGCTACGAGAATTGAGACAGAAGTTTTTCAAATCAGAGTGCGGCAAAGAGAAATTCATTTTCACTATTTATACAGAAACAAATTCTTTTGCATAAAAATGGGACATAAACATAATTAAAATTAAACAATCATCGGAACCAAACCATTCACTAAACCTAATCGAGAAAGCTGGAACTCAACTTAATATTCATGATAACACAACCGTTAGGCATTGGAACAAACCTTGAAAATTGATAGATTATTTCTAGAACTTACAAAGAGGATGCGAACAATTAAATTATTTAATCAGCACAATATACAATAACAATTAAGAGGAGGCTGGAATTTGAAATTTACCGTGAAGAACAAGGATGCGAAAAATCAAACAATTGAGGGCCAATGTCGGAATGTAAAATATAGGGACAAAATCACACGAATATTTAATGATTGACTATTTCTAGTTGAAATTATTTTTTGAAGAGTATTTTCATTATTTTGGATATGGGGTTAAAGATTATAGAAAAAAACGCTCGTTCAAAAATTCATTTACTTCTATTATTAATCAGAAATTAATAAAATCGTCTTGGTGTTTACAAGTAGTTTACTACAACAAAAATTATCTATCTATATGTCGATATAAGCATGTCAAATTTTTTTATTTTTTATAGACAGGAAGATTGTTTCGATTAAATAAGTCATCATTTTACTCTATTTAATTTTGATATGTTAAGCAATTTAAGTTAAATTGATCTTGCCATTTTCTTTTTCTTTTAATAAGTGGGCTTTATTTATATCTTACAGTTCCATCTAGTTAAAGGGCCACATTAAAGCACACTTAATTTTTCACAAATAGGACTCCATTAGTTACATGTTACAACTCTCTTCTAATTCGAGCCCAAATATCTTTAGCACAATAAAAGTGAATATTATCCCGGGGTGTTTGGTTTGATGATTTGGGGAAAGAGAAATAAAAACGAACAAAAATGAGTATATAGAATGAATAAAATATATTTTTAATTGAATTTGTAAGTTTATTATGTGCTATCATACAACAGAAGAACTTTAGACTCCAATTTTGATACAGTGATTTGAAATCAAGATATTTCGAAAGATAATATAACATATATTCACACAAACTAGAATGGAGAAAAGTTAAATTTGTGTGAATCAAATGCATTCATTTAGTTTTCTCCATTTTGATTTGTAAATATATGATATATTATTCTCAAGTTCCTCGATTTCAAATCACTACATCCAAATGGAGCCTTAAAGTATTGTACAATACATTAAAGCAAGTGGTACAATACCTTAAAACTCTGTTGGATAACATAGAAAAATAAAATTGACAGGGGATAACATAGAAAATTTTGAATTTGCATCATCCATGTATTTCTTTCATCCTAATTTGCTTCATCTGCATCCTGCTGAAATCATACACTTCCAACATAAACAACCGATTCCAAGCTAATTGTTGCAATTTTTCCTTCATCTCATTGTCCATACTTTAAAACAAATTGTTTGAACCAGTATTAGTCAATAGTATGAAGAATAGACGATAGATAAAGTTGAGGGGATGTACTTTGAATTCGATATCCTCTTTAATAAAGAAGATTAGGTAACAACAATTTCCACATGAGAAAATTATAAACCCATGTACATAAAAAAATATTAAATACATATTCCCACACAAGCTATTTGCAATTTGATTTTGAACCGTGAGATCTTTATTCCTTTTATGAGATATATTGAATGAATTTTATCCTCAACTCTTCCCATCGAATTCATGAGTACACAAGTTTAGATAGTAGTGCTCTAAATCAACCGAGTTATTTCACCCTATCAATTGAGTCTATTTTTATTCACTTATTTATAAGTCATCTAATTTTTTTTAAAAAAAAACAAAAAAGTTACTCACTTATTAGAATTAGTCTATAATTTCCTTTTAAATACATTTTTCTCACACATACACATACACATACACATACACATACACATACACATACACATACACATACACATACACATACACATACACATACACATACACATACACATACACATACACATACACATACACACCCTCTGCACTTAAGCTGCGTGTATTGTGTGTGTGCGCGCATCTGGGTGTATAGCAATGTAGAGGTCATTAAGGCGTGAAGGTAGTGAGAAATATACACACGTTTTAGAGTTCTTCCAAAACCAAAACTTAGCAACAAAATTACACAAAAGACATTTTCTTGAAATATAACACCTCGACACCTTATGGCATCACTCGAACAGGCTATACACAGCCTATCCCTTCCACCGCCGTTACGAAATAATTGAAATTAAATTATTGATTTTCACAGGTTTTTCCATCGAGTGTCGCTGAAATTTTTTCTGGGCTTTTCGTTTCTGGTCTCTTCGATCTCTTTTCTTGGATTTTACTCCCTGTTTCTGCGTGAAGTTTGGTTTTTTATTCAGATTTTTGATCTGGGGTTGTAAGAGAAATTATGGAGGAGACTAGATTGTGTCAGTGGAGTGTAATTCGATCCATACTGGCAATTATTCAATGGTGGGGTTTCAATGTCACAGTTATTATCATGAACAAATGGATCTTTCAGGTTTGTTTCTTGAAATCTTGTTGCAGAATTACAAGTGCTGAATGAGATATTATTTTATGAATTCTGTGTTCTTCTGTTCTAATATAAACCTACTTTTCTGGATTTGTTTCATATCTCGGTTAAAACGTGTCTGAATTGGTGGATCTTTCTGTTCCATTCGTTCCTTTTTTTTCCATAATTTATTGAATTTTAGCTGGAATTATTGTTCTTATCGTTCTGTGCGATTTCAGAATTTGTGGAATCTGAATCTTGCGATATTTAGGTGATGATTTAAGAACATTATTTGTTTTATGCCATTGGTTTTCTTGTGTACATTTTGCCTCTGTGTTGAAATGTTCTCAATTGTTGAAAACAAGGAAGAAGTTTTTAAGATTTCTGACTTTTACTCTCAAAAGTGAATTATAGTTATATTTCTTGGATTTTTTTTTTTTTTTTTGCTTCTGCAATTCAATATATTCGTTCCATATACTCGTTTTGAAGCTCGAGTTCTATACCCTTAGAACTCGATCTAATTATTTCATGGAATTTGTGAAGAGCTTGTGTTTCAACTGATAGATATGAAATTATATACTTATGGCATGGTTGTTAGGGTAGATAGGATTACATGTAATTTATTATCAATTGGACGGGGTATCAAGTATTGGTAGTTTATCTATCGTTTGCTAAGTAATATTAAGATAATGGAAACATGTATTGCACATCAATTTTTCATTTGGCTGGATGTGTTATTAACCAGTGTAAAGCATGAAAAGACCAATATATCCATCAATGAACTCTAAATTACATCTTCAATGGGGGCATTCCAGTCTTTTCTAGAGGAGTGATAAATGGTTGATTATGTATACCACTTCAGTAGGTGGGATGGGCAATACCCATTCTTTAGTATTAGTCCGACCAGGCCTTTCATTAATACCGGGCTGTCAGCATTACTTATACTCGAGATAAACAATATATTAGGTATTTAGAATCTATCTAGCCTTATCATAGTAATCAAACAAGCACTTACAAATGGAGCAATTAGAAGGTCAGTGAATGCGATTGAATGACACGTGTTGTATTGAATTTGAACTGAATTGATGGTTCTGTTTGTTACTGAATTCAACTTTAGTTGCTATCAAGTTATATATGTGCTGAGTGTATCATAATCTTACGTTTATATCATTCAATTGTATACTTCACCATTTACTGCCTTGTTCGATGAAAATTGATATTTTGTAACCAAATTCTCCGTTTATTCTTGACAGAAACTGGACTTTAAGTTTCCGTTGACTGTTTCATGTGTTCACTTTATTTCCTCATCAATCGGTGCATACGTGGTAATTAAAGTGCTAAAACTTAAGCCGCTTATAACGGTTGATCCTGAAGATCGATGGAGGAGGATTTTTCCCATGTCATTTGTATTTTGTATCAACATAGTATTGGGAAATGTGAGCTTAAGATACATTCCCGTTTCCTTCATGCAAACTATCAAATCTTTCACCCCTGCAACAACAGGTGACTTTTAAGTAATAATTTATTGAATTTGAGGTATCTAGTGATTTGGTACATTGTATCATTTTGTAATCCTAATTATTATTTTGTGATGATTCTAAGAAAATGAAGAATTAATTAATCAATCAATCGATATGTCTTCTCTTTGGTTATCCAAATCCTTCATCCTTTTCTCATGCTCTTGAAACAGTGATCTTGCAGTGGCTAATCTGGAAGAAGAGCTTCGATTGGCGAATTTGGGCTTCTTTGATTCCTATTGTTGGAGGAATTCTACTCACTTCTATCACAGAGCTCAGTTTTAACATGTTTGGCTTTTGTGCTGCTTTATTTGGCTGTATTGCTACTTCTACGAAAACTATTCTTGCTGAGTCTTTGTTGCATGGATACAAATTCGACAGGTAATCGCCTTGTTCCTACCTCTCAATCTTAATGATGTGTGATTCCAAGAAATACTTTAACAAGAATGTTTGATTCTGTATTCTAAATACAAGATGCCCAGAATCTCACAAAATCTCGTGCATCTTAATTTGTGGTTGTGATCTTTCCAAGTTGTAGTATAATTTTCACTAACTCGTGTTTGCTCGAATCATGTATACACTAGTTAGACATTAAAGCAAGTTGACTGTTTTTTCCTTCTGAATTCAGATTTGATTTCACTTCCATTCGAAAGTTTAATCTGTTTTGTGCTGACTGCAGCATAAACACAGTATACTACATGGCACCATTTGCGACTATGATCTTGGCTGTACCAGCATTGCTTCTTGAAGGATCAGGGGTTATTGAATGGCTTCATACGACCCCATCACTTTTCTCGTCCCTAGTCATTATATTCGGGTCTGGAGTGTTGGCCTTTTGCCTAAACTTCTCTATCTTTTACGTCATCCACTCCACCACTGCTGTCACCTTCAATGTTGCAGGGAATCTCAAGGTCCTCATCTTTCGATTTTTGAATTGTTGCTTTCTTATTACTACCATTGATTTGCAAAAATGCACATAATTCTTTTTGATGATTCTTTCGTTATCATCTCACATTTAGGTTGCTGTTGCTGTAACGTGTTCGTGGCTAATCTTCCGCAACCCAATATCCATGATGAACGCCGTTGGATGTTCAATAACCCTAATCGGATGCACCTTCTACGGATACGCACGTCACCTGCTCTCGATCCAAGCCCCGGAACCCCTCGTACGCCCCGCACCCCTCGAACCCCTCGCAACAAAATGGAGCTGCTCCCCTTAGTTAGCGAAAAAGAAAAATTAGACGACAAAGTTTGAACTAACTGCCTTCTAGTAAGGAAGTGGAAATAGAATGTTAATGTAGAAATGAATTTTTTGAGTTATTTCATTTTTTTCTTTTTTTTTTTTGTCTCGGATTTACTATGGATCAAATTGAAAATGAAGCAAGATTAACAGTAGATATTACCATTATTGCACAAGCTGAAACTTGATTAAAAATACATTTACATACTGAAATAGCATTTAATATTAGATTGTCATATTACACATACTGAAGCAGAATAAATAGTTAGGTTCTCTACAGATTATTTCCTACAGCAGGCAAACAACATTGGATTTGAGACATTGATTTTAGGCCAAAAGCCAGAAATTTTTGTGCCATCTTGTGCTGATTAGGTACCCTCCAACTCCTTTGCTCTGCTTTTTCACTCCTATTGTTAAGCACTCTAGATTGTCGATGCATTTTTCCACAAACTCCTCTGTGCTGCTCTTGAAACAGAGGCTGCTCAAATGCCATAATAAAAAATTAAATGTGTTTGTGCAAATAAATAATAGATAATATTCTAGATTTCGATTTCTTATAGGGTGTTGTTGATGAAGCATCAAATGATTTCTAGAAGGTTAGAAAAATGCAAGTTTGATTAGAGAAATTGAAGAAGCGTGGATGTTTACCAGTTGAGTAATGAAGAGGGCTTTTTTGGCCTAAGACCAGAACAGAGACCTCCAGCTTCTTAACTTGGCTCATTACTGTAGCCATTTTTGGCCCTTGGATTACTAGTGCTTCTACTTCAACCTGAGTTCAGAAAACACAAATCAACATTGTTAAAGAAACACAAATTCCAACATAAAAAGAAAAGGGTCTGCAACATTCTGATAAAGAAAAGCAAAAAAATGGTATTTGTAATGATAGCCTCCCCCTCTTTTGACTAGTAAAGTTATGTGATTTTTTTCCCAA
The DNA here is from genome assembly GCA_030762865.1 of Paraleonurus japonicus. NCBI lineage: Eukaryota > Viridiplantae > Streptophyta > Magnoliopsida > Lamiales > Lamiaceae > Paraleonurus > Paraleonurus japonicus. The sequence continues at coordinate 6,062,260 of CM061054.1, read as the reverse complement.
GAATACATCAAGATTCAAGAATGCAACACAAAAGAACAATGAGAGAGAGAGAGAGAGAGAGAGAGAGAGACCTCAGGCTTACAGGCTTTGCAGAGGGAGCCAAGTGAGGAAGCAAGGTAAGGGGAGGAAGAAGAGTAGTAATCTGAGTTCTTACAAGAAGGAGAGACAATGTGAAGAAGTGTAAGAATATCGCCCTTATTGGTAACATGAGTGAGAGCCCACATCATTGCATGTTTTGAATCTGAAGATTGATCCACAACCACCATTACTCTCTTCTTCATTACAAACGCCCCATTCTCACCACCACCCCAGCCACCGCCGCCGCCGCCCCACCTGTTCGATGTGGACTTCCATGCTTCTTTGCTACTTAGCTGTCTGAAAAATGAATCTGAACTTGCCATTTTCTTTTCTTTCACAATTTAAAACTACATACTCTTTATATATGAGCTCTTACTCTTTGGGGGTGGGGGAGTAGTGGGGTGATGTATATCTATCGGCTTCGGTTTTATGGACTTATGTATAGATTAATTATATTTTTTATTATTTTTGGATGGGTGAAAAGGTCACGGGAATCATGGGACAAAAAAAGTAAAGAAATAATTAATGAGGGGGAATCAGGTTCGATGATGAAATGGTTGATCTTTTTATTGTACCATCCTTTCCATGTCCATCAATCAATATCTAATCTTTTGGTCATTTCTTTTCATCATATCTACCTGTCTATCTACTAGGATCACATGTTGATTCATCTCTCAATAATATTGGAAAATGAAAAGTGAATCATATGAGTAGTTGTTCTTCGGAAGGAAAAAAAAACAAAAACTTCTTATACTCCGTAGATTGAATTTATACAAGATGCATCGACACAATAACAATATGATTTTGTATTTTTCGTCATCAGACAAATGAGGTTTTTGGTCGATTATGAAAATATTTGGTAACATTTCAAATAATATCGTCAACAACTATATAAGAATATATTTGTAATTTATATAGTGGTAATTTTTGTTGATTTTATTTAATTGTTCTTAGGGGAGCACTTGATTTAATTGTTTGGAACGAATTTAAAATTATTGAATTTTAGGTAAATTTTAATTCTTTTTTCTTCTAAAGTTAATCTTTAAAAAAATTTATAAAAAAATTACATATATCTTAATTTATAAGGATCTTATACCTAATACAATTTTGCATCTTGATTAAATATTAATTAAATCCAAGTTAACTTTTTTTTTTTATCAAGTATCATTGTTGTGAGTACAAAATGTTACTATATGGTAATTTGTGTATGCACAATAGTGACACTTTGTATGTACAATAATGATACTAAAAATGTTCACGTAAACTTGAGTTCATACGGGAAACTTAATCCTAATAATAATGGTCATAAATTATTTTCATAAAAAAAAGTGTTCTATGGGTTAATGTTGGTGTTTGGTTGGAAGGTTTTGAAGGTGAATATTGGTAATCAAAGTTATAGTGTGTACTTTGAATTATATTACTGTAATTTTAATTAAAAAAATAAAAAAATTATCATACATCACCCATTTGAGATGTATAACTTTAATTTTATAACCTTCTCATTATTAGTCTTTCAATTTCTTATAGACTTTACAAAACACCCTCAATTTTCTAGCATTGTTTAAACAACAAACCACAAAATTATACATATATATTTTCAGATTCTAACTTCAGCAAATTGATCTACATTCCGATGCAATAGAAGCAAGATATTATGCGTAAATATCTATTGATTTTGCAAATACCCGAATATGTACATAAATGCAACTATATGTTAATTCCATTAATTCATACATGAATATTGTGAAAACATCAATAGAACACAAACAAAGAGAATAACCAATATTTTCTATTCATTCATCAATTGCCTACAATGAATTACAATGCTTTTATAAATACTAATAATGAAATCCTAATAACATAATAAAGATGCAAGTTTCCTAACCATTTTAATTCTCCAAATCAATTTATAATTTTTTTATCGCTATTGCGATCTATCTCATTTTCTCCCCATTTGAAAAGATTTGTCCTCGAACCGAAACTAATCTCATCTCCTGAGGAAGAAGTTAACGCCACCAAATAATTGAGCTAAAAAATATATGATGGGCGAGCGTAGCTCAATAACTTGAGTTAGTAGGCAAAAGGGACTTTCAAAAATTCACCCACAAAAGTAAAATATTATCATTAATAATGCCCCACATCAATTTTCGTGACTTTCCTTTTTAGTTTATACCACACTAATTTTCACATTTTAAAAAAGCTAATCCCTCTTTAAACTCTACACTCGCAATATTCATATATTTACACAAAATGTCATTACTTTTACACTCAATCCAACCACCTCCCATACTTTAATAATAAAAGTTTACACAATTACCCTTCAATACTCCACTCATTACATTTTTTTTTTAAATCTGTGTCCAAATTAATATGAAAACTAATTTGAGATGGAAAGAGTAGAGAAACCCGACATTATTATCGAAGCACAGCTCGTCGTCGGACTCAACAATATAGGGGAAGCCTGAGATCAATTACAGGTGACTCTTTAGTCTTTATGTCTCGTTGACTGCAATTATAAAAAAAAATCAAATTTCTCATCTGTATCATAATTTAGTGTCAATCGTTGATAAAATTCACATAATCGTGGGATAAATTAAAATGTTAATTGGAAAAATATAAAGTGTACATGGAGAGGGATGGAATATATTTTTGGATCAAGGTAATGAAGGTTCCCAGTTTTTCAGGTATTAAATGATGAGGGTGTTTGCTTCTCTACTGCTACTGCATCTCTACGACCTACCCTACCAAATTAATCTAAACGTGTTCACAAATCACAAGCACTACTCATCAATTACATTTTGTAGTTTACGATGTTGTCTATGTGCGCTAGTAAAAGATTGTCAGAAGCAAAACTAAATGGAAAACCATTGATGATAAATATTATTCTTATTGGAAAATATTGGGAGAATTCTTTAAATTTCATATATGTTAAATAAATATATTAAAATTATTTTAAGAGATGTAGAAAGTTGGATCGTGACAAATCGAAAATAATTTAAGTTTCAAATTATTTTTATATGAAATCTTTTAACAAATTAAAATTTTTAGATAATGATGTTCTAACATATTAGATATCTCACCTTGTTACACGTCTTCTAAATTTAAATTAAACTTGAGAGTTGGGGTATCCAAAAATTAAGATCATTAATGTGTGTTAAATAATCAAATTACGAGCGCAAAACCTGGTTCATGGTCTTGTCTTTAACCCAGTAGACAATTGTGTAATTAAATCTAGCCCATCATTTATTTCCAGAATACAGCATTCCGTTTTTACAATCCCATTCTCAAGAAAATTGTCACACACAATGTGCTTAAATTATTTTATCATTTATTCCGTTCCTAATTAAATATTACTCTATCCGTTCCTAATTAAATATTACATCATCCGTTTTTAATTACTTTCACATTTTTTTATCTGTTTCACAATTATTTTTGCACTCTTAAATGGAATACTCTCCATAAATTACACTTTCACAATACCATTTAAATTTCACGAATGTCACTCTTGTTTTATTCTATTTTATTGTCCCTACACTTTATCTCATTCAACCACCCAAAATAACCTTACATTTTATTCTCTCCTACATTAATTTAATTTTTCTTAATAGATGCGTTCTCCTACCTAGGAAAGAAATCATGGGACAAAAGTAGTATATATTTTCAACTGTTACTTATATATAGTTTTAAATTTAAATAATTATTCCTACTATATTTTCTTATTAGTTGTTTTGTTTATTAATTTCAATTCTTTTAACCTGTTTGGCTGCTTATATTTTATTATTAAGTGCTTAAAAACACACACACATATATATATATATATATATATATATATATAATGAAAATTGAAAATTATTCCTCTCTATTTTTCATGTAATGAGGCACATAAAAGAAAGAGAGTCATAATATGGCTTCTAAAACTATATTATAATTGCTTAAATACTATTGTTTTTTATTTCTTTTTCACAAAAATGTCAACATTTTAATTAACTGTTTGTTAGGGTGTTTGGATCTATTTCAAACCCTCATTATTGCATCGAACCTCCAACTTTTATGAATGACCTTCTTGATAGCTTTTGTCATTATATTTTTTGAGTTATAAACTATCTTTTGTTTAAAAAAATATTTAAATTTGAATTTGTTTTACAATTGAAGAAGAATTAAAAGATTTAGCTGATTGTTGTGTAGGTTCCACCACTCGATTTTGAGTATTTTTTTATATATCGCGTAATGGGTTGTGCAAGTTTTGCGACGGTATATAATACGAGAGAAAACAAATTCTCGGTGTTAATGATAAATTAAGTTAAAGTGGTGTAGTTTATTCTCAATCTTACCGATTTTAAGTGATTGCTAAATTCACTTTAGCTGATATCCATTGGATTTGGAGTAATATTGGAACTAAATCTCTCCTTGACTAAGCTTGATTAGGAGTGAATGAGTGTCTTCTCACAACTATAAATAAAGCTACACCCCTCACATTTTGTACACAACAAAAGATTGAACTTCATGATAATCACTTTTCGAACATAGTGTTCCATGAGTTCTACATTTTGGAAGGCTCGTGGGACTAATTGTTTCTTCTTTCGAAAATCGAGTGTGTTGGACATTGTACATTGGGAGTTCTTTGCTCTTGATAGGCCTGAAGCGATTAAGCGGTGAACAAATAAAACTTAACGGTGGTTATCTATTGTCGGCTTGCTTGATAGGCTCGATTAGTTGTTGGTCAGTTCGTTTGATAGAATCAAGCTTTTATCAACTCATTCGGTAGGATCAACTCGTTAGGTTGATTGTATAAACCGATTGATATTGACTTATTAACTCGTCAATTTGGTTTGACCATTTGCTTAGGTCGTTATGTATTTGCTAAAAACTTGATAAAATAATTAAGGGTGTCAAATTTTATAAACAACTTTAATTATTATTTTTTTCCAAAATTGTGAGAGAATGTTTTTGAGAAAAAAATATTTTACTTCAATTTATAAAATTACAAACACCACCTGGGCTAAATCCATATATCATAGGTGTAATTTGAATTTGAATGATCCTGATGCAGATACATTTTACTTCAATTATTTCAATACTGAATCTTTGAGCAATCCACACTCCGAACAAATTCTATTTATTAATGTAATAACTAATGAGATGCCCACCGACTCGAGGAACACGAAAAAATGGCACGGACATTTCTAGTACCAAATAAAGATATTTAGCCCTTGAGTTATAACGAGACTTTATTTTATGAAAAAATATGTGACATTTTACAGATCTGAGTGATATTAAAATTTAAATTAAAAGTCTGAAAAATAAAATCTAATAAAACACAAAACGGACAACATCGGAATAATGCTAGGAATAAGTCGAGCAAATGCGCAGACCGTAGTAACATATAAAAAATGGCCTTGCGCGTGTAATTAGGCAAAAATTTATTTGAAATGATCTTGTATTTCACAAATTAACACAAATTAATATTTTTTTAAAAAATATTAAACAATTATTATTAAATTATATTCCATCACATACGAAAACTACTTGTGTAATTAATATATATAGTAATAAACTATGAGATAAACGTACATCATAAAATGAGATCTATGCAAAAGAATAAAAATGAGATCTAGCAAAGTTGTTTGTGTACTGTGCTTCTTCCTTCACTGGGGCTTATGATAAAAAAGCTCACTAATTTAGATAACCCTCTCTCATGGTACCCATATATAGAGCCATTTTATTTTCAGACATTTTGTCAGTTTCATTTCCTTGGGAATATCATTTTTCCTGAGGGGTAAAACATGGAAAGATGCATATATTTCCAACCATCATTGGCTTCAACTTTTGAGATAGCTGCTCAACATGAGTTTGCAAGATAAAGACGAATTAGCGTTCTGCTGCTGCAGCTACTCGCAGAGCCATCCACGTGAAATTACACTTTAGTACCTGTATATTTTGAATTCGTACTCATCATCAAAACTAGTGTTATTTATGTTTATTTCTTCACAAACTCATGCGTACGGCGTACCCCTCTTCTTTATTTGTTCATTCAATTTAAAAATGAGCAGGATTTGTGTGAATATTGTGCACAATAAAAATATATGCACAAAATTTGGCTACAGTGTAGTATTATTTTATGTATTATATAATATTAATTTGGTCAAGATATAGTATTATTTCGCGATCGTATATTATTAGTTTGGCTACAATGTAGTATTATTTCGTATTGTATAATTTTTTTTTATCGGGCAAAGGGTGACTCGAACTCATGACATTTGGATCATATGTAGTGGAGCTCTAACCACTTGAGCTATATCACTTCGTCATTCGTACATTGTATAATATTAATTTAGTTAACAACATTATATAGTATTAGTTTAATTACAGTGTAGTATTAGATAAAAATATTGTGCAAACTATTTTTAGTGTGCACAATATGCATACAAATATTTGTCATTAAAAATTAATATGAGCCTTTTTTTTTTATAACAGTCGCATATAAACCATAAAAAACGTAGAATTACTTATTTTTAAAAACTACTTTAAAATATATAAAAATTATTAATAGAGCATACCTAGGTCAAATTAACTACACAAATATATTGTGAATTAATTTTACTATAAAATTTATTTATATTTAACATATTTTTAATAATATCAATTATTTTATTAAAAATATATTAGTTTGATATATAGTAATTAATATTGAAATAACTAGTACAATTTTGAATTACTCGCTTGGTAGGCATGTTTAGCAATAAGATAAGGACCTAGTTATTGCTAAATATGCCTACCAAACGGGCACTAAAATTAATTGTATAGTAAAATTAAGTCGAGCTAATTCTAAAATACATTTCCACACACGTTTGCAAAGTATGTTTTTTTGGTGAGTGTTTTGAGGTTATCAATTCAATTTAAAATAATATTAGTTGTTTTTATTATATAATTATCAAATTAATTTTTTTAATAGAATAATTAATACTATTAAAAAATATATAAAATATAAATAAATTTTACAAAGTAAAATCGGTTCACAATATATTTTGACTCTCAAGAAAGGTGGTTTTTTTAAAAAAATTAACTACAAACAGTACAAAGATACCACAAGTCATTTAACAAAACCATGTAATGTATCAAATTGAAAAGTCAATTCAAATCATATACAAAAAGAAACACAAATTTTCCTATTAATTAATTTAAATAAGGAAGAGAGACAAGTTTATAACTGAGACACCTAATGCAGCCTGTTTTCAGTTTCTGGAGCCCATTAGGAAAGAACGAGCTCTATTATTGGGCTACATGTATGATCCAGGAAGTGCATAGTCCGACCCGCTCAAAGTAAAAAATGGGCCTACATATATTGAAAGTGGGGCCTACTATGGAAGGCCAATCAGGCTATTGTAGACCTGTGTCGGAGAAAAGGGTTTTAAATGGTTCTACTAAAGGCCCAAAATACTTTAATGAAGTTAGTGGGGTACAATTCATTTCCAGGCGTTCTTTTAAATGTCCAAAGAAATATATATAATGATTGTATTTGTACCATAATATCCTTGCCGTAATTTATACCAAAAGAACATTTGGAATGTGATCAATGATCATGCTTCTTTCATTTGATCGGTAGGTGCACAAATATGATATTTTATTTTATTTGCATTATTGAGCTAGTTTGTCCGATTATATATTCTCTCTACCTACCATGAAAACTTCGAAAAAATAAAAGAAAGAGCACACAAATTTAAAAAATAAAAAAGTAGGAATATGAAAGATATTTTCTTAAATTTTTATGCATAAAATAAAGAAATAAGTTGAAGTATAGGTATATATGAACCCACAATATTTTGTTAAACTTAAAATTATTGTGAAGATGAAGTTTATGTAAGATTTTCTATTTTAAATGTGTAGAAAATATTGTGGATAAAAAAATATAAAAATAAAGTGATTACAAAATAAAATCTATTAGGACAAATATTGCATTATTTTATATATACACATTTATATTTTTTCATCACACCTTTTTATCTTTATCCATCACATCATTCGTACTCTTATGTATTCTACTACAATTCCTTAACGCCAAAAACTTGTGTAAGACGATTTACAAACTAGTATAAATTAACACTCATTACGTTCAAAGTGTTAATGCATCATATCCAATTTATACACCCGTCTCACCATGAGACGACCTAACACAAAACCTATATTTTCTTAAATACTAAATCCTTCCTAATATTACTTTCACACTTGTCTTATTTGGACGTTTCAACATTACTTTCACACACTAAAAATGAATATTGTGCATAAACTACACCATCACAATATCATTTAAATTTCAATAATGTTACTCTTGTTTTATTCTATTTTATTCTCTCCTACACGTTATTTCATTCAATCACTCAAAATACTATTAGGCTCTATTTGGATGGAGTCATTTGAAATCAAGGGATTTGATGATAATACACTATACATTTACAAATCAAAATGGAGAAAAACTAAATGAATAAATTTGATTTACACAAATATTACTTGTAAGTGGGAGGATTTTAAATACCCAACAAAATCTAGTCATTTGAAATCCTCCCACTTCTCCCACTTGTACTTAATATTTGAGTGAATCAAATCCATTCATTTAGTTTTTCTTCATTTTAGTTTATATAAATATATATATATTATCCTCAAATTCCTTAATTTTAAATCCACTCCATCCAAATATAACCTTATATTTTATTCTCTCTTCCAGACTTTCTTTTATTTTTTTAATAATTATATCTCACTCCCTATCAAAGAAATATTGAAACGGGGTGAATATTATTGAAAAAATGATGATAAAATATCCATGGGTTACCAAAGTAGACCTTAGATCATGGAAAATAACTTAAGCAGGTGCTTGAGGGCAAAGCTGTAAAAGTACAGGGAGTAGTAGGATCCTGTCATGGACACGGAGATCCAGAAAGCTGACCAGTGTCTGATTTCCGATATGTAAATTCTCTCTCACACACACAAAACAAAAGCCTACCGTTTCAAAAACACTTTCAAATATCTTTCCGTTCAACTACTCTCTCTCACACACACTCACGCAATCTCAATCTGAGAGGGAGAGAGAGTGTGACCGGAAAACCAGCCCCGGACAAGTAAAACACACTCAGTACTTCCTCACTCTTCAAATGCCGGCGTTTCTACCAACCGGCGCACTAACCCTCCTCCTTACCCTCGGCGCGTTCCTCCCACGTGCCGCCGCGAAATCCACCATCGAACCCTGCTCCAACGCCGACACCTGCTCTGCCCTCGTCGGCTACACCCTCTACACCGACCTCAAAGTCTCCGAAGTCGCCTCCCTCTTCTCCATCGACCCAGTCTCTCTCCTACTCACCAACGCCATCGACATTTCTTACCCCGACGTCGAAAACCACATCCTCCTCCCAGCTCTTCCTCAAAATCCCAATCCCCTGTTCCTGCGTCGACGGCATCCGCAAATCCAGCTCTGTTTCCTACAAAACCCGCCCCTCCGACACCCTCGCCTCCATCTCCGCCGCCGTGTACGGCGGACTTGTGTCGACAGACCAGATTAAGGACGCCAACCCGAAGGCCGAGCTTTCGGACCCATCCGTCATTTCTGTCGGGACGCAGCTGAATATTCCGTTGCCCTGCACTTGTTTCAACAACAGTGACAACAATTTGCCCGCGGTTTATTTGTCTTACGTTGTGAAGGATGTTGACACTTTGTCGGGGATTGCGGCGAGGTATGTCACGACGGTGACTGATTTGATGAATGTGAATTCTTTGGGGAGTGCGGAGATTAAGGATGGTGATATTCTTGCGATTCCATTGTCTGGTTAGTGAATCTGCTGCACTAATTAATTATTTCATTCTTATGTTCTTGATGCGAACTGTTTAAGGAACTACTGATTCAGTATTATTGGCCTTTTAATCTGACTTTTATCATGTTTTATTAATCCTTTTTGGAATTCATTGAGCTATTGTGGTAAGGATTTTCCATCTCTGTATTTTGGGAAGTTGGTGTTTTGTTAGATAAGGTTTTGCTCGGATTTCTCTAAGTTTCAATCTCGTTTTTATTTCATTGAGAATATACTAAAGATATTATTACTGTACATGCGGCAAGCTCTATGCATTGACTGAAGTAAAGGATTTTTAGAAGTGTTTGTCAAGGGAACCGAAAATTCCCTCTTGATACTTGTCTTGGTGATAGATGTATTCTATCGTAATGCTTATTATTGAGTTTTCGGGTATATAATTCACCACTCTGTTGCACAGTTGAACTAGCTTCTGTTTCACATTTCACAAGACATCTTGGTTCTCTTACCTCAATAATTGAAAAATTCTTCAATTCTTGGGATTCTAATAAGTGATTTGCCAGCTATGTTATTCCCTTTTAAGCGTGATGCTGTAAATCTTGATAAATGCTGCTGCCTATGTAGTTGATAGTCTCTTCTGTTACTTTCAAATTAATTTTGTTGATTTCTTACAACATTACATAATTTACAGCTTGTGCATCAAATTTCCCAACTTATGCTAAGGACTATGGTTTAGTTGTCCCAAACGGGAGTTACGCTATTACCGCTTAGTCACTGCGTGCAGTGCAGTTGTGGACCAGGGGGTCGCAAGTAAGCATTTCTCTTGCACGTATTCTAGGAGAAATCCAAGCATCTCAACCCCTTTGTCAAAAAATCTTACTTGTTGGGATTTTTGCAGTTTATATTGCATGCCAGCTTCATTGGCAGTGTCTTGTTCGAGCATGCAGTGCAGAAACAGTAATCTCATGGTTGGAAATGTGACCGCACAACAAACGGGTGGTGGATGCAATGTGACTTCTTGCAGCTATAGTGGTTATGTGAATGGAAGCATTGCTTCTACGTATGTTTTTCAACTGTTTCTTAGCCCTTGCCTTGAAGAATTTTTTTTTTTTTTTTTTTTTGCGATTAGAGAACTTCTTGATTCGTCTTTCACCTATAAATGGTAGATGATAATTTACATTGTTTTTGTAATGTCTGCAGGTTGTCGACATTCCTCCAACCTAGATGTCCAGGTAAAAATTGTTAATGCTAGGACCTAGGTGTTTATCCATGCCTTCGATTTTGTGTTTTCAATTGTTTTTGTTTCAATTAATTTAATTTTCATTGTTTTGACATTTCAATGATGAAGTCGTCTAGCATGAACACGGGATATTTTTGCATTTCTTGTGGTACTTAAGTTTTTAAAATATCATAAACACCTGCAAATGTATGAGACTGTCTCATGCATGTTTGTGCGTTTCTACATTGGTTGAGAGAATCAAATACAAGAATAAGTATGAGACCATCTTGTGCAAAGAAATGATGAAGTCTTGCATGAGACGGGATATTTTTGCATTTCTTGTGGTACTCAAGTTTTTAAGATATCATAAAAACCTGCAAATGTATGAGACCGTCAATGCAAGTTTGTGCGTTTCTACATTGGTTGAGAGAGTCAAATACTAGAACAAGTATGAGACCATCTCGTGCAAAGAAAATTGCTTTTAGTTGTGAGTAGAGTTTGCAACACCCTGTCGTTTTCATTTAGGTTAACTAGTTTCTCAAACCAACCATGAAAGTCAAGTACTTGCTTTGGAAGCACATTGTGCCAGAATCTCTTTCTGGTACCCCCACCCCATGAGGCTTCGCTATGATAATGGTATTAGAGTCGATTTTGAGGGTACTAAATCTGGCCAGATCTTTATTGGTGGCGGTCATGGGACAAGGATGTCCTAAGCATGTTTGTTATAGTTCGACCATCTCGTATAATTTTTATGTTTTTTAATTTTTTTGCTGGATCTCTGTACAGGTCCACAACAGTTTCCTCAGCTCGGCGCCCCCTACAGTACTCCCAGATTCGTTCTTTTCTCCAGCACCAGCACCCTCAGAAATGGGCGGTCTTCCATCCACAGTCCCTGGGTCCGTCGTCCCCTCCTCTGGTGCAGTTCTTGGATTACCGCCAGCTGGCGGACCAACTGGGATGAACTCCGGTATATCTGGCGCTTCCTCCTTGACGAACCACATGACATGCTTTCCGGCTATGCTGCTGCTAGGTTTCGTTTCCAAGTTTGTATTATCAATGTCGCTATGACCGACCGATCTCCCTCATTTGTGTAGCAGGATGGAAGATTGGGACATTGTTTTGCTTGTGTTTTTGTTTATGGTCCCTTGAGTAGTGTTCTATTTTGACAATATGTAACTGATGTTGAGAAAATTTTAGATGCAGATTTGCAGTCATTCCTTGATTTTTCAGAATTATTGCATTTGATTTTCATACTCTTGTGTTGATGCTGAAGGATTCTTATTCGAGCAAGGTTTGCGTCAGAACATCTCACGAAATGAATTCTATTTTATTACTTTATATTAAATTGTATCCCTTTTTAATATATTTTAGCATATTTTAAACCCTTTCAAAAGATAATCACATTTTAAATATTTAATTTTATGGATTACATTATCGGGATTATTTTGTATAGTTAAAAACAGTATTGAATTTATCATAAAATAATAATATTAACATTTAAAAATTCTTTTGCTAATGACGACAAACAATATTAATATAACATCTTCCGACCAAAAAAAAAAAATATTAATATAACATCTATAATTAAAAAACACACCTGAGAAATTCCCTAATTCCACAGCCGGTTATATTTCTCAAACAATATAAAATCACACCAAACGAAGCCTTAAATTAATTTAAAAGACCAAATTTAAAATTCCGGGGTTCTTTTTATAATATGGAAAAATACGTGGGGTCCTTATGTATTCTATTCACAATAGCAGGACTTCGATGCAAAATATCAAATTTGAAGGAACCTCAATCATTACCAGCTAAAAATGTATAATTCCTTAGCATCCACATTACACTAATCACAATTCAGAATCGGTCAAAAACCCTAGGTAGAGAGGGAAAATTAAGATAAACTCATACGCAGAAGAAATGAAGGGGCACGTCTCGATGGAAGTGGCGAAGACGGTGTTGGAGGTTGCCGACGTTGCGTGGACCGCCATCGAAAGTTGCCACCACCACCGCCACCATGAGTTATCGCCGCCGGAAACCAAAGAAAGAGGGGATGTGGATATCGAAACTCTACGATCGGAAAATGAACGACTTCGTCAATTGCTCGAGAAAAATCTCAATCTTCTGCAAGAGATATCGAATTCTTCTACTTTGCTGCATGATTGCCCAGCGGATGTATGCAATTCATTCCGTTTTTGGTTAACTTATCGAGTTGGAGCGGAAAAGTTACTGGTTATTATTATGTTTTCTTTATTAATTGCAGCTTCATGAGCGGCTTTTGGGTGCTGTTAATTCTGAATGCTTCCTGAATGAACTCGATTCTCTCCGTCAAAAATCTACCTCCGCTTTTCCGTTCAATGAACCATCAGGTTTTCCGAATTTCCTTAATTTCAAATTTGTGTGCCTGTTATATTAAAATCTAGTTGCTGGAGCAAGTTATATTCTTAATGTAATGGACGACAGCTCATGTAACTATAATTTTATTTTGCTTGTGTTAACTTGTTCTATATGATATGTCCTTGGAAACTGTCGGCAACTTATGTAAAACATGTTACATGTTCTTTAATAATTATCTAAGTAATAATACATGATGGGTACAAATAATATTGATCTGGAAAAGTCTGTGAGAGCTTAATATTAATATGGATGCTTGCTATTGTTTCTCGGAAATGTAATCAGGTGAAGATCTGGAGAAATTAGAGGTTTTGATTAAGGTTGATCACCAAGAGCCAAGTTGGTGGGTGTGGGTCTCAGAGGGTATGGTCCCTCATAATAAGGAAGAAAAGAGTGGAATTGACAATGAAAATTATGTAATTGTTACTGAGGATCATGTGGTGGATGGAGTGGCTAACTTTATGGCTAGATGCATTTTGGCAAACCCAAAATCGCTGGTATATGACCTGATAGGCTGATAGTGATCTGTAATTCGCTTTTTGTCAATTTTTATTTTAATGACTATTTGTAACCTCACAATTTATTTTTTTCTTTGTAATGCAGAATTTGACCCCTGCTGAGCTACAGAAAGGTAGGATTGGAGTCTTCCATCACCCCCTGATTCCCAGAGTTTGATAAAAACAGAAAAATATGCAATTTATGGACATACGTTTTGGGGCTTTATTATTGGCCTTTGTGTGTGTGGGGTGCAATCTCATTTTTATTTTATCTCTTGCAGCCTTGATGGAAGCACTTAAAGGCATGGGTAAAGTAGAGAAAATGCTAAATATTTGGCACGCTGGGATGTTATTTTACACCCTAGCTACTTGGAGTCTTGCTCTTGCGGGGTAAGTTATTCTATTACATGAGTTCTCTGTCTGTTATGCCATGCTGCCTTCGTGATTCTATTTGTTATTTATTGATGTAGTGAGGTTTTTATGTATAACTGAGGATTGTGGTAAATTGGCAACATTGTCATAAAAGAATTGATCCCAAAGGCATAATCCAGTTCATATTTGCTTTAGCTGAACATATGGAAGAGCTACACATTTAATCTACCCCTTAAATTATGTTTTAAAATTGGTTTGATCAAAAGTTGTTGAAAGGAGAGATAAGGAATGATTGAACTTCACTTTGGCTGTGGCATGATTGAGTGATTAAACGAGAGATTCTTTAGTGTTATATATGACAATATCCTAAGGATTAACAGAAAAATAAAGTAGTAGCGCTGGAAATCACCGTGTCTTAATGTGTTAGACGTAAGTTTTTGTGCTAAATGGTGCTTCTATTTTGCAGTTTGTATCAAAGTCGTGCTATTCTGAAATTCGTTACGCTTGGGAGTTCATCACACGAGCAAAGCAGCTCTGAAGTTGCTATGAGGTTTCGATTTATCATTTTACATAAATTCTAATCTCCATGATGGTCCATGTTGTAAAAAAGAACCCAGAAATGCTCATTCCTTCAACTAGTTGTACATAAACTGAAGTGTAAAATGACGTTGATTGTGATTCTGTAATATAATATCGATACGATTGCTGTGCGTTGTGACAAAGTTTCAAACACAGTCTCCTTTCGGAGATCTTACTAGTCTTAGAATTGCCTATGAAACAATGAGTGGAAAGTATTTTTTATATTTGAAGTGGGTAAAATGAATTTTAATTTTATTAAATTGGGTAATTCATATTTTTCCCTTTTCTTTTACTGTGTTAATAGACATTCTACGACAGACAGAATTAAATGATAATCAATTCAATAACTAGAGTACGTCTATAGTAGCCACCATTGCACATAGTGAATTGGTAAAGTTAATAAGTCAGGTAAAATAAAGTTCTGGTCTTGAAAGAAATCATTGAATGCTCAATTCTCCTTGTAATAAAAGTATACGCCTCACTTCATTGGCCAGGTCAGTAATATGCTTGTCTTCACATCCTGTAATTCATATCAATGAAACTAAGTACTAAGACAATGAAATTGTGTATGCATATATGTGTATTAGAATTTAATGAAATAAAATGAGCCAGTCTCCTGTGCACGCAACTGAACATAAGAGTGAAACATGCAAATAAATATAATTATAATGTGTAGGTTTTGAAAATGTAAAATGAAATGTGCAAACTAACATAAATGAAACGTGACAAGTGCCTCGTATCTTACGTCAGTGCACCGGATGCATATGAGACTTAGCAAAATAAAAATAAATTTTAAATTTCTCAAATAATTATTCTGGGAAATGAATACCATCCCCTTTACCTATCTGGGAAAGAGCATTTTCCAGTTTGAAGAGGTACTCCGTGTTAGGCCCTGAGGGGCCTTTTGCCTTAACAATTTGACTGCACAATGAAAAATGTGAGAGAGCATTGTAAGATATATAATCAAATTTTATTAACATTCAAGATTAATTTAGAAAAGATTCAAAAGCTTATTAAGAGAAAATACATGGCAATTTCTTCGAGTGAGGCAGGTCCTAAATAATTCTGGTTCACCTTCTTATCTGCAGAAGCTATGTATCTGAAGATTTAAAACTGTAAGTTTTTCAGACCATTGGTAATTAAACATGTGATAGATTACTTACACCATAACATCGGAGACGAGTGGCTCTGAAGCGTTTGCATCCTGTAAAGAAATTAACAGGTAAGTTTGATGTGCATTTCTAGTTCTTGGGATGATAGAGAATAATTCTCTATCCTTACAGTGTAGAAATCGACGTATGCCTTATGGTCGTACTGCTTCTCCCTCACTTCAAGATACTAGAACGCAATATGGAAATTTATTTTCGTTAATATGAAGAACAAATACAATGGTAAAGCAATCAAATTAAACTTCTCGAGATGTAACGAGAAGCATACTAGAAACAGAAAGGAAAAGAAATGAAAAAGGATATTCAGTATCGATTTTTACTTGGTAAAAATGTAAAACCTACCTCCAAAGCAGTTAGTTGATCTTCTTTGTGAATTATTTTGTATGCAGCACCCCACTGTCAAAAGTTGTCAAATACATATATATCACAAGGAGTTGGTTTAAAGTTTCGGTGACAAATTTCTAGCATTTACAAAGCAAGAATTAGCATTGCTTTTAAGACGGTAGAAAGAATGAACACAGCTTTAACGTAGAGGATTTGGAATACGTATAAAAATGTGTAGGATGAACTTACATACCCGTGTTTTAGCTCACTGAAAGGGTGTTATTACGAAAACATGTAACAATAACAAGTCACGAGATACACATTACTTGGTCGAGTAGTCTACTGGAATTATGCTTAGAATCAGATGTGTTCATGCCCACAAAAACATTTATTGCTCTTTACTCGAGTATACTGACTTGAATTCTATCGTAATTTTGTCGTCCAGTTATTCTATTCTCCATTTTCCAATGATTAAAATCGATTATGTATCAACCTTAGCATCATACATACAACAAGGCAATAGCTCTACACAAAAACTGCAAAGAAATTTTTTAATTTAGCAATGTTTGATTTAACAGATCACTCCAGAGACAGAAATGTGGTTTAGTTCAATACAACAGCAAGTCAGAGCAACAGCGAAAAACATCCTTTCATAAAACAATAAACACAAAACATACACACGCCTCGAAATTGCACGTTCCACTATACCAAATAATTGCATGAAATGCACTCAAATGGCAGAACACAACTAAAACAAAAATAGAACACGGAAAATGGAGAAAATTACGCAAACTTCCCCCTTTGCAGGCTCCAAGGTGACTGTTCTTCCAGGAAAATCAGGAGTTCCTCTATGATCTGTGCTTCCTGCAAATTGGAAAAAAAAAAAAAGGAAAAAAATTGCTGTTTATGAATCTTTGATTTTTAGGGGGTACATGTTAAAATTATAAAATACATTCACTTAGTTTTCATCGGGACGAATCCAAAATTTCAGCTGGCTCAAAGGGGGCGGAATTTAAACAAAAGGACAAAATTTTACAAATTTAAAGCATAAATAAAAAAATTATAGTAAATAAAATATAAATCTAATGCATGTTTCACATATACACACCCAAACACAAAAGAATGTTTGGATTAATATAAACACCCACGATAGACACTTAGCAATTACTTTTTGTGCTAAGCTTACTTGTCCAAACAAAAAGCAGCATAGATCTTAAGTTTCAATGCTTTTGATTTTGTTTTCCTCTATCACTTTCCCCATTGAATAAAAGCAAGGAATACAGCAAATTTAGTACAGGAAAATAAAGCACCATAAATAGATATCAAAACCTTGGTAGAATACGCGGCGGTAGTCTTTGATGAAACCCACGTGGCGTTCATCGTAATGGAAGCCCGTCTTCCATATGATCGACCCGTACCCGAATACCCACATCGCCATTTTCTGTTCGCCTCAACTCTAATCTTTTCAACCCGTCAAAAAAAAAACTCTAATCTTTTCAAAATTTCAGGGTCTTTTTCAATCTCTCTCTCACTCAATCTGAAGCAGAAATCACGGCCCAGATGAGTGAGAAAGCCGATTATTCAACAGGACACAGAGAAATTGAAGTGCTGAAGAGAATATGATTAGGACTTAATAAAAATCATAAATTTAATTTTTACCCAATCACGTGTCGATATTTCATTAGCATTTAGCAGGTGGGTATTTCAGTTGATGATGGTGGGCCCAATTTATAATTTGGGCTTGGGGAATTGGGTTTTAAAATTTCAGATGGGCCAACCCAATTTTTTTGGTTACCAATTTAGGAGTGTCTGTCCTTGCATATTTCTTCATTAATACTTTCTCCATCCCACGTTAATTTTCATATTTTTTTCACACTCACACAATAATTTTCGCACTCGAAAAAATAAAAAAATTTTCCAAACTCCACCCTCACAATATTTATATATTTATACAAAATGACATTACTTTTACACTCAATCCAACTATTTCTTTCAATTTAACAATAAAAATTTACAAATTACTCCTCTCATCACACTTATTCTTAGAGTGCGTGCCAAATTAGTACTCCCTTTATTCTTGGCACACAAATTAAAAAGTGTAATTATATAATATTTTTGTATAAGTGATGTGATTAAGAGAAATATAAAATAAGACTGCAATTAAATATATTAAATGAATGACAATTGATGTAAATAAATATAAAGTGTAGGGATATACGTATGAGAGTGGTATGCTAAAAAAATGAAAGTTTTTAATAAGTCAAATTAAAAAGAAAAATAGAAAACTTTTATTAGGATGGAAGGAGGATGAAAACTAATTTGGGATGGAGTGAGTAATATATGTTGTAAGTTATTAAAAAAACATCATGTAAACTTTATGATTTTTGATAACACTAGTTTTTTATATGTATTTTATGATTTTTATGATATCTTATAAATAATTCTTTATGTATTGCACCAAAATAAAATTTAAAAATTTCAACCTTTTTAACAATTAGATTAAAAAATTACACTTGAACATTTTCCGCCCGAACAACCAACTCTTCCAATACAGATTCATACTTCCATGTGTGACTTAATATCCAGATTTTTTTATCATATCTAAATTTTATAATGTAGTGCAACAAAAAGAATTAGATAAAGTCCACAATCTCTACATTTAATCATAAAAAAATGTCATAAAAAGAACTCATAACAATAATATTTCCTAAGATTGCTTAATTCTGATTGACATCCAAAATCCTGACATATGTATATGCATGATATATTATAATGATAATGTCATAATGTAAACATAATTGAACTTAATAAAATAGAAATAGAAATATATAAAAAAACATTCAACTATTATATTTAAAAAAGACACCGAGTTTAATTAGCTAGAGAGTGATTCAATTTCATATTTCTTAATACATATGTATATGTATATATAGTATAAATTTAACAAAAGTACTAATTGTGTGTGATTTTCCTCCATTATGTCCTTGCTCCTTACGTAGAGATTAGTTACTCCATAAATTTGATATATATATATATATATATATATATATATATATATATATATATATATATATATTTTGACAGAATGAGAATTACATTAGTTGCTGCAAATTTAGATCTTTTATCATAAAAGTTCAAGTCATACAACAAGAGTAAAACAAATTGAAGGACATGAAATTAAATACAGTTATACATGACAGCTGACAAGGTTAAGTAGTGGTAGAGGGTAGGTGGGGTATACTAATGCTTCATTTTCATGGCTCTTCGTGTAAGGAATTCTTGTTATGAATCTTCGATTTTACAGTAGTGTCATTCGTGTTTGAAGAAATGTTGTCTTGAATGCTGTTTCCCACCACAGGCAATTCGTGGGCTTTTCCGTCGACGAATGATTGGGCCTTGGAATATTGATTCTCTTTGCTTGTGCCCCATACCACTGAGTAAAGCCCAGATACTATGATCACTGCCCCAATTATACTGCAATTTTGTTTGCAATTAACACAAATTAAATATTTGTATCATGTTACAATGTACAAGTGATTTAATTGATAAGAAACTTCATACCTTCCAAGATGAAGTTGCTCAGCCAAAATTATGGCACCCAAGAAAGCAGTGATGATCATACTTAGAGGACTAAACGCTGTCACAAACACTGGGCCTCTCATTTTGTTCACTACACTTTGCAAGTAATATGCTATTCCTGAGCAAATAATTCCCTGCAAAAATCATCATTAAAATAGTTACTTATTTCTTGAAAAGACTTGAGTTGAGTTGACATAAGAAGGTAGAAAGAAGACTGACCGAATAGGCAGCAGCGAGAAGACTAGAATCAAAGCCAATAGCCCAAGCACTAATACGCCTCTCCATTATTGCAGCTACCACCCCCTTCGATCGTTCCGAACAAACATATTAAGGCTGTTAATGAAAAGCTCCGCAGGGTACTCTTTCAATGTATTGTTCTGTATAAAACAAGTATAATTAATTAATTAAGTTCTACAAAATCAATTTTTCTAAGTGCGTATCAATTCTTTTTAAATAAAACATATTCTACATCCATTGTTTTTTTATTTAGCAACAATGGTCGATACACTTTTAGATGTGGATTAAGTCTTATAAATCAACTACTATTATCTTTTAATTAAACAACTAATACTTTTAAAAGTACACACAAAATGCAAATAAAATCCACAATATCCTTTGCTTTAAATGTGAGCATGACTATTTTAATATTAGGGGCATTAAAATATGTTTTTATATATAATTGGTAAAAGAAAATATCCCTCTTTTTAACATGTGGGGTGTATATATATATATATATATATATATATGTATTTTCTTTAAAAAAATGATATAAACAAAATAGGCCCATTTCCTAAAAATTACGAAAAAGGGAAGATGGAGTATGGAATAATTAATTAATTAATTAATTAATTACTTGGAGGATGAAGAAGGCGGCCCAGCCAACGATACAGCCGATCATCAAAATGGTGCCGGTGACCCAGTGCTGATCGGCGGTGGAGCTGGCGGCGCTGTGGTGGCTTCCGCCGTGAGAGTACCACAAGATATTGACGGCGGGGCCTTTGAACAATGTCATCACCATTGCTCCTGTCACCGTTACTACTGTGCCAATCACTTTAGCTATACTCGGTTTCTTTTTCAGATTCACCCTTTCCAACCTGTCATGCATAAATAAAAATTTAAATTCCATTCATATTTAATCACAAACTCTCCCACAAAACTTATTACTATGAAACTGATACTATCGTAATAATTTAATAATATTGTAAAATTTATATAATAATATTATTATGTTTATGAAAATATTATAATATAAAATATTATTATAATATTAATTTATAAAAATAATGATATTACTAAATAAAAATAATAGTATACTGTGAATAAATTTTAAGGCAGGGTGACTCATATATACCTAATGATTAGGTAATCTTATAAAATTTTTTTACTTGTTTTGTCTAAACTTTGGAATTCTAATTGTTTTTTTGTCATTACAAACATTAATAAAACCTCTCTTTCATGCTCGTAGTTATTTTGTCTAAAGCAAGAATCGTGAAAAAAAAAAAAATTAAAGTTAGCTCTGCACCTAGGTGGTCATTAATTAATATTATTAATGAGAGTAGAGTTGTTAAAAATATATTATTTTTATTTAAAAAGTTATTACGTTAACATCTTAGTTCTTTCTAAGTCCAAATTGGAGAAAATAATTATTAGATTCTAAACAAGATAACTACTACTTATACATCCGGCCTTATAGATATGCAACAAAGCAAATAAAGAAAGAGCAACATTTCTCTGCACCGTATTGGTGCACAATAAACAATCTTCAATATAAAAACAAATAATGGTTGGTGAAACAATATTAATTGATCAACTAATAATGTTCAATTATAATAATTAATATTGTTCAATAAAAATAATTAATATTATTCAGTGAAAATAATTAATAATGTACAACTAATATTGTTCCATCATAAAAATGAATATTGTTCAATAAAAATAACAAATATTGTAAAGTGAAAATAACTAATAATGTTTAAAAATACACATTAGTTTTTTTATTTTTTTATTGGTAAATGTTAGTTGTTAGTGATTAGGAGTTAGTTTACCAAGTCCCCTTATAATTCCAAATTCTTCAAGTCTCCTTATACCTCCAACTCCAAATTACACCCCACTTATATGGTACAATTGGTTGTATACAAGAATCTGCCATAAAAAATGTTGTTTTTATTTACATTTTATTATTATTATTATTCCTTTTACTAGAGGATGAGATGATGTGAGGCAGGATTCTGATGAATATACCTAGTTAAGTGTTTAAAATATAGGTAGTTGAGTAATTTGAAGATATACTATATATATATATATATACCTGAAAATGACAGCCATTATGAAGGTGATAGCCGGTAGAATATTAACCGATGCGGCCGCAAACGTTGCCGACGTATACTGAATTCCGACGCCGTACAAGTTCTGATCCAGCACAGGCCTGACATCCATCATAACATATCATCATCATTTTTCAAATTAACAATCAATTCTATGTATATATATTTTATCGTAACATAAATATTTTGTCTCGTATTTATTGGCTAGGTTGACGTATGTCCAATACCGTACATAAACATGTATGGACTGTTAAATGAAGTATGAAATTAAAAAAAAAAAAATTAGAAAACAGGAATCGGACTAGGTTAAATTACAAGGCCCCATCGTTAGATTTTCGTGGGCTCCTATGTTATACAAAATGCATTATGTATATATGATTGATCATAGGCCTATAAAAAGTTATGTCCGACAATAATATTTGGTCCCTAAAAGATGGCCAAATCACAGCCTTATAGTTTGAAACAAGATATTGTGTCCTACGGATTTGATCTTATGTCCATAGGTGACACCGATTTATACGCCCACCGCTTTACGTGGCAAGATGTCAATCACCTATCATGCGAATGCCCACTATTATTTAATTAATTACTTATGTGGTATCACGCGATTGGTAGATATATAAATTGGTGTCACCTCGCGCATAAGATCAAATTGTAGTGAAAATATAGGCTGTGAGTACAGAAATCTGGGTTTTATTTCCCAGCGACGTGCAAACATAATATCAATAACAAATACGGTGAAAACAGTTAATTAATACTGTTAAGTTAAAATATGTTATGATGGATGTGATTTCAAAATAATTAATATTGTTAAAAATATATATTTTAATTACACCATGCAATTGATCTATAAAAATTTGAGTGAACTAAAACATAACGAGATTAACACGTATGGGAAGTGTTTCAAGAAATGTAATATTTTTACAAATTTTGTTATACTTTTAAGAATCAAATTTCAAAAGCATCAGAGAGGGGGTGTGTTTTTAAAGGACATTACTCTAAGAAAGCAAGCACCAATATCTTCAAGAATATTGATTTTGTCATCTTAGGCCTTGTTTTCCTGAAAAAGAAAAGAAAAGAGAATTAAATAACAGGTTAATTAATTCTTAAAAAAATAACACAATTATTTCCACAAGAAATTGGAAAAAATGAATAAATAAAGTGTTAGTATTTAATTAATTACCTCTCAAAAAACAATGCAAAAGGAGCAAAAGCAACGGTTGCGACGGCGTGGCGATAGACAACAAAAACCCAATGACTAAACCCTCGTTTGAAAGAGAGAAGGATAACAATGTGCATTCCAGCATACCCAAATTGAAGTGAAATCATAGCCAAATAAGGCTTAATTTTGTCGAAAATCGCACCCATAATTATCTCTCTCTCTCTCTCTTGCTATTAAATTCCTCTACACACTACTCAACTCATGCATAGGTTGCACAAAAATGGATCGTGCCCTTTTATACACAAGCAAAGCATTATTAAAGTTCTAGGACACCTACATTATTTTTGAATTTGTACCAACTTTGCATGGTGGAACTAACTTTTCATTCACCTTTAAGATTCCTTATCAGCATCATCCTACAAATGCATACCCGACCCGGCCCACTACTAGTTAAAATCATCCATTTTGTAATTACGTGTGTATTGAGTGTGCATCCACTCGTGTTTATACGTGCATGAATACTGCACTCAATGAATAACGTGAAGGGGAAAGTCGTGCAAGAAACATGATGTCAAACTTGCTTTTATTTGAAAAGAATTGTAGATGGATAAGATTTAATAAATTTATTAAGGTGATTAAAAGGGTTTTATTTTTATCATAATGTTGAGTTATTTGCAATTTTTTTATTTTTTATTTTTATTTTTTAAAATTTTTGGACCATATACAAGATGTTGAGGTTTGGGTAGTGGTATGTGATTGCAATGTAGGAATGGGGTTTCCATTTTTTTTTTTTTTTTGTGGATGAGGAGTGGACACTTTTTCTTGAAAATGGCATACAGGGTTGAATCCTTCCTATTGGCCATTACTTGATATAATCGTGTATATATATTATATTCATGGCAAAGTCTACAATAAAGGTATGGTGAAATTTAATCTATCAAGGTATTAGTTATAATAATTGAAAGGTATGACCTATATTATTAAATGGTATTAGTCGTGAAAATTGAAGGTATATATAATTTATATTATTAAGGGTATTAGTTATGGTAATTAAAATGTATGATCTATATTACTAAAAAAATATCAATTGTAATAACTCAAGGATATGTTCTATATTATAATATGACAACTTTACAAAGATATTAATCATGATAATCAAGAAAGTATACCTATTAGTCTAACTAGTCAAGGGTAAATAAAATCTATTTTTTCAATTTGGATAAAGTTTCACCGTAAAACTTGGTTAAAATGAGATACACTCTTATATCATAACTTATTGAGGATTCTCTATCGTTAATTAATTAATGATTTCAATAAACTTCACTGTCTATTTTAATACAAATCTTTTGTGGGACCGTCTCATATGAAACAAAAGTTATAAGTTCTTCCACTAATTAACTAATGAAATGTAGACAAAAAAATTGTATATACAACTTGCACCTTACAACTTAAGCGTATTTTTTAATGATAATAGTTGTTTTACTAAAAAAATACCATATTAGTCTATTAATATTAATTGATTTCACATAAAAATATTAGATGTTTTCACTAGTATTAACTAGTGATGGAAGTCTGGTGTACAAAATACTCTTAAATATATCGATCTTCATTATTTTTTTACAATTCTCATGTTAACATGCATGATCAAACTAAATTGAGATTCTTATCACATGAAATATATATTTTATAAGACCGTCTGATATTTTTTTTAAACAATGTGCTATATACGATGAGGTTGTATTAATTACCCTATTAACGTTCGTTAATGATAACATCATCATCATCATCATCATCATCAATTGATGTATAATTTGTGTTAATGAAATTATACACACAAAATTTATTTGCAATTAAGAATCTCAACAAACATCGACAACGTACTGGGCTGGTTCAGGCTTTTAGCTTTTCCCATTATCATGGATTTAATAAGAAAGATTAGTGGCTAAATTAATATTTATAAAGGCTAAGCTAGAGCCCGAATGTGCTTTAATTTACTTTATGAGATTATATAATTCATATCATAGTTAGTTAATTGAGGCAATCGTTATGAACTACTCCCTCGTCCCGGATTAATTTGCGACTTTTCAATGGTTTTGTGTGAGAGTTATTTTATAGCAATACATTTACAAAAGTTGTTTTATATGAATGATACACTAGCTAAAAAGATCAACTAGCATACCATTTATATAAAAACAACTTTTGTACACATATTACTATATGAAATAACTCTCACACAAAACCGTTAAAAAGTTTCAACTCATGCAAGCTTAATCCTATAAAGTGAGTAATGAATTTAATAGTCTATCTTTGGCTTTTCATCGTTTTCAGTAAAAAGATTTCAAGAAAGTAGTCTCAACACATTTTTGAATAATTGAAAAGATACTGAAATAAACAATATTAGATGTGTGAGCAAAGTTGGTCAAGAGGTCTAGCTTGAAATTTAAATTTATGTCTATTGTCATGCATGAGATGGCACGGATAGGGAATTTTCCTCTTTTTGCTCAATGTTATTATTGCGTGTGGAAATCTTCTTGTATATATGTGATATATATGTATTTTTTAAATTATCAAACGTCATTGGAACTCCTTTAATTATTAAAGCAATTCTCGAAAAGCCGAAAAGGCTAGGGACCTTGTGAACGATGATTTTTATTTTGTTTTCCTCAATAAAATAAAAAAGAGAATACAAAAAGACAGAACTAGTAATTGTAAAATTGATCACTAATAGGAAATAACCCTCTCAGTGCTCCACGTATCAAAATTTTCAGGCAAATAAATTGTGCAAGTGTTATTGGAGTATGTATCAAGAGAGACCTAGAATAAGGAATGAAAGATATATAATTGTATTTTTAGTGTAGCTTTTATAAGAATATCGATCAAATATGACTCATGATAGTAACATTATTCAATTTTATGAGTTATTGTCAAATTGCCCTTGAGCTCGTTACAAATTTGCATTTGTCCTTGTGATTGATATGATCAATTGTCGACCAGTTTTATGATGGATAAATTTGCAACGATCACTGTAATTTTTCGTAGATATATGCTACACTCAGGTTTGAAATTGATTTTTAGCTCGTCACAAAATATAATAAATCCCAAATTTTTTTGTAGTGAAAAACATGACGATAATTTAAGTTTTAAGTTGTTCTATAGATCTTTTCGAAAAAAAAAAGTTGATCTATAGATCTAATTAAATCATTAATTAAGAACAAATAGTAGGGAAAGTCATTAGATACATGACTATTTGTGAGACCATTTGGCAAGTCATAAAGGTTAAAGATCATGCCAACTCTGAGGAAGAGCTTTAGCAATCAGGATGGATCTAAAATTTTATTTTATAAGAGGTGCGAAATCTTTGTATTATGATATTATTATGTATATTTTTATTGCAAGAGAAACAAATTCATATAAAATAAAAAAATTAAAATTCTACGGCACCATAAATTCTTCTATATTTAGGGGTGCAAAAAGTCCCCTGATTGTTAGTGAAAATTTTATGTTTCATCTTAAAATCCAAACTTAAAAGGTATGAAATTAATGAATTTATATTAATTGTCCTAATATATTCTTTTTGTAGGTTGATTCTAATTTACCCTTTTGAGGAGAAAACCTATTAAAGATATATAATTTAATATGGGTGGTGTGATAGGAGAATTAATATAAGGGAGATGTTTGGTTTGTTGAAAGGAATTGGAATATCAATTAGTTTGATAATAGTGAGGAATGATAATAGGTATGCTAGTTATTGTTGAGTTGTTTGGTTTGTATATAAGTATGACTATCGTTACCATATAAAATGTTTAGTTTTAATAAATATTATGAATAATTAAAATCATTATTAACTCCTTTTTAATGTTAAAAATTAATTATATACTAATAATGCGAAAAAATTATAAATTATATTAATAAATAATTTAGAAAATAAAATAAATTTTAAATAAATTATGTATGAAATTTTAGAAAGGAATGACTCTCATTCCTCTCGAAATGGGGAGGAATGAATCTATATCTTTCATTACTTATTTTTAAAATATTAAACCTTTCATTTCCCGAACCAAACATAATATTTTCATTCCATTGTTATAACTTAGCTCTAAAGTTGTCAACCAAGCACCCTCTAAATATATTAAGTTCATAATTTTTAGATGAAATAAATTTTTACCGTGATATCAAATATTTATATCAATCTCCTATAGTTTGTGTATTAGAGTGACATTTCTTTATCATTATTATTATTATTATTATTTTTTTTTGGAACATTTCAGTCCAGCAGTTGCGTCTGAATTTGTTGATCCAATTATAGCTTTTTGGGAAAGGATTCGTAATACATTTATGTCCGTCTACGTACTACTGTTTACGACTAATGAATATTCTGGTTCCTGCATGATGGAGAAAGGAATATTGGGACCAATGAAGCCTGAACCCATTTTAAGAAGTGGTTAATTAGTACACATTATAAGAAACTGGTGGAGATAAATATTGTATTACTAATATTTATATTTTATATTGTTCGAGTATTTTATATTTTAATTAATTATTATTATTATCGGGTTGGGGTTTTAGGGCTTATATGCCTAAAACCCTAGATTAGGTGTTATAAATAGGAGTCTTGAATGCATTGTAAGGGAGTTGAATTATGAATTAAAATTAATTGAGATGGTTTTCTCTCTTATTTTCTTATTACCTAAGAATCAATGGAGATGGAGACGATGTTTATTCGAATCAACGGAATCTACATATTTTGTTCAACTTTTTCTGCATCAGTTGTATAATATTTGCATAAGTCATGATTAAATTAATCAAGCACTGCGCATGTACATTATTTCTTTTAGGTGCCATTTTTACACATGCAATTTAGAATATCACTATTTAAAATTAAAAAGTGTTTTTTCCCCATTTATAACTTTTGTTATAACAGAATATTTCATGTAACAAAGGTAGAACAAAAAGGGATGATTAATTAATCTTTATGTTTGTATGCATATATATATATATATATATGTGTGTGTGTGTGTGCCAATTTTTTAATATGTACACTACCATTAGATATAATCTCAATTATAGTATAATTTCGATAAATAATTTTAATTATCATCATAAGTTTTTCAATGCATAAGATCTATCATGGATCCTTGTACATAGTTGGAATAATGATGCGAACCGCGATTTCTACACCATAAATTCGTCGCTCCGACTTGGGCCGGCAAGCATACGAAACCATAATCGAGGCTCTAGCTCTCTAGCAAGCTCTCGAAAGATAAATTGACATTAATTTGTCAAAATACTATTCTATTTTCCTTCCCCTTTCATTATTGTTAAGGGTACAATATATAGAGTTTGAATAATAACCAAATCCCTAATTAAGTGGGATATCTAATCTAATCAACTAATAAATCGATATATATTCTAATTAAATCAATTAAATAATCTAAATCAAATCTAAATTAATTTCTAATATTTCCTAATCTATAATGGAATCTCATCATTACCGCCGTCTTTGAAACGAACCTTGTCCTCAAGGTTAAGATTAGGATCGATGATATTGATGCCCCAACTTAGGTTGGCAAAGCGTGAACTCCTCAAACCTACGTAATTTTTGATACCCCAACTCAGGTTGACAAACAACGAAACTCAAGCCGATACTCTAGCTCGGGCTAGAAAGTATTCATATTTCGATCGCGGTTCAAAATACTCTCAATGAAAGCACCAATGATGCGAACCGCGATTTCCACACCATAAATTCGTCGCTCCGACTCGGGCCGGCAAGCATACAAAACCATAATCGAGGCTCTAGCTCGTGCTAGCAAGCTCTCGAAAGATAAATTGACATTAATTTATCAAAATACTATTCTATTTTCCTTCCCCTTTCATAATTGTCAAGGGTACAATATATAGAGTTTGAATATTAACCAAATCCCTAATTAAGTGGGATATCTAATCTAATCAACTAATAAATCGATATATATTCTAATTAAATCAATTAAATAATCTAAATCAAATCTAAATTAATTTCTAATATTTCCTAATCTATAATGGAATCTCATCATAATCTCACGGCACCAAAAGTGGTCGGTGCTTGGCTAGAAAAACTTGCCGAAATTTATAAGTGTGTAATAAATTACAATAATTTTACTTGTGTTTAAAAAAGAAAATATCATGTAAAAATGGTAATTAGGTCAGAAGATTGTGTGTACTTGTAGAGTGTATTCACACACACACACATACATACATACATATATATATATATATATATACACAAATATATAATAACAAAATCTTAGAATAAAAATAAAAGGGACACTCTTGTGAGATCGTCTCATGCATGAGACGGACATGAGACGGAGTCACTTTTTAATAAATTATTATCACTTTTTCATAATTTGTTGTCACTTTTTCATAAATTGTTATCACTTTTCATAAATTGTTATCACTTTTTAATTTGTTATCACTTTTATACTAATTTGTATCACTTTTTTAAAAAGTGATAACAATTTATTAAAAAGTGATTCGGTCTCATGCATGAGACGGTCTCATACAAGTTTTTGCCAAAATAAAAATAAAATTTTTAAATCAAAAGTTTATTACTAAATATATCATGGAATTTTAAAAGTCACATATTAATTAATAATATTCTAACATTGTATTAAAAATAAATTGGACATTAACTAATAATAATTAATACATACATGTATTAAAAATACTAATGTGATTTAAAAAAATCATTTGATAGGTGATTTTTTTTTCAAATGATTAAGTGTAAGTTAATTTTAGTTGGGTTCAGTAAATATATCCCAAATAAATTTGATATTTTTTTAGAATTCATTTGTTTATTTAACCTATTGAGTTTTTTTTTTTTTTTGCAAAATTTGAACCTAAAATTTTACTTTTTTTTTGTGTGTGTGTGTGAATACAATGTGTGTATGACATCATGAAGAAAAATCATTGAATTCTCAAAGTTACATATTAATTATTAATAATAAATAATATTCAACATATATATTAAAAATAAGTTACGTACCCATTAATTAATAATTAATGATTACTACTATTCATCATATGTATTAAAAATACTAATGTGAATTTATTTTTATTTTTTATTTTTTAAAAAAACTTTAAATTAATATCATTTGATAGGTGGATTTTTTTCAAAAGATTAAGCGTAAACTAATTTAATTGGAATAAATAGATATATTTAGATAAACTTGATTTTTTTTTTTAAATTCAAAAATTAAATTTGAATGTATTTTTTATTTAACTTATTGAGTTTTTTTTTAAAGTAAAGTTTGAGCCTAAATTTGTAAATACAACGTGTGTATTACATCATTAAGAAAAAAATGTGGTAAATTTAGTTTATAACATAAAATTATATTATTAATAAAATAACTATGATATTATCTCACAAAATTTACATATTAGTTTGAGTACCCCCACAAAATTATGCAACTCCCTAATTTCAATTATGCTCAACTACAATTAATTTCATATTATGCATTCAATAACCAATTTTTATTCATCTACATATAATTTTGCATGTACGTTTTAATTCTTACAACATATTTAAAGTTCAAAAGCAGACAATTATATTGATGTTCTCTTATGTTATGATCATTTACAAGAATTAAAAAAATTACTTAAAAAGTAAAACTTCTTTTAAAAGGACCAATTTAAGTTATAATTAATAACACATTGTCGTGTCTATAGTAATCAAACAAAAATGTTTGAGGATTTTAATATGCACTGGGGATGACGATAACAAGTAAGCGACAATCAACATGATTTATAAAAATATATTCCAAAATTTATAAACAGAAATGACATATTAGAAATTTAACTTACGTTACAAGAAAAATATAAAATTATATGTAAGATATTTCTTTCTACTTCATTTAAAAAAGAAAACGAATAAACCATATTAAATTTATACTTATGAACCGTGCAAAGCACAGGTGATATACTAAAATATAATAATGATGATTCATTATGAAGTCAACATTACATAATTGTGCATTAAGTTGCTCTCATGTGAGATGAGTGCATACATGTACTGATTTTTATTATGATACTTTTCAGGTTAATTTATTATTACTTTTCAAACATTGTGCATTGTGGTAAGATTCAAATAGTTATACTAACTCTAAGTAATGGTATACTAAGTTTTTTTTTAAAGTACAACATTAACATAAATTATGTATACTCTTTTACAATATACAAGTTACAAAAATATTCTCAAAAAAATATTCGGATGTCAATAGATCAAATATAGTTGCATCCTAAATCAAAATCTACTTGGAAACATTCGACTTTTGAATCACCGCGTAGTTCCGAGTCTGAATAGTGAGTTTTTCCATAATTTTTGATACTTAATCAACCCTCAATTTTTATATATTTAAAAAAATCGAATTTCCATTTGATGGTGGTTTACAAAGTTTTTAACCGCATAAAATAAAATTTCAATCACAATTTTTAATCAAGCCAGGTCAGTCCTGATTTGAAGCAGAGTATCAGAAGTGTATTACTGGTTTTATTGTCCCACTAAAAAAATGTTTTCTTAGAATAACATTTTCTTTGTAAAAGTCTTGTACTAGTTAGCTCAATTAATAAAAATTATTTTGGTTAAATACTCTTGTTGTACGTACATTACAGTTGAGCACTCCAAAATTCAGTATGCCATATCTGAAATATCTACAAAGTTGCATATAAAAATCATTTGCACACACATATATTAATTAATATATAATATAATATGGATGAGTTATACAGTAGCTAGGGCATTTGGGCGACAACCAACCCAAAGAAAACTTGGTGCTTTCATGCTAAGATTCCATTTTCTCAATTTTGTGATTTCCACGTTTCGGAAAGCTAAAAATGAAAGCATTTGGCAATTGGCATGGGCCTTAATTTGATCATATCGTCTGCTATCAATCTATCATTTATCAACAACACCCGCACCAACTACTAGTTTAGTATAATATAGGGTGTAACATTTAGGAGAATAAATATATATATTTAGTCTTATATTTTCTCCTTTTCTTAAGAAAAATGAATTTTCATTTCTAAATATTATACGTCCATGAACTTTTAAGTTTGTATGGATTGAGCCGTTATTGTATTTTAAGTTTTTATGAATTGATCCCTTATAATTTTTAATTTTTTTACATATATATATATATATATATATATATATATATATATATATCAAGAAGACTTGCATACAATATTGCACATGCAATATTAAAGCATTTAAGGAAGGAATAAAAATTTGAGAATTAATTCTTCACAAGTCATGTGGGGTTAAATCAATCTTTCCAAAAAAATAGCACAATGACAAACTAAATAATTCGCTCACAGGTTGTATTATTATAAGCGACAAATGTTATGTGTTACTATTCATTAAAAATAAATATTTATTCATATGTTACTTTTTTTTTTTCTTCCACTTTTAAAATTTATTGATTTTGTTCTTTAAATATTTATTGGTTTTGTTCTTTAAATATTCATTTATTGGTTTTGTTCTTTAAATATTTATTGGTTTTTTTTTGTTAAAAAAATTCATTGGTTTTTTTTTGTTAAAAAAATTCATTGGTTTTGTTTATACTAACACATCTTTTTCATAAGTAACACATATATATGTATATAGTAATATATTTTTAATACCTTACATGTATTAATATAATGACATAATTTAATTTTATAAGGATTAGTAAATTTGTGTTATTTGTCCTTACAATAACACCTACTATCACTTACTTTAACACATATATGCCCATATAGTAATATAAATTTGGGAGCGAGTTTTTTTTTTTTTTTTTGTCTTAACGTGGTCTTTTTTAAAAAAATCTGTTAGACCCAATTCAACTCGCGAAGAATCTGCGAGTTTTTTACCCCTTCCTATATACAATATTGCATGTGAAATATTTCATAGGAGTGTCCTCTCTATATACATATCACATATATTATATAGGCCTATAGGGTGGGTTAGTTTCAACTTGAATTAAACTGATTTACAATAGTAATTGTCATTAAAACGCATTACCTTGATAATAATACTATTTAAAAAGAATAATTAATACTATTAAAAAAATATATTTGAACTGCATGGTGAAATTGATTCAAATTATATTTACAGGGGATCAAAATTTAATGCAAATGAAAATACAAAATCTCGAATTTTACAAATGAAAGGTAACGAATGAATTAATTCAAGAAAAACATAAATCAAGTACAAGGCCGATTCATTAAAAAAAAAAAAGGAATATTCTGTGGACCAATATTCACGAAATAACATGAACCTGATTTGCGTAATTATTAATTTTCCTTAATATTTAAAGCACATGTTACACAAAATCATTTTGAACCGTTGATACTATACGTACTTATCAAGATATCGGTTGTATGTTTACGTACGTGTAACAAATTTTACGACGGAAAAAAACACACTTAAAAAGTGTATTGATGTGGTCAAATTTACCTAAAACTATATTTACATCAATATTATATATGTCTAAAAGAAGAAAAATTTAATTTATTAATGTTTCCTATTGCATTTACTTTATTTGCATTCTTATCATATCCACATACAGTGTGCTGACTCTACCACTGATTTTTGTCCGGGGCCAAGTTTCTCTAAAGCTAACATTGCTGGAAAATTCTTTGGGCACTCAGGAATGTGAAATCTTGGATTTATTAATACTTTTAAATTTTCGTCTTGCAATCATTCTCATTTTATGTCTTTTCAACTGTTATTATATATAATTTTGTTTAGTACAACTAGATTGTGTTTTGCTTTCTAGTTGTGTTTCTAAATTAAGGGGTAACTTGATTTGTTACAAGTAATAATAATAGTAGTAGTGAGGAATAGAATAAATATAATCTTTAAAATTGTATTGTTTGGTTAATAATGAAAATTATTATCATAGTCATTGATTTCGTTTTGGTTTGCCAAAATTCTTTATATATGAAATCAAATTATTTGACAAGGGAAAAGAATAAAGTCATAGATGAAAAAATTGAGAGGAATGAGTGATTCTTAGTTTTGGAGTATTAAATTATTATAAAGACCAATGAAAGATGTCTACCAAACACCTCAAAATGATTCCTTTTCTATTCCTTACCATTAAAGGTGTCTACCAAGCATGCCATAAATTTAGTTATTGCTGGAAGTTTTGGGTGAACAAAAATTATGCTTATTAAACGAAGACGTATATATAAAATGTGTGAATTAAACAGTTCAATTCATTTGTTCTAGTTTTTATGTTCTACTATTTGTCCCACTTTTTGGACCTTTAACACATGGATCCGTAAGCGGTTTATTAATTTTTTTTTAATGCTTCACGTGTCATTCATTCACACTATGAAATATAAAGTGGAACACCATTTTTAGCACATGTGATATCATTTTGTGAATTAAAGGTTTTTAACGTTGATAAAAATAATTGAATTGTATCTTTCTACTGAAGACATGCGAGTGAACTTATTCCAAATGGTAGAGCGCAAAACAAAAAAAAAAAAACTTATTCCAAATGGTACATTTATTCATGAAATGACACCTTCAAACCTATAAAATCACCCTCCTCATTCTACAACAATCATATGTTAAATCGAATAATTCTTATTTATATTATTCATTTGCATATTTAAAAGAGAGTTTGAAATATCGTTTCGTTCGTCGATAATTTCAAATTAATTAATTTGAAAATATATACATATAATACAAGGTAATTTCATTTTACTGGAAAATAATCTAACTTGACTCGACTTAAATTTTTGTCCTAAAATCCTAGTCGTTTCCTGAAATAGAATTAGAAGAAGGATGTCCACACGAAAGAGTTATTCACTACAAACCAAATTATTGAGAATTTTCAAGAAACCAACTTGCTCTAATTTTTTATACTAAATCTAGCTATTTCCCACTTTTTACTTTTTACTATTTATGATATTGAAACAATAAAATATATTTGAATACTTATTTTCAGCAGCAACATAGAGCCTCTTACGTACTCTTTAAAGCATGCTTTTAAGATATCAACGTTTTCTTTTTAACGTATATATCTACCAAAATTATACTATATAATTAAATCTACTTGACCACTTCCCACTTAAAAAAAAAAAAGAAGCCTATACATATATACACACATATATAAAATAATAAAGCTAATAAAATTTAGTTTTCAAACTTATAATCTATATAAAATTAATTTTATTAATATGACGCCGCGGAAATATTTTTACTATGAGTCTATTATTATTTATATGTAATTGTAAAATACATTAATTTATACCATATATATACTTCTAGCAGTTAATTAAGACGTTAAGTCACGTTTGGTATGACATTTCCTGGGAGGAAAAACGATGTAAAATAAAAACGAAACTAGGGGTCTTATCAGATCACTAATTTGGTCAAACCATTATCTCATAAAGACAAGACTACAAACCCTACTTCTCTATATATAGTGGCCTACATACAATTGATCGTGATCAATGTTTGAGCTATGTGTAAAACACTTAAAAGCCTTTCAATTAAATTAATTCCATGAAAATGATCTCTAGCTTTGCCTTTTAATTAACTCTATGATTTGTAGGTTTTTATTTGATCTTTGATTAATAGAAAAAGACCTTTGCCAATTTAAGGCCCAAGAAATAGAATAATTATTTTTAAGACCCAAAAGATTAAAACATCGTAAGGCCTAAATGATAAAATATACTATCAATTAAAGACCCACAATTTTAAGGACACGTTTGACATTGTAATTCATAGTCCTAATATTATATATAATGATTTTATTTTATTTATTTTTTCAGTTGTTCTCATACATACAAAATTCATCAATTATAATTTTTCAGATCACGATTTTAAAATTATCTTCAAATGACTAAAAATTATAAAATTTCAAACAAAGACTTAAATTTTTAGAATTTTAAATGATAAGTTTTATCATTCATCAGGACATTATATTTATTGATGTTTTTATATTTCAAGCCCCAACTTGATAAAAGCCCAAAATAAAAGCTTAAAGTGGGATTTTTCAATTACAATATAACTTTTAAAAATAATAAAGAAAACATCAATTAAATAAAAAACAATTATAACATCAATCGCTAATGCTTTTTACATTTAATTATGTATATAAAAAAATATAATCAAGGTTATAATTTTTAAAAATTGAAAGTAAATTAATAATTAATTCTTTTTGTTAATGTGATGATAATAGCTCAAAATCTAATATAGGAGTGTCATCAAACTTGGAAATCAGTTGGAGAGATCAGTTTGGAGCAAGAGTGAAGTTAGTTGGTTAGAGTTAAAAATAACTGAAAGTCCGTTATAATTAATTCCGGAATTTATTTTCTGGTGATCAAAGCTTCTAGAACTTTCTAGCACTCTATAACTGGCATTTCAGGCTGTATATCAAGCAGAGAAACATTGGAAACTGATTCTGAGTGATTCACAATCTAGCTTTAAAGTCTGGGAAAAATCACAAAAAATACACATTCTTCAGTTTGAGTGTTTTTGAGAGTGTGAGAGGTGGTGTTCTTGAAGATTCACTTTTGTAATAGAAGATCATATCCAAGGCTCTCACAGTGAATGTACATCAATTGTTCTTAAGTTTTCTAGCTATCTTTCCATAGCAATTCTTTCTTATCATTCTCATTATTGAAGTTTTTTGAGGAATATCAGAGCTTTAGGCTCATTCCACGTTAAATATTGAGCGAGCTATTTTGCTAATAAAATATAAACGGGAGGTGATCAAATGTTGAATTAAATGATTTAAAAAAGAAGAGTAATGATTGAGATTTTGAGTTTGTAAATTTTTATATATAAAGTAAAAAAATTATTCTTATATGCGTATGTGTGAGTTAAAAAGTAATAATATTTGTGTAAATTAGTAAAAAATGTGAGGGTGAAGTTTATAAAGAATTTTTCATTTTAAGGGTGTGAAATTTATAGTGAGGCGAGCGAAAAGAAAAGTGTAAAAGGTTTTATGAGATGGGAGTATTATTATTTAATTAAAATGCACAAATTGCATCATATGCACATAAGTATGACTCATTATATTATTATGTATTTTAATTTTATATGTTAATTTAAATCGCATCATGTTATATTATGAATATTTGAATTTTAAACTTTTTTATTCTATAGTCTATTTTAACCCGTAAAATTCTAGAATTAGGATTAGATCCAACTATTAACAGCCATTAAATGCCCTTAAAAACAGCCCATTAAATGCGAACCATCAAGGTTTTGAACCGTTTATCCTCAGATCTATAAAATAAAACTGGCCTTAATAAAGTTCAAACCGTTAAATTTTCTGATACTTGCCTTATGCAGATTTGTGTATTCTTTATTAAAACATGATGATAATTTAAAATAAAAACGTTAGGCACTGCTAAATTCCGAAGACTTTATCTTTCAAAAAAGAAAAAAGGAAGAGATTTCCAATGACTAAAAACGTTGTTGTTAAAGACAAAATTCTTTATGGTTATGCCAAAACGCGATTTTCCATCTACCAAGAAATTAGAAAGAGATGAGACTTTTGAGAAGGAGAGAGTATTGAAACAAGAATGGCTGTTCGGGTTTTAATCGGAAATGCGGCAACAAAACCTCAATTATTTCAGCATTTTCGATCACCGTTTAATCCCACCACCGGAATTTCAAGATTGCCATTCTTCACAGCATCTGCTTCGTTTTCATCTTCCCACTCACCAAAAAAACTGGTACTCTACTCAAAGCCCGGATGCTGTTTGTGCGATGGCCTCAAAGAAAAACTTGACGCTGCCTTCTCTCTCTCTGGCCCCAATTTTATTGGTGATATCGAGTTGCAGGTTCTAGTTTTAGTTTACCGTGTGTGTTGCTAAATACAGGTTCTTTAATGTATTTACGGTGAAATTTTTGGGAATATCCGAGTAGTGATGAGAATATGAAAGTCTAAATTGGTTTATTGTGAATTTGAAGTCTCGAAGTTCACGTTATTGAATGTGTTTATGCTGGATTTTGTGGGAATTTCTGAGTAGTGTTAAATTTCAAATCATTAGCAAAGAAATTTTGTATGGCAATAGATGGACTTAAAATCTAATTTTTCAAGCTCAAACCTGTGAAGACGTAAAGAAATGTTGGAAGCCTACCTAATATGAATTGGGTGTTTTTCAGATAAGGGATATCACGAGTAATCCAGAGTGGGAGAGGCTTTACCAGTACGAGATACCTGTGTTGGCTAGAGTCCGGGAAGATGGTACCGAGGTACTTTTATTTGTGAGTATATTGATTGGTTTAAGGTGTACATTGGTAATTATTTAGTGCAGCAAAATTACCTTTTTAAGCTCAAGTTTGAATTGAATGTTCAGATTAGAATTTCACTCTAGCAATTTCATTTGTGGTTGTTCGGATTGATATACATTTGAAAGCCACTACTCTCATTTTAAATTAAGTTTTGAGTGATTTGGATGGATTCGGAGTATACTCTAATTTGGGTGGATATGAAATTTATTAGTTCCAAATTCCTCAATTCAAGCACAACATAATGGAACTTGGGTGGGTGGGTGGAAGAGGGGATCGAAGGCAGCATGCATCTATAAAAGAACTGTTTTTCTCCTACTGATGATTGAAAGTGTTGCTTATGAACAAATGCTCATAATCTGCTTGAAATTAGTTTCGCAAATTTGTGGTGGTTGGTGGAGAACAAATTATAAGATGAGTGAGAAATATAAAAGGCATATATCCATTTAAAAATTAGTCGAAAGTCCATTGATATGGTAGTATGGTAGATAGTTTCCAGTGTGAGAAGTTCCTTGTCCATGTAAAAGAGATGAGGCATGAAAAGAGGAAATACCGAGAATTAATAAAGATGAATTATTAGTTACTAACAATCATTTGATTTAATTCGTTCTCAATAGCCTTGAAAATGATCATCTTAGGATGATTGTATGACTATGATCCTTCAGTCTAGTCATAGAATGTATCTGTCACACTAGTATTATACATGTCATTAGTTCGATCCTCTGTAATTTTGGATGGTAAAGTGTAATTTACTCTATAAAAACTCCATATACAAAAGATGCAAGATCCTTTTTAACATCTGCAGCATTGTTGTTTCGGTTGTTTTAGCTGTGGAGCTCAACGGAGTCGTCCTAATAGACAATGCACTTCTTTATACAATATAGGATAGCTGGTGATAAGAGAGATTTCCACACAACATAGTTCGAATTAGTTGTCTTGAGTTATTTTGTATCTAAATATGAAAATTAATTGGTCTGTTATTTTCCAGGAGACACTTCCAAGATTATCTCCCCGCCTGGGGGTCGAGCTCGCCCAAAAGAAGATAGCAGCTGTGTTTGATCAGTAAAAAGCAGTTTATGGGCGGAATCAAGTATGGTAAGTCGTTTCTTTGAATCAGTTCACATCAGCTTTCTCGGCCTTAAGATGATTTGGCGATTGATGAAGAGCAACACACATTCCTTTTCTTAACACATATTACAGGACTTTCTTCATCACTTCCCATCTTTGATTAATTTTTTTCTTTAATTATTGGTGTCTGATTTAATTATACTCTCTAATGCAACAAACCCAGATTTTGTTCGAACTCTTTAAATTTCAGAGTTGGAAATTAGTTACCAAATGCAAATATTAATTAATGAAGCATAGAAAAAAGAGAGCTGGAATATAGGAGAACATCAGTGGAGAATACAAGAATCATTAGACATCCTAAATAACGCAAAACATACTGTAGAAGAAAGAAATAATTATTTAAATCCTCCTTCGATACTATTTTAGTTAAAATCTATATAAATTTTTTAAATTACTATAGGTTTGCATCTATATCAAGGTTCTTCAAAAGAGACAATATTAACGGTAAATAATTATTTAGGTCAAATGCAAACAACTTAGAAACCGTTCATACATTAATTGAAGCACCCTTTTTAAATCAATAATTGAAATTCTCCAAAGCCTTCGCTCCCAAAGAAATCGAACCTGTGTCTCCCACTTGATGCCTCCCTACGATTCCAAATTCTCCAAGCCTCCTCCAATTCGTTCCCAAAGGTATTGAACCTGCAGCCTCCCACTTTAAGTGAGGAGCTGAAATGAATTTGATTGAATATGGAGAATCATCTCAAATCGATTCATCCTCGAATGGAAGATCACGAACTCGACGATGAAGGAAGTATCGTAATTAACCAATGATGAGAGGAAAATGTATAACCCAATGATGAGAGGAAAGTGTATAACCTGGATCAAGTGAGTGGTTCAAGAAAATTAAGAAGTGTAAGACATCCAAAGAGATGTGGTGTGGGACACCCTAGCTAATATGTGCGAAAGCACACAGATCAAGTGAAAGTACACAGATCAAGTGAAGGAGGAGAATAAGCTGTTCTCCATCTTTGAAAGAGGTGAAAAAGTAAATTTGATTAAAGCCACAAAAGATCTTTTTACTATGACATATTACACTTTATTTTCTACATTCCTTTTGATTATATATATATATATATATATTATACTTATAAATTCATTTTCAGATAAGGATATTCGTTCGACTGCCGTCATAGTAAATCTTCTTCACCACTTCGTCATAGTATTTCTTATTCTCGTGGCAGTTTCGATTTACTATACTGTATTTGAGCACTGAGTGAATGCCTAATAACTCTATACCAACACCGTTTATTAGTAAACTTATAAAAAACAACTATTGGGAGACTTGACAAGTGCTGATAAAAATAAAAACGAAAATAAAAAATATAATTTTGTTGTTCTAATTCATTTAAGATTCTATTAACTATTCAAGTGAAAAGTAAATATATAACAAGATTATTTACGTGGAGAAACCGATACTCCGTAACTGAACTAATTACGTGGAGTGACACTCTTTTTAAGAAAATTTAAATTAGTATGAAATATAGGATAGAGAATAAAATAAAATAAGAAATCTATCAATTCTTGATTGAGAAACAGATACTCCGTAACTGAACTAATTTACGTGGAACGACTTTGAGACGGTGAAAATAAGAAGACAACTTTGAGACGGTGAAAATAAGAGGATTGATGGGGGTACAGTAA
The DNA here is from genome assembly GCA_030762865.1 of Paraleonurus japonicus. Lineage (NCBI taxonomy): Eukaryota > Viridiplantae > Streptophyta > Magnoliopsida > Lamiales > Lamiaceae > Paraleonurus > Paraleonurus japonicus. The sequence goes on along the minus strand of CM061054.1, from coordinate 6,020,723 downwards.
AGAATTAAGACTCTTGCTACAATTAAAAACCATGAAGTTATAAAATAAAAAAATAATTTCAAGTGAATGATGGTGGTTGACCTAGTAAGGGTTTTCATAATGAATCTTATATACTGTTAATAGGGATTTGGAGGTATACTGTTAATAGCGATTTGGAGGTATATATAGATATTGGGTGATGGAGAAATGATATATGGACTCTGTTTCGATAGTTCACTAAAAATTTCTTTTAAGATTTATTTTACATGTAAAAAGAGTTTTGTAATCATTAATAAGTATTATATAATTGAATAAAGGAAACTGATTTTTATTATCAAGCATTTATATCATAGAAGTAACACAATTAAAATACCATTATTAATTAATAAATTGTAAATTTAATTAGTATAAACTGGTAATTTTTTTCATGCATATTAATCCAGTTACCTACTCTTTTACCAAGCACAATACTCATGTGTATGACGTAGAAGGGTAAAAGCAATGAAAGAAGTGTGAACTAACTGCCAACATGAATAAACAACCCAAACTTAATTACCTCTGTTTTTCAATATTGCTCAATAAAATTAGATATATGATGCCAACTTAATCAGAGCTAGTTTGAAGTGATGATTAAGTAGTTGATAGATGTAAGATGGTTTCGTTACGGATCTAATGTTAGTACTGGCTACACAATTAAATATTAAAACAATATTCATCGATGTTATAATTGAAAATTTTGAAAGGTGGTGTTTTCTTTTTAAAAAATTTGACATAAAACAATAATCTCACCCTATTAAAAAAACTTAAAACGATGCAAATACATTATACCATTAAAATTCAATACAAAATAGGTGGCAACAGGAAACTGAAGCAAGGTTGATTTTCTGGAAACGATGGCGCCACGAACTTGAACTAAAATAATTTTTTTATGTTTGTTTTTCTTGCATCAACCACAACGAATTTATCAAGTAAAGATGAGAATTGATGCGTAGAGGTTATGTAATTAGGGTTAAAATTTAATCAATTCCATTATTTTTTTGTGGTTTTCATTATTTTCTCATGTACTAGGATCATATCAAATTGTAGTATTATATTCAAATTTATTTTTATTATGTCCGTTCATAAAAACATGATTGTTTTTATATCCCAAAAAATTATTTTCTACATTAATTGTTGTTAATAAATTTAAAAATAAAGTTATGGGCTGGATTGGCCCGTTAGCCTGCTAGCCTAACAATATTGGACTGGACTCATGTTTTAAAAGTCATGTGCTGGCCAACCCAGCCCATGAAAATCATTGAGCTCGATGGGGTGGGCTAGGCCGGGCGGCCCGATTTGCCAACTCTAGATACAATGTCTGAATGCAATACTAATTGCATACGCAATTTTCCTTAATTTTTAGATGTGTAAGTTTCTGTATGTTTTCTTGTTAATGTAATTAAACTACTTTCTCGAAGGAGTTATCTTGTGATTGATTTTTTAACGGTTTTGTATGAGAATTATTTAATAGTAATATATATACAAAGTTGTTTTATATGAATGATATGCTAGTTGATAAGGTCTACTAACATATCATTCATATAAAACAACTTTTGCGACATATTACTATGAAATAATTCTCACATAAAACCGTTAAAAAGCTCAATCACAAGATAACTCCTATGGAGGGAGTATATGTTTTGAACATTATATTAACTTTATTGAACTTACTATTTAAGATCTTATTTTTAGAATTGATGTGTATTATTTTTTTATTATTGGTTGGTAATAAATTTAAACTGATGAAATTGTCTAAGTTTTCAAGCTCAAACCTTTGCTGATATATAGAATTCTTGGAACATAGCATTGAAGGCTGACTGGGGTGCAGTAATCTCAAAATCTTGTGACTCTGGTACTTTAGTAATAAAATTTCTTTTCTCCAATTAAAAGCAAAGAATTCTTGGAAACATAATATGAATTGGGCGTTTTTCAGATAAAGCATTTTTGCTAAGATAATAGTAGATCACTAAGTGCCTTTTATATGTACTACGCGCACAATTCATTCTCTGCTAGGATAATCATACATTCGATCAGCTGGATATTATTTTCTTCGCAAGAATAAATTTTCATGGCAACTCCAATGGATAAGGAGAATGTTCAAGCTTTTGTTTCAATCATCAAAACCACCTTAAATTCAACAAATGAAAAGCAAATTTATCGAGCCCCCAAGAATAAAAGCTAAAAAGCTAATAATAAATATAAATCCTTTATTTTAGGATTTATTTACAACTATTGACTTAAAATCCTAATAAGATTTACTTTATATTAAATAGTCTTGTCTTGTCTTATAAAGATATCAAGACTTTGTCGCTTGGTGAGTATGCGCGTAAGCAAGCAGACTAGCCGCCGAGCTTGCCGAACCGCCTAGCTTGTTGACCATCCCAGCTTGGAGAGTTGGTTGGTGTCGAGATACCCTATAGGGGCCTTGACTTGTCCAACGAGATGAAGTATTTTATGAAATATTCGTGTTACAATTGTAGATTTCACAAAACAAGATAAAATATAAAAATACAATTTTATCCTTCTATTAAATATGACACCCAAATTTTAGCCCACACTCATATCTACTCCCTAACACTATGCTCCGCGTTCCTCTAATCAATCTCCAAGCCTTGCAATGACATCTTAAAGAGCTTGTTTTGTTAGGATTTTAACTGTAACTATATGTGAAGAATAAATTTGTTGATCCACTTCATTCTAATGACATCTTAAAGAGTTTGATCTGTTAGGATTTTAACTGTAACTATGAAGAATAAATTTGTTGTTCCAGTTCATAAAAAATGAATACGTCTGGGTACTATAATTTGTGATGTAGGGCTACAATGATAAGAAGAAATATAAATACCCAAAAACTAGGCCATAGCCCCATAACCCTAAAAGCACAACGAATTCGTATATTGCCTTAAAGACCCAAATAAAAATTCGCCTGTGATTGGAGAAGTGAAGCAGTCGGTTTCCATAACTAAACCTGTTCAAATGGCAGATGTGGAATTGCTCTTTGACTTCATTAATTTTTTTGCCTTCTATATCTCTACAGGGTCGAATGAGTAGCACCAAAAACTGTAAAGATCCTCTCAATCTGGCAATATTAACATAAAATAGTACTTTGTATTATTCTGCCAGAGTTGGAGGTGATGGTGGTGGAGATGACAAGAAACAGAAGGGGGAAAAAGCAATGAAAATGAAAGAGAGTAGATTGAAGAAGGAGAAAAAGATGGAAAGGTGAACATTGTTTTGTCCATATAAAAATAACAAAAGGGGTGTCTTCTTATTTAGATAAAGGTGAATAGTAAGGCCAAACAGTGTAATAGAGAATTTATATGGGCTTATAAGAATCTTTCTCTCATCATTAGTCAGCTCTGCACTTTTCTTCTCTTGTCTTGCCCTAGTTTCAGCAGCTCCAGTCCCATCACTAGTTCCTCCATGATAAAAACTTAATTGGGCCTTCTTCAAGCACTTCTTCCATTCGATCATGGATTGCTTAAGTGGGATCTAACTTCTTTAGTATCCAGACCCCAAATTACAGTTTTCTTGTTGTGTATTAATTTTCTTCTTTAAGTTCTTCATATCTATTTAGAGTTTGTGTCGTATCAGAAATTTTGCGTTTTTTTTTTTATACAGAAAAACTGTCCCATTAATTTTTCACAAGTTTCTCAGTCTCTTGTTCATCACCAAATTTGTTGCCTTTTTACTTTCTGCTCGTTCAGCCTCACTTCTTTTGATTTGGATTTTAAACCTGCGCAGATTCAGATTTATTAATGAGAAATTAAGTTGTTTAATTTGTTACTATTTTTTAAATCTAAAATTGACAAATTTCAATAAAAGTTTACTCGATGTAAGACTACAATAGACTTAATTTACATATATATGTTGAATATTGAGAACTCACATAGTTTTCTAGCTATATCGTCTAAGCCATGAATTGTTTTGGAACGGATATCTGTATTTCTCTCAATTATATAAGGGCATCCCTAATACTCCACTTGGATTTCATTAGTATATTTTGCAGATTTTTTTTTAAAAAAGTCATGAATTATTTTGTGTTGTTAGAAGAAACGAACTAAATATTAATATATTATGTGATTGAATTTGGAATAAGTATTAAATATAAGGTAGTCTCCAAGTACATTATTTCCACATGTGCATATGATGGATAGATCGAATACAAGGTTAAAACTAAGTGGCGAAGTGGATTTTAATTGAAATGTTACACGGGTTGACCTAATTCATTAGCACTAGTTCTAAAGGGCCACAAGTACAAACGATGGTTTGAGTCTTGGCGCTTATTTTTAACAAATCGTTAATAGTTTTTTTTTTAAACACAAATCATTAATAGTTGAGACCTAACTCTATCGATTCGTGGACAAAAAAAAAAAAAAATTAAAATTCAAAATATTTATAATGTAACATGATGTATTTAAATTTAACATATAAAATTGAATGATACATAGTAATATACATACTTATTTTTTTAAAGGAATAATATACATATTTTGTTGTTAATTAAATCATTTTTTTAAGAAATAATCAAAATTATTCAAGTCCTTCAGAAATAATAATTGAACAAAATGTAAGACCAATTTCTCCCATTCATATTATTTGCCACAAGGCTAAAAAACTGAAACAAATTTCTATAAAATATCTGACAGGTCAATCCAAGAGAATCAATTAAGATCATAAATCCAATTAAAGTAATTTCAACAGAAAAGTGTTAGCATGTTATAACTGAAAAATGCAACTTGTATAAATAAAAAGTGCTAGTTATAATATCGAGAAAAGTGTTAGGTGTTAGCGTCATTGAAATGTGCCGACAAAATTATTTGAAGAGTGTCATAAAAAAACCTCGTGCATGCACTCACCTCAAAAGAAACCATCCCAAAAAAATTTAACATATAGAAAAAAGACGGAACTAAAAATTCAAGAAATGGAAGGCCTTAAACTCAAAATATAGCAATCCCAAAAAACAAAAATTTTAGACTGAAAAAGGCAAAACCTGCAAAGTATAAACTTCAGAGGCAACGCTTTTGATGCAGCCTTCTCATAACATTCAAAATATTCACTCTGGAATATTTGGATTCTGAACTGCCCTCTCCGTAACTAATTTGTCCATTAATAATTGATTACATTTAGAAAAAACCATGAAGTTGTAAAATATATAACAATTCAACAATTGGCTGACGTTAGCAAATATGAAAAATAATAAATACGCCGAGTAGGTAGGTCAGGTATAAACGACGTGGTTGGCCTTAGGGGTTTTCACCACGACTCTAATTATGACGAGTAACTGTTAATAGAAATTTCCGGGTATATATAGGGGAATAATTTTTTCCAAGGAACGTAACTTACAGCAAAAGCGAGGACTGTAATTTTTCAAAATGATAAATTAACAATAATAATTTTTAAAAGCCGTGAATTGAGATCAAATCAACAGTGATGATTCATCCGATTTGGCTTGAATTGGGGCTGAATTTTGGATCGATTTGACTTGCTTCAGGCTAATTTGGCATAATTCATCATTTTCTAAAATTATTGTCCTTAAATTGACAGTTCGAAGAGTTACCGTCCTTATTTTAACAACTCGAAGAGTTTGTAAAACTTAAAGTTCATAACTCTAAATTCTTTGTAATCAAGTTTAAAAATTTAAATGTATTTATTACAAAAATGATATTTGAATTGTCGTTTTTACATATTTTACATGTATTGTACATTATAAAATACAAAAATATAGACGTATTATTGGCGAGTCGCACCTTTAAATATTTAAAATTTATATCCTCACACCTGTATGTTATCACACCTGCTCCGTATATATGTAACATAGATTATCATTAAAGTCGAAAACTTTGTAATCATTAATAAATAATAAGTTATTATATAAATTGAATAAGGAAGCTGATCTTATTAATTTTCATGCATTGAAAATTAATTTAATTTTTATAAATTAGTTACCCTTTCATGCCTATTAATCCACTTACCTACTCTTTCTACCAAGCACAATACTCGTGTATGAAGTAGAAGGGTAAAAGCAATGAAAGAACTGTGAATTAACTGCCAACATGAATAAACAACCCAAACTTAATTACCTCTGTTTTTCAATATTGCTCAATAAAATTAGATATATGACGCCAACTTAATCAAAGCTAATTTGAAGTAATAACAAGCAGAATTGTGCCAACCAGTTTCAACAATTTAATTCCCCAAGACTTATTCCACAATATATCATCATTGCCGCCGTGAATCAAGAACATAAGTTCAACCCTCGATTCACAATAATTGTTGTAGTGAATGATAAAGTAGTTGATAGATATAAGATGGTTTTATTAAGACGGATTTAATGTTAGTAGTGGTGACACAATTAAATTATAAATTTTTACATAAATAAAAGGAGAATGTTATTAAACTATACTTGCCAGGTGTCAATATTAACAAACTGACGAGTGTTCATAACATTGTTTTATTTTAGTATACTTCTTTATTAAAAAAATGTGCTTTTAAGGATTAAGTACGTGTTTTTAAAAAAATAGATAAATTAGCTATATAAAATAAAACTTATTGTAAATTATTGTGGAATCTATTTATAAATAAAGTGATTGTTGTAAAGTACAATAACAATTTGAGTAATTAAGTGATGGTTGGAAAGTGATGAAAAAGTGGCTGTATATCACGTATCCATAAATGGAATGAACACATTTTTAGGGAATGGACAAATAAGACAAGTTAGTACAATTTTAGGAGACAGACAAATAAGACAATGGAGTATATTTTTGCACATGTTTTAAAAAATATAGTATTAAATTTGTAGTGGGGGTGTTGAGATGTGATAAGAAAAAGACAAAATAAAGAGAAATGGAGATATGTAAAAGTTGAGAGAGAAGATGGGAACACAATTTGTTAAAAAAAAATGAATAATTATGATTGGAACGTCTATTTTAACAAATTGGATAGTCTAAATTGGGACAAAGGAAGTATTATATATGAGGCAGTTTAACACTGAAATTGCACAAACATTGATATCAATATGTATTTAACATGAACTCAACATAAAACATAAAAGACAAACCTGTGTGAGATCTCATTCGTGAAACGGAATCCCATTTTAATTAAGTCAAAAAAATGTATCTTTCTACCCTGTTGGAATATGTCTTTCAATTTCTCTCCTAATCTCATTTTTGAAATTTCTACATGGCGTTCATGATGATATTGCGAGTGAAATCCATTCACGAAGCAAGGGGAAGGAATGACTCACTCTGCTGCGACCGCGATTCACCCCTCCGCACACCACCACCTCACGCCGCACCAGAGAGGCTTTAATACAGATCTAATCAAGAAACAAAATAACAAATGCATGCAAAATTAACAGGGACTTTAAGAATAACCACTAGTCACTAGAGTGAACAAGTTGTGAATTGTTTTGAATTTGATCTTCTGGGCTTCAAGATTTTGATTTGTTGTTTTCTTGACCTAATTACATAGAATTGATTGAACAAGTTGTTGCTTTGTGTTCTCTATTTTATGATTTTGGTATTTTGCTTTCACTCTACTTTTGATTTAATTTGGGATTTGTTCGTCTCCGATCACCACCACCACCATTCTCAACAAGGCAGGTGGATATTGAAGTACTTCAGTAAGATTTAATTCGCAATTGCATCAAAGGTGTTTGAAGTAGTTTCTTAGTGAAATTTATGAAAATTTATAAAAAGTTAAATAAATTATTTTAACTCCAAAAAAGTAACAATTGTAATAAAAAAATGTCATGTTTCAAAAAGTGATAAAATTTTAATTGAAAGTTATAGTATATTAATGAAAAATTAAACATACTATCACTTCTAATAATCATACAATAGACATAATAAAATGGTGTATGAAAATTCAAAATAGAATAACACTTATATGAACCAAGTAAACTTTTTTTTTTTTACTTTCACCGTCATGCACATTCACCGTCATAGATATGAACGTGCATCATCACTATCACATTTTAACAATACATGTACATGACAGTTGATGGTGCGTATGGCAATGACAATAAAGTTCATCGTATGCACCTTGTTCACATAAATTTTTGCTTTCAAAATATTGCACATTTTCCTTCATCAAAAGGACCCATGTATCAAATTCTTGAAATAACCATGAGCAAATACTATATTTATTCACATTATTCATTTAATTTATCATCAAGAAATTGTATCAGTATCAGAGCATGTT